>OX415252.1:10616500-11233000 GCA_948329865.1 Linaria vulgaris
GAATATGGGTGCCATGTGTCTCTCACTACACCCGGTTCAGCACTCACGCATGAAACACATATATAGATATTCACTTTGTTCGCGATCTTGTGAATAAGGGTCTTCTTAGTGTTTCGTACATCAACACACTTGATCAGTTGGCGAATGTTCTCACCAAACCGATCGCTCGCACCCATTTTGAGCTCTTTCATTCCAAAATCTCTGTTGCTGATGGAACGTCTATTTTGAAGGGGTGTATTAGATGAGATTATATTGTTGTATTTATTGTATTTATTATTCTCTCTAGATTGTATTAGTATTGTACGTTTGTACCATTGTAATCTCCTTTAAGTATCTTGGTGAGTAATGTACTCATTCACTCAAATTATATCTCTTATAAATTCCTACAAAACTTGATTGATCAGCACAGAGGGAATGATACAAACACAGTGATTGATCATTTGCTTTCTTTGCAAGAGTCAAAATTCCTACAAAACTTGATTGATCAGCACAGAGGGAATGATACAAACACAGTGATTGATCATTTGCTTTCTTTGCAAGAGTCTCGACCAGAGTACTACTCAGACACCACCATCAAAGGAATTATATTGGTAAGTTTTTAATTTTATCTTGTACTAAACTGGATTCTTTGAAATATAAATTTTACACATCTTACAACAGTAGGACCTAGCACGCAGATCGAAAATGTTGTGCACGTAGACCCCCAAAAGCCATTGCTTCATCAGTATCATTACCCTTGTTAAGTATGTCAATTAGATACATTTTCTACTTATAACAATCTTTTTTGCTCGTTTTCTTTAATACATCTTAAGCAAACAGTTAGAATTGTTATTTATTTAATCTTCTCCTAAAGTTCTAAAATAAATGTTGATTGCCGAACTATCATATATTATCTTCATTGCCATTTTGAAATCTTAACATAGTTTTTCAATAATTGTTAAACAAGTCGAGTTCATCAACTGACAAACGAGTCCATCTGCTCTTGAATTGAACTGAAAATAGAAAAGAAAGATTGAATGTTTATTGACGATAATCGAACGTTACATAATCGAGAGACATAGAGTTCTTCTCTCTCCATTGTTGTTTGTGATTTGCAGAAAACGAAATTACTGAATGAAATCAGCTAAGAGCTGTTTATATAACAAACTAACTCTAACGGTAACATTGAGTTAAGCCGATTTCTATATAAGGAATAAACTAATAAAACAGAATATTAATTATAACTAATTACTTGCCAGAAAAGGAAAGTGAGAAAAATATAAACATAAAACTGTTAATAACCCCCCCCCCCCCCGCCGGCAAGAGGGGAGTGGATGCCAATCAACCCCATCTTGGAAATAAGGTTGTTGTAGGGCTGTAAAGGCAGAGGTTTAGTGAAGATGTCTGCTACTTGATCCTTGGATTGGATGTGTATAATCTTCAGAAGTTTTTGGTAGATCTTCTCCCTAACAAAGAAACAATCAATCTGAAGATGCTTTGTCCTTTCATGGTGCACTGGATTGTTAGCAATGCATAAGGCACTTCTGTTATCAGTGAAGAGAAGAGGAAGTTTGCAATTTGTGAAAGAGAGGTCTGTGAGTAACTGTTTGAGCCAGATGATTTCACGGGTTGCAGTTGCAATTGCTCTGTATTCAGCTTCACAGGATGATCTGCTGACTGTAGTTTACTTCTTGGCTTTCTAGGAAATTAAGGAAGTTCCTAAGTATATGGCATACCATGTGATGCTTCTTCTGGTCTCTTTGCAACATCCCCAATCACTGTCACAATAAGATTTCAGGTGAGGCTCAGAATTAGAAGCATAAAAAATCCCTTTACCTGGAGAGGTCTTGAGATATTTCATGACTTTGTGAGCAACTGCAAGATGAGCTTCAGTAGGTTTTGCCATGAACTGACTTAGACATTGTATAATGTGACATAAATCAGGTCTGGTGATAGCCAAATACAATAACCTGCCAACAAGCCTTCTGTATATAGAGGGATCAGTTAGAGCAGGAGAGTTGTCATTATATAGCTTAGTATTAGAGTCCATTGGAAGAGAAGAAGGTTTGCAAGCAAGGTAGCCTATTTCACTAAGGATATCTAAAGCATAATTTCTCTGGCATAAAGCAATACCCTTAGAGTTTCTAGCTACTTCAATTCCCAATATATATTTGAGATCACCTAGATCCTTGATGGTGAACTGCTCATCTAGATGTTGCTTAATCGTATTAATAACATCTAGGTTATTGCCTGTGAGGATAATATCATCAACATATACACAGAGAGCGGTAATATTTTGACCAGTTTGAATGGTAAATAATGAACAATCTGAGACAGTTTGTTTGAAACCATAAGATAGTAAATAAGTAGTGAGTTTAGTGTACCATTGCCTGGATGCCTGCTTAAGGCCATACAGACTCTTCTTGAGGAGGCAAACCCTTTGATCTGAAGGCTGACTGTATCCAGGAGGCAGCTTCATGTATATTTATTCATCAAGGTCTTCATGAAGGAATGCATTGTTGACATCAAGTTGCTTTAGGAACCAGTTTTGGGATGCAGCAAGGGCAATGAGGACTTTGACAATGGTGATCTTAGCAACTGGAGAGAAGGTGTCAAAGTAGTCCAGGCCTTCTTCTTGAGTATATCCCTTTACCACTAGTCTTACTTTAAGTCTTTCCACAGAACCATCTGCCTTGTATTTGATCTTATATACCCATCTGCAACCAACACAATTCTGTCCCTGTGGAAGTGTTGTTAGCTCCCAGGTGTTGGTTTTCTCTAAGGCTGCAATCTCAGCTTTCATAGCCTTTTGCCATTCAGGGTGTTTGTTAGCTTGAGAAAAGGTTTTAGGCTTAGTGAGGGTTGTTATAGCAGTGGTGAAGGCTTTGTGTTTGGATCCCAGTCTAGAAGTACTGATGTATTGAGAAATAGGGTATTTGATTGAAGAATTGTTGGCTTTATGGAGAGACTGAGGAAGTGAGTAATCATAAGCCTGTAAGTATGCATGTGGAGCAGTATGTCTTGCAGACCTTCTGGTAGTTTCAGTTGCTGAAGGGATAGATGGATCAATGGTGTTTCCAGTATGCTGAACATTTGCTGTTGGCTCAGAATTTCCAGTATCAAAGGTTTGAATATGAGGAGGAAGAGGAGCCATAGTGTGACCAGACTCCATAGTGAAGGAGTGTTCATTATCCACTGGTTGTTCAATTTCAGGAGTGGCAGGGAAGTTTTCATTGTTATTGTAAGCTGAACTGTCATCTGAAGTAGTAGGATATTGGACTAGTTGAGGCAGTGGGTGAGGATCATGTACTGAGTGCTGAGAAACACTTATAAAAGGATCAATGCAGAATTTATTGTTTTGAGAGTTATGGTCAGTAGGGAAATCAGTGTTAGTCTTCCTGTTTTCTAGAGGAAAAATGTGCTCATAAAACAATACATTTCTAGAAACAAAAAATTTGTTAGTGAGCATATCCATAAGTAAGTATCCATTAGTACCAGAGGGGTAACCTAGAAAAATGCACTGAGTGGCTCTAGGATCAAACTTGTGCCTCTGAGCAGTAATGGTAGATGCATAACATAAGCACACAAAGCTTCTGAGTAAGCTATAGTCAGCAACCTTGTTATATAGCAATTCATAGGAAGTTTTGTTATTGATAATTTTTGAAGGTAACCTGTTAATAATGAAGGCTGCTGTTGTGATGCAGTTGCTCCAGTAAGTGAGAGGGACTCCCGATTGGAATCTCAGTGATCTGGCAACTTGAAGAAGGTGCTGGTGTTTCCTCTCCACCAGGCCATTCTGTTGAGGAGTCTCTACACAACTTGTTTGATGAGTAATGCCATGGCTATTGTAGAAAGCTGTCATTTTAAACTCACTGCCATTATCTGATCTAAGGATCTTTATATTCACAGAAAACTGGTTAAAAACAAGCTTCTGAAAAGTAGCAAGAATAGGCCTGACTTCAGATTTTAGTTTCATGAGGTACACCCAAGTACACCTAGAGTAGTCATAAAAATATGGTCAAAAAATATCTATACCCTTCATGAGAAGTAACTGAGAAGGGACCCCAAATGTCACAGTGAATCAGCTAAAAACTACAGTTAGTTTTACTAGTGCTGACAGGAAAAGGAAGATGTTTTTGCTTAGAGAAATGACAGACATCACAATGTTGCTCTTCATTAATTTTGAAATTAGGGATACATTTGATAGATTAAAGCTTTTCAACAGATGTGTGGCTAAGTCTATTATGCCAGAATTGAAAATCACTTCTTGTTACAGAATTGCAAGTGCGGAGAAAGGGTGCAACATTGTTTGTAGAGATAAAAGGCTGCGAGATGTATAAATCATTTCTCATATCAGTAAAATCAATCATCTTCTTGAGCCTGGAATCCTGTAACAAACAATGAGTATGCATAAAAGTAAACTGAATGTCTGCGTGTTTGGTGAGCTTAGAGATGGAAAGCAAGTTATGACTGAAACTATGAACAAACAGAATGCAGTGTGACATTATTGGTTAACATGACAAAACCAATGTGAGTGGCAGTAGTAGTACTGTTATTTGGTAGCTGAATAAGCACAATAAAAGACTTAGGAGTAGAAATGAACCAGCAAATATCACAAATCATGTGATCTGTGGCACCTGTGTCAAGAATCCAAACCTGACTATAGCTGTTAAGAGAAGTAGGGTTGAGAGCAAAAGATCCAGAAGTACCAGGCTTGGTGGTGACAGTAGCAGCATAGTGATGAGAAGGATCAGTAGGAGGGGGCACCATGTTGTTTTCCTTAGCCTGCTTGAAAGCCCAAAATTCTTCAAAGAGATATTTCTGAGAAGTAGAAAGCTGGGGCTGGGAAGCAGCTGAGTTAGAATCACTCATCATGACTGGGGCCATAGCAGAATTGGCATTGTGTGATGAGTTGTTGTTGGCTCTCCTGCCTGTGGGACCAATCCAACCAGGAGCTGAAAACAAGAGTCAATTGTGTGGCCGTGAAAGTTACAGTGAGAGCACTTGAGTTTCTTTTTCTCTTCCTTGCTCAGTCTCTTCTTGCCATTGTTGTTGTTAGATTGTTGAGAGTAGTTAGCAGGGTTGGGGTTAGGATTGAATTTCCTTTGGTGTGTGAATAAGGCCATAGATTCAAGAGTACCAGCGGAGGCAGAATACACTTCCCTTTGGTTTTCTTCCTGAAGCAGTAGAGAGTAGACCCTGAATAGAGTAGGGATGGGAACCATCATCAGTATTTGACTCCTTATAGCAGAATAGGTGTCATTCAAACCCATCAAAAACACACAATCACTTTGTTGTAGTTCAGTCATTGTCCTGTTAACATTGCAAGTGCAATGCCCACAGGTGCAAGAAACAATAGGCCTCTGACTGACCAATTCATCCTAGAGAGTCTTGAAAGCATTGTAATACTCAGTGATGGAATTTCCAGATTAATGAATAGAAGCTAATGACCTTTGCAGATGATATACCCTGGACCTGTCAGTTCTTGAGTACCTAGTTTTAAAATCTTCCCACAACTCCAGAGCAGAGGAGTGAAAAAGTAGACTTTGCTTGATCTCATATACCACATAGTTCATAAGCCAAGAAAGGACCAGTTCATTAGCCCTTATCCAACAAAGATACTTGATAGCATCACTACTAGGGGGTTGAAGCATAGAACTATAAATGAGACACATCTTATTATTCACAGTTAGTGCCATAAGGATACCCTTACTCCAAGACAAGTAGTTTTTCCCATCTAACTTGTCACTGACAATAGATTGGCCAGTAAAATCATGAGATCCTAGGAAGAAAACCGAGCTAGAGTCTTCACTAGGGTTCTTAGTAATAGCAGGGGTCGTAGAACTGGAATCAGCAGGGGTAGTCATAGTGAAACGGGAAAAATAGGGTAGATATCACAGAATCAGAAAGGGAAAGTATGCAGATCACAAAAGCACAAAATTAGGGTTCATATATCCCAAATCCACAGAATTATGACAAAAGAAACTGATCAGAATCGAACATTAAGCAAATCTAACCGCCCAAAACGAAATGTAGCGGAAAAAACCTCAGGATTTGTGGAATCCAGCGAGGGATACCATGTTAAACTAGTCGTGTTCATCAACTGACAAACGAGTTCATCTGCTCTTGAATTGAATCGAAAATAGAAGAGAAAGATTGAATGTTTATTGACGATAATCGAACGTTACATAATCGAGAGAGAGAGAGAGAGAGAGTTGTTCTCTCTCCATTATTGTTTGTGATTTACAGAAAACGAAATTACTGAATGAAATCAGCTAAGAGCTGTTTATATAACAAACTAACTCTAACGGTAACATTGAGTTAAGCCGCTTTCTATATAAGGAATAAGCTAATAAAACAGAATATTAATTATAACTAATTACTTGCCAGAAAAGGAAAGTGAGCAAAACATAAACATAAAACAATTAATAATAATGTCTTCTTGTTCTTTCTATGAAATATTTCATCTTCATATCATATTTTATTCAATTCAAGGTCACAAATCAGTGATTTGCTAATTGCATAATACTATCAGTATCTTAATTATTTCATAAAATTAGTGACATATTAATGAATCCACGCCTCAGGCCATGCTACTCGCTGGAACATACACCTCTTCAACTACCATAGAATGGGAGATGTTCGCTCTTCGTAACCACCCCGAAATACTACAAAATCCTGATACGAGATCGACAATCTCGTTGGATTCGATCGTCTCATAAACGAGTCGGACATTTCGAATTTCCCTTATCTTAATCACATAATTTCCGAAACCTTATGTCTACTTTCACCAGCGCAATTACTAGTCCCGCAGGAAGCATCGTCGGATTGTAAGATCGGAGGATACGACATTCCTCAATGAACTATTATTGTAATAAACGCGTGGGCGATTCATAGAGATCCCAAGGTGTGGGATGATTCGAAGTTGGTGAAGTTGGAATGGGTAAACTCCTGCCATTCGGGTTGGGGAGGAGGTCATGCCCGGGTGTTTTGTTGGCGCAACGGCTTGTGGGGTTGATGTTACAGTCGTTAATACAAGGTTTTGAGTGGCGAACGATTTGTGATAATTTGATCGATTTCAAGGAACAGAAAGATTCCACGGTGATGAAAGATTAACCATTGGAGGTTGAATGTAGAGTTTGTGATGTGTTGAACACTACAAGATTTCAGCGGTGTTCCTGACCGGAAACTCCTGACTGAATTTCGGTCGGGAGCATTCCCGACCCATCTTCGGTCGAAAAAACTTTTCCGGACCGATATTCGGTCGAGAAATGTTTAAAAGCCATTCCCGACCAAATTGCGATCAGGAAAAATATTCTCGACTGCAATGTGGTCGGGAATACTCTGGGCGGGAAATTTTCCGCCCAGAGTGTCGCCATAATCTCAGCCCAGCTGGGCCGTGCAACTGGGCCGGGACTTCCCGACCGAAATTCGGTCGGGAATAAGGTCATTCCCGACCAAATTTCGGTCGAGAAAGAGGGAAATACCTCCCTCCTCCTCTTTCATTTTCATTCTCAAATCTTCTCTCCCCAAAACCTATTGCCGACCGCCTAGCCCTTATTCGCGACCGAAAATCCGTCGCCACTTCCGATCCGATAAGTTTTTTCGCTTTTTCTTGTTAATTATGTTATATTTAATGTTTTATGTTATATTTAATGTTTTAGTATTAGTTTTTTATGTTTAATTGTTAGACGTTGTAGAAATTGTTAGGATTTAATTAGGAAATGCCTTTAGAAATTGTTAGGCTTTGGGAAGATGTTAGATTTTTATGCCTTTAGGAATTGTTAGGATTTAGGAAATGTTATAGTTTTATGATTTTAGTAATTATTTATGTCTTTAAGAATTGTTAGGCTTTAGGAAATGTTATAGTTTAGTAATTATTTATGACTTTAGAAAAACTATGTATGATTTTTATATGTGTTAATTTATTTATTAGGACGTTAATTATGGAGGTATTTATGTTATATTTAATATTTTAATTTTAGTTATTTATGTTATAATTAATGTTTTAATATTAATTGTTAGATATTGTAGAAATTGTTAGGATTTAATTAGGAAATGCCTTTAGGAAATGTTAGATGTTTATGTCTTTAGGAATTTTTAGGCTTTAGGAAATGTTATACCTTTATAAATTTAGTAATTATTTATGCCTTTAGGAATTGTTAGGCTTTAGGAAATGTAATAGTTTAGTAATTATTTATGACTTTAGGAAAAAACTATATAACTTAGTATTGATTAAATTTAGGTCATCTCTATAATTAGAAAAATTCTAACTTAGATGATTTTAATTAGTCTGTAGCACTCATTTTCGACGACATGTCGTCCCGTGATAGCAATCGTGGCTAGCCCTCGAAGAGAGGGCGTAGTGGTCTATCGAGCACTCTATCGAGTACTCCACCTACTGGTCCACCGAGGATAGGTCCTCGTCTACGGATCATTCATTCTGGCGGTGCACCACCCGATCCTGTCGATGCACCTGATACCGATCTTGGCGAGTCCCCTGCTTCTTCACATCCACATAGGCGTATTGGACCGAGCGACGGTACTCCACCAGATCTAGTAGTACCATTTCGACTAGATCATGATCACGCAACATTGATGTCAATATACGGCATCTAGGCCATCGTCATCATCGAGGCCTACGGCACCTAGGCCACGCTCTACTGAGTCTACACCGACGGGTCCTAGTACTTCTTCCCCTGCAGACGATGCTGGTGCACGACCATCTTCAGCGACGCAGTAGAGACCGAGCCGAGGCATATCGAGAGGGCTGCAGGTTTCGGCTAACCGTAGAGCCCGTCGTAGGGCCGAGCTGGATGAGCACGGCGTATTTATGGATGGGAGCAAGATAGCATCGGCGATTACCTCGATCATTAGGGGGTTTATGAAGACATGTATTCCTTCATACACCGAGGTCGATCCAGAAGTCCAGGGACATATGTGGGCTAAGTTTAAGGTGAGATTTTGAAAGTTTACTAAATATATATACATAGTAAGATTTTTATTTAACGAAACCTTAATTAAAAACCTTATTTGATTGTAAAGCATATAGTACATTGATCCGGCTCACATGCTTTAGGCACATTCCGCATACGAGACGAAGGCTAAGAAGTGTTACAAGGAAATCATGTACAATGTGAAGAAGAACTATTACGACAGGCTCGATGATCCGAAGTGGGTGACGCATCCGAAGAACAGTTGGATGAGCGACAAGTTATAGAGGATGTTTGTGACGCATTGGGAGCCGGTTCAATCAGAGTCAGGCAAGAAGAACATGCGAGAAGGAGAGGCACCAGACTCTGATCGTCCTACACGAGCTACTCATGCTAGTGGGTCCCAGAGCTACACGGAGATTCAACGTAGAATGGTATGTCTTATTAAATTGAGTTTCTATACGAATAATATTATTGTCTTAAATTTAAATAGCTAAAATAACAAATGTATATCAATATCCAGGCTGCTTCTAGACCTCCAGGGGCCCCTAAGCCTCGGCACGATGAGGCATATCGTTATCAGCACACACATGTGCCTAGTGGTCTGCCAGAGGGAGCTCCACGTCGCCGCGTTTGGGTTCACCCCAAGTATAGGGCTATCTACGTAAGTATTTAACTTGTAAAGCATTCTTTGATTGTTGTATTAACATATGTCTTCCTTAATTATGTACTAACAATTATGACAAAAGGAACATGAGGACTACATGCGCCGTATGATCGAGAGGTACGAGGCAAATCGTTCTGCGTGGCCACCACTAGATCAGGAGCTATGGAGTCTGGCGATAGGAGGATTGAAAAAGGGGAAGGCTGTGGGTCTCCCTACGGATGCACGTCACGGTCAGTTTGGTTTCTCGACGAAGAAGAAGCCAGACACTACACATGACTATGCGAGGGCGTTGGTGAGGGAGAACCGTCATGTTAAAACTGTTACTGATGAGAGGGTTGACGAGATTGTTACTCACGTAGAGTACTTAACCCAGCACATCACCCATACTACTTGTACTCCTCCTTCTCGACCCATGGCTGCAGGGGGATTCATGCGTGATGCTCGTCGAGCCGGCCAACGTTCCTCGGCCCCCCTCCTGATCCTTTTGCGCATGGTGCTCCAGACTGCATGATGTATGATGATGAGTAAGAGGATGACCCCGAGGATGACACTCTCGATGGTGATGAAGTCGATCTTGGCGGTGATGGCGATGATGGTGCTGGACCCTCCACAACTCCTGATACATTTGGCTTTCATGACGAGGATTATGAGTAGTAGTAGTTTTATTTGTTAGTTTTATTTAAGTATTGAAAATTGTGTTAGTTGTTTGTATTTATGTAATTCGTTTGATTCTTGGACCAATTATGTAATGTTAAACTAGTTTCGTATTTATAATGTAATTATGCGAAGTAGTAGTGTATTATCTGTTCGTTTTATCTAAGTGTTGAAAACTGTGTTACTTGTTTGTTTATTGGTAATTATGTAATGTTGTTATTACTACAAGCACGAATACAAACTGTAATATGAAATTAAACAACGTGAATCAATTTATTTATAAAATAGAAATTGACCACTTAATCATATTCGATGCTAGTCATACATACTATCCTCTGAATCTGAGTCACTCATTATCTATTCCTCTTCCTCTTCCTCATTGCCCTCGTCGTCCTCGTTTCCCTCCTCTTCCTCGTTGCCCTGCGCTGCTACCTCCTCGTCAACCACATCAATTCCTTCGTTGGCCAATTGGATATTCATACCGAATGAGGAAAGGTCCACGCATAAGTTAAACCCTTCAGATGCATTCTCTTGTAGCACTTGGTTCGGCATCCCCGCATCAACATCGTTTGATCCCGCAACTGATGACATATCGATTATGTGTCTGGCAGGAATAGTAGATACGGCCAACCATCCTCTCTGTCCCGGTCGCCCCGTCGTCTTCTTTGGATATGGCACATAGTACGTCTGTTTTTCTTGGATAGCGAATACAAACGGCTCATTGGTGCTGAGGGTACGGCCCGGGTTGATGTCAACCAACTTGTACGTTGAATGCTCCTGCGTACCTTCGTTTATATCATACCAAACACATTTGAACAAGACCATGTACAGGGCTCTGATTCTGCTCCAATATTCCACATGTATAATGTCTTTCAACGTTCCATAGAAGTTGGTAGCATCGGATCCTCCCATGTCTCCCTTCACATAAACACCGCTACAATCACTCTTCTTCGGGCCCAAAATCTTATCGGTGTGAAATCTGAACCCATTCACAATGTATCCCTTGTAGGTTGCCACTGAATAAGCCGGACCTGTGATTAGAGGATCTATTCGTACGTCGGTTTCGTATTTCCCACTTGAATATGTCTGCTTGAACCATGCTACGTACTCTTGGTTCCTCTTGGATTGTATCTCCATTGGACTAAGTCCACCGCATTCCTCTTCTACAAACAGTCTGCATAGGAAAATTTTCATAAGTTAGTTGTCTGTAAAGCGCTTAATCATTTCGTTAATAAAAATAATTAACGACCACTTACTCCACCTATTCGTCAAGCTCTTGACAGTTTAAAAGTGTGCAAAGCTCTATTTGCTCCATCTCATCGAAAGTCAAGTATCGCCTTTTTTTTAGTGGCCCTATTGGCGCCCCGTTCTTTTGAAATATTCTACGCTCCTCATCCCACTCCGTGCTATCTAGTGTCTCGTTCCTGTTGAGTTTTTTATATTTAGTCTGGAAAGATACATCCAAATATTGAGAACACATATTGGACAGCTTAGCAAGTAGGTATTGATTGGCTATGGATCCTTCCACCCTCGCCTTGTTCAGTATTGATTGGCTATGGATCCAAATATGAAACCGTACCTCTCGAATTGATACATCCATCTATTATGAACTGGACCACCAACTCTAGCCTCGTACGGAAGGTGTATGGCAAAATGCTCAATAGAGTCAAAAAATGAAGGAGGAAATATCATTTCCATCTTGCACATGGTAACAATAAACGATTCCTCCAATCGCTCCATATCCTCGGCCAACACCTCTGAGGCGCAAATCGCCTTGAAAAAAGGCTAATCTCTACTAAGGTCCCCCAAATCTCGGGTTCCAAGAAGTCACGAAATGCAATCGGGATCAATCTATGTATGAAGGCGTGACAATCATGACACTTCATTCCTTGCAATTTTCCTTATTGTTTTTGCACACATCGTCCCAAGTCCGAGGCATATCCATCAACAGCATATCCATGTTCTTTTGATCCCTCGTAAGACAATATTTTGCTTGTGGCTTTATATACTCACTTCATCTGCCACTGGGGTTCAAGAACAATTCTTTATGGTTGGTCAACAGCTTAAGATCGTTCCTCGACCTAATGTTGTCCTTCGACTTAGCATCATCCAACACCGTGTTGATGATGTTCTCAAAAAAGTTCTTCTCACAATGCATGACATCTAGATTGTGGCGAATCAAGTGCGTGGACCAATAAGGTAGTTCCTAAAAGATGCTTCGATGACACCAGTTATGAGTTGTGTTAAATCCCGGAAGCTTTGTGGAGTTTGCCCCAAATCTAACCGATCGTAGCCTCTCCACAATTGCCCTCATCTCCGCTCCTGTCTTCCTTCGAGTGGGCGCTTCAAGTACTTCCCTACCCTTGTAGAAATCCTTCTTGTTGTACCTTAATTTATGACCCTCTGGTAGAAACCGACGATGACAATCGAACCACGGGGCTTTTCCACCATGCTTAAGTGTAAAAGAATCTGTCACATCCATGCAATAAGGACACGCCAGCTTACCGTGCGTGCTTCATCGGGACAACATTCCATAAGCAGGAAAATCGCTAATAGTCCATATTAGGGTCGCTCGCATTTAGAAGTTTTCCTTTCATGAGCTGTCATATGTCCACAAACCATTACTCCACAAATCAATCAACGGTCTCAGCAAAATATCCAAGTTCTTTCCAGGACTCTTTGGACCGGGTATAATAAGGCTCAGAAAAATCAACTCCGATCGCATGCATAAATCCGGCGGAAGGTTAGTTCTTCCCAGATTGCCCAAACGGTGTGAACCCATCAGTACATAGGCCGAGTCGGACATTTCTAGGCTCTGCTGCGAAGTCCGTATACGTACGATCAAAATCTCTCTACGCCTCGCCTACAGTTGGGTGAATCATTCTTTCAGTTGACTCTCGACACTTCAAATGCCAAGTCATATGTCTCAAAGTGCCTACAGTATAAAACAACCTCTGTAATCGAGGGCCTAAGGGAAAGTACCACAATTTCTTCCTTGATACCATGGACTTTCTACCAGCCTCGTACCTATCAGGCTTGCATATCAGACATGATTTGAGATCCTTGTTGGCACTATTTTCGTAGTACAAGAAACAAAAAATCCAACATACGTCGATCTTTTCGAACACTAAACCCAAACCCGCAAGCATCTTATTCATGCGTGGAACCATATTCGGTAGCATTTCCTCAATCTCTGGGTCCATAATATCTTTAGACAAACTTAAGAACTTTTCGCAAGCTACATTAGCTACTTTGTGCATCGTCTTGGTAGTTAAGAATTCGGCAAAGCACTGGAGCACAGTCTTCGACTTCTTACTGTTCATTTTTATGTCTCCCATCTGCATCAATTTGTAGAACACCTTTGCCTCGGGACTTGGATCTTTGTTGCGCACCTCTCCCTCAACAAATCAATCCCTATATGCATCCACAACCAATTCTCTAAACGATGTATCGGCATGAACCGGAATATCAACGTGAATACTAGCGGGCGGTGATTCATGTACATATGATGTAGATGCCTCGCTCGCCTTCTCTCCATGCAACACACATATCCAATATTGATACACAAATCCCACTTATGAAGATGATCCCGTACTACGTTTCGATAAAAAAACTTTAAATTGATGCATCCCTGGCACGGGCACCTAATACGATCTCTTAGATCTACGTAATCTCTTTGTTGTGATGCATATTGTATGAATTCACGAATCCCAACCACGTAATGTTGATTCAAGATTACTATCTATCCTATTGTACATCCAAGATCTATCGGGACGATAATCCATTTCTAATCTAAGAAAATTAAAAAGAATTTTTTATAATTAATTTCACCAATCAATATATTTATCATTTATATAAAATTTTTAAAACACGAGTACATAGAAGCCAAGACAATTAGTACTTACTTGTTGTAGCGTAGAAAATACTTAGATCAAGTATTCTTTGCAAACACACACCCCTTGTTGCATTTACCGCAATATCTAAAATAAAGAAACATTAAAAAAGGTTAATAAAAACGATCTTAATTGAGAAAAACTAAAAAAAATAGTTATAACAAGAGGAAATCGTAGATACCTTCGCAAGTGATGAATGTTGGAATGATTTCTCAAGTGGAATAGGGAGGGGTAATTATAGGGGGGGTGACCATTATTCCCGACCGAATATCGGTCGGGAATAACAACGGTCAGCGTTATTCCCGACCGAAATTCGGTCGGGAATAACGCTGACCGATGTTATTCCCGACCGAAACTCGGTCGGGAATAACTGTTACCGTTGTTATTCCCGATCGAATTTCGGTCTGGAATATTATGGTTTAGGGTTTAGAGTTTAGGGTTTAGGGTTATTGGCGACCGAATTTCGGTAGAAAATAATATTCATATTCTTAATTTCACAATTTCGCTCTCCATTTTAGATAAATCGTTGATTTAATCATCAAGTACATCAATATTAGTTATATATTACTAAAAATCTCAAAAAAAAAAAAATTTAGTTGCACGTTGATGAATCGTTTGAAGCGTCGATTCATATTATCACTTATAAATAGATTGTTATATGTAGCTCCTAATAATGTAACTACTTACGATTATGCTAAACATATGTTAATATATATATATATATATATATATATATATATATATATATCACAATTAGCCTCTCTTTACTAACCTTTGTAACAAATGTTAATCGCCAATTGTGAATACTCCTCTATACTACGTATGATTAATATATGTAAAACTCCAAACTAACTTAACTTATATTCCGATAATCTATACTAATTTTATAATTAAAAGTACATTAAACTAGCTAACTATTAGTGTAATTCATGTATTTAGTGAGATTCTATAGTTATACTTAACAAACACATCAAGTGTTTCCAAAAGATCGAATAATATAAAATTTACTATTTTTTCCGATCGATTTGCGGTCGGGAAAAATATTCAGCGGCATTCCTGGCCGATATTCGGTCGGGAATAAGGGGCATTCCCGACCGAAAATCGGTCGGAAATAGTATTCAAACTTATTCCTGACCGATTTTCGGTTGGGAATAATATTTATACTCAATCCCGGCCGGAATGCGATCGTCGGGATTGGAGAAATTTCTGGGTAGGACCGTATTGCCGACAGAAATTCGGTCGGCAATTTTTGAAAATTTGGCGGGTTGGCAAAATTTTAAAATATCCCGACCTAATTCTGGTCGGGAATACTCGAAAAAATTGGCAGGACTCGATGGGAAATTCAAATTTGCCAAAAATTCAAATTTTTTTTAACTTTTTCTATAAATACATTTCATTATTCTTATCATTTTTTCATCTCCAAACAATTTTTTCATCTTCAAACACTTTTTTCTTTCAACCTCAAAATTAAATTTTTCACTTCTTTCTTCAACTTTTAAATAATCAAACACTTATTTAATTTTTTTGTGTTTGAGATTGAGCAATGAATCAAAAATTTAATTGCTCATCTAAAACACAAAAAATCTAAATAATGTTTTAAAATATTTCAAAATAGTAAAAAAAATAATATTCTGGTAATTATTACCGGAATATTATTTTTTTTATTCTGATGTGTTTTATTCCCGACCGAATTACGGTCGGTAATAGTATGAATCGGTTGGGAATAATACGAACATAATTCTCGACTGGAATACGGTCGGGATTACCTGCAAATATTCCCGACCGATATCCGGTCGGGAATACCAAAATGTATAGCCGACCGATATTTGGTCGGGAAATAAATCGAAGCATTCCTAACCGAAAATCGGCCAGGAATTTTTAAAATAGCTTCTCGACCGAAAAGCGGTCGGGATACATTTTTTTCGACCGTTGGCAGGTTGGGACTTTTTTTCGACCGGGATATCCGGTAGGGAATTTCCTGACCGGAATTCGGTCAGGAAAACACCGGGTCGACCGAACTCCGGTCGGGAAACTTTTTCCGACCGAAGCAATGTCGACCGGTTCATCACGACCAAAAATCGGTCGGGAATAGACAATTCCCGACCGAAAAGTGTCATTCCCGACCGGCATTGCGGTCGGGAATGACCCTAAAATTTTGTAGTGGAAAAAAGTTTTCAAGTGAAAATTTAAAGTTTTTCGTTTTTTTTTTCCTTTTTTTTTCTTTTCATTTTGTGAAATTAAGAGTTTATAATAAGAGGAAATTCACATATCCTGATGTTAATATCATCAAACCCCCCACACTTTCCATTCTTTTAAAGTTTCTCTTTACCGTTAGTCTTTTTCTGTTTTATTTCCCCTTTTAGAAAGGCGTTTCTTCAGTAACACATTTTCGTACTCAGATTAAAATGTTATCGTTGGAGTTAGTAAAGTATAAATAATTCCGTCAGCTCGCTTTGTACTTTAATTTTTCATTTCACGCATTTGGATTCAAAGAGAGAGAGATCTAGAGAGCAATTATGCTCCCCATAATGTGCAAAACCTAGAATCCTTCAATTCACAATTCTTTGATTTGCAATCTGTTAATGAAGTTTGTTTTAACATTTTTAATCGTGAACTTATTGTTCGATTAACTTATTGAACAAATTAACATGGTATCAAAGCAACAAGTGCCCCCAAATTACACTCTTCTGATGTCTTTTAAATGTTTGTACTATGCTCTCCACACTCACTGCTCAAAGGCATATATTTGATGCAAGAGTAGTTCAATGCACCATTATATGATACCCTTCTGGCACTAAAGGATATAAACTGGTTAATTTAGTAATAGACAAACTTTTTATCTCCAAAGGAGTGTAGTGTTTTATGAACACTTCATTCCAACAAAAAGGGTTTTTGGCTATGATTAAGTCTGTAGTCAAAAACCCCTTTTCCGTTGCCAATAGTCACGGGATACGGGTATCCGTAGCCAATGCTCGTAGGGAAAGCCTTCGTAGGCATGACTATTGGCTACAGATGGCGGTAGCCAATGACTATTGGCTACGGATCTTCCGTAGCCAATAACGGAAGACCAAAATGCCCTTATACTATTGGCTAAAGAAAGTTTTGTAGCCAATATCTATTGGGTACGGAACTTTTCGTAGCCAATGATTTTTTTTTAAATTATTATTGGCGACAAAAGATTCCGTTGCCAATACTCCTTTTTAAAAAAATTAATATTATTGGCGATGGAAGATCCGTAGCCAATAGTCTCAAACGTACAAATACTATAATACTATTGATACACCCATCGCCAATTATATTCGTAAATATAAATATAAATATTAAAATAATTTTAAATATATTTGAATTATATATAATGATGTATATTTAAACTAATTAAATAATGATTACAAGATTAATGATGTAATATATTTATTGCATAAATATTTGTATATTGAAATAATTATGGAATTATTAAGTGGTTAATGTAGTAAATATACTTTTTATAAAGATGGATAATTATCTTGGAAAGTATATGAATTGGAGATATACTTTAAATATTGAATGGTAGTAATTATAGATAGCTTATGGTGGAAGGTAGGAATATGTTTATAAATGGAAGAGTTGGGGTAATTATAAAATAGGCAAAGACTATTGGCTATGGAATAATCCGTAGGCAATAGTCACTGGCTACGGAACATTTCGTAGTCAATAATCATTGCCTACGGAATATTCCGTAGCGAATAGTCTTTGCCTAGGGAATATCTGTAGGTAATGCATATTTTTTTTTTCTTTTTAAGTATTTTGTGTGTATTTTATTCAATTGTTGATTAATTACATTTTTTCTCAAAAGTTTGTTTATCGTCGTTTGTAATTTTATTTTTGATGAAATTCGAGGAAACATACTTATAAATAGTTTAGAAATGTTTGGTGAAAGAAGAAATAGAGTCGGGTTTGTTTTACAACTTTTGATTAATTATATTTTTTCCCAAAAGTTTGTTTATAGTCTTTTGTAATTTTACTTTTGAACAAATTCGAGGAAACATACTTATACATAGTTTAGAAATGTTTGGTGAAAGAAGATATGGAATCGCTCTAATATAATTAAAGATAAAATATTTTACAACTTTTGTTGAATCATTACTCGATTTTGGCCTAAAGTTGTATGAAATCACCAATAGTTGTAGGCTTTAAGGTTTGGCTTTAAAGTTTAGGGTTGATGATATTATATAAGTTTGTGTATCGTCCTTCGTAAATTGATTTTTTATAAAATTTAAATAAAGATATGTATTAGTAATTTAGAAGTATTTGGTGAAAGAAGAAATGTATTTGGATTTGTTTTACAACTTTTGGTTAATTAATTTTTCTCCACTAAAATTTATTTCTCGTCTTTCATAATTTCGTTATTAATGACATTCGAAAAAACATGCCTATTAAAAGTTTAGAAGTGTTTGGTGAAAAAATAAATGAAATCGGATTTGCTTGAAAACTTTCATTAAATCATATGTTTATTCGAATTTCATCAAAAAACGGAATCAACGGAAGTCGACAAACAAACTTTAGTGGACAAAACTCAAATTAATCAAAAGTTTTAAAAAAAATCCGATTTCATTTCTTTTTTCACCAAATACTTCAAAACAATTTATAGGTATGTTTATTTGAATTTCATCAAAAACGGAATCACAAAAGACAATAAACAAACTTTAGGGGAGTAACGTCAAAAATTATTCAAAAGTTGTAAAACAAATCTGATTTCATGTTTTCGTTCACGCAACACTTCTAAACAACTTATATGTATGTATATTTCAATTTCATCAAAAACGAAATCACAAAAGACAATAAACAAAATTCAGGGGAGAAAAGTTAAATTAATCAAAAGTTGTAACGCTAATTCGATTCCATTTGTTCTTTCACCAAACACTTCTAAACTATTAGTATGTATGTTTAAAAGAATTTTGTCAAAAACAGAATCAGGAAAGACGAAAAAAATACTTTACATGAGAAAAATTAAATTAATTAGAAGTTATAAACCAAATCACATTCCATTTCTTCTTTCACCAAACACTTAACTATTAAAAAGTATGTTTCTTCGTTTCATAAAACAAACAAAATTACGAAAGACAATAAACCAAACTTTAGTGGAGACAAATTCAATTAATCAAAAGTTTGAATCCTTAATCTATAACAATCATCCAAAAAATAAAAATAAAAATAAAAATAGTTATTGGCTACAAAACTTTTCGTAGGCAATGGCTATTGGCTACGTATTATTCCGTAGGCAATGGTTATTGGCTACTGATTGTTCCATAGACAATGATTATTGCCTACGAAATATTGGCTACTAATTTTTCTGTAGGGAATGGCAATTGGCTACGTATTGTTCCATAGGCAATAATTATTGCCTACGGATAATTTCGTAGCCCTTAATTATTGGCTACGACTACTAGCCGTAGCCAATAGCTGTTTTTTGTTTTAATTTCTTTTTCAATATTGTTAGACTATTGGCGACGGCTGCCCGTCGCCCTTGACCAAGGGCTACGGATATTTTCGTCGCCAATAATCAAGGGCGACGGGATCTATCCGTCCCCAATAACTTTTAATTTTTTGTTATTCGAAAAATGGCCAAGGGTTACGAATTCTTTGTAGCTAATGGCAAAACAACTACTGCCTACGACATCCATAGCCAATGGTCGTAGCTAACGATGGTTTTTGTTGTTGTGCTTGCTTCCCCTAAAAACAGGCCTTCTACTCATGACAGCTCATCTACTGATGATCATGTTATTCATTTGTGAAATGATCCATTTATTTCTCATTCTACTTTGAATGCGCAGGTTCAAGCCATTCCTCAGGCTCACCCTCCAGTTAATGACTCAAATCATAGTTTAGCATCTAATAACAGCTACGACATTTCTAACACACCTGAGATTAAACAACATGTAGGTTGGGTCCAAAGCTTCAAGTTTTCATTGCTTCTATCTCTACTATCACTAAACTGAAGACCTATGCTCAAGCAAGTAAACACCCTGAGTGGCAGAAGGCTATGGAAGCTGAGGTTGCTGCACTAGATAAGACAAATACATGGGGTGCTAACCACACTCCCTCGGAGCCTCATTGTGTTGGTTACAGATGGATTTACGAAGTCAAATACAACTCTTATGGTAGTATTGAGAGATTCAAAGCCAGATCAGTAGCAAAAGGATACATTCAAGAGGAGGGGTTTGATTATTTTGATTCCTTTTCACCGGTTGTCAAGAGCATTAATGTTAGAGTTTTGATTGCCTTGGCTGCTTCTGAAAATTGGTTTCTCAAATAATTGGATATCAACAATGCCTTTTTGCATGGTGACATTGATAAGAAAATCTACATGAAACTCCCCCTGGTTACCCCTCTAGCCAACCAATATCCCATACGAAAGCGGATGAAGTTAATTGGGACGTCAAAAACCTCTTTGTACCACTCGGGAATAAGTGATGATGGTCACACTTGATTTGCTCATCATAATTTTTTTCAATAAAGAGGGGGTGGATGATTTGCACGATCCTCGGGAGATGGTATCCTCACCTCCAAGGTATGAGTAACCATGTGGTACATAAGCATAAGAGCCTCCACTTCCTCCATATTGATGATACAAGCTACCTCTGAAATAGATAGATGCATCGATGAGGAGGATTTACCCAGCATACTGGCCACCTACCCTACCATAGAGGCGAAGTGGGCGATTGAGGAAAGAATAAATAACGGCCCCAAAATCTAGATCGTGCTCCATTATGGAATTGCAAAATCGAGTTGGAGAAACATCAAAAGAAGAAGTGGAGCTTGAGAAAGACGCCATGAAAGAGAATAAGGATGAAGAAATTTTGTTGTCAAAGAATTCGATATGCTCTGATACAAAGTAAAGGGAAAGTGTTTGAGAGCAGAAATGGCAGGAGCCCTTATTTATGCCAAACAAGTAATTGAATTGCTTGGGAGAACAATCACCTTCATACTTAATTAGCCTCAATCAATCAAGGACACATGTCCAATGTGCTCCCACTCGCCTGTTTTAAAGCCTATTGTTGCTAGACATCGTCATGCGCAAACAAGATATTTAAGAAAGAAGAGACGTAGGCACGTTTTCCCCATCATCATCATGACGCAAAGGTTAACCTTCAGAGTAAGAAAAGTCCCTATATCCCCTTATAAATCATTTAGCAAAATCCAAAGTTGCTTTATAGAAAGAAGAAAATCAAGAAAGGTCACCACAAACAAGTCTCCTACATTGGATATCCCAAAAACATAGACTTGGGGGACACCTGATAATACATAAATACATTGGACGTAGGAAAAGGCCATAGATATCCTAAAAAGGGGGCCTCGTCCAAAGAACCTCATAAAAGGTACTAGATGTGGCCTCGTACTAGAATGGGCCAAAAGGGAGGTCGTTCATACCAAACGAAGAATCACCGATGTCCTCCACTTAGAGGAGATCACACATGCCATAAAGAAGTGTCAGACTTTATTAGCACAAAATATCTTTAACTCACATGCGGCCCTATTGAAAACATTGTCAGCAGATCCATCCACAACGAAGCAACACTTATAAGCACCCATCCTCCCCATTAATAGGGGACAAGTTGCCATTTTCACTTGTATATGCGGGATACCATAAATAAAAGAATAGGTCGCCATTGTACACCAACTCAGATTGAGATAACACACTTCTACTCTATATTCATCTTAAAAGTAATATGTACCCCTTTTACGATTCAGTTATCTCTCTCTTTTATACTTAAAGGATCTTCTTAACTAAAAAGATTCCCCTCGTATAAGCTATTATATTTATACACTTTCCCTCTACAAATCACAGGAATTGCATTTCGAACCACATCTTATCGATAATTAACGAATTACCCTTACCCGGTTAATTTCGTGTTATCAATATACCAGAATGTACTATTTGTATATATAACAAATATTAATTATTTTAAAAAATGTATTGAGGTAGATCTAAATAATTAATTAGATTTAGAGTAAAAATTATTAAAACATGATGAGCAAAAAGAAACTTATATAACTGAAACTCAAAACCTTGAATAAGAGAGAACGAAAGCTAAATAGTTAGTCATTAAAGAACAAACATTAGGATTGAGTATCATTAAAGTACCTTTTTTTTTCCTTGCAATTGTATTTTTGTCCATAACAACAATTACACTAATCTTTGAACTCTTCAAGTTTCAAGATGAAACTACACATTTACTTCAACTTCTTAAAGGCAACAACCTTGAATCCTCACTTATGAGACAATATCTACATTGCAAAAAATATGCACAATGTTTTTCAGCATCAAGATCGATGCCATCTTGGTTAACATTTTCATATACAGAGTGCTCTCTTTGAACTCTCGAGCAACCATCACTCCAGCTAAAGGATAAGTAATAACATTCATCGTCCATCTGCCTTTAGAAATTAGATTTCACTTTAAATAAAGATAATTCCCACTCCACATAGTAACCATATAGATTCATTCACCATCTGAATCCTAACATCACCATTCCCTACGATTCTTAAACATCATATTTAGCAAACTAAATATTTTCAAAAATAACCAAATTATAAATCTCCATTATATTTTGGTTAGAGCAAGCATGATACAATGCTTCAGAACTCAATCCAATTGCTGCAATGGACTACACATACTCAGTATTAATACATCATTACTCAATGGTCTACTTTTGCTAAAGTGACATCATTTCTTTTGTTCTTCAATGCTTTACAATACTTCATGTAATTATCAAATCTGCGACAACTCCAACACTCTATGGAACACCCCCTTTTCTTTAACTTCGATCCACCTCTATTTTTGGCACTAAAAATTGATCAAGATGTGATACTTGATATACCCAGTTTTTTCCTAAAGTGTTAGGGCCTATCTCTCGGGATTATGGGCTAATTACGTCTCGGCCCACCTATGGCTTTAATTGATATTGTTTTGTTTGAATCATTAGGATAAGTTAATCTTTAGATGGTAATTATCTTGACATTATTACCTTATCTTTATTAGATATTATTCTATCTTAAAGATTAACTTTCATGTTATTAGATATATCTCTTTATTATGTATCTAGACCTATTTAGTAGGCACATTCGTTGGGCATCTTTTGAGATCATGCAAGATCTATTGCATAAGACAAGAAGATCTGTTCGGATTGCAACAGAAGTATCGGCGTGCTTATCACATATGGAAAAAAGATATTATGTGGATTGCAATAGAAGATATGTTGGAGATTCTGTTCGTGTCTATAGAAGAAGAAGACTCGACACAATTGAAGGACGCTTTGAAAAAGATAGTTTGTGATATCAGTCATGTATCGAGTCAAAGTCTTTTAAAGAAGAGAATTAAGTCAGAGGAACTCTGGAGTAACTTAGTGTGTTCTTCGACTCAATCGAGTACACCGAAAATAGTAAAGGTATAATTATTGCAACTGCAAATATTAGAGGGGTCTAAGATTTGGGTTGATATAAAACCTACATTGTAAATTTTTAGGTAGGGTATTATTGAAGTCAAACTTTTGGGTGCAAACCCCGTGGACTAGGACCATATGGACCAAACCACGTTAAAACCTTTGTATTCTTTACTATTTTATGTTTAAATGCCTTTCCACCATTGCAACAGTAAAACAACTTTTAAGCGTTAAAGAACTGTTATTTGTCTTACTTGCGAGTGCAGTTGCAACTACTGTCAAGTGCAACTTCAATCTATTACAAGTAACATAGATCTAAGATCATTCAATTGGCATCAAGAGCGGTCACTATATTTCATAGTGTAGATTCTAGTTTAAAGATCTTTGTTTTGTTTAAGTGTTTTTCTTATAGAGGAAATGAGGGAAGTGTGTCGACCCTAAAGCCATCGATGTTGACCGCAACCAACTACTCCTACTGGAGGAATTGCATATGTAACTTCATCAAACAGCAGGATCAAAAGGCGTAGAAAAGCATTCTAAAAGGATGGACCCCACCAACAAATGAATGGGGAAGAGTCAAATCTGAACTAGAATGGACCGATGCAGAGGATCTCATTGCAAATTATAACTCTACAACTTTAAATAATATCTTAGTTGCAGTTGATTATGACCAATATAAGAGTATTTCTAACTGTGAAGTTGCAAGAGACGTTTGGTAGGCTATTGAGAGTGTGCACCAGGGAAATGCAAAAGTTTGAGAAGCAAAGGACATTAACACTTTACCCCCTACTGATCTCATGGGTTCCCTTACCGCGTGGGAAATGAAACTCAAGAGAGAAGGACATACCATTGCCAAATGAGTGAACTACAAGCAAATCTCCCTCAGAGCAGTCCCAACACTGACTTGGTTCAATCACTAGCTCTCCTTACAAAAAGGTTCAATAAAATGAACAAACACTAGAGTAAAGGTAACTCTTCTTTTAGTCATGTCACTAATAGACTTGACAACAAAAGGTTTGGAAAAGGTATTCAATGCAGGGAATGCCAGGGATTTGGACACAAAAGAGCAGACTGTGCGAATCTTCTTGAGAAAAACAAGAATAGAGCTCTACTTACACGGAGTCATGAGGAATCATAAGATAGCGAGGAAGACACGAAAGAAGTTGTTGATGTTGCTTTCTCATCCTTCTTTCCGTTCGCTAGAGCTAACAAGGTTGTTGCAATCCAGAACTTGATAGAATCCGATTGCAATTCACTTGATTGTGATGATCTGGATCCAGTGGATGATATGGATGCCATTTGCAAGAGAAACTCTGAATTTGAGGCTGAACTCAAAATTACTTCAACCTTTGGAAGCCTAGTCAGAATGAACAACAAAATCATGGAGCTTGAAAGAAAAGTTATCTCACTCACTAGGGAAATAGATCTTCTATCTGCTAACCTAGATACAACCCTCAACGCACACAAGGCATTAGAAGATGTGTGTGATATCACTCAAAAGAGTTGGATACTATAGTTAAGAATGTGAAATTACTCACTCCAGGCACTGGCAATCTAGAAAAGGTTATGGACTCTCAAATTTTTCCAACTCGGAAAACAAGAGTCGGTTATGTGGATCTTCTCAACCCAACGTTTCTTGGAGATACCAAAATCACTATATCCAAGAAGAAACGGACACCTGAGGGAGTTTAAATGACGATTCTCAGATCCAACTGTCTCAGGATCAGACACACCCTAGTTGCAACTCTCGTATACCTGTTTCTGACTCTGTCCCTTTTAACAGATTTCCAAGAGGTCGGTTTGTTCCAACTTATCATCGCTGTGGTGTTCAAGGACATATCAGACCATACGGTTATCAACTTTGGGAAACCCAAAACACATCCCAATCTTTCCAACCTGAGGTGATTCTTCAAAAGAAGTGGAAGAATCGAAAGAAGAAGAAAACCAAGCAAAGAGCAACCACTGTTGCAACAGAGAAATCAGCGAAACAAGTTTGGGTTGAGAAATCAGCCAATACTCTTACATGTCTTACTGCTTGCAATTCTACTTCCCAACGTGCTTTATATTCTACTATTTGTTCTTTGATAGCGGTTGCTCCAGGTACATGACAAGAGATAAACGCATCTTGAGCAACTTCATATATGAACGAAAGGGAGATGTTGTTTTTGGAGATGGTAACCGAGGAAATATTCTTGGAAAAAGAACACTAAACGTGAAAGGCTTTCGTAAACTCAAGGTTGTATTTTATGTTGATGGCTTGCATGCTAACCTCATTAGTATAAGCCAGTTGTTTGATGATGATCTCTATGTTCGCTTCACCAAAGATGAATGCGAGGTTATTAATCCGTTTCAAAATAGGGTACTACATGGGTTAAGAAATACTAAAATTTGCTATGCTAAGACGAATTGCAAAGCTGTTATCAGATCACTAACTTGCAACTTTAGCGCATACAATCTTGAAGATCTCTAGCACCAAAGGCTTAGACTTTAAATCCCTCACCAATATCTCCAACAATCAAATCGCAAGGGGACTACCTAAACTTGGTCCCAAACCACTTGTTAAGTGCGGCTCATGCCTGGAAGGAAAACAGAAGAAGATCTGCCATGCAGTGTTGCAACACACCCCATCGGCAAGAATCCTAGAACTTCTTCACATGGGCCATGTAGGGCCAATCCAAAAGGAGAGTATCTCTGTTAAACGGTACATATTTGTGTGTGTTGATGATTTCTCACGTTTCACCTGGGTTAAATTCCTGAAAGAAAAAAATGAATCTTTTGTGTTTTTCAAAAACCTTTGCAACACTGTTGCAACTGAAAAGGATTTAACAGTCAAAGGGATCCGAAGTGATCACGGGAAAGAATTTGAAAATTCCAGCCTTTAAAAACTTTTGTAATGATAAGGGAATATTTCATGAATACTCATCCCCAATTACACCACAACAAAATGGTGTAGTAGAAAAGAAGAACAGGACACTGGTTGAAATGGCTCGAGTTATGCTAAACTCGAAGAAGCATGCACTTAAGTTCTGGGTAGAAGCAGTGAACATTGCATGCTACGTTACAAATCGTGTGTATCTATGTCAAGGTACCACTAAGACAACTTATGAGATTTGAAAAGGTAAACGTGCTAGTGTTCATGACTTTCACATTTTTGGTTGTGCTTGCTATGTACTCAAGATAGAGAATCTAGAGGTAAGTTCCAATCCAAATCTGATTAGGTATCTTTGTTGGTTACTCTCGCAATAGTCATTCGCATCGTGTGTTCAACATGCGCACCCAAACTACTTTTGAATCATCTAACGTTGAATTTGATGATTATAAGGATTTTGCCTCAACCTCCTCAGAAGTTGAAATCACTGAGCTGATTGATTCAGAAGAAGAGGATGCGTCAAGGCTGTTGACTTCCAGACCAACTCCACCAGTTGTAACCGTTCTGGTGATACCGCAAGTTGAAACTACTCTGAGGTCACAAAAGCTACTAACCCTCTGCCAGAGGTGAATGAAAGAATGGAGCACCTGGAGGCTCCTCCTCACATTAGAAAGAACCATCCACCTGAAGCTGTCATTGGTGAAATGAGTGAAGGTATTCGAACACCTGATCTTCCGTGCAAAAGGTATGACCATATGGTGCGTTTTGTAAGTTACACTTCCAAAATTGAACCTAGAGATGTGAAGGAAGTGCTATTAGAAGAAGCAGGATTGAGGCCATGCAGGAGGAACTAAATCATTTTGAAAGAAACGATGTCTGGGAACTGGTGCCACAACCACCAAACATGAATATCATTGGAACATAGTGGATTTTCAATAATAAGACCGACGAGCTTGGAAACATTGTTCGCAATAAAGAAAGGCTTGTTGCAAAATGCCACACTCAAGTCGAAGGAGTAGACTATGATTATACATTTGCATCAGTCGCAAGATTGGAATCTATTCGTCTCTTACTTGCTGTTGTATGTATCTTACGCTTTAAACTGTTTCAAATGGATGTCAAAAGTGCTTTTCTTAATGGGTTTCTTAATGAAGAAGTTTTTTTTGAACAACTCAAAGGTTTCATTAATCCCCATTTCCCCACCCATGTTTTGAAACTTAAAAGAGCACTTTACGGTCTCAAACAAGCACCTCGTGCTTGGTATGAAAGACTCACCATTCATCTTCTTGAAAAAGGTTACACTAGAGGAAGTGTAGATCGAACTCTATTTTATAAACATTTTGGAACTCATATTCTTATTGCACAAATGTATGTAGATGACATAGTGTTTTTCTCCACGTCCCTAGTGAGTTGCAACACTTTGTATCTGTTATGAAAAATGAGTTTGAAATGAGTATGGTTGGTTAACTCACATATTTCCTTGGTCTACAAGTCAAACAATAAGTTGATGGCATATTTATTTCTCAGACTAAGTATACCAAGAACCTAATCAAAAGGCTTGGGCTTGAACATGCCAAACCAATGAAGACCCCCATGGGATCAACTGACCGACTCAGTAAGGATGAAAGTTGCAACTCGGTGGATCCCAGTCTCTACAGAAGAATGATTGAAAGCCTGTTATATCTCATCGTCCTGGCATTTGATTTAGCATTGGAGTGTGTGCACGATACCAAGCTGACCCAAAGTAGTCGCATCTCAAGGCTGTTAAAGGGATCATTCGCTACATCTCTAGTACAGCTGATTTTGGTCTTAGTTACAAATTTAATGAAAACCTCTCTTTTGCATGTTATAGTGATGCCGATTGGGCTTGATGTGCTGATGATCGAAAGAGCACGACAGGAGGATGTTTCTATCATGGAGCAAATCTAGTCTCATGGTTTAGTAAGAAAGAACACTCTATAACTCTTTCTACATCACAAGCTAAATATATTGCTGCATGTAGCTGTTGCACCCAGTTAGTATGATAAAACAAATGTTGCTCAAAATGAAATCCTTCTTTACTGTGATAATACCAGTGCAATTAAAATATCTAAAAATCATGTCCAACACTCCCGCACCAAGCATATTGACATAAGATATCACTACATCATGGAACTGGTAGAAGCCAAGACGGTTGAGTGACATCATGTATGTATTGACCTTCAACTTCCAGACATCTTTACTAAGGCTCTCTATGTTACACGATTTGAGCACCTTCGTAAGTCGTTGGGCCTCTACCTTATGTGAGTTGCAACAGGGACACTGTTACAACAGAGGGTCACTTCTGGACTTAATTATTTATTCCATTATGAAGTGTAGTACAATGATCTAAATTTGTATATATGTTTTTCTCCTCAGTGATTCCTTATGCTCACACAAATAAAGGGAAGAAAAACAGATATTGTCTCAAAAATGCTTTCAATGTGAAAGAGACACACACCACAAGGTGATTTATTTGAAGCTTACCACACTAGCCTTCAGTTGCAACTAGAAAAAAAACTACCAGACCTACAAGAAACAAGTGTGAAAGCTATAAATTCTTAGCCCACGCGACTACTCATTGAAAAGAGCTACCTTGTTCACAAATGTGTCAAAGTGAAAGCTATCAGTTGCATGTGTTGATTGTGCAAAGTTTCAACTAAGGAGCTTACGTGATATTGGTTTCTATCTTTGGACTTAGTTTCATTATGGAATTTATTATTATCTTCGGTTAATTTAATTCCTTGTGTTTCGTTTCGTATGATATTAGGAGATTTTGCTAAAGGTCTGTTAAGATATGATGGTGTTACCTTGTGAATATCTCAACTTGATTTGTGCCTATCTTTTCTCTCATGTTCACATATCTCACGAATTTATGCTTAGAAGGAAAGATTGTGGTACCGTAAGATAAGAGATTGAGTTTTGGTGGGAAAGTTTTCCTCCTAATTTCTAGGGTTAGGGAATCTATTTATTGCTCTCTTAAATCCTCTATTCCCGTTACTCGCTCATTATCTCTCTTCAAGTCTTTACTCTCTTGTGTTCTCTCATCTCTCTTGCAAGTTTCTCACTTCAGATGGGCACTTCATCCAAGAAACCTTCCACCATGCATTCTGACGCCGACTAGGCTCCCAACCTTGAGCCTCTCTAGACAATTCCAGTGGCCAATCCACTTGCTGCCATGGAATATGGCGGTGACAATGATCGCATCCTTTCACTTGAGGAGGATCATCCATCCCCAATTCCTACTCCTGCTCAGTCTCCGGTCCGGTTCCCAGCAAAGGCCTCCACTCAAGCGACAGGGAAAGCCAAAGTGGGTGAACTCTCCTCTACTCCGGTCGAATTGGAAGATGATCTGGAGGATACGCATGTCCCACCTGTCACTGTTGTGCCTGGTGTTGCAACCAAAAATCACACAAAGGTTCTGGCTTGGAAATCGGTCCGAGGACGACATTTGCACAAAATCTCTGAGAAATCCGCTTCCGAGTTGGACTCGGAAGAGGAAGAGGTCCAAGAAGTTGACTCTGATGTTGAACCGTCAACAAAGAAACATCATCCCTCTCCCATGCCTAAGAAGGTCACAATCCCTGCTACCATGGACCTTTTCACTTTGCCTGATGTTGCACTTGCCTCCATTCCTCTGAAGGTTGCGAGAGCCTACTCTGATCGCTTCTACACTCGTGAGGCCGAGGCTCGGTTATCTAGGTACATAAAGCATACATTGGTGGAAGAACGACCTCTGGAGGAGAAGTCGTATGCCAAAAATAACATCCAGCGTTTGCTTGAAAATCGTGGTTGGCTGGTTGTAACTCTCTCTCTAGCGACACGTGGTCTACGTGCGCAGACACATATGCATCATCACCCCTGAAATTATTTTCGCTACTATGGGTGTCCCTGAGGTGGACAGTGGTGATTTGTCCGAGTTATGACTGGAGAGCAACATGAACAAAGTTGCACGCAAGCACACGGGTGGACTGGTAAAATCTTGGCCATCTGGATCTCTTACCACCAGTGATTCACCAACATGTACAATCTTATGTTTGGCATTCTTATCTGCCACTGGATACCGTGCGCTCAAACCTCCAGCATGAGTCCTGATGTTGCTAGTGTTCTATTCCGCATTGGTACCGGAGTTGTGATTGATCTGGGTAAATTGGTTTTTGAACGAATCTATGAAGAGGGATTTCCCAATATGCATCTCTCTATTGGTTTTCCTTCACTGAGTTACGGGGTTTTGATAGCTCAGGTCCCGGAGTTCAAGGTGGAGCAGGATGAGCTCACCCAAGTCCAGCCCATGCGGGCTAGTACCAAGGTACTTAACAAGCCACCACCCTCCCCGGTCGCAACTGGAAATACCTCCAAGAAGGGCACTGGCTCCTTACCAGATGCATCTTCCAGTCTTGAGGGTGTCCACATAGAACGCTCGCGCTTAAATAGTCTGGTTGAGCGTTTGAGCAAATCGCATGAGGAGATGAGCACGTCCATGGCTTTGATGGACTCCAAGTTTGATCGCATGTTGGAACAGTCTGGTGCTGTCATCCCTTGATTTGTTCTATAAGAAACAAGGGGAGAAGAAGAGTTGAGGGGGAGTTGCAAGTCAGGGGGAGCACAGTACCCCCAATTTTTTTTTTTTTTTTTTGCAAACTTGTTCGTTTTATCGGATGGTTGAAGAGATGTTGCAACTAATACTCTTTCTGCACAGTTACTTTTATGCATTTTAGTTGGGATTTATGAAATGTTGGATGCATGTTCTGTTTTAACCATGTTGCGCAGATATGTCAATGATTTTGACAAAACAGAACAAAGGAGGAGAGTGCTAGGGTCGATCTCTCGGGAATATGGGTTAATTACGTCTCGGCCCACCCAGGGCTTTAATTGATATTGTTTTGTTTAAATCATTAGGATAATTTAATCTTTAGATGGTAATTATCTTGACTTTATTACCTTATCTTTATTAGATATTATTATATCTTAAAGATTAACCTGCACGTTATTAGATATATCTCCTATGTATCTTGTCATATTTAATAGGCACATTCGTTGGGCATCTTTTAAGATCATGCAGAATCTATTAGATAAGGCAAGAAGATCTGTTCCGATTCTTTGTGAAAAGTGCAATTTCCATCATCTAAGGTGACTAATGTACCAACAAAAAATTCGGACCATCTTGCAATTGTGATTGATCATAGACCGCGACCTAAAGCGGGTGGGAGGCATGTGCGCTTTCGTTTTGAAGCGGCGTGGGCAAGGAAAGCTGATTGTGAGGGATTGATTCGACAACTTTGGGAAGAGAGTGGGTCGGGTTCGGCCTTAGGTGAAAAATTGAGCAAGTGTCGGTTGGGATTACTATGTTGGGACCACGTGAGCGGGGTGGAGATGAAACACAAGATTAAAGCTCTTAACGAGCGTATTTTACAGATGAGGCGCGGACCCATTACGGCCGAAGGGAAGGAAGAGGAAAAACGGGTAAAGGCCGAGCTAGAAGAGCTTTATAGGATGGAGGAAATTTACTGGAAACAACGTGCTAAGGTGCAATGGTTATGGAAGGGGGATCGAAACACTGCTTATTTTCATAGTCGGGCGAGCGAGCGACGTCAGAAAAATGAAATTCACGCTCTCAAGGATAGTATGGGTGACGTTAGATCTAACCCAGGGGATGTTGACTCTGTCGCCGCTGATTACTTTGCATCGATCTTCGGTTCCACGCAGCCTTCAGGGGACGACATTGAGGAGGTATTATGGGATGTTAGTGCGTGCGTGAGTCCTGCAGTGAACAAGAGTCTCCTCCAAAAATTTACGGCGGACGAGGTTCAAAGAGCATTGAAAGATATGTATCCTTACAAATCTCCGGGACCAGATGGTGTTTCGATATTCTTTTATCAAAAATTTTGGTCTATTGTTGGTCCTAATATTACTACTTTTTTTCTTGCTTATCTTAATGACCATATTCTTGATCCTGTGGTGAATTATACTCATATTGTTCTTATTCCTAAATGTACTGGCCCTATGTTGATGACTCAATTTCGCTCTATAAGCCTTAGCAATGTCAGTTTCAAAATTGCGTCAAAAGTCTTGGCAAATCGGCTCAAACCGTTTCTCAATGAGATTATTGCCCCTACGCAGTCAGCGTTTGTTCCTGGTCGGCTTATTACTGACAATATCCTGGTTGCTTTTGAGCTAAACCATTTTTTGAAAAATAGGCGAACGGGAAATAGTTGTTTTATGACGTTGAAACTTGACATGAGCAAAGCGTACGATCGGGTGGAGTGGCCCTTCTTGGAACAGGTGATGCTTAAGTTAGGTTTTGCTCCCAATTTTGTTTCTTTGATCATGATGGGTGTACGTACTGTGTCATATTCCACGCTTATATTAGGTAGAGAGTCTCCAATTTTTTACCCCGAGAGGGGCATTAGGCAGGGGGATCCCTTATCCCTACCTATTCTTATTTGTTTCTGAGGCTTTTTCAGCTATTATCACTATGGCGGAGGAGCGTGGAATTTTTCGGGGATTGGCGATTTGTAGGAGGGCGCCACGGGTGTCGCACCTCTTGTTAGCCGATGACACAATATTATTTTGCGAGGCAACGAGGGAATCGGCCCTTGGGATCCGTGACCTATTGATCCGGTTTGAAGCAGCATCCGGGCAACGGATAAATCTTGAAAAATTCGTGGTGGTCTTTAGTAGAAATACAACTGAAGAATGGTCACAGGAGTTGGGTGGAATTTTGGGCGTGGCAGTGGCGGATCGACACGAGAAGTATTTGGGACTCCCGTCGGTTGTGGGGCGATCTAAACGCGAACTTTTTGATTTTCTTCAGGAAAGTGTGTGGAAGCGCGCTCACGGGTATAAGGGTAAAACTCTCTCGGGGCCTGGGAAAGAGGAACTAATCAAAGCCGTTATGCAGTCTATCCCAACTTTTGTTATGAGTTGTTTTCATTTGCCGGATTCATTGATAAGGGAAATCGTGTCTATTATTTGCAATTATTGGTGGGGGAGTGGAACAAAGAATAAAATTCATTGGGTTGCATGGGAGAAATTGTGCAAGAAGAAGGATGAGGGTGGTCTTGGATTTCTGAACCTTAAAGCTTTCAATATGGCGTTGTTGGCGAAACAAGCGTGGCAGATCTTTAGTAATCCGGGGAGTCTAGTGAGTCGCCTATACAAAGCAAAGTACTTTCTGAATATGGACTTATTTAACTCTAGACTTGGGAGTAATCCATCGTTTTCTTGGCGGAGTATTTGGGAAACAATCGTGGTCGTGAAACGTGGAGTGAGGTGGAGTGTGGGCAACGATAATTTGGTGTCAATTTGGGAGGATGCGTGGCTGCCCCGACCAATCACTTTTAGGCCAATTACATCGCGGCCATCACACTCAGCTGTAGCGCACGTGAATGAACTTATTGATGAGAACGCGGGATGGTGGGATGTCACATTAATCCGTGACCTATTTTGGGAGGTAGACGTGTGCAGCATATTGTCCATACAGCTTGGGAGATTGGAGCATGATGATCGGTATATATGGCATTACGAGAAGCATGGGAGGTTTACGGTACGTAGCGCCTATCATCTTATTATGTCGCAGGGTTTAACTATTCGGGGGGTAATCGACATGGAGAGCTCGAGTGCAACAGCAAATTGGAAAAAGTTTTGGCACCTTGAGTGCGCAAGTAAGATTAAACTCTTTTGGTGGCGAGTTTGCAATGATATTTTGCCAACTAGGGTGAATTTGGCTAGGAGAAAAATTTGTGATGTAACGCTTTGTGTGTTATGCGGAGAAAGGGACGAGACGACGTAGCATGTTTTATTCTCTTGTCATGTCGCCCGGCAAGTGTGGGCACTAGCAAATTTTTCAACAAGCATTATGATGAAGGCGACCGAGAGTTTCATGGACTGGGTCGGGAGGTTGATGGCTGAACTTGGGAGAGAGCGAGGGGGGATGGCTGTTACTATTTGCTGGGCTCTATGGCATTCAAGAAATACGATGCTGGCAGGGGAAAGTGCTTGGAACACTGCTGAAATTGCCGAGTTCGCTGCAGGTTACGCGGCTTCATGGCGCGAGTTTGGGATGCGTCGGGGTAACGTTGCGCATCTCGTTACAAAGGATTGGGAGCCTCCGCGCGAAGGTTGCTATAAGATTAATTTTGATGAGGCTTTATTTGAGGAACATGGAGCAATTGGGGTTGGGGTTGTTGTGCGCGATCAGGCGGGGCACACTATTGCACGAGTTCAAAAACGATTGGTTGCCACGCTAGCTCCATCTTGTGTTGAGGCACTTGCGGCAATTTGGCCTATTAAACTCGCCGTTGGGTTGGATTGGAAAGAAGTTATCTTTGAAGGCGATTGTTTGAATACTATCCATAGTATTCTTTATCGCAAACGGGATGATGCAATTTGTGAAAACTTGATTGTGGACTTTTTACATTGGTTTGAACCACGTGACGGATTCTCAATTCGGTGGGTTGGGCGAGAGGCCAATGATCTACCGCACCATTTAGCTAGGTCAGTGACTAGCGATGTAGTTGATCCTCACAATCTTGTGTTTTGTGTTTACGGATAGATAGAGAGTTAGTAGTCCTTAGTTGATTCTTCGATGTAATGCGGAACTATTTTTGTGGCGTGTTTTACGTCCGATTTATATCTATACATCCTTCCCTTAAAAAAAATTGTCTCAAATATTAGAGGCTATGCATTATCATTCCATCTTGAGAGCTAATTAAGAGGGAGAAAGATAGATGTCGGGCAACGTCTCAGTGGCGAAGAGGAAGATGGATCACGACGGTGATTTGGGTGGAAGTGAATGATTTGGGGTGGGGGAGGGGGGCTGGGGTTAAGAAAATAAGTTCTTTTAATGTATTCATGATTTTGTATACTCTTTTGTTGATATTTAACTTTTAGGGATATAGGTGTTAGTATTTAAGAAACAACATTTAGGGAAATAAGTATGAATATTTAATTATATAGTTCTTTTGGCGTATAAATAGAAATATTAAGAATTTACTTATTTGTATATTAGGGATATAAATACAAGTTTAAGAATTAGTTTATGGGCTGGCAACCAAATTAAATGTGATCCATTGGGTTTGAGACAATGAGTAGATGTCAAAAAAACAAATCAGTGTATGTTTAGGTGTTGTGACAAGATGTCGTCACCCCACCGAAAATTCAGCACGTATATTTTTTAGCCTTTATTTATATTTCATATATTTTGCCTTCTTCACTAACCTTTTAATTAACCTTTTAATTAGCATTTCTTTTCGCTTTTTGAGCATGCTTTTTTGATTAAAAGAGTTCAAGAGTGATTAGGATTAATTTAGAAGATTTTAGAGTTATCCAATTAACAAGAGAGAGAGATGAACTTGGACTTAATCAACGACTCTATCCAATCGAGAGAATCAAAGAGTTTGGGCCGCTTTAAACTGATTAGATGAGAGTGAATCAAGATTGAATAATGATCATAGAATTGCTTGGATTGTATCAAGAGAGGGGAGTGAACACGCAACTATTATGTGAAGATCTTGTGATGACACTGGACCACAACGTAACACAGAGGTTCAACACTTATAAGTATTCCATCAAGGTTTTTCTCTTTAAAACGTTTTACCTTTTTTACCTTGTAATATAGTTCCACGTTTTAGATGGTGTTGCATGAGTTTGAGGTCTAAAAGAATAAAGATAAGACATGAGAAGATTAGAGAAGATCTTGGAGTTATCCAAAAGACGAGAGTTGGATATTATCTACGATTCTACCTTTTCTAAGAAGATTGAGGCGTATTATTTGGATAGAAAGCAAGAGCTGGCGTTTCTCTTGGATAAGAAGTAAGAAGAAATCAGATTTGAAGAGATATGTACAAATTAAGAAGATTGACAACAATCTACAAGATAGAGATCGAAAATCCACTATAATCCAAATATGCACAAGTCTTGAAGAACAAGAAATGTGATATTGTTAATAGGGGTTTTTGGCACATTACCTCCTTGTGTTATGGTAAATTGGTAAGTTACCTCTCTGTGAAAAAAAGTTTGCCAAATACTTTCATGTGATCTCAAAAGTTGGCATTTTACACCCTTTTACATGAAGGTGCAGTTCACACTCCCTTAAATGAGAGCGAGAGTTAGATTTTTCTTTTAAAAAAGACATTTATACCCCTATTGCTTTAAGAAAAGATTATATCTTTTAATTCAATATTCTAAACTATCAAAAATCATAAAACTAATAAAATTTAAAATAAAAATCTAAGATATATACATGTAATGCCTTGTTTCTTAAACTTTTTTTTATATAAAAATAGAAAAATATGGTAAAATCATATTCGAAATTACTCAAATAAAAATATTTGTATTTATAAGGGTATTTTTGTCTTTTAATATAAAACTATACTACAAAGTTTTTCAAGGAGGTGGTGTGCAAGTTTTGTGATCAAAGGGGGGTATTCGACTAACTTATTTTTTGTAAGGACTAACTTGCCAATTTATCATATCACAAGGAGGTAAGTTACTAAAAACCCTAATCTTAAATTCCCCTCTCATTCCTTCAATTCGAAATTACTAAAATAAAATCATAACACAAGGAGGTAATTTATATATAAAAATAGAAAAATATAGTAAAATCATATTCGAAATTACTCAAATAAAAATATTAGTATTTATTAGGGTATTTTTGTCTTTTAATATAAAACTATAGTACAAAGTTTTTCAAGGAGGTGGTGTGCCAAGTTTTGAGATCAAATGGAGGGGGGGTATTCGGCTAACTTATTTTTCCTAGGGACTAACTTGCCAATTTATCATATCACAAGGAGGCAATTTACCAAAAACCCTAATCTTAAATCCCCCTCTCATTCCTTCAGTAAAATGTTGACCTTGAAGGTTTACTCTCCGATGGACGAATCTTCGTCAGTTTTCCATTAGTTATGTAACGATTGATATCAAATCGTAAATCCTACCCGTGATTTATTCCTGGCAACAATTGTTTAATGATTTATCTGGCGAGAAGAATCTTAGTTTGAATTTTTGTCAGGGTGAGAGAGGTTTGGTTGTTCGTGAAGAATTGGGTTGTGGTGATCGAGAAATTGGGAATTGGCTATTCAAGAAACTTGTCCAAGTGAGAAATTGATGAAGAATTGGTGAAAGGTGTATACGAACATTGGGGGGCAATATCGCAACATTGCCAAATTATATTGAGGAATATCAGTAGAACTAAACCAAAAAGCAAATTGAAGAGTTGGGTAATCCTCCATGGAAAATTTCAAAACCAATAACAATCTACGTGCGAAAGATTATATTGTGAGGCTCTATAATCCGTTCAGGCTGTCTCGAGAGACAAACTCAATCCTAAACCAAACATGCCCCTAGTATACTAATCATATATTATTACAACTACTATAAGTATACTAATCAAATATGAGTATAATACATCGTAAAATCAAAAACAAAAAAGGTCTAGGCCGACGCTACTAACATTAGAAATCACTCGTGATAACCCAGTTGTTGCTACTAACACTTGAATTTGAGCAAGATTTTAAAATATTCAATTAACTCACTCATTCGTGACAGTTGGGCAGTCACTACTCCCATTTAAAGGAGCACAAGTTCAAAAGAAATGAAGTTTTCAATTTTTTTCAGCTCACATCAATAAATACCCCTACTCACACAATCAGTTTCAGTCTTCAAAATATTTTACTCATTTCTCTATACTTTGTACAAAATCTCTGCTCATCAAGATCTTTTTCTTTTCTTTATCTGTAAATTTTTTTATTTTCTCAATATTTTTTTCTTTAGTTACAAACATGGTGATATACAAAATTTAGGCTCCTGATATTAAAACGTAGAAGCTCCTCGAAGGGACCCCCCTCAAAATCTATCCTCCCATAAGGATCAACACCAGACATATACGATGTTGACAAAGGAACCACCTAAAATCTTTCCGCCCATAAAGATCAACACTTGACAGAGACGATGCTGATAAAGGAATCCCCCCCCCCCCAAATCTATCCTCCCAACACTAGACATTCGAGAAGATTTAATACGAGTGACCTGCAACTAGCTATAAAAAGCCCCTATTTCTCTTTCAATGAGGGAGAGGATTTTCCTGGAGAGAAAAAATAGAAAAATCTAGATAATGCAAAAGAGATTTTACTTCCCCTTTCTTTTTCTTGCATTTATTTCAATACACATTCTCCGAATTGGAGAAAGGCCGACCCACCCCTGTATATCTTTTCCTTATTTTGAGTCATTATAGAATACCATATGAACAATAGTGTTGTCTGTGGGAAATGGCCCCTTCACCCTTAATAAAAGACCCGGAGGAAAGAGAAGAGATTCTGGGAGAAAGGGGAAGAATTATTTGCTTAAACCGCTCCGCAAAAGGAAAAAGGAGCCAACTCGAAATAAGAGACTCGCTGAACAGCGTCAACCCCTACTAGAACCGTTAAGCGCTTCCCTTTGTAGGAATGGCTAATCGGATTACGTCCCAGGCAACAAGAATTTAGTGGAGGTAACTTAAAAAACTTATGCCACAATACTTACCTCCCCTACTTACAAAGATTTCCATTAATGATGTACAAAGAAAGATGGGGAATATCCAGCAAAATCTGTTGAGCCAGGCAAAACACTATCCTAGGTCAGGAACAGGTTTATTCCCTTTTTCGCACAGCGGCCCGACACAATCACTCTGACACCTCCGCTAAGGAAACCGGTAAAGGAGCAGCGTTTGACAATCAACAAGCCCACATCCTCCACTATGTGCATGTCGATGATGCCCTTCTCTATAGTCGACAGAATATGAGACACATGTAGGCCTTCTGAAGGAGGGTCCACCACCAACCTCGGAATCACCAGATCTAGAGGGAAGCCAGGTATTGATTGAACTACATCCTGACAAATTTCGTAGCCCATTAACAAAAATTGTCGTGCCTCCTTGCTAAAAGAGCTATCCAACATGCAGTGTCTGATGTCCTTAACGCCACTTGATCTTGAGCCTTGTCTAACTTCTCCAAATCTCCAACCATGTCCATCAACATGCGCCGACACTCGTTCTGTTCTGCTCTTACCGTTTAAAGCGATTCCTCGACTCATCCATGCAATAAAGTAAACTTTTTTACGACCTTTGCACCTGCTCTAATCGCTCCATCACAACCTTCAAATTCCTCTATAGCACCTCTCTACTCCCATTTGAATTCATGTGTTTATAGCTCGAAGAGCTTCAATCTCGGTTTCTTTCTGCTCCAATTTAACTTGAGCTTCCTCCAAGGCCATTTCGAGCTCCCGGAAGTGCCTCCTTAACACTGAAACCTCAAATGGAGTGGTCCAAAAGCACTCTCCATAGCCTCTACCAAAGGCGATTGTTGTTCAAACACCTAAGTCTCAGACCAACAAAGAAACCAAGTGAGGAAGAAGAAGCCTAAAACAAAGAGTGTCACCTGTAACAGAACACAATACAAAGGGAATAAGAGGTCGCACCTCACAAGCATTTTTACTGAAGACGCCCTATAAGGCTGAAAAGGTGAAGGGAAAGAGAGATTCTATGTCCTTCTCATTGTGTAGACCAGACAAATACGAACGACTGTACGTCAGGGTCCTCAGCACCTCCGTAGAAGAGAGACACCGTCGGACATGCTTAGCAAAGAAGGCTGATCCTTTGCCTGATTCCCTGGATAGATAATCCTCCAAACCGAAGAAATCCATGCTATTCCCGGGGAGAATCCAGGAAGCACCTCCACTGACTGAGTCGGAGAAATAAAGATAAAGGTCATTGGGGTGATAACGCCCCAAATGCCCTTTAGTCGTCTGAATATCGAGAATACAACAAAGGAGCCAAGGCGAAAGCCTCATTATGTAGTTGAACAATTACAGAGCGCGAAGTAAAGGAATTCTTCTTGCCAAACACGTCCATTGTCTACTAAGCCCTTGATACAGCATTGTTATATTAATGTATTTGATATAAATACTATTGTGTATTAGATAAAATAGTGGGTGGTTAATTATGTATTAGTGGGTAAGAGAAGTTATTTAGCGGTTATTAAAAGTTATGTAATTTCAGTTTATTAATAGGCCTGGAACGAATTGTAAGTTTTATGCAAATATTATCTAAGCAATTTCTATATTCTTCTTATTTTTCTAAGAAGATTTGTCCAGTCTCGAATTTGGACTACTCGATTCACTTTAATTTCGATTAAGGTGCATCATTTTATTTAGTTTGTATCAGCCCCCAACCTCCAAAAAACAAGGAGGGTCCACCGGTTTAAAACAACAAAATGGAGGATTCGAAGGGGCAGCTCGTAAGGGAAAGGCCACCGCGAATTGGAAAGGAGAACACTCAATATCCAGCAATCCACAACATATTGGAAAGAGGAAGGAATTAATTGGTTAGGGCAAACCTACAGAAGTTGCAATAAATCCTGCACGGAAGAATGAAAGAACCAACGCAGACCGTTCTGAACATGTCTCGCAGTCGTATGCCCGTTGGTCAACCATCAGAATAATAAATTTGAACTTATACACATTAAAAGATACCACTTCCAATAGCCTATGCATGTATTCTTCCGACACGGTACTAGACATTTTTAAGATTCTTCCTACACCTACTGTAGAACCCAGCTTGAAACAACATGGTATCAATTCCATCACTAGACCATGAGGGTTATAAGGTTCGCTCCCTAAAAAGGTCTCCCTTACTTCCTCCACAGTAAAAAGGGGCGCAGATGAGGAAGAAGCGCCCTCACCAAAACTTGCACTCCCACTCTTTAGCAGCACGGGGTTAGTGGGATTAGCACACTGATGGTGTAGCCTAGCCATGGCTGCCAATCGGGCCGCCCATGGTAGTGAGTCCTTGAAGCTATACATGAGTCAAGTATGGCTCCCGTTGAGTTAGATTCTTCTCCATAAGCGTTGATCAAATCGCAGATTCCAAGGCAACTTTACACAAAAGAAAATGGAGAAAGCCAAACGTTGCTACTCGCTACACTAAGAGGTGTTTAAAAAAAAGATCATGTGTGATAGTATGCTCTGAAGGGAAATGAAATTGGGAATGTTGATAAAATAAAATGAATACTCGGGACTCTTTATTGGTGGTTCATCCATAGGTACCTCCTTGCTCAACATAAACACCTCCTCGAAGGAACGGCCACGACGTTTCGATACACTGTGACTAGATAGCGGAGAAGTAACGGCAGTCCGCGTGGCTGGGCAGACAAATCGCTGCAAAAAAACCCTTAATGCACTTGAACAAGCAAAATTATGACATGTCTATCATATGCAAACATGGCATCCAAGTAAGCCGGATAACTCAAAGTTAACACCGCCCCCGTGGCAAATATCCTCCTGCCACACGTCCAAAAAAAAGAGCACTAGACCCATTTTGAAAAGAAAGCCCTTCCTCTGAAGTGTCTCTCGAAAGATATTCACGCCTTCCCGAAGAGATTCGCACCTCCCCCAAGAGATTTGCACCCTCTCGCAGAGATCCCCACAAAAACAAATTCAAGGAAAATCACACTTTGCATAGACAACAGTGCTCCGAAGCAAAATCAGGAAGCCATCTCCGAAAAACTACACCACTTCACCCGATACTTCCGTGAACTCTAACCTAACCTGCAACAAATAGTCCCTATGGTCAAAAAACCTCCATCACCCGAGGAAATACAAAAAGAAAAGAGGGGAGAAAAGATTAAAGCTTCGTTCACCCTTTAGCACCCTCGTTAATACCGTATTTCCCTCTCTCTCTTACATGCACTTCCACTCATTATATTGTCATCATACGAACATATGTATAGCTCTAAAGGGAACTCATGACTCCTACAAAACCCATCCACCACAAGGAATCTCATGATCCTACAACAAGTTTCGGGAGAATAGCGATCCCCGGAAATGCCACTTTACGAAGGGGTCTCGCGACCCTGGAGATGGTTGGGGGCACCTCTTCACGCCCAAAATAACCCACCACGTGCAAAAAAAAAAACAAAAACAAAAACAGGGAAAAGTTATCACCTCAACCCCCACACCACAATGTGACGCTACACATCCTAGGAACTACTTCTAAGAGAGACTCATGACTTCCCTAAAAGTAACCCCAAATATGGGGACTAAAAAAATCGTACTAAGTGTACTAGTATAAACCCATATACGAGCCTAATAGAGACACTTAAACTCAAAAAGCGCCCACCTTTTGAAGGAGGCCTTTACTTTAGTAGATAGAAACACACACCGCATTGTTTAAATTACATATGTACCTAGATAAGTGCATGGACGAACTCGGCTATATGAGGATGCAACAATGAAAAAAAAACCCTTCTTCCATTCATATTCCGAATCTTACAAGAAAACCATGTCCGAAAGTTAGAAAACTTTATTGATATTCATTAAAAAGTACTCTACTAAAATTTTAAAAACACAAAAAAATAAAAAAATAATTTATAAATTTTCGAAAAACAAAAACAAAACACCCTCTACAAGGCCGACTTCTTCTCCTCTCTTGCTTATCGTACTCGATCCTCTAGAGTCACCAGGCCTCCTGACTCCTTATCCCCCTCCTTTCCCACCTCCTCAGCTTCAGAAAGTGAAGGAATCGACGAACCTGCTCTTGGAGCAGGGCCGGATGAACTACCCTTCCGTCCCAACAAATGCAAAATATCGTCAGGATCGACCCCCATCTTTAATTCCCGTGGTTGGAGCAAGGACAAGTTTGCATCCCCCTTATATAAGCCAAGCTCCACCCCTTGTTACGGCAACCCCAATATCCAAAATAGGCATATCGAAGAAAATGCAGACGAAAGGCATAGGGATGTTTCACATACCGCTTATACTTATCAAGTGTACCTAGTGCTCTCACCTTCACCAGCCCGAAATTATGCTTGTCATGCATCCATATCAGCTCTGATTTTAGATCGACAAAAATTTAATGCAATCGAGCCATTTCCTTTGTTTCCTGCTCCACCACTGTCGCTGCATCAAAATGAGCCTTTGTTAGGCCTCCTGAAGGCGAATCACCTCTGTCGTTTGTCTCTCTGCCGGCCTTAATCAATTCGTTATTAGCTCGATGTAGCATCCTAAGCCAGCTACATCTCTTCCAACTCATGTCTACGAGTCGTGGCTTTCGGAGTAGCCTCGGCTCGGGGCTCTTCCAATTCTGCATACTCTTCCATATGCTGATCCCAATGCTCCAAATTAACACCCTGGTAATGAACCTCCTTCTTCTCCAGTATACATACTATTTCTTATACCCACACTTCACCTATCGAAGCAAATGCCAACATAAACAAAGGCAAAAAGGATAACAATCATAAGAGACCACTGCCACCAAAGAAGATTATGCCGAAGGCTAAGGAGCAATTCACTATTCAGACTCTGCAACCTCCCCCATTTTAGTTGGGACTCTAGTAGTTTCCACTTATTCCCAAAGTTCAACTCCCCTTGCAGACTCATTGCTACCTAGCACATCGGTCCCAACTCCTGACCCGACTCCTTCTTGGCCTCACCCATCAAACTCCCCACCTTCTTCCGTTGGGTGGGAGAAGGCAAAAAATCAATCAATTGAACCTTGTCAATGCTAGAAAAAACATCGCCAAATGCCTCATCCGGCAAAGAACCCCCCCACAAAAGAGTAGATTGTAGGGCCTCCACGAATGCCTACTCTAAGGAACACATAAGGGTCACTAATGAAGCACAAACTGCCTTCCAATCTCGGCACTCAAGAAAGGTGCAACCTCCTCCCTCGTTAAATACACCCTTGAACTTGGAGTAACACTCCCCTCTGCCCGACTTTTGGATCCCTCTCCCATTATTTCCGCCCTTAGCGGGGAAGTGTCCCCCAACGGCACCCTTTTTCTTTTTTCCCCTCATTTATTCTTCTTCATATTCTTTTTCCTCTCACTCGGGCCCACCTGCACTACTCTACCATAGTCTCCTACTCTCCTTCTAGTTCGGACTCTCTCCTCGAAGCCGCTCCACCCTCGTCCCCATCCTCTCTTTTGAATGCCGACTCCTTCCCACTTTCTTGCTCCAACAGATCCACGTTAATATGAGCACATGAAGTCATGAGCCTTGAACCAACCACAAAGTCAAACTCGACTTAAAAAAAAAAAAGCTAATGAGGGGATAAATGGGAAGAACAAGAAAATAAAGCCCTCTTAAAAACTTAAAGATAATATGAGAATCCATCTGCGAAAGACCCTAAGGACCAACACCCACCAGGGAAAGACCACTACTCATGTAGAAGAAGTCGAGCACCTTCAGTCCAAGAGCTTTGAAGCGTCTTACATGACAGTAAAATAGCCCTCGGCATGCATCTCCTTAGCCACCGCATCCAAATGTTTGGAGTCATGTGCCAAGGGTTTATGCTGCCATACGTAGGAAATCATCCACGCCGCCGCCAAGGATCGAATCAAGAATAACACGACTTTTGATTCCCAAATGATGAAAATGTATTTCACAAGAATTCAAATTGGGAATTTCGGGGCATGAAATAATAAAAAGAAGCGCCCGACATGCAAAGGCTCACCTTGTATACTGCTAGGAAACACTCCACCAAGCACACCGCCCTCTTTAGCAAGCACACGAACACGAAGCAAGCCATGCAAGTATAGCAAAATTAGGCGCTACCTGGCTAGGAGATAACCCGCATGCTCGAAAAACGTCACAGAAAAAGGATGGCGCCAGTGCACGTAGGCCAACCTTAAGCTGCGCCTCATATATGGTCAAAAATTCCGCCACATGCCTATTGTCCCGATCCAAAGAACGAGGAACCCTAAATTCCACCACCTAAGCATCCACTGCATATTCTTTTAGTTTATCCACCTCAAAAGTATTAGAGGCGGACGAGGGAATATCACCCACTGGAGTATGTTTAGATTCAGTCTCAGCCCTCCTCCGTCGCCAAGAAGAAGATTCTCAACGCCCATTCTATTTAGCAACCCCCGCTTCTCCCTCTGAGGAGGCCACCCCAACACGGACAACGTCTCTTAAAATCGCCAATTCGAGGAGACTTAGTACGAACTGCCCGCATCTAACTATAAAAGCCCACATTTTCTTTGAATGAGGGAGAGGATTTTTTTCGGATAGAAAAGATAGGAAAAATCTAGATAATGCTAAAGAGATTTTACTTCCCCTTTCTTTCTCTTGACATTTACTTCGATCCCCATTGTCCTGATTGGGGAAAGGCCGACCCACCCCTATATTTCTTTTTCTTATTTTGAATCTTTATAGAACCCCCTATCAACAAAACACTTTCTACCCTTTCTGTCTATAATACTCTTTGTACATCAAGATTAATATTATATTCATAATTATATATGATTTGAAATAAGTATACCGATTTTTCTCTAGAAACAATAATAATTTAGTATTTTTGTTATTATCTAAATACTATTGTTTTTTATCGCATAAACGTTATTAGTGACGGTTTAGGGTCACTAATAGTTCGAATATCAACCTTCATTAACAACATCAAGGTCAGTAGTGATGGATAAGCCGTCAATACTGACTTTCTTTTTTGTAGTAGCGACGTCTAGGCCGTCGCTACTGAGGTTTGCCTAAAACAACAGCTTGGCCGTCACTATTAGGTACAGACTTAGTAACTATGTTGAACTGAATGTTGCTACTAAATTGCGGTTCAGTAGTGATGACTCGCCCGTTGTTACTAGAGTAGCGACAGGACGAGCCGTCAGCAATGACAAGTCAAGACAAGGGCTGACGCGACAACTCAGTAATGACGGCTAGGCCTATTTTTAGTGATAGAAGATGTAGTTGCTAATGCCAAAAATTGTAGTAGTGATGTCTATATCATTAAATGATTTACAATGTTAAAAGATTACCCCGTAAAATAATGTCTCATGTATATTTAATTTAGGCACACGCAGTACTACACTTGAAAAAAAAAAACCAAAACAAAAAACCAATATTGATGGTTTTCTTGGGTGACGTCTTAATTTTGATTGGGTAATTTGGTCAATCGTGCACCAGAAGAAAAATCTCGATTTTCAATATCAAATGAATGAAAAGAGTTTGACCGTTCTTTATAAAATGACTAGTATCTACAACTTTATCATCCGTGATTTCCTAGAAATAAAATTCGAAGCGGGAAAACTTCGAGCATATTGATTTGCTCACTGCTTGCGCCATAAAGCTCTCTTTTTATCTCGACACATCTTGTTTTTTATGACTTATTAATCAATCACACAAAAGGTCGAAATTAGTCAAAACGAGAAAGCTCTCCAGAAGAAAAGTATACCACAAGAGACGTACGTTATCAAACAACAAAGTCCTTGTATAGCACGCAAGAATGCTTTGACCACAACCACACTATTTATACAATCTCAATTAAAGTACATGACATATCTAAGTCACATTTAATTATTCTAATACAATCCATTTAAAAAATCGATCATGGAAACAAGTTGGCTATACACACTACTACCACTTTTCATTCTTCTCCTTACACACATTTTTTTCACAAAAGGGAAACAAAAACTTCCCCCCTCCCCCTTTCCTTCACTTCCTCTGATAGGCCACCTTTACCTCCTCAAACCACCACTCCACCGCACCTACTACCGCCTATCGCAGAAACTAGGCCCTATCTTCTCCCTCCGGTTTGGAAACCGTTTAATCGTGGTCGTTTCCTCACCATCCCTGGTCGAGGAATGCTTCACGAAAAACGACATAATCTTGGCAAATAGGCCAAGTTTCATCATAGGTAAGTACCTCAGCTACAACTACACTACACTCATCGGTTCACCTTATGGTGATCATTGGCGCAACCTTAGACGTCTCACCACAATAGAAGTATTCTCATCTGCTCGACTCAACGTGTTTCAGTCCACGAGACAAGATGAAGTAAGGATCCAATTGCAAAAGCTTTATAAAGACTCGAGCCATGAATTCACACGAGTTGAGATAAAGGACATGCTTTCCGAGATAACTTTCAATAATATCATGAGAATGGTAGCGGGAAAGCGATATTTCGGTGCAGGCGAGGATGACGAGAACGCTAAAAACTTCCGAGAAATTATAAAAGAGGTTTTTAAAGTAGGTGGCGTATCGAACCCCGGAGATTTTTTTCCGGTGCTTCAATGGATAGACTACAAGGGATTTGAGAAGAATTTGGCTATGTTAAGTGGGAAAATTGATGCATTCCTACAAAGTTTGATTGATGAGCACAGAGGTAAGGAGAGTACAAACACCATGATAGATCATTTGCTTTCTTTGCAAGTGTCACAACCAGAGTACTACTCAGATTCGATGATCAAAGGGATTATATTGGTAAGTTTTAAATTCTTTCTTCTTATTTGAAAAATTGATATCAGTATGCATGTTAGATATTTGTAAAATGAAGCAACCAAAACAATAATATCAATACAAGCAACATTCTAAAGAATGCAAAGAACTTGGCGAACATATATTGCTAGTGACGTTTAGGTATTTCGTTAATTTTTTCTATGATGGCTCGACTGCTTGTTTTCCTTAATATAATTTATTTGGTGATTTCCTTGATGGATATGTCTCGTTCTTAATTAACACGTCTTCTTAGGCTAATTTGTAAAGTAAAATTGCTTTATCGCCTTTTTAATGAATATATTAAAAAGAAAATCCTGGTCACATATATCAAGTTATTTCTAAGGTATACGTTCTTAATTATTAGTTAAATCTGATTTCTTAGTCTTATCACAAAGATTCACAATTGTTGCACATTTCATACTTTTTTCAAGGTGGGATACTGGTTAACTAATTCTGTTATCATCATATAGAAATAGAATGAATGATATATTAATGAGCCATGTAATGAATAGTACGCATATTATATGTTTAGTAGAATTAGGTGCTGTTTGGTTGTTGTGATGAGGTGAGATGAGAAGGTTTAATAACTTAAAAACTTGTGTGGTTTGCATGATTATGCAAATAGGCTTTTTGATTTAATAGCTGAGGCCCGCTCTTTATCTCACTTTCTCAACTTAAATAATATCTACCCCCGTTATTATTTTATCTCACTTTTTAGTCATCCAGCTCACCCGACGAAATGACTTATTTACCCCTGTTTCTTCAATTTTAATCTTTTTATGCAGTAATTTAATTAAAAAAATGTAATTAAAAATGTAATTAAAAAAACGTAATTAAAAAAATGTAATTAAAAAACGTAATTAAAAAAATGTAACTAAAAAATGTAATAAAAAAATGTAATTAAAAAAATGTAATTAAAAAATATAATTAAAAAAATATAATTAAAAAACGTAATTAAAAAAATGTAATTAAAAAATGTAATTAAAAAATGTAATTAAAAAATGTAATTAAAAAATATAATTAAAAAATGTAATTAAAAAATATAATTAAAAAAATGTAATTAAAAAACGTAATTAAAAAAATGTAATTAAAAAATGTAATTAAAAAATATAATTAAAAATGTAATTAAAAAATGTAATTAAAAAAATGTAATTAAAAAACGTAATTAAAAAAATGTAATTAAAAAATGTAATTAAAAAAATGTTATTAAAAAATATAATTAAAAAAATGTAATTAAAAACGTAATTAAAAAAATGTAATTAAAAAATGTAATTAAAAAATGTAATTAAAAAATGTAATTAAGAAATGTAATTAAAAAAATGTAATTAAAAAATGTAATTAAAATATTTTTGGTGTATATTTTCTTAATAAAATGGGGGCAATAAGGTAATTACCTGCAATACCTGCAATAAAATGGGGACATAACATGAACCAAACACGTTTTATAAATCAAGATAAAATAGTAACTTTATTCAACTATCCAACCAAACACGGTTACTGTTACGCATATGAAATAAAAGACTATTTTAACTGAGTAATAGTTAATCTACATATATAACTGTCTCTGCAACCAAACAGCCCTTACAATACATATTTGTCTCAAATATATGTGATCTGTTAGGCCATATTTCACGGCATTAATATCTAATTCGGCAATCTTTGACGATTTGCATAATTTGATTTAGTATTATAATAGAATTTACTAATTGTCTTTATATGCGTAAATATTATCTCATATGATTCCACGGTAAATTTATAATATGTATCTATAACAATCTAATGTTAACGTCTTTAACAACTTGACTTCTAATGAATCCAATACTACAGGTGATGCTACTTGCAGGAACAGATACCTCATCAGTAACCATAGAATGGGCAATGTCAGCTCTCCTTAACCACCCCGAAAAACTACGTAAGGCCCAATCCGAGATCGACAGTTTGACCGGACCTGATCGTCTCATAAACGAATCGGATCTTCCCAATTTACCATACCTTAATCACATAATATCTGAAACGCTACGCCTATTCCCAGCAGCCCCATTACTCGTGCCTCACGAAGCATCAGCTGATTGCAAAGTCGGTGGATACGACATTCCCCGAGGAACTATTTTGCAAGTTAATGCCTGGGCGGTCCACAGAGATCCAACAGTGTGGGATGACCCAACGAGTTTTGTGCCCGAGAGATTTGAAAATTGTGAAACTGGGCCGGGAAAAATGGTGGCGTTCGGGTTGGGGAGGAGGTCGTGTCCAGGTAACGTGCTGGCCCACCGAGTTGTTGGTTTGACGTTAGGATCATTGATACAAGGTTTCGAGTGGCGAAGGATTGGTGAGAGTTTGATTGATTTGACGGAAGGGAAAGGATCATCTATGCCGAAAGCCATACCATTTGAGGCTGAATGCAAAGCTCGTGATGTGTTGCATAATGTTCTTGATGGAAATGTGTGAAATGTTCCATGGAAGTTTTTTTAGTTTGTAATATGTAATTTAGTTACTTCTGTATTAATGACCTACAGATAGGCGAATAAAAATAAGTATCTTGCTTTGGCAAGATAATATTATTTTTCGTGAACGAGACACATAGTCACCTGATGAATGTGATATAGTAGAATAAAGATACGTGTCTTAAATTTTAATGTCTTATTACGAAATAAAGATTTTATTATAATAATATAGGGTATTATATATGCGTGGCCAGGATGGAGTACCCAACCAAAACTGACTGAGAATTACATAGCAAAGCAAGTGGTTGTAACAAGAAGCCCCATATAAAAAAGCGAGCCGAAAAAATATGGCTTAACTTTACACAGTTACAAGATACATTGAATGAATAACATAACAAATCTTATAAGGTGAGCAAGCGTCTTCATTCGATCAAAGGAAACCCTGACGTAAAGAGCGTACGTCACGGCTTCGTAAGCTATGAGAAATTTTTTCAACCAGTTTTTGTGCTTTCTTCTGAGGTGCATTCGTAGAAACCACCACGTTATCTTTAGCCGTTGACTTTGAAGGTGGGGAATTGTTTCTTGCATATCACAAGCGGGGGACATTTGCTTTTATCATCGCCAAAAGCATTGGAATATGCGATGCCATGAGCTAGCTGAATTTCTCTGTATTCGCGGTTTGGAAAGATTACTCGAGATTTTTTGGAACATTTGGAATTCGAAAGCATTTTAGCGTCATCAAATGTGTCGTTTAAAATAATATCATCCATGGGATCGAAGTCAACTTGCCTTTTGCATTCAGATTTGGAACATTAAACCCTACTATCAACCACATCCTTAAACACATCATTCGTTGCGACACTAAAAGCTCTTTTGGTTTCAACCAAAATACCCTTTCCTTTGTCAATAATCTCTGCAACATTATGGACAGAGACTTGTACAACATTTACCCCGACAACATGCTCATTATGAGACTGATTCGGTAAACTATCGGTTTCAATCAAAGTAGTGCATCTTTGGTCGATCCCCTTCGAACCACTTGGAACATATTATTGTTCCACATTTATCACTTCAACATGCTCAATAAGGGATTGATCAATCACAAGAACACTAAAAGGTTTGGCATCCCCCTTTTTAATGGTTTCATCCGTTGGATTTGGAATCCCCATATTCGACACTAGTGATTTTTTTTTCTCAATTGGCACTCATGTTTGTTGACTATTGTTCCCTTTCGGATCTACTTGTTTATCAGGGCGATTGCCCACATTAATCTCCACCTGTTTCTCAATATTTTTCAATACACCACATTCATCGAGAAGGTGTCCCAAACGTTGACATTTACGACAGAAATGATGATCATTTTCATAGACAAGTTTTTGCTTAACATAAGTTATCTTACCTCCAATTTGTACGACCCATTCAACCTCCTCTTTTTTCGGCTGAAGTAGATTTACTTCAATGCAAATACGAGGTAGTCAGGCCGGGACAAAGTGATAGCACCTTTGTCGAGTCGAAGTGACTTTCCAAGATAACAACCTATTGACATGAGCGCCTTTTTTTTCACAGTAACGCATATTAAGGTTAGGAAGACCAACCCAAACTGGTGCAATTGGCGGCTCTAGCTCAGGATTAGAATTCGGTGTCCATTTAACGATCGTAGCCTCAGCTCCGTGAAAGTACGACCACTTTTCAACCAAAGCCGCGTATAATCTTCCTCTTTGTCAAGTTTTATCATGACATATCGAGGGCCAGTCGGACCAATCTTGTAATTCCCCTTAAGAGCAAATCTTGCAATCATAGGAGCATGAAGGTATACGACAGTTTAGCAACCGAGAATCGAATAATACGAACAAGACTCAATCGTTCATCAAGCTCCTTTTAATCTTCCTCAAAAATGATCATCCTTTGAGCATATGAGACTTTTTAGATTCGAGAGATTGATTATCGACAAGAACAATTAAGTTCGTAATTTTGATTTGGATTAGTGACTTGTGCAAATGAACATTGCTTCAAAGGTTGTCGAAGTTGAAGGCCCTTAATTATGTCTTATGAATTTAACAAATAGGGAATAATGCTTTTTGTTTTCTGATCAACCTTTATGTTCTCAGTAATATTGATGTATGTAAACTAATTATAATTCTATTATATGGTGTATTCATTGAAAACAAGGACTTGTTTACCTTCTAGATAGGTGAAAACTAATTCCTATTAAATTCATATATTTTTTTGTGAAGTGAAAGTGTAGATAACATTAATAAGATAATAAAAGTCTTAGTCCTGACTTTTGTACACCTTTTAGTCCTGGTTTGTGAACAGTTTCTTTCTGCACAGATATACTCTGTTTTGTATTTCCTCGAGTCTTTTGTTTCTGACAAAAAAAAAACATTAATAAGATAAAATCGGAGGAAAGAGCCTGGGTTATTTACGTTCTTTAGAGGTCTGCAACCTTTTAACTTTTTCATATATTATTTTGCTAATTTTTTTTATGTTTTATATCTTTTAGGTAAATTAGTTAATTATCTTGAACTTACTTGCATAGCTTCCCGTAAATTGTAATCTTTTATAAGAAATCGCACTGCACTAATTAAACATTTTAGGGAAAGCCCACTCAAATGTAAGAGTAAATAATGCACAAACAACGTTGAAGGTAAAAGTGAAACATGACATTTGTACAATTAATGCTATCTTGGTAATAGCAACAATCCAAGGAGAATCCAAGTAAAAATATGTCGAATAATGCCAATAGTATTAAAACACTTTTCCTTAATATGTGCATTAACATCCGCGATTTACCTCAATACGTGCATAGAATTAAGGTAATTACATTATATAACATCTCTTGAAACTCGGTCCTCTTATACGAACTTCTTCTTAAGTACAAATAAATTATACAAACACCTTTAAAGTTCCCACAAACGGTTTAATTAAGTTCAGTTGAAAAATGTTTTAGAGTAAATATTAGCTAATCTGGCACATCTAGTTAGTTTAGTGTAATTTGTTGCCCATCGAAATTTGCAGGCTATCGCGGTACTTCACTACAAGATTTCCACGTCTTATGCGACCGGAAATCTGCAACCGCATTTGCGGTTGCAAAATTTGCAACCGCAATGCGGTTGCAAATTCCTGTAGGAGGGCATTTGCAACCGCATCGCGGTTGCAAATTCCTATAGGAGGGCATTTGCAACCGCATCGCGGTTCCAAATACTTTGCAACCGCAATGCGGTTGCAAATTCCTATAGGAGGGCATTTGCAACCACATCGCGGTTGCAAATACTTTGCATTCCTATAGGAGGGCATTTGCAACCGCATTGCGGTTGCAAATTCCTATAGGAGGGCTTTTGCAACCGCATCGCGGTTGCAAAAGCTAGTATTTGCAACCGCAATGCGGTTGCTGAAAACATTCATACTTTTAAAATGCCGTTTTTTTGATGATTTGAGGTGCCACATTGTTATTTTGGTTGATAACTATCCTAATAATGATTAAAACAACCATAATTACAATTCTCATAACAATTTCAAGAATTATATATGTGGGACAAGCCGTGATATCTATGATTTCAAACGATAACGTTCGTATACACACATATATATATATATCATCACTAGATACATATAGGAATAAACGTAATGTGAAAAATTTATCTACTAATTCAATCAATTAATCATATTATTAGTGAAGTAAATCATAATAACAAGAAGAAATATGATGATGAGTAGTAAATAGAACATACAATATGTTCATGCATGGTCTAATAACTCATTCGATCATTTCACATTCAATCTACTCTTTCATTCCTCAATTACTTGTTTTGTAACCATTTATTAGTTTATATCACATTTATCATTGAAATTTGTTGTTAAAAATCAGAAACGCATTGAAATTTATCATTGCGATTTTCATGTATGAATAGCTTTTGCAACCGCAGTGCGGTTGCAGAAAGGGGCTATTGGGACCGCAATGCAGTTGCAAATTCCTATAAGAGAGCATTTGCAACCGCATTGCGGTTGCAAATACTTTGCAACCGCGATGCGGTTGCAAATTCCTATAGGAGGGCATTTGCAACCGCATTGCGGTTGCAAATTGTTCAAAATTTTTGAAAATTTGGGCGGCCTAGGGGGGGAAATTTAAATTTTCGCGAAAATTCAAATTTTCACCCCATTTTCTATATATACCCACCAACACTTCTCTTCTTTTTCCAAATCCAAAAAATCACCAACACTTCACTTCTTTTTCCAAATCCAAAAAATCATCAACACTTCTCTTCTTTTTCCAAATCCAAAAAATAAAAAACAAACCAACACTTTTCTTCTTTTCTTTTCCAAATCCAAAAAATAAAAAAACACCAACACTTCTCTTCTTTTCTTTTTCAAATCCAAAACAAATAACTCCTAACACTTCATTTTTTGCTTTTTTATTTCTCTTCTTCTTTATGTTTTTTTATTCAACTTTTTTTCATTTTTCATTTCATTTTATTCATTGTTTTTCGTTATTTAATTACACTTGTTCTTGTATATTCACTATATTGATTTGCTGCCATTATCTATTTGTAATTTTAACAAAAACCAATAATATTTCGGTAAATTGTCGGAATATTATTGGTTTTTTTTTTCCGTTCGCAGGTCATTTGCAACCGCGTTGCGGTTGCAAATGGGTTGAATATTTTCTGCAACCGCGTTGCGGTTGCAAAATCTGCAACCGCATCGCGATTGCAGATTTTCTGGTCGCAGATGGGCATCTGCAACCGCGATGCGGTCGCGGATGACAAGTAACCGAGGTTTTACGAGATCTCGTCATCTGCAACCGCATCGCGGTTGCAAATGACTATCTGCAACCGGATTTGGGCCTTTTGCAACCGCAAATGCGGTTGTAAAAGACCCTGTAACCTTGTAGTGCTTGGTGTACGCTAGCGGGCGAGTGTTCTCTTTACATATAAAAACGAGTAAATTACTTTTCTTTAAATTATGCAATTTTGCATGATAACGACCATAGGCGTGACATAATTTCAAATGCAAAAAAGAAATGTAGCATGTACATATATATATATATATATATATATGATATGTATTATGAAAATTAAGAAGCGCATGATGGGATTTTGAATATTTAAAGAAAATATTGAAACCTTAATTTCTTATTTATATAAAAAAAATTATGATGTGAAACTTCGGAGTCGTTATCTTTTGGGTGAGCACTATGTAAACATGCCGGTAGAGGAGATACTCTTTAAGCAACTATGCTACCCTAGCATATTTATTTTAAATTAATTTAATATGATTATGAAATACTAAACAACATTTACAGGCTCCCCTAATTTGTTGGAAACAACTTATATAGGCTTCTTGTCCGAACAATTGGAGACAGCCACCCTGAAACAACGCGCAAACATTGAACAAGTTGACTTCCCGTTGTCTAGTTCTGCATATACCGGTTTGGACTAAATAATATGTATTTCCACACTCATATTAGCAAAGAACTCATAAAATTTCTATATGGTCTTGTATATATTGTGTTTCTACCTTGTGCTCTAATTGTATTTCCATTTGACAACTAATGGCTAAGCCGTTTCATCTAGCAATTAATTTCATAACCATCTTCGTTTTTTTCTTTATTATCATAGACTACTATACAAATGGAGCAGAGGGGTACAGGCCACTTTATCACCATCTCGATTCGCCATCATTGGAATCAAGGGGGTTCGATTTTTCCTTTCGACAAGCTTATGCCGGTCCAAGCCGCCCCGGTCCTGGTTACCGATGAATATATATATTCAAGCAAGCCGAGTGTTGTGTGTAAGTGATGTCCACTGTGAAGAACGTTAGAGTATGATAGTATTTTAAGTCTGGCTTTAATTCCCCATTATATTGAACTATCATTGTACTTATTGTTGAAACGAGACTTAGTTAAATTTGGCATATGACACGCAGCGTGTTACGATCAAGACTTTACATGGTACGTTTTAAATTACATATTAAACATGTTTATGGGTCGGATATATGGAGTGCAGGGTTGAGTATTACTTAATTCTATTGTGGGGCTAAGGAAATTTTTTGAAGTTTCTTAATATAAGTAAATGGTGGATCATTCTCATTTTGCTTTGGCGTGGATCCACGATAACTGTTAAGTACTCGAATCTTTTTTAGTATACAAATTAAATATGTCATTTGAAATTTATGTATATTTATTTTCTTAAATAATTGAAAATATTTGTTACAAGAAAAAAACCGTCTTTCACAACATTGATGGTAATAAGATAATATAGGTGGTACAGTTTCTACCAGTAATGTCTATAATACGCTACCACAAATGTTTTATCATGGTAAATATAGAGATTATATTCCTAATCTTGGTAGAATAAATGTTATGGATTATTTCATCAATTCCTTGATCTATGGCCATTTTATAGGTTTAGGACCAGATCTTGTTTTTAGACCCAATGAGGTCTAAACTTTGGTAGTTTATACGAATTGTTCCATTTTTTGGCCATTTTTAGACAAAAAATTGTCAAAAATTCCATTTAAACTTGGACTACAATATTCCTCTCGTTGAGACCGTTCTGATGGTGGTGACAGTGTCGAAGAATTCAAAGTTAATATACGGAATATTTAATTTAAGTGTATTGAACTTAAATTTAAATTTTCGTGTTATAACTTTGAATTTTGCAACACCATCACCACCATCAGAACCGTACGTGTCAATGAGTGGAAGACTTTAGTCAAATTTTAAATATTGTTTTCGACGATTTTTTATCGAAAAATTGCATAAGAGTGAAAAATGGGGCAATTTGCACAGATTACCAAAGTTTAGACCTCACTAGGTGTAAGAACCATGAAGTGCCTATAGTTTGGGGAGTTTGATGGAATAATCCCTAAATGTTGTATTATAACCACATAACTTTCATAGTACTTATATATCTTATTATCTAATTTGTATGCAATTTAATTAGTATGTGTAACTTAATCTTATATGATACATGATGATGCATAATTCGCCACGCCCTCGGAAAGAGGCAAAACGGGCTACCCACAAAAATGATCAAGGGCCAGGGAAAATGTGCCCCCGGGCCACGACAAGCTAATGCCCCAATAAGTGTACTCGGTCTAAATATCTGGAGAAGGTACCCTCGGGTCACGACCAGCTAACGCCCCAATAAGGGTACATGGCTCGGATCAAAAGACCCGGGCATACTTCACCTAACGGCCCAAAGTCACCCACGATCTCGGATGTCCACAAGAAAAATCACAAGAGCCCCCTCCCCCCTCCGCCCACCCAGGCCGATGCGCCGATATAAGGAAGTAAGTGAATGCAAGGAAGGGTCTAAGGAAAATGACCTCTGATATATGGTCTCAATATAACGAAAGACTCACATAATTCGGAAGATCTCGCAGCTACTCAGATGAAGCACGACTCCACGAATCCCCCTCGGAACATCCGGGAAAAAACCACTGTTTAAAGCCCTATTGAAGGAAGTGTCACCTACCCATGTTTAAAGCATCTCCCAACCACCCCTCATTATGATAGAAGACCATACTTTATTAGTCCAAGACGGCTATTGGAGCAGAAAGCGACAAATTCTACCGGTCTAGACCAGCGATTGGAGCAGGACCGGCTCTCCCTCATTGGTTTAGAACAACCCACAAAGACGATTAGAGAAGGCATCATTCTTACCCAGTCAGAAGAAACTTAGTCAACCCGCCCTATTGGGCGCCTTGTGTCAGACGGCCCCCTATTGGCGTAAAATGCCCTCGCATCATTAGCCATCACCACCGCTCGGAGTTAAGACGGAAGACCAATCCTGATTGGCGCAGAAGACCCTCGTAGCATTGACCATCGCTCCCACCCGGAGGTAAGACGGAAGACCGATTCCCATTGGATGAAGACCCAAAGGTTAGCCCTATGAATAGGCCCTCATTTCAGCATCAAGGACAGATGCACTTTTCACCAAATTGTCCACACATACTCAATTGTACTTAGCAAAATAGCAAAAGAACACTCTCTACAAGAAGTAGTTATCTCCCCACACGAACCCCTTGTAATTCACTCAAGATCCTTGATGAAACAATACTCCTTCATTTTCCTCAAATTCTAGATAGGCGTTCCGAACAATATTCATTGATAATATCCCCAAAATTTTCGATCCTACGGGCCCCAGTCGATATTGCATCACCAAGACATATGATAGTGAAAAGTAAACTTTATGGCTCGTTTGGTTGGGTTGGAAGGTTTAGGTCATATTCAACAAGAAATCTAATAAGATCCATACTAATTTGCTTATAACTAGCTTTAATTGCAAAAAAGACATTGTCATATTAACAACAAAGACCACCTATATTCTTACCTTTGGTTATTAGTTTTCACCCAAAACTTTATCATTTTATGTATTAAATGGCTATTTTGCCCCCAACTCTACTCAACATAACAAAGGGAAAAAAATCAAAATTGGTCATTTATTGTGTCATAGTTACAATTTTCGTCATTTATTGTATTCTTGTATTTTTTTGGTCCTTTATTGTGTATTTCATTACGATTTTGGTCATCCGGATGAAATCGCAGCCGAAAATGTCATGTAGGAGCACGTGCCGCCCTAAAATCAATTTTTTGGAATTTCTCCATAGGCAAATTTGCACGTTGGAACGCCAATTTTTATTTTTTTTATTTTAAAATCAGTTTGACATTTTCAACTCAAATTTCTTTCGTAGGACCAAAATCGTAACGAAACGCACAATAAAGAACCAAGAAAAAAAAAGGACACAATAAAAGACTAGTTTCGATTTTTTCCCACAAAACACCCCTTCACAATTACATTCACTTACCTGTCCTTTTGTTAAATCATATAAAAAATGATGCTCATAGGTTGTATATCATATAAGAAAAATCCTATTCTAACGTATTTAATTTCAAATCCAATCTAACAAGTCCTGACAATCGAATCTGTAATTATTAAAGTTGGTGCTAGTTTAACCTATATAACCACATTTTATTTTCCTTAAAATTCCTCTTTGTTAATTTTGCCAACTTACAAGCAAATATCTTTGCTTTTGACTGCCAAGGTTTTTAAATTTGTTGTTATACTTTGAATCCAAGAATCAAATCTTTAGGACAAAAAAAAAATACAAAAATTATACACATGTTGAATTTCTTCAGAATATTTTTTCTCGATATAACTAGATGAGGATAATTCATTTGTGATATAAAACGTTTTAATAATTAGAGATAATATAACCCTAGTATTCGGAGAATCAATCACGCTGTTATGATTCCATGATGATTTAACACAATTATAAAACATTTTTCTTAGTTGTATTGCAACACGTTTGAACTAACACATGATAAGTACTCACATAGTCACATTTCTACTATCACAAAACCCAAACCCAACTTTTATTGATTGAAGGCGAAAAGTACATTATTTTAAAAACCCCTTTTACTTGCCCATCAAAATTTTCAGTATTCTAGGCAGGGTAGCATCCTTAATCTAAGATAAACTCAAGAGATCCAACCTCCCCATAACTCATTCAAAGAAACGGCTTTCATAGCTAACAAATACACTATTTAGCTTTGATTAATAATAACACAGAGGATTTGCTTAGTAGCTATCCAACTTGATCCCACAATTATCAATAACTGTTGAGAGGCAATACAAAAACTTTACCAGAGTCCCAAAATACGGAAGATTGCCATCAAGCATAAATTTCCAAATTCTAACCACCTATCTTCAAAGTTACCCATGCAACGTGGTCCTACAAAAGTCTAATATGTAATAGCCATTGTAATGGTGGATAGTAATAAAATGTTCCGTTACACGAATTTACTTAAACACACAAAGTTGATTTGGCGAGAATGCTTCGAACGAATTCTTTCTTTCCTTCCTCGTCCATGCTAAAGAATAGGACAACATGAGTTTGGGAGAAAACAATCTTCTTTGCGGCACGAACTCTAGTGGTCATATTAAACTCCGGCAAGTCTTGACGTGCCGCAAATATCAGAGTTACTTGAGGGTCTACCTCTTTCGATGAACATATTGCGCCAGAAAGTTCAGATATAGCCACCTCGGTTTTGAGCCGTTCCCCGACTGCCACCCCTCTATAATGAGCTCTTTCACGGCATCTATTAAAGCGTCCTCCTCTGTCCGACTCCAATACTTGTCATTGCCAGCATTTTTTTGTTTTTGGCTTTTGATTGCTTGCTAGTAGCTGAGTTTTCCATTGCTAAACCTAACAAAGATCAGTAAGGTGTAAACACACAAAATAATGTAAACTGAAATGGGGTAAAGTTATTAAATGCATTTAGGAAAAACAGTTTGTTATCCATCAAAACACGTGGATGCAGATTATGTTTTTGTAAGTAGAGAACTGTTTTAAAACCAAAATATAGTATGGTTTACATCTAGTCTTTAATGAAGACAAATAATGATTATATTCTACCAAAATAGGGCTGTGGTTAACCACAGTATAGGGCCACTGCATCACACCACCCAACTTTTACTAAAGGTAGGTTAATACTTGGCCTACTGGAAAATTAACAAATTCCCTTGTAATTTGGGACCCAAATAGAAATATAAGGATGCTCTTACAAATTTACTGAAAAGTAGCTGTTGTATATTTAGTACATCCAGTTATGTCCCAAATAAAAACCACCATAAGGTGAATCAGACTAAAGTAAGTCCCATACAATAATATCAAGATATTTCAACCACAAAGGATCAAAATTCATAAGTTATACTGCGCTAGCTCACAAATAGAATAATTACTAATTCATGTAATAAAAGTACATTTAATAAAATGGATCAACCAATAACCTATTGAGTAAAAATCATATTGCCAGTTTAACAACAAACTATTTGCAAGCAAAAAAACAAAGACACAGTATCTAAAGTTGTCACATTCCCAGAAAGCGGTCACACGAATCAGTGTAATATTCATCTCCACTCATTTGGTAAAATAAGAAAATAGAATAGTCTATGGTTAATCAGTTAGTTTTCAACAGTTGAACAAAAAATACAAGATTCCCAAAACCAGTTATGCTTTGATTTTAGACATATATCAATTACCTGTAAGGTTGTACAAGGGAAGCAAGCCCAAACGCAATACTGTTGACGAAAATTAGTGAAATTCAGTTTATAATTGTTTTTTTCAAATTTTTAGCATGAGCATTGTAATGATAACTCTGTTCTCCACCGTACCGAAAGCAAATAGCAATGTGAAGGCCAAAATCGCGATAAGAGTCAATAGCAGATTGCAGAGGAATCGAAACAAAATTGGGTACAAGGAACTAATTAACAAAATGGGGGGAACTTGAATTTACCTGTTATTGACCGATTCTTGCTGCAAAATGTAGGCGCCCGTTGAATTAGGGTTTACTATTTGAGGGTGTGGTGAATCGCCATGTGGGTTTTCTCACTTTCTGATTTCAGTTTTTAATTAAAATGAACCTTTGAAAGAGACATACGTTAGTGATAAGGGGTAATTTAGAGATAAACTCTCCGTCACCTCCGTTTCAAAAGCAGATAAAAACACCCTAAAAAGATCTTTACAGCCCAACCAAACGAGCCCTTAATTCTCAAAAGAAAAATTGGACAACTAGAATAGAATCTTGAAAAGCTAGTACCTTAAAATGATCCGCCTACTACTCTTAAGGGTAGACTAACATGTTCTTTTCTCAGTGTCGGCTCTTAGTACTTATAAGTATATTCTAACTAATAAAAGGAATTTCTATGAAAGTACAAGTTCTTAATAAGTCATAAGTTCCTCCTAAAACATTGGCACAAATGTGGCGAATGCATAGTTTCTATGTCCAGTCAATAAATCCTTCAACAAGACAAATAACCACCGAAATCCTGTTTTGATGCAATGCCACAAAGCCCATGTAGCTTCCCTAAATAAATATCCACACACAACATATGAAAATTTAAACTAAAATCCCAAACATACCCTCCTTCGTTCTTTCTCAAGCCAACTCGCTCCCTCACTTGTTTAAACGCATTCTAAGCATGGCCAACGAAGTGAAAATTTTATGTTTTTACCTATTCTTTCTTGTAACCCTAAGCTCGTTATTCGTCGCAATCGAGGCATATCGGTTACCGCCTCATGCAGGCATTTATGCTCCAGCGCTTGATAGGGTTAAGGATTCTGGTCCTAGTGATCGTGGAGATGGACACAAAAGGACTGATGTTCAGGTCACGCCACCTCATGAAATTAAAAAATCAGGATCGAGTCGTGACGAACAACATAAATTTGTCGATGGTTCGAATGTAGGTGGAGTAAATAGAACAAGTCTGAGCCCCGGGGATGGGTATGGACACGAAGATGATAAAGTCGGAGATTCAGGTCCCAGCCCCGGGGCTGGACATTAAGGGAATGGTGTTTCAATGTTAGTTCATCGGACCTTTAGTAGGACATTTTTGGACCAAAATTTTTCCGGTTTTGTTATGTCTCCCACTCGGTTTCCCCATAACCATCCATAATAGTTATGTAGAAGAATTTATGACACGATTAGCATCACAAAAGAGTTAGATTAGAATGAGACACATAATGGTATATTATATATACGTACATTGCGGGTCTTAAAACTTGAGGTAATATGACTATACATCGGGGGGCTTAAAACTTAAGGTATGCTTTCAAGTTAGGAGAATTAGTGATATTAGGCTCTGTTTTGAACTGGATAAAGCTACCAGGCTTATTTATGTCTCCCAATCATAAAGAAGCTTTTTGTAATATCGACAAGTAAGAATATAATGGATTTATATTATATATAGTAGTTTGTAGATGATAGAATGTTTTTTGTTTAGTTCTGCGAAATGATTAGTTGTCTTATAACTTTTATAAACATAAGCAAGTATGCATATAATACATTTCTATATTAATAATATAGGACGCACAAATTTACCTATAGGAAGGCTCATATATTCACAATAACAAAAAGTCCCATTTCCGACGGCTGAAAGATAATATTCATCGATGGGTTTCTCATTAATGAATATATATACTAGTACAATGAGTCATATCAATAAGAAACCTATATAATCAAAAACTTATATGTTGTCATATCTCTATACAAAAGATAATACTAACATATTTATACAAATCTATTCTAACACACCCCCGCAGTCGAAGCGGGAGGTTTCCGAATGTTGAGACTGGACCAAAAATCATCGAACAAGACACGAGGAAGACCTTTTGTGAATATGTCGACAATCTGGTAACGGGACGAGACATGGAGGACGCGTACTTGGCCGTGGGCCACCTTCTCTCAGACAAAATGGATGTGTCCATCTCTATATGTTTGGTACGCTGATGGTGAACTGGATTTTCGGAAAGATAAACGGTGCTTACATTGTCACAGTAGACTAATGTAGCGGATGGTATTGGATGATGAAGCTCTAACAAGAGATTACGGAGCAAATTATGCCAAATATTTAATGCATATTTTTTTTATAAATACGTAGATATATAAATAATTTTTATATTTTTATGTTTTTTCTGACGGCTCTATACCGTCGGAAAAGAGTATTTTTCGACGATATTATACTGTCGAAAAAGACCTTTTTCCGACGATATACCGTCAGGAAAGGGCCGTAGGTATTACCGACGGCATTTGGCCATTGAAAAAACTCTTCTCCGACGACGCCTTTACCGACGGTACTTTTCGACAGTAAAGGCCGTCGGACAAAGGGCCTTTTTCGACGGTTTTTTCAGCGTCGGAAAAAACCGTTTATGTTGTAGTGATTATCGTGCATATAACTGGTGAGATGGTTTTATGTAGAAGGATAACAATATTATAACTTAAAACTTTACATCTTGACCAAACAAGCATGATTAAAATTCTTTAAACTCTTTTTTTTATGACGTGGGAACCCATAGCCATCACTCTTCGGGAGCGCACTAGGTAAACTCACAGGTCGACGCAATAGCCTGCAAACCTCGCTAACCGGACAATCCACACTAAGCTAGTCATGTGTAACAGGTATAAACCAAGGAGAGAAAGCCCCTCCTCTTTAACCAATTATACAAATTTTTTCTAAACTTAATAAATCCAAAAGCACTCCATGAACTATTTATTATACATTTCACAAGTAGATTGAAGTATAAGGTTTTGTAGTATTTTAGCGTCTTATAACAAATCTTAGAACAAAAACGTTTCTACAAAAATTAGCCAATATAGTTATTTGCAAAAGAGTTTATTAGAATCCCATCTACTAAATTTTCATGTTAAAATGGTACAACAAATCTGACTTATTTATGGGTAATATTATTAGGCCCAAAACTGGTGGCCTTGGCATATATATCGACGATGCTGGGCCATCCCAAATTTTTCCCATTTTTGTCGACAAACATATCTGATATTGTTATAGATTTAGTAAAACTATGGTGGTGTAACAATATATTCAAGAACTTAGAGAGAAAAGTGTAAGAATAAGCAAGATTTTGTTTCAATTGTGTGTGTTTGCAAATGCATGCTTCTTGCCATTTTATAGGCATTATGGAGACAAGAGAAATTAATTCTCCATCATCTTACAACTAATACTATTATTAATAAATAATATCTTCCCATAATTTACAAACAAGGCCACATGCATATTTATAACACTCCCCCTTGGCCGTTTGAAAATTTTGTTATGTATCCGTCTTCTGCCCACGTCTTATGCTGCCTCGTTAAAAACCTTATAAGGAAAAATCCAGTGGGATAAAAACCTTAATAAGGGAAAAAGAGTGCAGCCGTGTGAACTACCCCTCAAGTTGGCATCTCCAATTCTTCATAAGTCTCGCAGGTGACGCATCCCGATACTTTGAACATGTTTCTTAAAAGTTACATTATGAAGTGCATTTGTAAAGAGATCTGCCATATTGTCACATGATTGAACATATTGGATATTAATTTCTTTGTTCTTCTCCAGTTCCTGAGTGTAGGCAAAATACTTCGGGTGTATGTGTTTGGTTCGATCACTCTTGACATAGCCTTCTTTCATCTGTGTAATACATGCAGAATTGTCTTCGAATAGTGTTGTAGGACCTTTTTTAATTGGTAAGCCAGATGTGCTTCTTATATGATGTGTCATTGATCGTAGCCATACACATTCCCTGTTGGCTTCATGGAGTGCAATAATCTCAGCATGATTCGATGATGTTGCAACAAGTGTCTGTTTCTGAGAACGCCATGAAATAGCAGTGCCACCATACGTGAAAACATATCCAGTTTGAGATCTGGATTTATGTGGATCTGATAGGTAACCTGCATCTGCATAACCATACAATTCTTGTTCTGCATTGTTAGGATAAAATAGACCAAGATCAACAGTTCCTTGAAGATAACGGAATAAATGTTTAATTCCTTTTCAGTGCCTTTTTGTGGGTGATGAGCTAAACCTGGCTAATAAATTCACAGTGAATGATATATCAGGTCTAGTACAATTTGCTAGATACATTAAAGCTCCAATGGCACTTAAATACGGAACTTCAGAACTAAGAATTTCTTCATTTTCTTCACTTGGACGAAATGGATCTTTCTCTTTAGCTAATGGTCTAGCAATGATAGGATGATTTAAAGGAGTTTTTTTATCCATGTTAAAACGTTTTAAAATCCTTTTGGTATAATTAGATTGATGCACTAATATACCATTTTTAGTATGCTCAATTTGTAAACCAAGACAATATTTAGTTTTACCAAGATCTTTCATTTCGAATTCATTTTTTAAATAATACATCGTCGAATGAATTTCTTTGTCAGTGCCAATGATATTTAAATCATCTACATAAACCGCAATAATACCAAAACCAGATGATGTTCTTTTGATAAAAACACATGGACACAAATAATTATTTATATATCCTTCTTTCAATAAATATTCACTCAAACGATTGTACCACATGCGACCTGATTGTTTTAAACCATATAACTAGGACTGTCCAAATTTCGGCCGGTTCGGCCGAACCGGCCGAAACCGAACCGAACCGCGCTAACCGAAACTGAACCGGTTTACTTTCGGTTCGGTTTCGGTCGGCCATTTTTTTGAAGTTCGGTTATGAGGTTCTTTCGGAAACCGAACCGAAAAACCGCAAATAACCGAAACCGGCCGAATAAATGATTGAGTTTGCATATTTATGGATGTTTCGTATTTAATTTGTGGATTGAGTTTGCATTATTAGATTTTTTAACGTTATGAGATGGGATTGAATTTGTGAATCGTGAATCGTGATTGTGCCTTGCTAACTTGCCGTTGGTGATGGGACATTTTTTTATGGTACAATAGTACTAACTACTTAGTATAATAGTATTGGATTTGGTTACTTTGTTTATGGATTGCTATAATAGTAATAACTAATTAGCCGATCTTAAAAAAATAGTATAACTAATTAATAGTTGTATCATATATGTCGTAACTCGTATTGGATATAATCATTAAATCATATATGACGAAGATCCTTGGATTCTTAAGAAAAAAAAACATTCAAGCAATCATTAATTTATTTCAAGAAGATTCAATTCTCTTAATGCTTGCTAAAAAAAGATTGTTACTTAAACTTTCAAGTAATGACACACATAAATGGACAAAAAAACGTTCTTAAAACATTATGCCTCAATATTACAAGAACATTTCATTAAGAAGTTTTTTTTTTTTTTTTTGGCGAACCGGCCGGAAAACCGAACCGAACCGGTTGAAAACCGGTTAAACCGAAACCGAACCGAATGTAGTTCGGTTCGGTTTCGGCCGGCCATATTTCCGAAGTTCGGTTATGCGGTTCTATCAGAAACCGGCCGAAACCGAACCGAACCGGCCGATGAACAGTCCTACATATAACGATCTTTGCAATTTAATTGAGTACATTTCTCTAGGTTTAGAGCAAGATGATTCAGGCATTTTAAGTCCTTCAGGGACTTTCATATAAATATCATTATCAAGTGATCCATAAAGATAAGTTGTGACAACATCCATGAGATGCATATTTAAGTTTTCATAAACAGCTAAACTGATTAAGAATCGGAAAGTAATTGTATCCATTACCGGGGAATAAGTTTCTCCATAATCAATCCCAGGTCTTTGAGAAAAACCTTGTGCAACAAGTCGAGCTTTGTGTCTTACAATTTCATATTTCTCATTTCTTTTTCGAACGAAGACCCATTTGTGGCCTACAGGTCTCACGTCTTTAGGTATGAGGACAATAGGTCCAAAAACCTTTCGTTTGTTGAGGGAATCCAATTCAACTTGCATAGCTTCTTTCCATTTAACCCAATCGTCCCGATTTTGGCATTCATCCACAGATTGTGGTTCGGGATCATCATTTTCATTCATAAGATCATAAGCAATATTATATGAAAATATTTCACTTATATTTTTCATCTCATGTCGATTCCAAATAACTCCTGAATTAACATAATTTACAGAGATATCAGTATTGGGATTTGGTTCGGTGATCTCTTGAGTTATCTCATTTGTCACATTTTCTGTTTCATCATTAATAGTTTCCTCGATAATGGAGTTAATAATATTTTCTCCTTTTCGTTTTCGAGGATTCTTATCTTTTGAACCAACAGGACGACCACGTTTCTTACGTGCATTTATTTTATTATTGTTGGATATGTCCTTCGGAATTTCAATCCGAGCAGGAACATTCGCAGCTGGTATATGTGATTTGGTTACCCGTTTTGTATCAGTAAATGCATCGGGTAATTGATTTGCAATATCTTGAAAATGTAAAATTTTCTTAACTTCCAAATCACGTTGTTTTGTTAAAATATCATAGTGTGATAAAGATGGATTATACCATGATATATCCTTTTCCAACTGCTTTTCTTCTCCCCCTAAGGTTGGGAAATTTGCCTCATTGAAATAGCAATCGGCAAAACGAGCCGTAAAGACATCACCTGTTAATGCTTCAAGATACCTGATTATAGATGGTGAGTCATATCCAACATATATCCCTAACCTTCTTTGAGGTCCCATTTTTGTTCGTTGTGGTGGTGCAATCGGAACATAAACTGCACAACCAAAAATCTTTATATGGGAAATATTAGGTTCATGACCAAAAGCAAGTTGTAATGGGGAGTATTCATGATACGAGCTTGGTCTAATGCGAATTAGTGATGCAGCATGTAAAATTGCATGACCCCATACAGAAGTTGGTAATTTAGCTTTCATTAACAATGGCCTAGCAATTAATTGAAGGCGTTTAATTAATGATTCAGCTAAACCATTTTGAGTATGTACATGTGCAACACTATGTTCAACAGTAATTCCAGTTGACATACAATAATCATTGAAAACTTGAGATGTAAATTCACCAGCATTGTCAAGTCTGACTTTCTTGATCGTATAGTCAGGAAATTGAGCTCTTATTTTAATTATTTGAGCCAAAAATCTCGCAAATGCCATATTACGAGTAGATAATAGACAGACATGTGACCATCGACTTGAGGCATCAATTAATACCATAAAATATTGAAATGGTCCACATGATGGATGAATAGGTCCACAAATATCACCTTGAATTCTTTCAAGAAATGTTGGTAATTCTGTCTTAATTTTAAGTGGTGAATGCTTTATAATTAGCTTTCCAAGAGAACATGCTTCACATGGACTAGTATTGTTCAAATTGAGTTTGGATCCTTTTAATGAATGTCCATGTGTAGTTTCAATTATCCTTCGCATCATTGTTGAACCAGGATGACCTAGGCGATCATGCCATAAAGTTAATAATTCAGGATTTTCATTGACTACCAAATTTGACTCGATAACATTATTATATGTATAATGCAATCCTGATGAGAGTTTTGGTAGTTTTTCAAATATATGTTGCTTTCCTGATATATACTTAATAATAAAAAGATATTTAGTTTTGTTTTCAGTTTTTGAGTTAGTATCATATCCATGACGATATATATCATTAAAACTCAACAAATTCTTCTGGATTTTGGGGCAAATAAGGCATCGTTGATGATAAATAACGTTCCATTTGGTAAAACAAAACTAGCTTTACCAAATCCTACAATCAGGTCAGTAGGACCTGATATTGTATTGATTTTTGCCTTTGTTGGTTTTAGATATGTAAAATATTTCTTACTTGTGAGAATTGTGTGAGTTGTACCGCTATCAGGGATGCAAAAATCACCGTTATGCTCCATACTGGCTTTGTGTCAAACAAGTAGAGTTAAACATGATATAACAATAAATGAAGCATATATTTCAAAAAGAGAAATAGTTTCATTAAGATACATAAGGAAACACAATTAATGAAAACATGGTACATTACAAGGAGAAATTGCAAATACATATCAATTCGAAAATCACACAACAAGGAATCACACAATGCAAATCAAATCAGGAATCACGCAGATATGAATCACATAGTTCATATCAAGCCATAGTAACATCATGATCATCGGCGAAATCAGATGTTGCCAAATATGTGGGATTATTAGGCATTTGTTCAACAAGGTTCACTTCCTTTTCTTTGCATTTACTCTCTTGGTACAGTTTACAAAAATGTTCAGGTGTACGACACGTATTGGCCCAGTGTCCTTTCATTCCGCAGTTAAAACAGTAACCTTCAGATTTATTATGAGCATTTTTTCTTTTATTATGATGGTTATAGTTATGGACCGTACCACTGGTCGAAGGATTGTGATAACTAGCTCGACCACGTCCACGACCACGACCACGACCACCTCTATGGCTACGACCACCTCTAGAAACATATCCTCCTCTGTAACCACCCCGACCTTGATATTGGCCTCTGCCTCGACCGCCATTATTGTAATTTCCTCGCCCACGGAAGTTTGAGAAATTTACGGCATGCGCTTCTGGCAATGCTTGTGCTCGAGTTGGGCGTAACTCAGAATTCTTAATCAATATATTATTACTATTCTCTGTCGTTAACAACACTCTCTCTAGTTCGTGATACTTAGTGTATCCGACTAGTCTGTGTTGCATTTGGATGAGTATATGACTGACATGAAAAGTAGAAAGAGTTTTTTCAATCATTTCCTCATCGGTAATTTCTGTTCTGCAAAATTTTAGCGTTTGTCGGATATTATGGATGGCAGAGGAGTAATCATTTACAGATGTAAAATCTTGGAACCTTAATGTGTTCCACTGATGTATGGCTTTTGGAAGCATTGTTTCCGTTTGGTGGCCATACCTTTCATTCAGATTAATCCATAGCTCAAAAGGATCTGTAATATCGAGATATTCCGTTTGCAGAAAATTATCTAAATGTCTACGTAGGAATATAATTGCCTCGCATCGTTGCTGGTCAGTACATTCATTTTCCTCAACAATTGTTTCCCCGAGGAATTTCGCAGTAAGATGCGTTTTCACATTTGATTCCCATTGCATATAATTTTTTCCATCGACAGTGAGTTCGGTGAAATCTACTTTCGAGAGATTAGACATATTGCAGCTAAATGAACATTAAAACAAACATAATTAGGATCAAGACATTTTATTTTAATACGCAACCACACAAGCACAATTATTACAATAATACAATGTAATTATCTCATCTCTAGCCAAATCTTGAACTCAAACATTATTATGATAAAAGGGAGAAAGATCATAGGGACAAACATAGGAGTGTCCTCATCTACAAGCATAAACATAAAAATTGAAAGGTAAATGAGGATCAAGATCGCTGTTGTTGTAGAGATCATTTTGCAAGATGAGAGAAATAAGGTGAAGATTTGTGTGGAGTTTGAGTTATGAAATCTGCATATTTATAGAAAAAAGATATCTATAAGTAGCCATTTTATAGCCGTTAGAAAACGATCATTTTTCTTTATTTTGGCATATTTTATGAACGGTAATGTCTTAAATAATTTAGCAACAAAACTTAATTGTAATAACATTTAAAATAATTTCCGCCGCATTACTATGTAAAAACTTTCATGGGCTTGTGGAATAGTGTAAACAACTAACATAATTGAAATAATCTAATTGCGTAAATAATTTCCGCCACATTACTATGTTAAAAACTTTCATGGGCTTGTGGAATAAATTAAGCAATATAGTAGGAGGTAAAAGTAAAACCTTCCATAATAATTAAATGTTAGTAGTCGTTTTTAGCTTGGGGTTAACTCAAGCATCAACGAGTGTTAAGATTATCATTAGCGTTAGAGTTAGATAGCAATAAAATTATAAAGACATTTTCATCTAATCTTAAAATTATAGATTGGCGGTAGTCCGCACTTGTCTATAATAATATAGATAGATGAACACGTAAATATAAAACTTAATCAACAAAATTATAAACACATATTCATCTAATCATAAAATTATAGATTGGCGGTAGTCCGCACTTGTCTATAATAATGTAGATAGATGAACGAGTAATCATAAAACTTTCATACCTTTTGACGTTTTGACGAAGGAACTTGATTTTTCCGGATCGAGCATTCTCGTGCTGATAACGTGTTATAGATTTAGTAAAACTATGGTGGTGTAACAATATATTCAAGAACTTAGAGAGAAAGGTGTAAGAATAAGCAAGATTTTGTTTCAATTGTGTGTGTTTGCAAATGCATGCTTCTTGCCATTTTATTGGCATTATGGAGACAAGAGAAATTAATTCTCCATCATCTTACAACTAATACTATTATTAATAAATAATATATTCCCATAATTTACAAACAAGGCCACATGCATATTTATAACAGATATTGTTTTTTTCACTTGCATAAAATTGTATGGCGATGGATGCTTTCAGAAGAACTGATGCAGACGGTTATATATTATGCAATGTGTTAACAAACTTTTTCTTTTTGTGGGAACATGTATGGCTTGTGAATTTTTGCTAATTATCTTTCATAAAATGCTTTTCAGTAGAAGATAAATTTGTACCTTTTTAGAAAGAAGATACTATTGCAGGCAACCGTTATTGCTTATACCAATACAAGGTGGAGATGATTATAAGGTGGTTATTTATTATATTTTAGGAAAAATCAACTAGAATTAGATCTAAAATATTGCATCGCGTCAATAATGCGGCCATGATTCAAAGGTACAAAAGTAACGCCCTCGTGAAAAAAACTATGACTAGGTAGATATCTAGGTGAATTAGTGGATCCAACGGTCATATGAAATTTTAGTTGTTAATTTATTTATTCAAAAGTTACTAGATAAAAAGTTGCACTTCGTGTTTTTATTGTTATTTTTCTGCAGCTCATGGCAAAAAAGAGAATAAAGAGAATATTGTATGGATGTTGTTTTAGATTTTACTAGAGCCCTGAGTGCATGCTTATTATGTTTTGTGAGAACTGAGGAGTATATTTCATTTTAATTCAATCAAAATTGGGAGAATGTTGCAATTAATAGATTGATGGTAAGACCAAAGTCTTATTAGGTTTTTCGAAATAGATTCTTCAATGCCAGGAAGTGTGAAATGGTTAAGTATATGATCTGTGATTCCTTCCGAAAAAATGATTAGACTTGTCTCACATGAAAAAATTATTATAATGGCTACTTGTCTGAAGCTTTCGGGAAAAAAATCACTTTTCATACCCTAACTTGACACTTGTCCAACTTTGGTACCATAAGTTGACATTATCAAATTTGGCACCCCATGTTGGCACCTTGTTCGAATTTCTGTACCATAACTTTACTCCACCCAAATCTCAGGCTAACTAACATACGTAGCAGCCCGTTGACCAAAAAATTAGGAATTTTGACTTGGAATATACACTTGGCTGCCAACATGGAAAAAAAATAAAAAAATAAAAAAACTAGCAGGTGGACCGTGGAGTCATATCCCTCCAAATTAATTCCCCTCTTATAAATTCTTATATTATAATACTTAAAAATTAGATCTAATTTATTTTTTTGATAATGCAAATTGTTTAACTTATAAAAATTAAGTTTAAATATGATTTGAGAATATTATTTTTATATTTTGTTAAAGTTTGCTAACTTGTTTTATTTATTTATTTATCAAATAATTACCTCATTAAACGAATAATTATTACTCAAATATTACCTCAAACACATAATTCTTAAAAGTTTACTAAAGATAAAGGTAAGATAAACAAATTCTTCATTTAGAAAAAAAATTAAAATACAAAATGAATCATTCTACACCCCCCCCCCCCCAACGGATCCAAAATCGCCATCTTCTCCACCTCCTCTGTGACGATCGGCTCGTCGGAGAAGCTAAGAGACATCGATGGCAAGGACTTTGGAGTTGACTTCGGAGCAGTGGGAGAATAAGGATGAGAAATCGAATTGGTGGGAGAGGAGGGTGGATTTGATGTGGAGGGAGTGGTTGTCGACTCGGGATATGATGAGGCGGAGGTCCAACGCGAAGAGTGGAGCGGAAGGGGAGAAGGAAGATGAAGAGATGAGGAGTCCGGCAGTGGAGGAATTGGTGGTGCCGTCGTGATTGGGGGGGGGGGGTTACGTGTTTTTTTTCAATTAAAAACTAATTTCTCTTCCCTGTTATTTGTTTTGTTTGTGTAATATGATTTAAGGATAAAATCAGTTTTTAATAAAAACTTATACGAAGGTTGTCATAAACTTTTTAATGAACTAATATCTATTTTCCCCTACAAAATTTCTCCAATTTTAAGTAATGAGTTGTTTAAAACCTTCATGGTTTAAAAGTTAATCAAGAAATAAAAAAAATGTAGCTTTTAGAACTTTTAGACAATTTAGAAATTTTGAGTGTAAATAAAAATTTAAAAGGATTCTTTGTCTACAAAAATAATATGTAGGTTATTTGTCAATTAGATATAACTAAGTGTAGTTTTTTTGCATTCTTACACATCAATTTCAACTCATAAGGGATTATATTCTTTTTTTTTCCATGTTGGCAGCCAAGTGTATATTCTAAGTCAAAATTCCCAATTTTTTGGTCAACGGGAAGACACGTAGGACAATTAGGCAGCGATCTGGGGCGGGCTCAAGTTATGGTACTGAAATTCGGTCAAAGTGCCAACTTGGGGTACCAAAGTTGATGAGTGACAACTTATGGTACCAAAGTTGGGCAAGTACCAAATTAGGGTATGAAATGTGATTTTTTCCCGAAGCTTTCATCCACTGCATGTGAGGGGTAGACGTTGTAACTTGGAAACCTAATATTTAGGGTGAGATAGTCGAATAAGTTGAGTTTAAGGATACGGCATTAAACTTCGACCATGTCCACTGAAAGTGTAAGATGTTCTGTAAATAATGTTGAATGGATGTTGTGCCAACATCCAGATGATAACATTGAAACCAGAAACATTCTTAACCTCAAACATTGTTCCAAAATTCGAGAACATATTCTGGATTAAATGTTGGATGGGTAAAATTAGATGCTAGGGACGAGAGTTGTGCTCTCGTCCCATTCAGATGTTGCCACGTGTATAAACAACCATCTCCTTTATACACGTGGCAACATCTGAATGGGATGAGAGCACAACTCTCGTCCGTTGGATGGATGTTGAGCCAACATCCACATGACAACATTGAAACCAAAGAATATTCTGTCAATCTGTTTTTAACTGCTTTATTTTAGTTTTGCTTTTGTTCACTTATTAATCAAGTTTCACGATTTTAGTTGTCTTTGTTTATGTGTAGGAAGAGCATTACAAATTTCCTAAGTTGAAGTTTCCATGATTCAAGAGGAGATTGAATGGTCAAACAAACATGCTTTTAAAGATGGAAAGTTGTGGAGCTCAAGTGCATTTAGGAATATTTTCAGGAGAAACTCTGAATTGGAGGAGTATTTCCTTATTAGAACTCACTCTAATAAAAGAACTATTATTCAAGAAGGAGATCAAATTCAAGAAGGAAAGAAGAGTTTAACTAGGAAACAACATAAGGTACTAAATCTGTGTACAACACACCTTGGAGATCAAGTTTGAAGAATATATATATATATATATATATATATATATATATATATATATATATATATATATATATATATAGGGTGTGAAGTGCATCAAGATTCACAAGAAACAATAGAGCTAATTAATCGAGAGATTATATCTTAAACATTGTTGCGTGTTTCTTGTTTTGCAAAGTTTGTGAGTTTTCGAGTTAAGTCTAGGATTAGATTTAAGGAGAAAATTCTTGTTTGATTTGTTGAGTCCGATCTACAAAAGTGCGAGAGTGCTTTTGTGGTGAGGAAAGTCTTTGTTAAAATATGTGTGGTTATTTTGCCGTAAGGCTAGATGGTTGATTATTTATAATAAATCACTAAGAATTTATCTTCTTGTGTTCTTTAATTTTGCTTCACATTGTACTCTATCAAGAAGATTATTTAAGATTAAGTTAAGGCAACGCCTGCTTAACTTGAGCTTTGAAAGTTGTATCAATCTCGATCCAACAATCTCAATTGGTAGCAGAGCCAAGCACCAATTTCACTCGTGTTTGGAGGTGATACAATGCGATGGACAACATCAATCCGAATTTTGGCAGACTCCCAGTCTTGGAAAGACCATCAATTATGCTTAATAGAAGACCAGGCTCAGAGTTCACATCAAATCCATTGACATGAAAGCATGGGATGCAGTCCTTAATGGATACTATGTCCCCAAGATTGAAAATGATGGAGATGCAGATATTGTACCAAAATCAAAGTCACAATGGACAGTAAACGAGGTAACCATGTACAACTACAATGAGAATGCTCTTAATGCTATTTTTAGTTATGTTATCAATCAAATTTTTCGATTAATTTAGAACTGCACCACATCTAAATCTGCTTGGGATATCCTTGAACTTCAATGTGAAGGAGATATTGCAGTTGGAAACTCTAAACATAGACAATTACTTAAAGATTTTAAAAAACTTGAGATGGATGATGATGAGGGTTTAGATAGTTATTTTGAGAAAATTCTTGACATTACAAATCAATGTGAAAATCTACTATTTCTTGTTGCAAATCAAACTATCGTTTATAAAGCTTTTAGATCTTTGTCACCTAGATTTGCTCTCAAGAGAATTGCCATGGGTGAAACAAGAGATATTGCAAACATGGAGTTTCAAACCTTATTAAACACTCTTAGAGAATTTAAGCTAGAATATCTTGCAAAAACTACCAAACAACAAGTTATTGCTTTGTTAGGCACAAATTATAAGTCAAGAGTGTGAGGATGAGGATGAAATTATTTCTTCTAACTATGGAAATATTAGCAAGAAACTCAGTAAGTTGAACTTTAAAGATAAATCTAAACAGAGACAAACTGGCAATACTTCCACTAGTTACAGAAATCACCTCCTAAATTTGTCAAATATATGGCAACAAAATCCAGTCCTGAAGAACTTGAAAAATTGAAAACTACTCAATTTTGAATGCAAAGGTTATGGTTATATTGTTGTTGAATATGCTAACACCTGCCGCAAGAAGGGAAGGTCTCATTGGGTTTGTGTAGATGATGTCAATGAAGAGGATTATAACTATGGATCAAGTGCTGATACGGAAGAAAGCTTTGAAGAGATTCACACAGCTGTGCTATTCACTCAAGTCAACTGGATAGAAGAAGATCTCCAAAACTGCTACGGGTCCCAATGTTGCTCTGACATCCAGGACTCAACATCAGAACATTCGACTTTCTTTGGGAATTGGAATGAATGTGATACCAATAGTGATCTCAGTTCTTTGTCTGATAATGATGAATCTAACTTTGAATGTTTTCATGGCTCAGTTGATCTAGATGAAGAGCATTACGTTGAAGGAGAAATGTACCAGGAGGAAATCATTGAAGACTTGAAGTCTACTATTCATAATCTTTTGAAAGAAAAAAAATCAGAAACTCACCAAAACGAATGAAGCTTAGAGACTGGAGATTGATGGATTGAAGAAACTGATGAGGCTGTATGAAAGAGACCTTGACAAGACAGAAGCTGAACTAAAAGATGTAAAGGGAAAGCTTGAAAAAGATGCTCAGATCATTGCCAAGTGGAACTCAGGTACAACTAAACTTGATGAGGTACTAAGCATAAGTAATCAAGGTACAAATGGTCTTGGATTTGTTGAGAAATCTACCTCTAAGGTTGTTAATTCTGTTTTCATTAAAGAAGGTTTTGTTAAGGAATTAATAGACTTGAGTTGTGCTAATCCCAACAAAAGTAAAACTACTTATATATGTCAATTGTTTTTTCAACGAGGTCACGTAAAACCTTATTGCAAGAAATACTGAAAGAAAATGTGAAGAAAACAGAAAATGTCTCTAATGTTAAGTTTATCACTGGTACAGATGCTACCCCAACATTAGGAACATAACAGAAAAGTATAACTTGGATAGAAAAGTTAAAAACTCCTAAGATGAAGCTTTTATGCAATGTTGTTTTTTCTGTTGTTTACTCTAACCTTGCAGGTAAGCGGTACTTTGACAGTGGATGTTCAAGACACATGGCAGGAGACAAGGACAATCTTAAACAATTGATTCCTCTCATTGTTGGAACTGTCACCTATGGAGGAGGCACCAATGGAAGAATCATGGGAGGAGGAGTACTAGATGTTGAAGGATTTCCACCTCTCAAGGATGTTCTGCTAGTTGAAGGATTGAAAGAAAATATAATAAGCATTAGTCAACTTTGTGATGATGATCTGTTTGTTACATTTGATAAAAGTTCTTGTGATGTATTTGATGGTGATAATGTCCTTGTTATGACAGGTACTAGATCTAAAGATAATTGCTACCTTTCTCAGAAAGAGGCAGATTGCTTTCATGCTAAAGTTGACGATGATGTTCTCTAGCGTAGGAAGCTAGGACATGTTCATTATAGGAACCTTGAGAAGTAACATAAAGTTGATATAGTAAGAGGCTTACCAAAGATATCCAGCCCAAGTAAGGTTGTATGTGGGGACTACCTTAAGGGTAAGCAAACTAAAGCTACACATACACCACTCCAGGTACAAAGTACAATTCCTAGGACTGGTAAGTGTTTTGAATTATTACACATGGATCTTTTGGGTCCTATTGAGGTCAGTAGCCTAAGTGGTAAGAGATATGCCTTTGTTATTGTAGATGATTTCTCTAGATATACATGGGTTAAGTTCTTTAAAGAAAAATCTGATGCATTCAACACGTTTAGGATCTTACATGCTAGCATCAAAAATCTGTATGGTTCCTCTGTTTGTAAGATTAGGTCTGATCATGGGAAAGAATTTGAAAAATGCTAGTTTTAGTGATTTCTGTGATAAGAATGGAATTTTCCATGAATTTTCAGCACCTAAACACCTCAGCAAAATGAGATAGCTGAGAGGAAAAATAGGACACTTCAAGAGATGGCCAGAATTATGCTTAATGCTAGAAACTTATCAATAAGACTTTGGGCTGAAGCTTTATATACTGCATGTCATATAAGTAATAGGGCTTACCTTAGACCTGGTACAAATATGACACTGTATGAAATCTTGAAGAGTTTGAAACCAAATATTGCTCATTTTTCATGAATTTGGATGTGATTGTTACGTGTTGAATGATAGAGACTATCTAAGTAAGTTTGATTCAAAAAGTGAGAAGTGCATATTTGTTGGTTATTCTTTGAATAGTTCTGCTTTCAGGGTTTATAATCCAAGATTGAAGACTGTTCGAGAATTAGTAAATATAGTGTTTGATGATTCCACCTTTGATGCAGGTACTGATGAAGTTACTGTCTCTGATGTTGCCCTAACATTAGCAACAGAGACAGTCCCAACATCAGGAGCAGAAACTGGAGACACTAAAATTGAGACTAGTTCTAATGTTGAACTGACACCTGCTGTTGGTAGGCCAACATCCCCACAGTTCAATTCAGAGGATGACATTGTTGATGAACCTAGGAGAGATCCCCCTACTAGGATTCAGAATGATCATCCAGCTTCACAAGTGATAGGTGAAATCACTGGACGCATGAAGACTCGCAACAAAGTCATGATAAACTATGAAAATATGGTAAGGTTGTGTGTTTGTATGGCTTCCACTTGCACTATTAGTAATGCTTCCTGTTTTGTTTCTGCTATTGAACCTTAGAATGTGAATGAAGCTTTTAAAGATAGTAAATGGATAAATGCTATGCAATATGAAATGTTGCAATTCAACAAAAATCATGTTAGGAATCTAGTTCCTAGACCTTCTAATGTAAATGTTATAGGAACTAAATGGATTTTCAAGAACAAAACCAATGAAGATGGTGTAATTTTAAGAAACAAAGTTAGGCTAGTTGCACAAGGTTATACAAGGTACAAGGGATAGACTTTGATAAGACATTTCCTCCAGTAGCTAGAATGGAATCTATCAGATTACTTCTAGCTATTGCATGTTGTCTTAAGATTAAACTCTACTAGATAGATGTGAAAGGTGCATTTCTTAATGTGATAGACAAAGAGGTATATGTTAAACAACCTAAAGGTTTTGCTGATCCAAAATATCCTACTTATGTGTACAAACTTGAGAAAGCTTTGTATGATTTGAAACATGCACCAAGAGCTTGGTATGGAAGACCAATTGAATTTTTGTTAGGTCTAGGGTTCAATAGAGGAGATGGAGACAGAGCCTTGTTTATTCCAAGAAAGAGTTCTGATGTTTGTATTGCTCAGGTTTGTGTGGATGATATTGTATTTTATTCTACTAACAAGTCTACTCTAGACAAGTTTGTTGAGTCAATGACAGGAACATTTGAGATGAGCATGATTGGAGAACTGAATTACTTTCTTGGATTGCAAGTAAAACAACTTGAGAATGGTATGTTCCTGAACCAGGAGAAGTGTGCAAGGAACTTGGTAAAGAGATTTGAGCTACATGAGTCAAAACCTTGCAAGACTCCCATGCATTCTTTTGTGAAGATTACTAAGGATGGCACTGGAGACAATGTTGACCCAACATTGTACATATCTATGATTGGTAGTCTTCTATATTTGTCTGCCTCTAGACCAGATATTATGTTTTCTGTTTGTGTTTGTGCTAGGTACCAAGCTGATGGGGAAAAAAATCACATTTGGTACCTTCATTTGGCCATTTTGGTACCTTAACTTGTCACCCTAACTTTTTGGTACCCTATGTTTGCCAACTTAATCAAAATCGGTACCTCCGTGGAGGCATTTCCAAATTACCACCCCTAATGTCTACGTGGCTTGCTGTTGACCCGTAAACCCTCAATTTTTACCAACTAAAGTCCACCTGGACATGCTGACTGGATAAAAAAACCAAAAAATTGACTATAAACATATAAATTAATTTAAGCATTGAAATAACTAAAATTAACAAAATAATAAAAAGATGTCAATTAATTAATTTGTAAAAAAATAAAAAATTTATCTTCTTCTTCACCAACCCCAAACACCCCGTCACCCCCCCCCCCCCCCAACACACACACACACACACAGAAGATTTGAAATAACACGGTGTCCATCGACGTGGGCTTAACAACAACAACATCGTATCGCCGCACCACCCACACCACCAACAGCGGCGTATCGCCGTACCACCCCTAAATCCCGCCCCTGTTCCCCGAGATTTGTGGTGGTGTCTGACGATTTGTGGTGGTGTTTGTGACGGAGGCGACAACGACGGCGGCGAGAAGGGGGGGGGGGGGGAGCGGTGGTCGTGATGAAGATGCTGATTAATTTTTTTTTAATTTTATTTTTATATTAAAATGTTTATTATTATTACTTATATATAATAATTATTATTATTTAAGTATATAAATATGTTTATTATTTTTACAACTAGTTATATATATATATATATGTTTATTATTATTATTTATATATAAATGATGATTATTATTATATATATTTATTATTTTTACAAATAGTTATATATTTGTTTATTATAGATTTTAAAGTTAATTACAAAGATTTATAAAAATTATAAAGATTTAATAGTAAATAGTTATAGATTTTAAAGTTATGATTTTTTTGACTTAGTTTTTGTTTTCATTTTTTTTTAAAATCCATTAGTTATAAAAAATATTTTTTTAAAACAGAACTATATAATAAGTTTTTACAATTTATATAATAAAGTTTATTATAAAAAATATCAAAACTAGTCAAAATTGGTCAAAATATCAATTTACATTAGTTATATGATTTTTTTCTTAATCTAGTCAGATTGTCCACGTGGGCTTAATTTCGTCAAAATTGAGTTTGGACGGGTCAACGGTGAGCCACATAGACATTACGGTGGTTAAATTGGGGACGCCGCCTAGTGGGTACCAATTGTGATTAAGTTTGCAAACATAGGGTACCAAAAAGTTGGTGTGACAAATTAAGGTACCAAAAGGAAACATATGCCAAATTAAGGTACCAAACGTGATTTTCCCCCAAGGTGACCCAAAGCATTCTCACTTGATTGTTGTGAAGAGAATATTAAGATATATATCTGGAACTTCATCATTGGGCATTTCGTATTCTTTTGATACAAATACTAATCTTGTTGGTTTCAGTGATTCTGATTGGGCAGGTAATGTAGATGACAGGAAATCCACAAGCGGGGGCTGTTTTTATTTGGGAAACAATCTTGTTTCATGGTATAGTAGAACACAAAATTGTGTGTCATTATCTACAGCTGAATTTGAATATGTAGCGGCTGGCAGTTGTGTTACCCAGCTAGTATGGCTTAAACAAATGTTGTTGGACTATGGGTTAGATAGTGATACACTCCTCATGTTTTGTGATAATCTTGGTGCCATTAGTATCTCAAGGAATCTTGTTCAGCATTCTAGGACTAAGCATATAGATATTAGACATCATTACTTGAGAGACATGGTTGAGGATAAAGTAATTAACATTGAGCATATGTTTACTAAACCTTTGGATAGTGAGAGATTCTTCAGTTTAAGGAAATCTCTTGGCATGTGCAATATGCGAGAATGTTAGGATCCTAATGTTGACATAACACCATTGTCTAGCACTGGTTAATGGTTATGGTGTAGTATGTAACTTTTTGTTTTTATTTGATTCTTTTCTTTTCTTTTTGAGCCACATTGATCCTTGTTTGTCATACTTGATTGTGTGGTTGGTCACTATGATTTACTAATCTTTCTAGCTTGCAGATTCACATCTAAGTTTTGAAAAGTATAAATCTCTAAAGTGTGTCTGAGGTTGTCTTAGCCTATCATATGGAGAAGCTGGGGTACACAAAGTTCACTACTTTGATGTCTATTAAGTTGTGTCTTATTCATATAAAAGGTTTTACAGGACATGTGGAGAAGCTGGGGTTCATGATGTTGACAGCTTTAATGATATTCAATTGTGCTTATTTACATGTCTCTATTTGTATTTGGCCAAGGGTACATAAAAGTGATTCTTTCTACTAGGGTGTTTGGGGGTGTCGATTGCCTTCTCTTAGTAGCACTGATCACTTGGTGCTCTCTTGTATGCAGTATGCATAAGAAATTGGGGGTATTGAGGTGCATGATAAATGTATTGACAATATTTATGGCCTTTGTACTTTCCTAACTTGCTGCTAATAATGTTGTTACTGGGGTGTGTGAAGTCTAGTGCTGCCCCCATTCAGTAATGTCATTATTCTTTTCTAAACAACCTTCAGTTTTGGTTCTAAAGTGATAATGAAAATAGTGAAGATTTGATGTGATGTGAACTGTTGCTGGTTTGAAAAGTGATTCACTGTGTATATTATCCTTCAATGATGACATAACATGGTTGCATTCATGTTATAACTACATTGTTTTTCTTCTTTGATTAGTGTGTTTGAGTAGGTTTGGGATTAGGGGGAGTATATAGTCCTTTCATGTGTTGATGCATACTCTTTGGGTGACATACTGCAAGTGAGACACTGTTTGTGACCTTCTATATTGTGGAAGTGGATTAATTCTCTAATTCATAACTGCTTATCTCTGTGTGTTTTCTGTTTGATATGTTGTTTATTCATGATTTTGATCTAATTTTTTTGTTTTTGGTACTCACTTGCTACTTTGGTGAAGTTTCAGATATAAGTTTGGATATATCTCACGCTCTCACATGAATTTGCCTTGAAGAAGCCCAGAACCTTCAAAATTTTGGCTTAAAAACTTTCTGGTTTGAATGTTACTCTACTCTCTGATCTGAATGTTATCCCAACATCGCCTCAGTGTCTGCCCAACATTGAAAACAGTAACTTATAAGTTTGTAAAAAAATTTAAAAACTGAGTTTTTATTGTTTTATTTGAAACTACTCTGGTTACTTGTTGCATTTAATTGACACGTGGTGAATTTTTATGCGGGAATAGAGTAGTGGGTAAACTTAATTGATCACATTCCATAATCCCACTAACATTCATTCCTTCTCTTTCCATTCTGCACAAATTTAAGTCACAATTTTCCCTAATTTCTTTCACTTGTGCAATTTGTTTGCTCTCTGCAATTATCTAAAATCTCTCAAATTTTTCTTTCAATTCTCAAACTAACATGGCAAACAAGACTCCATTAGACACTCTTGCAGATATGGTCTTGACTGTTGAGCAAACAACAACACATACCAGGGCTGCTGCGCGTGAAGGTGAAAAACAGCCTGCTGCTCAAGTTACTGACAGCCAATTCTTTATTAACGAAGGTCAAAGAGAGCTAAAAATGTGGAATCTGGTTCGAATGTTTCTGCAACAGCAGAAGCCCATACTTCTCAAACCAAGGAATCTAATTTTGAGGTAAATGTGGCTAACCGTAAACCTCAAGTGAATGTTGTTAATGCTGTGATTGAGGGGGAGGGATCTGATTCTGGTAGAAAGAGAAGACCAATCAGGTTTATGTCTATGACTAAAATAGCCTTTCAAAGAGTTAGGGCTAGAATAGCTCAAAGAGAGAGGCTTGAGAAGAAAAAGGCTGATGCTAAGGCTAAGCTTGAGGCTGAGAGGGTGAGGAAAGGGAAACAGGTTGTGGATGAAGAAGTTGAGGTAGTTGATGCTGAGGAAGAGGAGGAGAAAGAAGATGAGAAAGAAGAGAAAGAGGAAACTGCTGCTGAGGAGTTTGAAGCAGATGATGATGATGAAGAAGAAGTGTACTGTGGCACTCTTATGCTACCCTACCATGGTCAATTTTCTAGGCCTAGTAACTATCTAACTAAAGAGATAGAAGACAGGGCTTATGAGTTTAGAAGGAGGGATATCCATAAAAAGACGGTTATGGACATGGACAATTTTAAAAGAAACAGAGTGTTTGAGCTTCTGAAAGCAAGAGGGGTTCATAATTCAATGAAGAAGCATGGTGATTATGCTCATAAGCTTGTACAAGAATTCTATCGGAATATCTCAAAGTATGTCAGGTGTGAGTTGTCTCCTAAATTTGGTAAAGCTTGGGTAAGAGGGAAGGTGTTTGACATTAGCCCTCAAAAGATCAATGAGGCTTGGGAACTACCACAAGTTGATGAATATGAAGATCCTAGGCCAGAGGATGTGATTGAGGATATCACATATGCTATTGTGAGAACTTGGGTTGAACAATTGCCCACAACAAAGCTTACTTCCCTAAGTGTTGTTTTGCACAAATGTGCATCATATAATTGGATGCCCTCCAAAAATTCTAGTGTTTTTACTAAGGAATCAGCTTTCTTGGTCTATAAGCTGAAGAATGGGCTTGTTGTGAATATTGGGGAGAGAGTTTTGAAGTCTATGGAAGAAGCTGCTGGAAGGAAGCAAGGGATTTTGCCATTTCCTTCATTGATCACAACTCTGCTGCTAAAACAGAAGATGAACAAGAAAGATTTTGGAGAAATTTCAGTGAACAAGGCTGAGTTCATAATCACTAGATACTACTTATCTAGCACAAGAGTGAAGGACTTACCTTGGAATCCTTAAGATGGAGTTGCACCTGGAGAGGAAAAGAAGGCCCAACAATTCGTTGGCGCCTCAGTGCCTTAATCTGATGAGGAAGAAACCTTGGTGACAAAAAAAAATATTTTGTGGATCAACAACTAACTTGGTATATAAATGCTTATGCCAATCTTCAGAGGAAAATTGCTTTCAAAGAAAGGCAAATGCAGGAGCAGGATGTCTTGGTTAATAACATGAAGGAGCTTTCTTCACAAAAAAGGGGGAGAGTGATCCATTTTTTTATTTTTGATTTCTGGTTTTTATGTTTTTGTCTTGATATGTTTTGAATTGTTTCTTTTGGCTAGTAGTTCTTGTCTTTAATTGGTTTGTAATAAGTATGCTACTTAGCTTTGAACTGCTTATGAAGATAGTTTATATCAGCTAGTTTTTTTGTAAAACTTATGTGCAGGTAGATTCTGTTTATGTTATCTCCAAGCCCCGAAAGAGAGCAAATTATGAGTCTTTTCTTGAATTTAATCTTTTCTCTTATTATGTGTAAACCTTAATATTTTATACATTAGGGAGGCGTTTGGTTTCGTTATTAGTTAGTTCCACTTAATTCGAGTAGTTACTAATTAAAAGTCAGCAAAATCAGCAAAGACCGTAGTAACTGCAGCATTGTAACACGTTTGGTTATGAATATTTGAACGGTTATTATTTTAAAATTGTGGTTAATAACCCATTTAGTACGTACGACAGTTGGGTAACTCATCTAAAATGATCTAAATTGACAATAATACCCCTCTTACGTGTTACTTTAATTGTCATTTTCATCTACCCATTTCCCCCAAATTCGAAACCTAATTTAGCTTCAGCAAAACCCTAGAGCCAAAGTGCCGACCTTGGTGCCACCGCGATCGGGTCAAAATCCACGAACAAGAACCACTCCTCCTTCAGAATTTGTAATATCTTCTCCCTAATAGTAAAAATTGCTTTGAATTCAGATGTTTTCAGATTCCATCACATACTTTGTCAATTAATCGCCACGTACTTGTAGTAACTAAATTTTATTTGTATACCATCATACATGAACCCTAGTTGATTTCTGAGTTTTGGGTTTGAAACTACCATTGGAAACTTCGATTACTTTAGTCTGCAAAATAATGGTTGAGTCTTGTTGTTGTACTTGACTGCTATTTTGGTTTTAGGATAAGGGAAAAGTGTTTGTTGTGGTCAACTAATATTTACATAATTTGAAACTGTAATGTCATTCAAAAAAAAGAATAGAAGTATTTGAGTTTGACTCGATATATTCTCAATTGGTCCAATGTAGATGGTCGGCCCTTTTGTTGTGCCGTTTGAGCTTATGAAACTAGAGGGGAGGGCAAAACGCATCCTAAGAAAAAAGGGTAGGACTTTGAATGCTTAGCTCTACTTTCCTGGAAGTGAATGATTGAACAGATAGCTATTCAAAGCATCGACTGTACCTATGGGCAAGATCTGATGATCTATATGAGGCTAGCAGCACTTCAACAGACCTAACTATTTTTACTACAAATGTCCTGCATATCGTGATCACCCCTATTCATTTATTTGGGAGGATCATCTTAGCCTAGGAAAAAATGCTCATAATCCAGAGGTTCTCTAATTCGAGCTCGCACCACAACTCACAAAGTGGTAATCGACCACCCACCTCTACAACACAACCATTGTACCATAGCGTCCACGAAGAAACACATAGTGCAGAGAGCCAATCTGTTGAGCACATGGGTGCTATGGCAAGGAGAATTCCTAGTTATTTTCAAAATATTGATAATAGGGTTCTAACCAAACTGGCTATGATATGTTTTTGTTTGGCTACTTGTGTTTTTCCTAGCATTGGTTGTTACACCCTTTGTGATCATGTATGTGAAGAAGTGATGTTTAGATAGTAAAATCGTCAATTGTAATAATGTTGTGACTTATGACTATTTATCTGTTGGGGAGTTAAACTAGAACCTCTACTTCCTTGCGTTTCGAAATTTTAATCTTGGCTTGCTATGGCTATCGTCTTCCCTCATCGATAATGTTGTATATCATAATTATGCATATGTGTCTCTTAACATTTTAATATGATCATTATGATAGACTTGCGTTTGGAAATGGTTGTCTTAACTCATAATCAATGGCTAGTCAAAGTTTTTTGTGGAGCCTGACCTACAAATGGATGGAGATTGGGGTGTTCTATTGTTTCTCAAACGATTAGGTGAACACGTGGACCTCTATGATCCACTACAAATGGAGAATGCTATCATTCAAGTGTCTCTAGGCAGGAAAAATGGGCTCTTGGAGATGAGAGGTACACCGTTTTGGAGGTGAGGAAAAAGGTTGTGGCTCTACGACTGCGATTCAAGTTGTTTGAAGAACTTGTTACTCCGCCTGGTGTTAACATTGACCCCGACTCGAAGCATTTGGTCACCGTTGGCCCATCATACAATCATCTAAAGAAAAAGGCATAATGCAGAGAATGATTGTTTAGTAAAGCTTTCACAAGATTCCTCAAACTCTAACTAGTGTTTCTTTGCATACTTTAAGGAGAACCTCTTTCATTGTCACTTTCGATTGAAAGGATTCCCTTATGCTGATCTGTATTACGCTGTTTTCAAGACGTTGGGTGCTGCCTTACTACATGAGGAGAAGATTGGTACAATCGAACAACCAATCAAACTACCACCATCACCCTTTGAAGATTGGGAGCATCTAGAAAACCTATTCCCAAGCCACAATTACGCTAGAACTGGTGATATGGAGTCTGTCACCCAGGACTACACCTATGTTTACCTCACTTGAATAATTGCATGTTTAAGTACTGTTTTGTGTTGTTGGGAACAATGTTTATTTTTGTTTGTATTGCTGGTTTGTTGTGAGTCTGGAATTCACTATACACTTTTCCTAAACCGTGTTTATGTTTAATGACTTATGTTGATGCAAAGCATAAATTGGTAGGTTCTATTAAAGATTGCATCCAAAAAGTGTTCACATGCGATGATTTTAGTGACATGATAAAAAGTTGATTTTCTAGCATGCTCATGTGTATTCTTGTGATTATATTCCGTGGCTCTTCCATTTGTTTTTGTTTGTGGAATGCTTTGTTGAAAACAAATACCAAGTTTGTTGACCCGTGACTCTTCTCCTACACTTTCGTACATATCCTCTTATTTATAGAAGTTGCCTAAGCCATAATGTTCATTCCCGGTATTATCTTCCAATGGCAAATTTAAACCACCCTACTGCACTTCAAGCAACTACTTTCTACGGTCCTGACTGGGATGAGGACCTAGATCGCCTACTAAAGGCTGAGGTAGCAGCACTAACTGGTTGTGTTCCTTTGAGTAACTGTATATTTCTGGAAATGATCCTCAACAACTCTACTGATCACATTAACTACACAAAGCAGAAAATTCCACCAGCGATGAAATTTTGTATCGGTTTAAACGGTTGGCGTCATTTGTGTTTCAGGACTATACTAGCTTTGGATTCGGCTACTTGGGATCTCAATCAATACGATTCAAATGCATGATGATCAGTGGGACTTTATTTGTGAGATATATATTTTTTACTTTTTACTAGACATCTGCATTATCTGTGATTGTTGGAAGAACTCTAAGCGTGGTTGCGTGGTAAGACGCATAAATGGGGTCACTATTATAAAGAAAATGGTGAATTTGCAGAGTGGGATCTGGCTTCCATTTTCGACAAACCAACAATTGAAGCTACTGTGATCCGCGAAACTCATGTAAGTCGGCCGTTACGAAGAACTACAGAGATTATTAATTTAACGAGTAGGTTTAATAACCACTAATAACATTATTTCACTACTTGTGTGATGTGGTTACTAATTTCTTAATATGTACATGCCGAAAACAGGAACAAGGGGAACAACGCCATAGATTTCAATAGAACCTCACTCAGGGGTAGCCCCGGACAGCTGTTCATCAACTGATGTGGGGCAAAACAGGGTGTTTCAGATCCAAAAGGAACACAAGGGAAAACCAAAAGGAAATTGTGGCAATATGAGCTCAGTGTCTTCTTCATCCGAGAAATTGGCCGAGTTTTAGGCCTTGTTGTGTAAATTTCATGTATTTGAATAGGCTACTCTATTAGTAAGATCTGTTATTCCCAATAATAAATATGGATGCTAATGTAAGGGAAAATAAACTGAATCAACCAATGCTTTCAAGAGTAGGTAAATGAGGATGCATAAGTATAACTAGTGCGACCAAAAACTAGTTTTAAGTTAGTACAAGCACTAGATTTACAGAAAAGATGGAGACCCATACTAGGGTTCCAACGACCCATCGAAGCTGTCAAATCAAAAAAATAGTGTGCACTCTTCGAACCTGCATTTTTCATAAAGGAGTGCACACTTCCCATCCACTAACATTGATCCTACATCAAATAAGACTAAAACAACTTAATATTCAGGCAATAACATCCAACAATTGTTCTGAACTTAAAAATATTCTGGTTATCAAATCCTCCCTTCATATTTTCCAACCTTGTTCTTCATTAGGACCTTAATATAGCTAAAACGTGCATTTGGTGGCAACTCTTTGAAGACATCATCATCCTCCTTTGAGTGAGCAAGCTTGTGCAGCATTTGAATCCTCTCATCTTCCCCCAACCCTTCCACTTCCTGCAGCATTGCAAATATCCCTTTGCGCTGGGTTGATGCATGATCTTCCTCCACCACAACTGGTTGCACCACCAGTTTTGTGATCCTCTCAACGACACCATCTAACTTACTCATAAAGTCGTCAACATATGCGAGGGGGTTATTGTAGCAGCACTTGTCGCCCCTAATTCTTTCCTAACTCTCTTCAGACCCTTCTCCTTCTTTATCCTCTTTAGAAGATGCTTGGGGTGTGGACATACCTCCAGGATGTGACTTAAAGGGACCAGGAGGTAACCTTGAAGGACCAGACTTAGAAGGTTCATGGCTTTCAGCCCCACCTTCATCCATGCCAACATCAACATAAATGTAATCTGTGTGGGAGCTTTTAGTCCCTCGAGGTGCAGATTGATAACTTGATGTCGCGTTACTTTGGTTGTTGAGGACATCCTGAGTTGCGGCACTGATGTCCTCAGCCCATTCCCGGTGGCATTGTCCTTTCCAAGAATCTCAGCCCACTCTTCGAAGAACCTGAAAAGCCTGTTAACATAAGTCTCACAGTATGGGTGTACCTACAAATTTATGTTCTATGTTTTAGTTAACTCTCATACACCATAAGCATATAGTGTAACTGATACACTCATACAAAAATTGTGTTACCATTATATAGTCCGTTAGCCAACCATCACTTTCAAACTCAGTGGTCTTAGTTAATTCGTTCTGCCATGCTCTTCCACTACTTCCTTCAAACATTTGGTACATATGATGGTAAGTATTTTTCCAAACAGTCATCTTGGACTTTATTTGCGGGGTTGCCTTAAGATCTATTTTCGGTAGTATTGCCTTCATTCTATTTTCCAACTTCTCTAAGTAGCTAGCCTTGAAGTAGTTGTTGATCTTTAACTTCTTTCCTTCCTGGTCTTTCAAAATAGCCATTAGAGTATCCTCTTCCTCCCTGGTCCATGCCCTACGAGTTCCCTTAAGCTTTTTTGTCTTTGTTGCAACATGAGTTGGTATTGAGTCGCAACTTAAAGCAACAGCCATACATGTACAAATTCAAACAAGAAAAACCTAATTTCACAACAAAAGTTCCACATCTACAATCAATATCCAAAGGGAAATGAACATCACTTTCACAACCCATTTTCCCAAACAAACTGTATTCTCCATCGTTAAAACACGAACATACTGAATTATGCCACCCATTTTCTATCAGATGAACATGCATCACACATGGCGAATCTCAAATTCAGTTGCAAACAACTATAAAACGCTACAGGCATAAAAGTCCTAATGCGTCAAACACAAATCAAATTTTTCATTAGCAAAAACGGCGATCAGCTCGCCAGTCATTCCATATGCACATTGCAATTTCATCTCTAAAATTGCCCCAAGCTGGAGTATTTTGCAGACCCTCCACGAAGTCAGTAGGAGGGTCTGTATCATCCTCCTCGTCGTCCTCATCATCTGACGAAGAAGAACTTGCTTCAGGATCGTAAGTCATCTGCTGTTTGATGAAATTCTTAAGGAGAGCTCCCGCCATAACACATATGTTTTGTATTTTTAATGGATATTGCGATTGCCTTTTCAAGATCTTCCACCTATTATTTAACTTAGCAAAAGACCTCTTTATTATGCTACGTGCTCTAGCGTGCCTCATGTTAAACAAATCCTCATGATCTTGAGGTACAATGCAACCGTCCCCCCCGCATTCTTTCAAGTGGTACCTACGGCCTCTATACGGGGCTAAGAAGCCATCGCAGTTAGCGTACCCAGTGTCCACCATATAGTAGTTACCTATATTACACGTGGAAATGTTAATTGTTTTAAAATTCCAATAATCTCAAAAAAAGATTAGAATATTATAATTTCATGATTTGATTTTTTCTAAAAATATACCTTGTTGAAATCGGAATCCATTAGGAGGAGGCCTAAAGAGAGCATACATAGCACCCTACCATTAATAGCAGATCCTTCCCAACCGCACAGAAGATAAACATACTGCATCTCTGTATCACAAACGGCCAATACGTTTGTGCCAAACATTTTTTATGAATATTTTACTGTGCCAAAACTGTGCCAAACAGTTAATACGTATTTTTTTATAAATACGTATATGTATATGTATATATATATATATATATATATATTGTTTTTTCCCGACGGAGCTATAACGTCGCCTTTTTCCGACACTATCGGAAAAGGCCGTAGGTATTATCGTCAAAAAAGGTTTTCTCTGAGGACGCCTTTACCTACGGTACTTTTCGACGGTAAAGACCGTTGAAAAATGGGGCCTTTTCTGACGGTTTTTTCACCGTCGGAAAAAACCGTTTGTGTTGTAGTGATTATCATGAATATAACTGATGAGATGGTTTTATGTAGAAGGATAACAATTTTATAACTTAAAACATTACATCTTGACTAAACTAGTATGATGAAAATTCTTTCTAAACCTTTTTTTTTATGACGTGGGAACCTGTAACCGTCACCCTTCGGGAGCGCACTAGGTAAACTCGCATGTCGACGCAATAGCATGCAAATCTCGCCAACCGGACATTACACACTAAACTAACCATGTGTGACAGACACAGACCAAGGAGAAAAAATTCCTTCCTCTTTAACCAATTATGCGAATTCTTTCTAAACTTAGTAAATCCCAAAGCACTACACAAACTATCTATTTTACATTTCCCAAGTAGATTGAAGTATAAGGTTTTGTATTATTTTAGCTTTTTATAACAAATCTTAGAACAAAAACTTTTCTACAAAGATTAGCCAATATAGTAATTTGCAAAATAGTTTATTAGAATCCCATCTACTAACTTTTCATATTAAAATGGTACAACAAATCTGGTTTGTTCATGGGTAATATTATTAGGCCCAAAAATGATGGCCTTGGCCCATATATCGACGATGCTGGGCCATCCCAAAATTGTTAACTTGCATGAATTTGTATGGCAACGGATGCTTTCAGAAGAACTGATGCAGACGGTTATTATGCAATTTGTTAACGAACTTTTTCTTTTTGTAGGAACATGTATGGCTTGTGAATCTTTGCCAAATATCTTTCTTAAAATGCTTTTTTAGTAGAAGATAAATTTGTACCTTCTTAGAAAGAAGAAACTATTGCATGCTGCTACCATGCAAGATGGAGATGATTATAGGGTGGTTATTTACTATATTTTAGGAAAAATCAGCTAGAATTAGACCTAAAATATTGCATCACGTCAATAATGCGGCCATGATTCAAAGGTACAAAAGTAACGCCCTCGTGAAAATACTATGACTAGGTAGATATCTAGGTGAATTAGTGGATCCAACGGTCATATGAAATTTTAGTTGTTAATTTATTTATTCAGAATTTACTAGATAAAAAGTTGCACTTCGCGTTATCATTGTTATTTTTCTGCAGCTCACTGCAAAAGTCAAAGAGTCAAAAGAACATGGTGTGGATGTTGTTTTAGATTTTACTAGAGCCTTGAGTGTTTATGTCTTGTGAGAACTGATCGAGGAGTATATTTCATTTTAAATTCAATCGAAAATTGGGAGAATGTTGGAATTAATAGATTCGTGGTAAGACCAAATTCTTATTAGGTTTTTTCAAAATCGATTCTTCAATGTCACGAAGTTAAATGGTTAAGTATGTGATCTGTGATTCCTTCAGAAAAAAAATGATTAGACTTGTCTCACATGAAAAATTGATTATAATGCCTACTTGTCTGAAGCTTTCATCTACTGCATGTGTGCATGTGAGTGGTAGACATTGTAACTTGGAAACCAAATGTTTACGGTGACATAGTCGAATAAGTTGAGTTTATGGATACGATATTAAAACTTCGACCATGTCCAACCAAAGAATCTGCAATCTTCTGTTCCACTATTTTTCATTTGAATTTACAGTTTATGCAATTCTAAACATAATCCGTTAATTAAGAGTTAGTAGCTAGAGAAATACTTTAGGCAAGCAATAATTTGTAGTCTTTTGGTCTATTGATATATTGTGATTTGACAGAGGTGAGGTCCAGCTTTTTGTTGCTAATCTGCAATCTTCTGTTCCACTATTTTTCATTTGAATTTACAGTTTATGCAATTCTAAACATAATCCGTTAATTAAGAGTTAGTAGCTAGAGAAATACTTTAGGCAAGCAATAATTTGTAGTCTTTTGGTCTATTGATATATTGTGATTTGACAGAGGTGAGGTCCAGCTTTTTGTTGCTAAGCTGATTGCCATGAGAATAATTGAGTCCAATTTGTTGGCACATACTTTATGAGTACCATATCATCTACTTGCAATAACATTGTAAGTGGAATGTATTTCAGAATTAATAAATAAAAAAGGGGGAAAAATAAGAAATTATTCATGTAGCTCTCAGCTCTGACCTGCTTTGCCTCAGCATATCTGTTCCAATGTACACAGTCACGCAGTTCTCTTATTTCACAAATTGCAATTAAATTCCATAGTTCAAATTTTGTACTTTTGACGTCAAATAATGACGTATAGCCTAGGTAATATCTGAATAATTGCATCTCATGCAGTTTGTTTTTATCTTCTGTAAAGTTCTTTCTTTTTCAACCACACAAAGAAGGATAGGAAGAGAACGTATGACCCTGAAAAAAAGTATCCAAAATAATTGCATGTACTATTGCTTTTAGGCTGCTAATTAAATGGAATTTACATATAAAGAAGTAACAACTTAAGTACCATTAACGAAAATAAAAGAACTCCGGTGTTTTCAAATTCCTTATTAAAATCAAATGAAACAGAACAAATTAATCTTGAACAATAATAACGGTCTTGTAAACAATAGTTAACAATAATAGGTTTGACACGATCTTATACAATTTCAATCCAAATTCTTGAAGTGGCGATAAATATGTTTCCTAAGACTTTGTATTCTCAATGTTAGTACGAGTACATATCAGCATACTGAAAACATGGGTAAAAATATATATATTCTTTTTTTATAATTATATTACAAATCAATGATTAGTGGCTGCAAGATGGTAAAAAGGCTGAATAGATACAATTCCACTTCTATAAATTAACCTAAGGTTCCATCATTTGAAAGAAGGCAAAAATGGAAAATATAAGAAAAGGATGCAATATTTTCTCATTGACACCACTCCTAATACTTTTCATCTCACACTCTATAGTACACCACCAAGCCAATTGCATAGATATTATAATAGGGGGAGGAGATTTTCCTCCCACTAGCCCTCCTGATTATGGAGAATGTCCAGATTGTCAGCCCCCGGATTTGGAATGTCCACCACCACCACCGCCGCCACCCGAGCCGGAATGTCCACCACCGCCTTCACCATCACGGCATCCGCCCTCGCCCCCGCCTCCGCCCCCATCACCAAAACCGGCCCCAATCCGGCCCCTGCCCCCGCCTCCAACACCAAAACCGGCCCCAATCCGGCCCCCGCCTCTGCCCCCATCAACCGGGCTCCCTCTCGAACTACAATTGGCCATCAAAGTCATACAAAGATTCAAAAAGACCATAACCAGGGACCCCCACAACATTACCCAAACATGGACCGGTAACAAAATATGCAAAGATTACAAGGGCTTCATTTGCGACATCAACATCCTCGACAACAGGATCCGGGTCGCCCTGGTCAATTTCAACAACTTCGATATCAAATGCAAACCACTCGGCTTCCAGAACTTCCTCGACTCCTTCCCAGACATAATCGCCTTCCACGCAAACTCCAACTTCTTCACGGGCGAGATCCCGTTCACCACCTCCAAATTCCAACCCCTACTCGAGCTTGACTTGAGCAACAACGCTTTGAAAGGCGAGTTCCCTACGACAGTGCTATCCCAAACTAATCTCACATTCTTAGACCTAAGATTCAACTATCTCACAGGAAATATCCATCCACAAGTTTTCACACTAGACCTTGATGTCCTGTTCCTCAACAACAACCAATTCCAGGGCAACATTCCATCAAACCTCGGAAAAACAACCGCCCTATACCTCACATTAGCCAACAACTACCTCCAAGGCTCCATCCCCAAAAGCATTGGACAAGCTTCAAACACGTTACGCGAAGCCGCCCTCCTAAACAACTCACTCTCGGGTTGCTTACCCTACGAAATCGGATTACTCAAAAAAGCTACACTCTTCGACGCTAGCAAAAACACGTTGACAGGCCCGATTCCACAATCGTTCGCTTGCCTCAAAAACATGCAAATTCTGAACTTGTCCTACAATCAATTATACGGTTCAGTGCCCGAAGGGCTATGCAAATTTGCAAACTTGTATGAACTCACATTGAAATTTAATTATTTCACTCAAGTTGGACCCGAGTGCAGGAAACTGATCAAGAGTAAAGTGTTGGATGTTAGTATGAACTGCATTTTGGACCTTCCAAATCAAAGAAGTGCTGAGAAGTGTAAATATTTCTTTTCGAAGAAGTTGGCTTGTCCGGATCCAGGATCAATGAATTATGTGCCGTGCAAAATCGACTCCTATGGTTCGCCCGTAAATAGGAAACTATTGGTTCAACCACGTACATATGAAGCTTTGAAGAAGTAAGTTGCCTTGAAGTTTCTGTGACAGGAGATTTGAATTATAAATTAATAGTTAGTAATATTGCTTTAGCATGTCTTTCATTATTCATCAATAATTGTGGGGACTTCGTTCTCTTGCTGAACTAATGAATGTATAGTATTTTTTTCAAATATGCGAAATTATTTTTCAGTTTGAACCTTAAAACTATCTAGCTTTGGAGTGGGAAGAAGTTGAGAAATGTAATAATGATATATATATATATATATATATATTGTGAGCCTTATATATTTCGTTTCATTAGTTAAACTAATATGTAGTATATAGTGTATGTATATTTAGCAACTTTTTCTTATGTGTATCAATAAATTATATGGTTTAGTTAGTTTTGCAATTACATTCCAAAAATGTATTTATGTTATCTTCAAGCCCCGAAAGAGAGCAAATTACGAGTCTTTTCTTGATTTAATATTTTCTCTTAATTATGTGTAAGCCTTAATAATTTATACATTTAGGGGGCGTTTGGTTTGTTATTAGTTAGTTCCACTTAATTCGAGTAGTTACTAAAAGTCAGCAAAATCAGCGAAGACCGTAGTAACTGCAACATTGTAACACATTTGGTTACGAAAATTTGAACGGTTATTACTTTAAAATTGTGGTTAATAACCCATCTGGTACGTATGACAGTTGGGTAACTCATCTAAAATAATATGAATTGACAATAATGCCCCTCTTCTTTTTCATCTACCCATTTCTCCCAAATTCAAAACCTAATTTAGCTCCAGCAAAACCCTAGAGACAAAGTGCTGACCTTCGTGCCACCGCGATCGGGCTGAAATCAACGAGCAATAACCACTCCTCCTTCTGAATTTGTAGTATCTTCTCCATGTTAGTAAAAATTGCTTTGAATTTAGATGTTTTCAGATTCCATCACATATTTAGTCAATTAATCGCCATGTACTTGCAGTAACTAACTTTCATTTGTATGCCATCTTACATGAACCATAGTTAATATTTGAGTTTTGGGTTTGAAACTACCGTTGAAAACTTCGATTACTTTAGTCTGCGAAATAATGGTTGAGTCTTGTTGTTGTACTTGACTACTATTTTGGTTTTAGGACAGGGAAAAAGTGTTTATTGTGTTCAACTAATAATTACATAATTTGAAACTATAATGTCATTCAAAAAAAAAAAAGAATAGAAGTATTTGAGTTTGACTCGATATAGTCTCAATTGGTCCAATGTAGATGGTCGGCCCCTTTGTTGTGTCATCTGAGCTTATGAAACTAGAGGGGAGGGCAAAGCGCATCCTAAGAAAAAGGGTAGGACTTTGAATGCTTAGCTCTTCTTTCCTGGAAGTGAAAGATTGAACAGATAGCTATTCAAAGCATCAAGTGTACCTGTGGGCAAGATTCTATGATCTATCTAAGGCTAGCAGCACCTCAACCAGGCCTGACTGTTTTTACTACAAATGACTTGCATACCGTGATCACCCCTATTCATTTATTTGGGACGATCATCTTAGCCTACGAAAAAACGCTGATATCCAGAAGTCTCTAAATCGAGCTTGCACCACAACTCACAGAGTGGTAACCGACCACCCACCTCTACCACATAACCTCTACTTCCTTGCATTTCGAAGTTTTAATATTGACTTGTTGTGGCTATCCTCTTCCCTCATCGATAATGTTGTATATCATAATTATGCATATATGTCTCTTAACATTTTATTGTGATCATTATGATAGATTTACGTTTGGAAATGGTTATCTTAACTCAGAATCAATGGCTAGTCAAAGTTTTTAAGGAGCCTGACCTACGAAAGGATGGAGATTTGGGTGTTCTATTGTTTCTCAAAGGATTAGGTGAACACATGGACCTCTCTGATCCGCTAAAAATGGAGAATGCTATCATTCAAGTGTCTCTAGACAGGAAGAAATGGGCTCTTGGAGATGAGAGGTACATCGTTTTGGACGTGAGGAAAAAGGTTGCGGCTTTACGACTGCGGTTCAAGTTGTTTGAAGAATTTGTTACTCTGCCTGGTGTTAACTTTGACCCCGACTCGAAGCATTTCGTCACCGATGGCCCATCATACAATCATCTAAAGAAAAATGCATAATGCATAGAATGATTGTTTAGTAATGCTTTCATAAGATTCCTCAAACTCTAACCAGTGTTTCTTTGCATACTTTAAGGAGAACCTCATTCATTGTCACCTTCGATTGAAAGGAGTCCCTTATGATGATCTGTATTACGTTGTTTTCAAGACTTTTCCTAAAGCGTGTTTATGTTTAATGACTTATGTTGATGCAAAGCGTAAATTGGCAGGTTCTACTAAAGATTGCATCCAAAAAAAATTCACGTGCGAGGACTTTAGTGACATGATCTGAGTATCTAAAAAGTATTCACGTGCGAGGATTTTAGTGACATGACCCATGGCTCTTCTCCTACACTTTCATACATATCCAGTTATTTATAGAAGTTGCCTAAGCCATAATCTTCATTCCCAGTATTATCTTCCAATGGCAAATTTAAATCTCCTTACTGCACTTCAAGCAACTACTTTCTATGGTCCTGACTGGGATGTAGAACTTGATCGCCTACTAATAGTGCCACTAAAGGATGAGGTAGCAGCACCAACTGGTTATGTTCCCTTGAGTAACTGTATATTTCTGGAAATTATCCTCAACAACACTACTGATCAAATTAACCACACAAAGCAGAAAATTTCACCAGCAATGAAATTTTGTATCGGTTCAAACTGTTGACCGAGTGTCGTTTGTGTTTTAGGACTATACTGGCTTTGGATTCGGCTACTTGGGATCTCAATCAATACGATTGACATGCATGATGATCTGTGGGACTCCATTTGTGAGATATATATTTTTTACTTTTTACTAGACATTTGCATTATCTGTGATTGTTGGAAGAACTCTAAGCGTGGTTGCGTGGTAAGATGCATAAATGGGGTCACTGTTATAAAGAAAATGGTGAATTTTCATGGCGGGATCTGGCTTCCATTTTCGGTAAACCAACAATTGAAGCTACTGTGATCCGCAAAACTCATGTAAGTCGGCCGTTACGAAGAACTACAGAGATCATTGATTTAACGAGTAGGTTTAATAACCACTAATAACATTCTTTCAATATTTGTGTGAAGTGGTTACTAATTTTTTAATATGTACATGTCGAAAACAGAAACAAGGGAAACACCGCTACGGTTTTCAATAGAACCTCACCCCGAGGTAGCTCAGACCAGCTTCTCATCAACAGATGCAGGGCAAAGCAAGGTGGTTCAGATCCAAAAGGAACACAAAAGGAAAACCAAACGGAAATTGTGGCAACATGAGCTCAGTGTCTTCTTCATCCAAGAAATAGGCCGAGTTCTAGGCCTTGTTGGGTAAATTTCATGTATTTGAACTAGCTACTCTATTAGTATGATCTATTATTCCCTGTAACAAATATGGGTGCTAATGTAAGGGAAATAAACTGAATCAACCAATTCTTTCAAGAGTAGATAAATGATGATGCATAAGTATAACTAGTGCGGCCAAAAACTAGTTTTAAGTTAGTACAAGCACTAGATTTACCGAAAAGATGGGGACCCATACTAGGGTTCCAACCACCCATCGAAGTTGTCAAATCAAAAAAAAAGAGTGTGCACTCTTGAAACCTGCATTTTTCACAAAAGGAGTGCACATTGCCCATCCACTAACATTCTTCCTACATCAAATAAGACTAAAACATCTTAATATTCAAGCAATAACGTTCAGCCATTGTTCAAAACTTAAAAATATTCTTGTTATGAAATCCTCCCTCCATATTTTCCAACCTTCTTCTTCATCAGGACCTTAATATAGCCAAAACGTGCGTTTGGTGGCAACTCTATAAAGACATCATCCTTCTCATTTGAGTGAGCAAGCTTGTGCAACATTTCAATCCTCTTCTCTTCCCCCAACCCTTCCACTTGCTGTAGCATTGCAAATAGCCCTTTGCGCTAGGTTGTTGCAGGATCTTCCTCCACCACAACTGGTTGCACCACCAGTTTTGCGATCCTCTCAACAACACCATCTAACTTACTCATAAAGTCGTCGACATATGCGATAGGGGTTATTGTAGCAGCACTTGTCGCCCCTGACTTCTTCTTAACCCTCTTCAGACCCTTCTGCTTCTTTATCCTCTTCAAGAGATGATTGGGTGTGGACATGCCTCCATGAGATGACTTAGAGGGACCAGAAGGTGACCTTGAAGGACCAGACTTGGAAGGTTCATGGCTTCCAGCCCCGCCTTCATCCATGCCTACATCAACATAGATGTAATTTTTGTGGGAGCTTTTAGTCCCTCGAGGTGCAGATTGATAACTTGATGTCTCATTACTTTGGTTGTTGAGGACATCCTGAGTTGTGGCGTTGATGTCCTCAGCCCCATTCCCGGTGGCTCTGTCCTTTCCAAGGTTCTCAGCCCACTCTTCGAAGAACCTGAACGGCATGTTAACATAAGTCTCACAGTATGGGTGTACTTGCAATTTTATGTTGTATGTTTTAGTTAACTCTTATACACTATAAGCAAATAGTATAACTGATACACTCACACAAAAATTGTGTTACCTTCAATAGTCCCTCAGTATTGCCTTCATTCTATTTTCCAACTTCTCTAAGTAGCTAGCCCTGAAGTAGTTGTTGATCTTTAACCCCCTTATTTTTTGGCCTTACAAAATAGCCATTAGCGTATCCTTTTCCTCTCTGTTCCATGCCCTACGAGTTCCCTTAGGCTTTTTCGTCTTTGCTGCAACATGAGTTGGTACTGAGTTGCAACTGAAAGCAGTAGCCGTACATGTACAAATTCAAACAAGAAGAACCTAATTTCACAACAAAAGTTCCACATCTACAATCAATATACAAAGGGAAATGAACATCACTTTCACAACCAATTTTCCCAAACAAATTGTATTTCATCGTTACAACCCAAACATACTCAATTATGCTACCCATTTGCTATTAGAGGAATATGCATCATACACAACGAATCTATAGGCAAAAAAGTCCTAATGCATCAAACACAAATCAAAATTTTCATAAGTTTTCATTCGAAAAAACGGCGATCTGCTAGCCAGACATTCCACATGCACATTGCAATTTCATCTCAAAGATTGTCCCAAGCCGGAGTATTTTGCAAACCCTCCACGAAGTCAGTAGGAGGGTATGTATCATCCTCCTCATTGTCCTCATCATCTGACGATGAATAACTTGTTTCAGGATCGTAAGTCATCTATTGTTTGATGAAATTCTTAAGGAGAGCTCCTGCCATAACACATATGTTTTGTATTTTTAATGGGTATTGAGATTGTCTTTCAAGATCTTCCACCTATTCTTAACTTAGCAAAAAACCTATCTATTATGCTACGTGCTCTAGCGTCCCTTATGTTAAACAAATCCTCATGATCTTGCGATACAATGCAACCGTCCCCCTATTCTTTCAAGTGGTACCTACGGCCTCTATACGGGGCTAGGAAGCCATCGCAGTTAGCGTACCCAGCGTCCACCAGATAGTAGTTACCTATATTACACGTGGAAATGTTAATTGTTTTAAAATTCTAATAATCCCAAAAAATAATTAGAAAATTCTAATTTCATGATTTGATTTTTTTCTAAAAATATACCTTGTTGAACTCGGAATCCATTAGAAGGAGGCCTAAAGAGAGCATCACATAGCACCCTACCATCAGCAGCAGGTCCTTCCCACCCGCACAGAAGATTAACATACTGCATCTCTATATCACAAACGGCCAATACGTTTGTTTGAATCTTTCATTTACGAGATCGATACTTTATTTGATCGGAAGTAGGCAACGTGGCGTCTATCCTCGTTCCATCTAATGCTCCAAGACAACCCTAAAAAATCAATTCAAATTAGGATTGGTGAAATGTTTGATAGATCCTTAAAACATGAGAGCAAGAAAAAATTGTGATACCTTGAAATACGACCATGGCCCGTGAAAATTATCATTCTCCTCCGATATTGGTACTGGCGGCACCAACATTAGATTGGTGAACTTCAATACAGCATCTAAAGTCCGCCTGAAATACCGACCAACAGTTTGACTCGACTCCAGTTCATCGACATGTCGCGGTTTGTGTCATGGTGTGCCAATACCTTTAAGAATATCGTAACTTGTTCACGGAGACTAGCAAGTTTCTCGTCGCGCAACCCACCAACCTATTTTCATAACCAACATAACCACAGGAAATAGTTTCGATCCATTCTTACTTGTTCTATACAGGTAGAATCGCAGACAGATGTTATGTGATTTTGATACTTCTCAATTTTGTTCATATTATTCAATAAGCTGTAACGAATTCCCGTCCGACACGCGTAACCACTCTTCGACTCATGAAGATGCACCAAATACAAGAACAAAAACACATAAGCACGCAAAAAAACAAGTTGCAACAACATTAATATTTTTTTCCTCCATGGCTCCATCTGACAACTACCAACTATCAATATCACAAATCCATTCATGCATACAACATGTAATACACTTCAATCGTTTTTTCCCAAAATGAGGAAACATATCATAACGATATACATTTTATACGCGCAACCATGTAAGCTTAGTTTAACAAATGGAGCTTAGTAAACCATGATATATGCATGAATACTTGCTCGATTGAATGCATTCTCATAATTTAAAGAGCGCAACCGTAATGAAATGGAATCTAACCTTAATCTATGTTTGAAATCACAAATTTTGATACAACGGTGTTGTGGTTAAATTTGCAAGTGTACAAAATCGTAACAAGTAATAAAGTGAAAGATAGGGTTATCGATCCCACAAGGAATATATAATTAATTACCAAAAATTATTAAGTCTAGTTTTATTTGAGAAATCGGATTTCAGATTGTTCAAGCAAAAAGATTAACAATGTACTAACTACAGTAAAAACTTTTGACAAAGTAGGACGTTGAGACAATAGAATAACAAGGGTATTTCAATAAATAAGAGTAAACAACGAGAGAAAAGCTGAGAATCGTGATTTCACCGTCATTACTCTGATCTAACTTTTAATTAAGCATATTATTACAAGTTTCACGTTCAAAATTGTTGTTGGTTATCACCATTTATGCTTTATATACTTTTTCTCAAGTTATGCATAAATTCTACAGCTTTACAACTAGAAAATAAGTCTAGTTACGAAGATGTGCATATGTACGTTCGGTGGTGATTTTAACAACCACGTGAAAACGATAGATATATTTCTATTTTAATGAGAATTCACGGTATTTACTTCAAAGCTATTTCACGAAAATCTCCTCTCAGTTTCAATTTGATCCTTAGTTCATCCAAAAGTTGGCTAGAATTTTAGAAGCATTATATTCACAAATAAATACAACAATTATTTTGACATCGTAACAATACGTTTTAATTAAAGATTAGATCATCGTAATTAGGCTACGTCACTATCCCAGCAAAGTAAATTTTGCACATAATGGAATATAAAACAAGACTATAAGATAAATATAACATCATAAAAGAGTTTAGAGATCGTTACAGATTTTTACTTCCGTAAAGCCTCCGGTGGACTCCCCCGTACAAACTCCGAATTACTCCTCCAAAATTACAAACTACTAGAGAATACTACTACTATAGAAAGACTACTTATTGAAGAGAGAATGAAGAAGATTGGTGTGTTAAAATATGGAAAATGTGACGTCTATTTATAGTTGAACCTAAAACATAAGACGACATCTCGACCGTTCATCTCGTTTTGATCCAATGGTCCAAAGTTGTCATATAATTGATGAATTATTGATCACAAAAGTTACGAAACTCTAGAGTCTTCCATTTGGAAGCTTGCAAGACTGAATATAGACCATTGATTAACCATTTTGATCTGACGATCATCGAGCGTGCGAGTTGCGTATGTAAATTTCAAATTTGCGCAACTTCACTGTTCTGGTCATAACTTTCTCTACATATGTCGGAATCACAAACCGCTTGTTGCGTTGGAAACTAGAAATCTGTGTCTTTCCAGTGATATAATGAACCAAACATAACGCAATCTACATAGGTGTCGGTGAAGTTTTGAAGTTTTAGTTCTTGATTCACAAATCATATTTCAACCTACTAAACATGAAAACAAACAAAAAATACCACAAAACTATCAAAAATAATCAATTAAACAAGTGTAAAAGCATGATAATGATGAGTATTTCCCAAGCTCATCACACCCCCTAACTTGTTCATTTTCTTGTCCTCGAGCAAAATGCGTAAAGCAAACAATGCAACTTTCTAGACTCAAAAAAAACTAAAACTAAGTCAGAATAAAAAATTATTTCACATTATCATTTAAATCATGGATCAATTCTGAGAGTTTCTTTATTGTTTGATGATAATGCAAAGAATTAGAACAATGACGCACTCGTTCACAACCTAGCGGTTAATCAAGTTTTCACAAACAAATCTCCATGTGCAACGTGTGTGAACAATAAATGCAATGATTATTGAGTTTACTTGGATAAGTTCATCAAAACTAGTTCACCAAAGTTAATCATCCTAACTCCATATGTATAACTTTCACACCATCTCTCCGCTAATCTGAATAAGATTCACTAAAGATCAATAGGACTTTTTCAGCTTGTAACATTAGGCTCGGGTATGGGCTCACTGAAGGACAAGTAAAAGCAAAGCTAGAGACGTAAGATATTACATTTAGAACTCTCTTGCACTTTGGTTTTTTTTCCTCCTTTTTTCTTTCTTCACAACTTTTTATATCCCTCCTTTCTTTCCTTTTCTTTTTTTTTTATTTCCTTCATATTTCCCCCAAACTTATTCGTTTTGATATGTACCAGAGGGGTGATCGTCATATTTCTTTTTTTTTCACATATTTCCTTCCAATTCAAGTTCCTGAATGCAATTCGGTCTCTAGAAAGATATTATAACTGTTTGTGGCTACATTGGATAGGTAAATGGGCACATAAAAAAAAGGCTATAATAAAAGACTCAAAGGGGTTCTGGCGATTCTTTTGTTTGTGAAGGGTATGGCTTGAAAGGCTCAGGCGTGTTAAAGAAAAGATGGCCTAAATCATTTATGTAGTGAATCATCATCAACGATTTTGCTTCAAGAGGTGATCAATTATTTATAAAGCTCGGGTGTATCTCCCTTAGTTTACTTATCTCAATAACCGTTCTCCAAGTATGTTCAACCACCATTGCAAATCAATGTGTGGAAAGTGTATATGAAGATACACATGCTCAAACATAGATTAAACGACACGTTGTTCACATAGTATATCATGCTCATCATCATCACAAAAAACCACCATAAGTATCAAATTTTCTCATCATTGATCCATAAGCTGAACAATTATGTGAAGTAAAGATGCACTTTTTTTATTTATGTAAATATAAAAATAAAGACAATAGAAGCCATCACAATCAAAACGTCCCCCAAACTTAGATGAGACATTGCCCCTAATGTCTAAAACCAAAGAAACAAATATAAACAATAAGAAAAACGATGGCACCTGATAGAAAACTAGTAGTTGTGATTGTGGCTCACAACTTCCTATGGTTTTATGTCAAGAAATGGTATAAACGCCTTCTATGAGTCGAGGCCATCCAATTTTCTTAAAAATTGGAAAACATGGTCTTTTAACGTTAGATTCCCAAGACGCCACTAGCTGCTTCCATGTTAACTGTAAAGAACATAAAAGAAAAAAATAGCATATATACAATACAACTGAAAATAACAATAAAAAGAAAGAACTAATATGGGTTGCCTCCCAAACAGCACTTGATTTATAGTCATCGGCTTGACTTCTAGTAATAACTAAAGTGGGATTATGTAGAGTCATAGATGTTTTCTGTCTCTCAAACTCGCCTCCAATGTAGTGCTTCGGTCTTTGCCCGTTAACTTTGAATGCTTCGATGTCATTGTTTTGAGTTTCAACACCTCCATATGGAAAGACTTTCGTGATTGTAAATGTGCCAGACCATCTTGATTTCAACTTTCCAGGAAAAAGTCGAAGACGTGAGTTATACAGAAGTACTTATTGACCAGGCTCAAAATCACGTTGTAGAATGTGTTTGTCATGCCAACGCTTTGTTCTTTCTTTATATATTTTGGCATTTTCATAAGCTTTATTTCTGAATTCTTCCAAAGCATTGAGTTGTAGCGTTCTCTTTTCTCCAGCCAGTTTCATATCCATGTTCAGGCTTTTCACAACCCAATAATCTTTGTGTTCAAATTCGACTAGCAAGTGACAAGCTTTTCAAAAATTAAACGATATGGTGGCATACCAATTGAAGTTTTGTAAGCAGTGCGATAAGCCCAAAGTGCATCATCAAGCTTTTTGGACCAATCTTTTCTTGAAGAATTCACTGTTTTCTCCAATATTCGCTTTATTTCTATGTTTGAGATTTCCACTTGGCCACTGGTTTGCGGATGATAAGCAGTTGCAAATTTGTGGCGTACTCCATATTTAGCTAATAAAGATTCAAAGTAGTGGTTAAGGAAGTATTTAACTCCATCACTGATGATTGCCCTGGGTGTGCCATATCGGGTGAATATGTATTTTTGAAGAAAATTGATCACCACCTTGGCATCGTTAGTTGGTAAAGCAATGGCTTCCACTCACTTTGAGACATGGTCAACTGCTACCAAAATATATTTGTTGTTGCATGGCGAAGGAAATGGTCCCATGAAGTCAATGCCCCAAACATCAAATAATTCAACTTCAAAAATTTTATTTAAAGGCATTTCATTACGTCTTGAAATATTTCCAGTCCTTTGACATCGATCACATGAACTAACAAAAACATGAGCATCTTTAAACAAAGTTGGCCAATAAAGTCCACACTGAAGTACCTTCGCTGCAATTCTTGTTCCACCAAAATGTCCTCCATATTCTGAAGAATGACATTGTTGTAATACCTCAGTAATTTCTTCTTCTGGAACACTTGATCACGGCAATGCTTGTAGAGGTATGGATCATCCCACAAAAAATGTTTGAGTTCGGAAAAGAATTTCTTCTTCTGCTGGTAAGTTAATTCAGATGGAATAATATTGCATGGAATGTAATTAACAATATCAACGTACCATAGAGCATTGGTTGTTTGCATAGCGTATAGCCTCTCATCAAGGAATTCTTCATTGATTGGTTGAAGTTCATGTGCTTCTTTAACTTTCAATCGTGATAGATGATCTGCAACAACATTTTTTGACCCCTTTTTGTCATGGATTTCCGCGTCAAATTCTTGAAGAAGCAGGATCCATCGAATCAACCTTGGTTTTGCATCTTTCTTTGAAGGTAAGTACTTGATTGCAGAATGATCTGTGTACACAATAACTTCAGAACCAATCACATATGAACTAAATTTATCAAATGCAAAAACAATTACTAATAACTCCTTCTCTGTTGTTGCATAATTCATTTGAGTGTCACTTAGAGTTCGACTGGCATAGTAGATCACATGTAAGACTTTGTTCTTTCTTTGGCCCATCACTACTCCACTAGCATAATCACTTGCATCACATATCAGTTCGAAAGGAAGATTCCAATCGGGGGTGGAAATTACTGGTGCTTCTGTTAGCTTCTTTTTCAGCAAGTTGAAGGCTTTGTGACATTCTTCATCAAATGTGAAAGTGGATTCCTTTGCCAACAAGTTGCACAAAGGTTGTGTGACTTGAGAAAAATCTTTGATGAAACGCCTGTAAAATCCTGCATGTCCAAGAAAACTACGAATACCTTTTACTGATGTAAGAGGTGGAAGTTTTTCGATTACCTCAATCTTGGCTCGATCAACTTGAATGCCTGTGGCAGATATATGGTGTCCAAGGACAATTCCTTCTTGTACCAAGAAGTGACACTTTTCCCCGTTCAAGAACAAGTTTGTTTCTTCACATCTCTTCAAGACTAAAGACAAGTTAGTCAAACAGTCATCAAATGACATACCAAAGACAGAAAAATCATCCATGAAAACCTCAATGATTTTTTCCACCATGTCAGAAAAAATAGACATCATACACATTTGAAAAGTAGCATGGGCATTACAAAGACCAAACGGCATTCTTCTAAATGCAAATGTATCATATGGGCAAGTGGAAGTTGTTTTCTCTTGATCCTCATGTACAATGGGTATTTGATTATATCCAGAATAACCATCAAGAAAACAGTAATAAGGGTGACATGCAAGTCGATCCAATATTTGATCAATGAAGGGTAAAGGAAAATGATCTTTGCGGGTTACCTTATTTAGTTTTCGATAGTCAATGCACACCCTCCATCCAATGTTTGTTCTTGTGGGAATATCTTCATTGTGTTCATTCTTCACTACAGTCATTCCTCATTTCTTGGGCACAACATGTATTGGACTCACCCATTAGCTATCCGAAATTGGGTAAATAATTCTAGCATATAGAAGCTTTAATACTTCAGCCTTTACGACTTCCTTCATATTGGGATTCAGATGGCGCTGATGTTCGACAATTGTCTTGTAGTTCTCCTCCAATAGTATTTTGTGCATACAAGTCGAAGGACTGATGCCTTTGATATCGGCAATGGACCACCCTAAGGCAGTTTTATGATCTCTTAAAACTCGCAACAACTTATCTATTTCAAAATTGGTCAATGATGATGAGATGATAACAGGTAGAGTTGAATTATTTCCCAAAAATGCATACTTTAAATGAGAAAGAATTGGTTTAAGATCTAGAGTTGGTGGCTTAATAATAGATGGAATTATGATATTCATACCTTTCTCTAGCTCTTCAACCTTTCCTTTGTAATCAATCGGTATTGCATCAAGGGCTAAAATACATCTTTCAATATCATCATTATCAAAATCTATCTCTTCTTTTATAAGACATACCTTGAGTGAATCCTCCAAGTGGCTTTCGTCGAACACTTGTTCAACCATCTTGTCGAGAATGTCAATTTTAAAACAACTATCAGCTTCTGATGGGTAATTGATAGCTTTGAAGACATTGAAGGTGATTTGTTCGTCTTGCACTCTTATGGTAAGTTCTCCTTTTTGCACATCAATTAGAGTTCTCCCAGTTGCAAGGAATGGGCGACCAAGAATGATTGGAATATCATGATCTTCTTCCATGTCTAGGACCATAAAATCTGCAGGGAAGATAAACTTATCAACTTTAACCAATACATCTTCAACCATACCTCTAGGATACTTGATTGATCTATATGCTAGTTGAAGGGACACTGTGGTTGGTTTGGCTTCTCCAAGTTCTAACTTTCTGTACACAGAAAGAGGCATTAGGTTAATGCTTGCATCTAAGTCACACAATGCTTTCTCAAAATGTGAATTCCCAATTACACAAGGAATTGTAAAACTCCTAGGTTAGGCATACAGTTTCATGTTCTTCCGGCTTTTTCTTATTTGATAAGATTTCTTTCATGAATTTGACATAGATGGGCATCTATTCAAGAGCATCTGCAAATAGAATGTTAATGTGCAATTTTTTAAAGATATCAAGAAATTTAGAAAATTCCTTATCCAGTTTAGTTTTCTTCAATCTTTGTGGAAATGGAGTTTCTTGCACATTCAGTGGCCGTGCGTCGGCGTAAGTGTGCTTTAGCTCAGATTCACATCCCTGTTCATGTGTATGAAACTTCTCTGCTTGTGAGGCAACAAGTTCTGGTAACACTTTTCCACTTTTGAGTGTAATTGCCTGCACATGTTCTCGAGGGTTGGTTTATGTGTTGCTCGATAATTCTCCTTGTGCTCTTTCAGCTAGAGTGGTGGCAAGTTGGCCCATTTGTACTTCTAATTTTCTGATGGATGCACCTTGGTTTTGGAACTGTTGCTTGGTTTCATTGATGAATTGGTCAGTTCTTGAGGCTAATTGGTTTGTGGTAGTGGTTAACTGAGTGACAATGTCCTCCAAGGAATGTTTCTTTTCTTGGTGCAGTGGAAATCCATGAGGAGGCCTGATATAGTTCTGGTTGTTGCTCCAAGAGAGGTTCGGGTGGTTCCTCCATCCAGGATTATAGTTGTTGGAATATGGATTATTCTGCGGCCTGTTAAAATTTGACACAAAATCTGCTTCTTCGGTTTGAGTAGAATTTTCAGAATTGCTTACCAAATGGCAGTTGGCAGTTGAATGTGAGTTTCCAAAAAAATCACATGTTGCTGATGTGGACTGAATGACATTTACCCTCATTGTTTCCAGTCGTTTGGTGAGAGTAGCGACTTGTGCTGTTAATATTGTGATAGCATCTATCTCATGCACAACAACCGGTCTTTTTTGTTTTTCAGAAGGCCACTGGTAATTGTTCGACGCCATTTCCTCCAATAGTTGATAGGCATCCTCTGTGGTTTTCGCCATTAAAGCTCCCCTCGCAGCCGCATCTACTAAGGTTCTAGTGTTTCCACTCAACCCATTGTAGAATGTTTGAACTTGAAACCATTTGGGAAGTCCATGGTGAGGACACTTCCTAAGCATTTCCCTGTACCTTTCCCATGCTTCGTACAGACTCTTCATATCGTGTTGCACAAACTGAGTGATTTCATTCCTCATTTTTGTTGTTTTAGCTGGGGGAAAGAACTTAACTAGAAATTTTTGTACTAATTCTTCCCAGGGAGTGATACTACCTTGAGCAAGTGAATTGGGCCAGTTATTCACCTTATCTCGTAATGAGAATGGGTATAGTCTCAACTTGATAGCATCTTCTGAAACTCCATTGTGTTTAAAAGTATCACATATTTCTAAAAAATTAGCTATATGTGCATTAGGATCTTCACTCGGGAGTCCACAAAATTGAACCGATGTTTGGATCATCTGAATAATTGCTGGTTTAATTTCAATATTATTTGCAATAATTGACGACTTTTGGATGCTTGTGTTGGCACCTAAGATTGTTGGAACAGCGTGGTCCCGCAAGGATTTTGATTCATTTTCTATAAGTCCACTCATTTTACTTTTACCTTTTTCTATCCTACGCAGTATTTGTAAATTTTTTTCAATTTCAGGATCAAAAGGTAAAAGTGTTGAGTTCTTACTCCTTGTAACGCTTTTTTATTTTTTATTTTTCTCAATTTTGAAAGTAAACAGAAAAAGGGTTAAATTCGCAATTGCACGAAATCGTAACAAGTAATAAAGTGAAAGATAGGGTTGTCGATCCCATAAGGAATAAATAATTAATTACCAAAATTGATTAACTCTAGTTTTATTTGAGAAATCGGATTTCAGATTGTTCAAGCGAAAAGATTAAGAATTTACTAACTACAGAAAAACTTTTGACAAAGTAGGACGTTGAGACAATAGAATAACAAGGGTATTTCAATAAATAAGAGTAGACAATGAGAGAAAAGCTCGGAATCATGATTTCACCGTCATTAGTTTGATCTAACTTTTAATTAAGCATATTATTAAGAGTTTCACGTTTAAAATTGTTGTTGGTTATCACCATTTATGCTTTATGTACTCTTTCTCAAGTTATACATAAATTCTAAAGCTTTACAACTAGAAAATGAGTCTAGTTACGGAGATGTGCACATGTATGTTCGATGGTGACTTTTCAATCACGTGAAAACGATAGATATATTTCTATTTTATTTAGAATTCACGGTATTTCCTTCAAAGCTATTTCACGAAAATCTCCTATCAGTTTCAATTCGATCCTTAGTTCATCCAAAAGTTGGCCAGAATTTTAGAAGCATTATATTCACAAATAAATACAACAACTATTTTGATATTGTAACAATACATTTTAATTAAAGATTAGATCATCGTAATTAGGCTACGTCACTATCCTAGCAAAGTAAATTTAGCACATAATGGAATATAGAACAAGACTATAAGATAAATATAATATCATAAAGTAAAGAGAATTTAGAGATCGTTACAAATTTTTACTTCCGTAAAGCCTCCGGTGGACTCCCCCTTACAAACTCCGAATTACTCCTCCAAAATTACAAACTACTAGCGAATACTATACTATAGAAAGACTACTTATTGAAGAGATAATGAAAAGATTGGTGTGTTGAAATATGGAAAATATGACGTCTATTTATAGTTGAACCTAAAACATAAGACGACATCTCGACCGTTCATCTCATTTTGATTCATTGGTCCAAAGTTGTCATATAATTGATGAATTATTGATCACAAAAGTCATGAAACTCTAGAGTCTTCCATTTGGAAGCTTGGAAGACTGAATATAGACCATTTATTAGCCATTTTGATCTGATGATCATCAAGCGCGCGAGTTGCGTATGTACATTTCAGCTTTGCGCAACTTCACCGTTTTGGTCATAACTTTCTCTCCAGATGTCGGAATCACAAACTGCTTGTTGCGTTGGAAACTATACATCTATGATTTTCCAGTGATATAAAGAACCAAACATAACTCAATCTACAGAGGTGTCGGTGAATATTTGAAGTTTCGGTTCTTGATTGACAAATCATATTTCAACCTACTAAACATGAAAACTAACATAAAAATACCACAAAACTATCAAGAATAATTAATTAAACAAGTGTAAAAGCATGATAATGATGAGTATTTCCCAAGCTCATCAAACGGCCTCAACTTTCCTCAGATTAAACTCCTGGAAAAATGCAACAATGATAAATCAACATTATCTAAACCTAGACACACGCTAGCATAGTTAAGTAGGCTACAATGTTTATGTTTTACGATAATTTTCAAAAACTCCCAAATCAAAACCAGAAACCCTACTTTATGAATCAATATTCTCTTAAACTCAGATACACGCCACCATAGTTAAGCAAGCTATTATCTTTATGTTTTACGACAATTTTGAAAAACCCCCAAATCAAATCCATAAACCCTAATTTATGAAATCAGTGTTTTAAACACTAAAACACACATAAAGTAGTCACAATAGCATAGAGAAGCGATGTGTACCTACCTCAAATCACCTGTTGAAGATGTAGAACAAGATAGTGAACGAGGATTACTATGTTGAATCTATACAAAGTAAAGGAAAAACATACATCAGTGTTATCACCTTGCACAGATAAAACCACTTTTTTAAAAAAGCAACAAGGAACTTGAAGATTAAAGCAAAATCGCCATGAAAAAAAACTAGGGTTCAACTGTATTACCTCTGTGTTGAGCGCGCCCAAGTTTTTTGCAAGTGTAATAATTTCAAAGGGAATGAGGTTGGTGGTGAATTCAGACAACTTAAGTACAAAAATGAAACAACACTTTCATAAGTTGTCAATGTGTTTGTTAAAAGTAAGGGTAATGTAGTCTTTTTGCGTAGGGTGGTTTAGTAAATGAACTCAGCTTATATAATCGTTGGGGGGTAACGATTACTATATGAGTTATTATCGTGAACAGTGGTGGGCCGCCCAACTTTTTGGTCAAAGCCCAATCTATTTATCGCACGAGCCAAACCGCGTATTAATTCAAATAAGGCCCCTTATTTCACCTAATATGCAGAACCAAACGTCCCCTTAGTATATTAGGGGATACTTTAGGAACAAGTTGGTATCACAACTTAACACTTTGTCGGACCAAACAAAATGTTACAAATGCGCCTTAAATTATGAAAAAATTTATTTTATCATTGTGTGATGACATGGTACAACAAATGATTAATGCTATATTTTTTTTTATTTTTTTTCATAAATTGTAGTATAATAGTAACTTCCCAACACATCAAAATACTCGTGCATTTAGACTACAATAGTTGAATTAAGTCCATCACCTCATCATCGTGCAACTGCTTCACTTAGTAATTCTCAAATTATAGACCTTACATATGTTGTGAATATATATTTGCGTAGTCTTAAAAAAATACATATTTGCTTATATCTATGGGTCCTTATTGTGGTGGTGTAAGATGAGGTGGTGCATCTAGTCAGTTATTGCTACCAATACACGGTAGAGATGGGGTGTTGGTGATTATTTCTTATAATTTAAGAAATTCTTTATAATCTCAACCATCAATTGTACCACGTCATCCATACGGCGGCTGTACATATAATTTTTTCTTACTATGACTGATTGCATCTAATCATTATATTTCAAAAGCTAGGCCAATCGATGATCACCTCAATCAAACGAACACCACTCTTTCATGAATCATTTTCAGTAAAAAAAGAAGAAGAAAATGGGATATCTTATCTACACATAACTAAGACTCACTTGCAATGAGAACAAACAATTGTCTCATAGTTTATAATCCGAACAAGTATGAACTGAATAACTAGATGCATTTAATATGAAACCATAACAACTGATTTTTGAGCACATTCATTTTTTATTAGCGGCCTCATGTTATTACACTAAGGCCTTACAATGAAACGACCCTCTCTTGCGGGCTGGGCATTTGTGCTAGTGAAATGAACTTGGAACAGCCTAATAACAAAATTAAATTAAACCGAATTGATCTTTAATTTTTATTTTTTCTCTTAATACAGCTTAATAAATGACTGTGTACTGTATATCATTATGCATATATTTGAAATTGAGCCCTAAAGATTACACTACGAGCAGGTGGCATTCGTCACCGCCACGGCGCCACCTCGCGATTGCCCGGCGGTCACCATGCATTGGAGGCGCCCGACTTAGGGCAGGGGCACCGGTTCCGCGACCGCCCAAGGATGGATATTTTCTTATCCTTCGCAACCGCCCGACAGTCGCGACTTCGTATAATTGTAAGTTTTTATGTTTTTTTCTCGATTTATGTCTTATATCTAATGTTTTGATAATATTTTTATATGTTAATATTTAGTTTAGCTTATTTAATGTTAAATTGTTAGTTTAGTTTATTTTTAATGTATTATTATTAGTTTAGCTTATTTAATGTTAAATTGTTAGTTTAAAATTGGCATTTGTTATTTTAAATGTTAAATTGTTAGTTTAAAGTTGACATGCGTTATTTTAAATGTTAACCTGTTAGTTTAAAGTTGGAAGTCGTTATTTTAAATGTTAAATTGTTAGTTTATTTTGTTTAAAGTTGTTTATTTAGTTATTATATATTTTATATTTAATATTTATATAACTTAGACAAATGATCTCTAGGAATCTTTTAAAAATAGAAAAGAAGATGCCTTTAGGATATTTCTATAACTTAGAAATAATGCATTTAGGGAATCTTTATAACTTAGTAACGATTGAATTTTAGGGAATTTTTATAACTTAATAACGATTGAATATTAGGGAAACTCTCTCAATAATCTAACTTAGATATTTTTTTTCGTAGTTTCGTCGTATTTATTCGTCATGTCAGATGATCTGCGACGTCCGACTGGCAGTGGTCGGCCACGCTCAACTGACAGTGGTCGGCCACGTTCGATTAACTGTGACCCCCATGTAGGTGGGGGTCGAGATAGTCTTGGACCTCGAGTAGTTATCCAACAGGGGGGTCGCGGTCGCGGTCTCTTGCGCCCCGAGGCATCTACATCGTTGACGCCTACATTGCAACACCGCCTTTCTTTTGATGACGTTGATCTGCCCGCTATAGAAGAGTTGTCCCAGACTGGCCTGTACATTGTCTAGATCTAGGGGCTAAAGCACCATCATCAGCAGACTCCACTGGAGCGCAGAGACCACCGTCTACAGGTTCCATCGAAGCTCGCCCGAGCGGGGGGCCGATCGAGACTCCGGCATAGGGAATATTCAAAGGCACACAGGAACGCCCAAGATAGGGGCCCTCCAGAGGTGCGGCGGCACCCAGTGACCAGTCATAGAGGTAGGTGATTAGATTGTCAGATCGTAGCATGTTTACGTCCCCCTAGTGGTGAGGTTGTGCCGACAATCACAGAGCTGATTAGACAGTTTATGCCAATGTTTTGGCCCACCTACTTGACGATGGCCGAGACCGTGCGAGAAGATATGTGGGTCAAATTTACGGTGAGGAATTATTCACAAATATAATATATATTTTTAAATTTATTGTATTAATAAATCAAAAGACATAATATGAATAATCTTAAGAACTTTATTATTTTTGCAGACTATATATGGGGTCCAAGAGTTAGATGAACACGGTGTACATATGGCATACCAAAACAAGGCGAAGAACTATTATACGTGTTTGATTCACAACACGGAGAAACAATACTTTGAGAGGAAAGATGATCAGAAGTATGTTGTGCGTCTGAAGACCTGGATGAACAATGCGCTGGAGGCGATTAAGCATTGGGTGTCAGAGGGGCATCAGGAGGTGTCGCAGAGGACGCAGATCAATAAGAGAGGAGGCACGAAGACAACAGTTATGAAAAAGGCACCTCCTACTTTCTTTGGTGGATCCATACACCAAGAAGAGATCAAACGTCCGATGGTATGTGGTGATGCAATATCGTACGGGCCCGTAAGGTCGGGGATTTCGGGGTTATTTTCACTGAATTTTGTTCGGAACGCCTATCTCGAATTTAAGAAAAAATGAGGCAATATTATTTTATTAAAGAACTTGAGTGAATTACAAGGGGGTCATACAATGAGATACCTATTATATATACGGTGTTATTTTGCTAAGAACAATTGTGTTGAGTGTTTTGGCGGAATTGCTCCAGTATAGTGTTGTGGTAGTTGTGCTCTGGTTCTCGCACTTTTGGTGTTGAAATGAGGGGTTATTTATTGTTCTAGTCTTTTGGTATTTGACCAATGGGGGTCGGTCTTTCCGTATTAACTCTAGGCGGGAGCAATGACCAATTCAATGAGGATCTTCTGCGCAATCAGGGCTGGTCTTTCCGTCTTAACTCTGAGTGGTGCTGATGTCCAATGAGGAGAGGGCTTTATGCACCAATGAGGGTCGTTGGCCAATGGTGTGAGTTGACTAAACCCTCGTCTGATTAGGTAGTAATGGCGTCTTCTCCAATCGTTTTTTAGGGCGGCTCTGAACCAATGAGGGAGAGCTGGTCTAGTCCCATCATTAACAGAAACCAATGAGATTTGTCATCTTCTACTCCAATGGTTGTCTTGGACCAATGGGGTGTGGTCTTCTATCATAACAGGGGTGGTTGGGAGCTGTCTCGTGCAAAGATGGTGGGAACATTCTTCGAGTCAGGTCGCATCAATGTGGTGTTGGTTCCGCCTAGAGAGTCGGGCTGCTCTTTGGGTCATGTGTTCTGAGACGGACTCGTGGAGTTGTACTTTATCTGAGTAATTGTGTGATCGTTTGAGTCATGTTAGTTGCTATCTGAAAACCATGGTTGAGTGGTCTCGACCCTTCCTTGTATTCACTCGTGTCATTAGCGTTTTGTATTGTCCTCCATCCTCAATAGTATTTTTATCTAAGTGTTGGATATTACCACTCGGGGCTCCCTTATCTCGGGTCCCGTGAGATTCGAGCGGAGACTAGCTAATTGGGGGATCGGCACATCGGTCTTGGAGGGTGCTTTGTGATCTTCCTTGTGGGTACCCGAGGTTATGACCTATTTGGGCCATCAGGTGAGGTATATATGGGTCTTGTGATCCGAGCCGTACCCTGTTCATGGGGAATTGGTCCGGGGGTACCTTCTCCGAGCGCTCAGACCGTATGCCCTCATTGGGGTATTAGCAAGTCATGGCTCGGGGGTACCTTCTCCGTGTATTTGGACCGTGTGCCTTTATTAGGGTATTAGTTGGTCATGACCAGGGGATACATTTCCCCTAGCCCTTGGTCATTTTTCTGGGGTACTCATTTTGCTTGTTTCCCAGGGCGTGATGGATTATGCATCATCAGGAGTCCCCCTAGTTCCAAGTGTATTTCGTTGAAATCGTTTGAAACTCATTAAATGAGCTATATGTTGTCATGTGTTTTCTGCAATTGTGGTCTGCATGTTCCACGTGGCGTTGAGTTGGCCACGCGTCAAGAGCGTCGACCCAGCTTCCCTACCTATAAATTAATGGGACTCAGCGTATTTTGTCTTAATTCATCTGAGTTACTTTCTCCTTTCCCTCTTTTTCTCTCTTCTTCTTATTTACAAAAAAGTTTCAGCGATTTTATGGCTTCTTAGAGCAGTTCCAGTGAGGAGTCTGGTGGTTCAGAGAGACGGAGGGCGGCTTGAGAGGTGGTGGCAATACAGACAGAGACGTCTTCTGCTATAGAGGGGACGTCGCAGGGACGTTGCACCGCTTCTGGAACAGCGGAGGTGCCTGCAAGAAAGTGAAGAAGGCGGCTGTTGTGGCGGTGCCACCTAAGGTTTCGGTGGAAGAGGTGAAGAGTACGGTGAGATCTCGTGAGGAGGTCGAGGCCGATTTTACCAAGTACAGGGTATATATCTCTGGCTTGAAGATCGTGGTGCCTCGGGAGGACGAGAGGTCGACCTCCCCACGTGAGGGATTTTATATGACCTACTTCGTTCAAATCAAGGCGGGGTTGACATCCTTCCTTCCGGCATTTTATCGGGAGGTTTTTAAGGCCTACATGCTCTGTCCGAGCCAACTTTCTCCCAAAGGGGGGTCGACTCTGGCGGGCTTTGCCTTTATCTGTTTGGCCTATGGCCATCCTTGCTTGGTGCGCCGATTTTTTGGGGCCTTTGACTTGGCGAGCTCTTATACAGACAAGCTCTTCTACACCTTCTCCATGCGAAAGACATCCAAGAGAGTTCTCCGCGACCTTTTGAGGTCCCTTAGTAGAGCCCGATAGGGTTGAAGGGACTGTCGCATGCTTACGAGAAAGTTGCTGGTGAGAAGAAAATCTTGAAGGCTCGGCTCGGAGAGGTTGAACCCGAGGGTCGTGCCAGCTTTCTTTGCTGCTCCTAGTTATCCCCCCAAGTTGAGAGTTGATTGGCACATGTGAGGGAGCTGGAAGAGTCGGAGCGGCTGTTGAAGGATCGTCTGACTACCATGGAGAAGGAGAAGGAGTCCTTCGTGGGGAAGGAGGCTGACTGGGCACGAAGACTTCAGTCCTCGGAGGAGGTGTTAGAATCTCTCCGAGCTGCCCGGGCGAGGACCATGGAGGAGCAAGATGAGCGGTTGGCGGCTCGAGAGAGGGAGATAAGGGCGCGATTCATCCCCGACTGCGATGCTTATCTGTTGTGGGGGTTCAAAGCATGTCGGAGGTTGGGCAACCAACTTAATTTATTCCCCTTGAGGTCGATCTTCGACTGCTATGCACTACCCAAATGGCCCATCATGATACTCCTGAAGTGACCCTGGTGCTGCTGCTCGGGGGTACTCTAAGCATTCGCGGTTCTCCGACCCCTTCGACTGCAGCTGGGCCTTCCCTCCCCCATTAGCCGTAAGAGGTAACTAAGGGAGAGTTTTGTGGCCTTATTGCCTTTGTTTTTTCTTTTGGGGTTGTACCGGGTAGTCCTCCCCCCCGCAGGTTTTTCATGTTTAGTGAAACTTCTTGGCTTCAACTCTTGTTCCCATCATTGACCAATTTTTTAATATATCCTGCTTTTATGATTCCATACTTAGAAAAAAATTCGCCTTTTTCACATGGGTACCTGCTTTTTCCTCGTTCAAGAGGTTTCGACCTCATCCTCCTTTTATGTTGACGTTCACAAGCGTAGTATTTTCAGATCCTCTCTATTTTTTGAGTGGGTAGCCACAACCATCGTATTTGGAAGCCGTTTTAACCATTTTTAGGTAAGTTCCCGAGGGTCACCACTTGTGGGAGTCATTTGGGATCTCCTCATGGGGGCCCGTAAGGATTATGCCGTGAGGGTGCTTAACTTGGATTCCAATGCCCGGGCTACCATACTTTGAAATTTTTTTATCTCTTACACGATCACTCGTAGACATCGTGGAAGCTTTCAAGTGCATGGAGGGAGGGGCAGTCGTGGCGAGGGGGTCCCAACGTGGTCGTGATTTTGAATCGTCCCGCCTGTTGGCCTGCTCAACTATCTGTCTTGGGAACGAGCGCATATTAAATGCGAGTGGACGTGGGGAGTTTTAAAAGCCATTGTATGCTTGTCAAAAGTGCTAGCCATGGCTGTTTTAAAAGCCATTGTACGCTGATAAGCATGTTCCCTAGTAGACCCAATCATATCGAGGTCCATCTGACGCAAACGTGTTGACTACTTTGGATCGTATACAGTAATCCTATAGGTGGGCATGCCTATTTCCACCAGAACCAGCGCCTTGGACACATATACCAAGATGTAGAGTGTTTTCTCTGTAGAGGTTCACGGAGTAGTGCGGTAGGCCCAAACAATTCCTTGAAGTTCCTCTATCCAACTTTTTCATGCGGCATGAAGTCGGCGCACCAGATAATCCTTCAATGTTTTGTTCGTTGACTCAACCTGTCCATTAGCATGTGGGTGTGCCACGGTCGTGAAGTGTTGTGTAATCTTTAACTCTTTGCACACTGCACCCATCTCCTTATATCGAAATCGGGTACCATTATCCAAAATAACGACTCTAGGAAGGCCGAAATGACAGATAATATTCTTCCACATGAATTTGATCATATTGTTCTCGGTTATGTGGGCCAATGCCTTCGCTTCCACCCATTTCATAAAATATTCAAAAGCGACCAAAATGAAAGTTTTTTACCCTTAGCAATAGCTAGAGGACCTGCTATGTCGATCCCCTATTAGTCGAACGGACATGTAATCTCTAGAGGCTAACACAATCGATCGGTGAATAAGTTTTGCATGGTACTAACAATTCTCGCAGCTATGGCAGGATTGAGTTGCGTCCTTCCGCAACGTTGGCCAGAAATACCCATGTCTTAAAATCTTTTGTGCCAACGCTCGGCCCCCATGATGGTTTCCAAAACTACCAACATGTAATTCTCTCATGATGTATTGCGCATCCACGGGGATATGCATCTTAAGAATGGCCCCTCAAAGGAACGCTTGTAAATCTCCCATTGGTAGATGGTGAATCTATATGCTCTATCGTATAAGCTACATGAGAACGCCATTGTACGCTGATAAGCATTGGCGTTCTCATGTAGCTTTCCCTCTTGGAGGTATTGGAAAATTTTATCCTTCCAACATGGAGTGTCTACTATAGGAAAGATAAATTTCACATCAGCCCAAACTTTGCTGGCTTTGGTAAAACTTATTGCCGGCCTACTAATAGCCAATAAAGTAATGCACTTCTCTATGAAATTGTCCGATGAGCTCGAGAACTTTGATAATGCATCTACTTTTGTGTTTTCGGAACTGAGGATCTGAGTCAAGTTGAACGTGGCAAACTCTGAAGCCAAAGCCTTCAGTTTTGCTAGGTATAAGACCATCGTCTCTTATTTCGCCTCGAAGAATCCTGAGAAATGGTTCGCCACCAACTGCGAATTCATAAACACCTCAAAGTGGTCCGAGCTTAACGTTTTTCCCATCCTTACTTCTACAAGCACTGCATCATACTGAGCTTAGTTATTCATAGTGGAAAAGTTCAAACTTATGGCGAAATCAAATTCTCGGCGATTCGACGATACTAGGTGAATTCATGCACCCCCGCCGTTGGCCATTGACGAACCATCCACGTGCAGAAACCTAGTTGAATGTCGAGTACTCGGCCCTGGTCTTGAATTATAGAGAAATATGGTTGCAGGGATGATCCACACTGTTTCCCAAAGTTTTTGCCATAAAATTTGCTAGGACTTGCGCCTTGATGGCGGTCCGGGGCGGTATTCTAACCCGAATTCACTCAGCTCTATTGCATATTTCACACGACGTTCGGAGGTCTCTTGGCTCGCCAGTATCTGTCAGAGTGGTTTATCTATTACCACGGTCACTAAATATGATTGAAAATAGGGTTTCAACTTTCAGGCCGTCATCACTAGCGCTTATCCGAATAATTCGATCTATAAATAGTTTCTCTCCATGGCATGAAGCACGCAACTGACATAGTGGATAGATAACTATTTCGCGTTAACATACTTAACCAAGACTGTGCTGATGGCGTTAGTTAAGACTGCAATATACACGTAAAACATCTTTCCCTGGGTCAGGCTTGGCCAATTATGGTGGGGTCATCAAATATTTTTTAAGTTGCTGGAATGCCCTCTTGCAATCGTTCGTCCAGTAGAAATCTGTCACCTTCTTCAAAACATTAAAAAAAAAAAAAAAAAAAGCAAGCTCTTTTCGACCGAGGTGGAAATAAATACCGTGATGCGTCCGACCAAACATCGCACATCCCTTACCAATCGCGGTGGAGGTAAACATATTACTGTCTGGATCTTATAGGGATTAGCCTCGATTCCTCTCTCATTAACCATATAACCCCAAGAATTTTCCCGTCGGAATGCCAAACATACACTTATTGGGATTATGTTTCATTCCATAATTCCTCATAATCCCGAAAGACTCCTCCAAGTGTTTCACGTGATCCTCAGCTTTCAAACGCTTAATCAACATATCATCCATGTAGAACATCTTGGCCACTAGCCACTAGAAGGTAGTGACTGGATTCCTTAACTCGAAAGGCATTACTCGGTAACAATGGATGTCGTTATCTGTAACGAAGGTTATTTTTTGTTGATCCTTGATTTCCATAAATATCTGATGAAAGCTACTCTCCGCATCGACAAAGCTAAACAACACACATCTGGCCATTGAGTCCACGAGGAGATCGATTCTCGGCAAGGGAAAATGGTCTCGGGGTAGTGCTTGTTTAAATTGGTATAGTCCACACACATTCTCCACTCGACCACTTTCTTTAGCACCAATACTATATTGTTGGGCCATTCTAAGTATCGTATCTCATAAATATGGCCTTCTTTCAAAAAAATTTCTTTCTCTGTGGCTTTGTTTTTCTTCTTACTGAAGTTCCTTTTCTTTTGCCTCAATGCCTTAGCTTTGGGATTGACATTCAATTTGTGTACTATGATCTTGGGGTCGATCCCTTTCAAATTCGAGTCTGACCACGCGGATATATCAGCGTTTGTCCTCATGCATTCCACCAGCGTGGTCCTAACGCTATCTGACATAATTGAACCAATCTGCAACGTGCCTTCCAGCCTCTCCGCGCCAATACTAATAGTAACGCAGTCTCCCACGGGCTCCATTTTATGTTCATTCTGGAAGGGCAAGATCGCCTTCTCCTTTTTGGATAATTCGGTGTGAGTATCAGTCTCTAAATTTCTAGGGTCTGATACCCTCTTTTTCTTCTTCAGCCCTGACTCCTTTGCACCCCGAGGTCTCCTCATTCTTTGAGTACTCCACGTCTATCTGATCACAAGAACTGGTGTTACCATAGACGGCACCACAAATTTGACAATACATCGTATATATAAGCGAAGTTCGGGATTACAAAAAGATGATAACAAATCTATTACAAATCATGTCTTCTATCACTATTGCTAGTTCTAGGTAGACTTGGATCCGGAACACCTCAGAGTAATGCTTGGATGCTTGGCTGGATGTCGGGGATGATGTCGAATATGGGCAAATATCAATCTCTTCTATGTCGGGGATGTAGTTGATATCGGGGATATAGCCATGTTGGGAATGGATATCGAGGATGTATATCGGGAATATATATCGGGGATGTATATCGGGGATATATGTCGAAAGTGTATGTCGAGTAACTATGTCGGATGATATATCAGATGCAATATCGGGTGAGATATCGGGGATGCATGTCGGGTGAGGATTCGATATCGAATAGGAGTATTCGATATACAAGTAAACAATGTGGGTTATTAATAAAATTTATCTTGATTAGCGGGGACCGCACACGTGACTCCCACGTGCGATGCACTATATCGAAGGCAATACTCGATATCGAAAGCTATATCGGGGTTCAGCCCCAATTTAAAAGTGGAATGGGTCAACCTAATACGGGAATTACCCATATCATAACTAATTGTCTCTATTAACAACACCACGTCAGTATAAAAAAAAAAAAAAAAAAAAACCACCACCACCATATCATTATTACGGTGGATCAAATCTGACGGACGTTTTTATGAGTGGATCAAATCTGACGGACTAAGGATAGGTATCACATAATTGTTATAATAAAAAAACTCTACTGAGATGTACATTAAAGTTGAAAACATTATAAATTTAATTTTTTCGGTTCTTACGCCAAAGACATGCAATATTTCACAATATATATATTATATATATTATAAGTACTCAAAATGTGTATTATAAGTATGGGCACAAGTACAAATAAAGTAACTACAAAATTAATATAAATGTGTGTATATTAATAATATACGCGGAGCATGGTAGAACTGGCTTTTTGCTTGAGGTTCCGTATGATAACTTTATCGTATGAGAGGAATGAGATCAATTGTCTCAAATTTGATTTCAAATAGTGTAGCAGGGAACCAACAAGCTCATATTTTGTGAGGGTTTTTTTTTTTTTTTGTGAAAGAAAGAAAAACAGGCCCTTAGGCCAAGTCGTTGGCTAAAACTCTAGCCATACATGACGGAGATGAATCCAAAAATATTGGAAAGTCCATATTTTGTGAGATCATTGAAGTAGCATATTTTCATCTATCAAAACAAATTAAAGTAGCATATTTCTAATACGATAATTGAGTGCGTACAGTTCTGAGATCTTGTGCATATTTAATAGTTAGCGTCGGCAATAAACACAGTACTTTGTCCTGTAAGGAAGAATGTGCCTCATGTCTGTACAATGCGCGACACATTTTTCCGTTTTTCTTTTTTTTTTTCGTAATATATGCTTAATCGGATCAACAATTTATTCAATTTAAAAATGACCAAAACAGTTTGATCGGTTGCTAATTTGATTTTAAAGCAAGTAGGAAGCACACTATCTAATATTAAGAATTTTTCTATATATGAAAAACGAAATAAGAATAAATACTTTTTGAAAATAAAAAGAAGACTGCTTTTTTTAGTATTTCGTCCACTAGAAAAGTTGGGAAAATGCATAAAACCCGCATGTGGACTCGAAAACCCCATTGTGGTTCGAAAACCTGCACGAAACCCCATTGTGGTTTGAAGTATGCACAGAATCCCCTCGTAGTTTCAAAAACCATGCGCAAAACCCTCTCCTGATTTCATAAACTATGCACGTAACCCCCTTTCCGTTCAACTTTGTTAGAGAGTGATGTACACTTGTTCTATACGAGAGTGGCTTGATTTTTTGAGTATTTTTCACTTATAAAAAGTCTATTGTACTCTTTAGTATGTTTAGGAGAAAACATCCATGTGGTTTGAAAACATGCAGGAAACCCCCTTATGGTTTGAAAAACTCTGCACGAAATGCCTATTTTAAATTTTTTATTTAAAAATTGTATTTATTTTTTTTAATAGTTTTACATAATAAAAAAAACTATAGTTTTTGCAAGACAAAAAATATTTTACAAATATAAAGTAAGGATAATTTAGTAATTTGATGAAAAAGTTAACGGAGTTAGTTGAAACTTAACATAGTGAATTTTGTGCAAGGTTTTTGAAACCATAAGAAGATTTTGTGCAGTTTTTAAACCACAAGATGGTTTTGTGCAGATTTTCGAAACCACACGATAGGTCATATGCAGTTTCCCTAGGATAGTCTCATGCTTATGGTTATAATATTTTATAAAATGGTACTATTATTCTTCGTTGTTTATATATATTTTTTCTTTTTTTACACAACCAACAATTTTATTCCATATCAAAAATGTATAGAGTAGAGAATAAGTTTTTGGACGTATCGAGAATAAAACCAAAACAAAGAAGAAATCCTAACCAATAAAGTATATAGAAAGTGCTTAGTATATATAATCAAGAAAAAACCAAGAACACAAAACTGTTATCTCAGCGCAGCACAAGCATTAAACAACAGTATAATGAACCAAAAAAAGAATCGACAATCAGTTCCTCGTCATTCGAATGAAGGATCACAGCCAGCTAAATCATTCTTAGCCAACGCTAATAACCGAGTAGACGGCCGTTACGTTATTCAACAATAAAATCATGGGACTGTTGAACCCAGACGTCACCAGCGACTTGGTCCGCCACTTAGTTACATGTTTTCTATACAGTTTTGCTAGCATGACAGTCCGCCCACTTGGACTGTCATACAGTCTTCATAATTATTTATTGCAATTAGGTATTCTGAAATTCTTAAGTTTTACTTTAGAACCCTTTAAGTTTTAAAATTCGCAAAATATCCCAGTTTGATAAGTTAAGATACATACAGCTACCAAGTACATATCCATCATCCTATTAAAAAATTCAATTAGGATAAAACTTATTCTCAATTTCTCATACATGTTGTAAATATATTGTGTGCCATGAGCACTTGAGAAAAATATTACAAAATTTATGATTTTGAATTATTCATGGAAAAATGCATCTTATGCTTGTTCAAAAATAAAAGCTACAATACAGATTAGAGACTAAGTTTAAAAGCATGCGGTCCTCATTATATTGAAATTGAGTTTTCTTTACATAATATTTCATATCCATTAATCGTATTGATATGAAATTGAGAAATTAGTGGTCTCTCACTGTAATGAAGTAATATTGCTAAAAGATAGACTTGGTTTTATATTAATGTTATTTGTAGTAGTAGTAGTAATATTTATTTAGGCTTATTAATAATCAAGGCTAAACTATTCTACCTCTTGTCCTGATTTTAAAGGCAAACATTTAAAATTATTTTGTTATACAATGAGTGAGATAATCAACACATATATAACGCAAATAGTGAAAATCATATAGTATGGAGTAGTTTTTGAGAGTGACAATAGATTCAACATTATATATATTGTTAAAATGGTTGCTATTCTTATTATATTTTGGAAGATATATATACTTTTCTTGTTTTTAAATTGTTAGTTTTTTGTACATATCCCATTGATGAATTAATTACTTTATATCGACCGAAGTGTAATACTTTTCTTTAACATTACAAACTTATTGTTACTTCTTTGCATGAAATTAAAGTAGGTATTCAAGCTATAAAAAGTTGTAAGTACAACACATCAACTACAACTTAATAAAAATATAACAAAACAAAATGAGGAGTTTCGTGTAATATTAGGATTTTGAGGCTAACATAGAAAAAAAAAAGGAAGATTGAATATTATCGGCTAATTCGGTTGGCCCATGTAGTTAAAGTATATAATGTGGTGATAGTGGGACTGTAAAGATAGAGTCCCGTCACAAAATCATTCTCCTTTTATATATATATACTAGGAATTTGACCATTGCTACGCACGGCTCATATTTAATTTTTTACTATTGATTAAGGCAAAATTACCTTTTCTTTTGTGGAACGTATTTAATTTACATTAATTTTAAATCTTGCCAAAAGTAATTCATTAAACATCTAATAACCTCCTAACAAAATAATATAAACTATTAGTTTAAATACAAATCAGTAATTTTCCTTGTTCTTTAGTTGCAGTAATGTGATGATCCCTTTTCACAAGTAATAAAAAGAAAGTAGATATTTTTGAATTTCTACATATTTGTTTTGGCCCAATAAACTGATTTTGGAACAAGGAGCGGATGAAACTTTATATCTCATTTTTAACTTTGTCCATGTAACTTACACACAATAATCTCCAAATGCTCTCTTCCACCTCTCTGCTTTATATCTCCTCTACTATCCCACCACCACTGTTTCCGTTGTCATCTCCTCCATTGAATTCTTCATTGACACAACAAACACCAACCACATCACCCACTCTATATTCCTCAAATAAGTTTGTACTCTCTCTCTCTCTCTCTCTCTCTCTCTCTCTCTCTCTCTCTCTCTCTCTCTCTCACACACACACACACACACACACACACACACACACACCACCTACAGCTGCATCCCCGCCTCTTGCGGCATTCTCCAAATCTCCTCTACCACATCCGCCACCCTCGCCGCCGCTACCGCCGTTTTCTCGCAAGAACCCTATTCCAACGCCTAGCCAATTTTCTCTCGCGACGTCGGCACAAATATCTGATTTTTTTACGCAAATTTGGCTGAGTAAAAAACTAAAGGATCATTTGGCAATTTACAACGGCGTCTAAAAGCCTGTACTGTAAAATCTTTGAGACAAGATCGGATGGATTAAAAATTAAGAGCACCATTCACATTTTACAGTGGACCCCATGGTAACTTATATGTCATAAGGTAAACAATGAGTTTTTTTGGAAAAACATAAAATTAAAAAGACCATTTTATAATTTACGGCGGGACCAATAAGTTGAATAACACAAACTCTTTGGGCGAAATAAAAAAATTTAAATCTGAAATGATCATTCCGCAATATCAATGGCACCACTCAGTTAATAGAAAATTTTTTGGGGCAAAAATTAGATTAATCTACATGTAGAAGGACAATTCTGCAATTCACGAAAGAGACGCAAATTTAAATAGCATAAAATATAATTTGGGACAAGAATTGAAAAGCACCAAAAGTAAAAGGTTCGTTCAACATTTACAACGAGCTCCATAATTATTAATATGTGATAGTAAAATGACCATTTTGCAATTGATGATGTAGACACGAATTTAAATAACATAAACTTTGAAGGCAAAATAAAAAAGTAAAACTAAAAAAATTATTCTATAATTTACAACGAGCCCATGAACAAATAACATAAAAGTTTTGGGTCTAAATTGTAAGAATAAGAAAAAAAAAATTGCAGCTCTTCCTAAAAAAAAATCCCCGTATCTTTTCCTCTTTTTTTGTTTTCCTTTTATGGTCAAAGAGCAGTCGAGTCAAAATATGCGGCTCTCCCCCTCCCCCCAACTCCCCCGAGTATATCTATGCTACACCGCGTGTAGTGCACAGTGCACTCACAGGGGTGTGGGCCCTACATGTGTGGGGCCCACCACTTTGTGAGAGACAGTGCACTACACTGTCAGTGTAGCATAGATAAAATCCCCCCCCCCCCCCCTATTTGAACCTCACATATTGAAAATTAATTTTATGAGATAATAGGGGCAAAATAGAAAACTGCAAAAACTACGGGACAAAAAATCAAGGGTTTTATTATATAGTAGTAGATGTTACTTCTTGAAAATTATGGGTAAATAATATTTAATAATAGTGATTATTGTAAATAATGTTATATGTTGGGAATTTTTTCTTATATAACGAAATATTTTGGAGAAGAATAATACACAAAAATTTAAAGGCAATCTTGAATAATATTTGTACTTCTTTCCCTAATTTCTTCTCATATATTGTTATAATCCTAAAAAAAATTTGTTAATATATAACACGTTATCAGGACGATAGTGCTCGATCTGAAAGAATTTAGGTCCCCTCGTTAAAGAAAACATTCAACGTCAAAATGTATGAAAGTTTTATATTTACTTGTTCATCTATGTACATTATTATATACATAGCGGACTACCGCCTATCTATAATTTTATGATTAGATGAATATGTGTTTATAATTTTATTGTTAAAGTTTTATATTTACTTGTTCATCTATCTACATTATTATAACAAGGCGGACTACTGCCTATCTACAATTTTAAGATTAGATGAAAATGTCTTTATAATTTTATTGTTATCTAACTCTAACATTAATTATAATCTTAACACTCGTTGTTGCTTGAGTTAACCTCAAGCTAAAAACGACTACTAACACTTATTATTATGGAAGGTTTTATCTCCTATTATATTGCTTAGTTTATTCCACAAGCTAATGAAAGTTTTTACATAGTAATATGGCGAAATTATTTACGCACTTAATTTATTTCAATTATGTTAGTTGTTTACATTATTCCACAAGCCCATGAAATTTTTTTCATAGTAATGTGGTGGAAATATCTATACAGAATTTTTTGACAAAAAATATCTATATGTATTTACTTATCATAATATTATTTCTTATAACCGTTAAAATTCATTAATGCGGTGGAAATTATTTACATGTTATACAATTAATCTTTGTTGCTCGATTTAGACCTGTCAAGGGTAGGGTATTACCCTAACCCTTACCCATGTCCTCTAAATACCTTGTGGGAGTTTGTAGACCCTGCACATACCCTACCCGCTCAAGACCCGCTTTCTAAGACCTTACCCTACCCTGTTAAGAGGGTAGGGTACAAAATATACTCTTTAACTTATATTTTCATTATTTCACTCGTTCACCGTATTTTTTAGTTTTTTTTCTTTTTGTTTCTTTTTTACTTTTACGTCACCCAAACTTTTTTCATTTTTTCATTTTGACCCCAAAATTTTTAGTTTTTTTTTTGTTTTTTTATTACTTTTGCGTCCCCCAAAATTTTTTCGTGTTTTTCATTTTGACCTTGAAAGAAATCACATAAGTACGTGACTACCCAAAACAAAGATGCGAGAGAAATTCAGGCACACTAGCACACATGGTCAATTTGAAAAAACAAGAAGACACCCAAAAACACAAATATTATGAAATGATGAAATTATCCATTGACCATCATCATTTCAAGAACCAATTGAACCGACACTCGTCCAAGTTTTAAGTTTTAACTGTTCCCCGTGTCATGCATCTTACTTATTATATAATAATTTCAAGGTCTTTGGCCAGATGAGTTTACTAAAACAATTTAAACCAAATCTTCATGAAGTTCCCAAAGATCAACTAGTTTAAACATATGACATTCTTTTCTTTTCTAATTAGAAATTATGTTCGAGAGACATATTCATCAGCATTCACTAACACTAATTGTAACAACCAATTTCATCAGCAGAGCATCAGACTAGATCTCTGTTAACGCTAATTCTTGATTATAATTTATAACCAATATTCACTGATATCCAATATTCCACTAAACTCTAAATCAAGAAAAAAAAAAAGACTAATTAATATCCGATTCCCAAAAGAAACAAAAAATAGTTTCACTAACAACCAATTTCATCATCAGACTCTGTTAACACCAACATTCTTGATCATCTCCTTGTAACAGTTAAAAAACACAACGCTCTCTTCAACCACCAAAAGGGAACCCAACAACAACCTTAAAAACCCAGTACACCCTTCCACCACCAAAAGGGAACCACCAAACCCCAACAAACAAAAGCCCCTGCACAAAATGCACCACAGCTCCATCGGCGTCGTTTCTTAAATCCCAGAAATCCCAAAAATCTAGACATAAAATTCAGCTTGAATTTAGCAAATAGACATAAATACTTAGGTCATTGGATACAAATTGATTCAAAATTCTCGAAAATTAGGGCTTCGGTTCACACAAACTGGCGATTGGAGCTTCAAATTCAGTTCATCTGCCGCACGTCCGCACCATCGTAGTTGATTTAACGAGAGAGAGAGAGAGAGAGAGAGAGAAATTCTCGAAAATTAGGGCTTCGGTTCACACAAACTGGCGATTGGAGCTTCAAATTCAGTTCATCTGCCGCACGTCCGCACCATCGTAGTTGATTTAACGAGAGAGAGAGAGAGAGCGAAGAGAGAGAGAAGAGAGAGGGAAGAATATGTAATTGTTTTTTTATTAAAATAAGGTAAGTTGTAAATTGTAATGTTTTTTTTAATAAAAAAAAATAGGATAAGACCCGCTCTTACTTAGGGCTGTTATGGGCCGGGGTCCTGCCGGGTCTGGACCCCGGCCCATCGGGAATCACCGGGTCGGGAGCTGCTTGACAGCTCCCGTACCCTCCCGCCGGGAACACTGTTCCCGGCGGCCGGGAGTCCCGACCAGGACGTGAGGGAACCCGGTCCCGGTCGGCAGTTTGCAATTGTTGGGGTTGGTAAATTCCAGCCCCCTTTTTTTATATACTTAAAAGATTAGCCAAATTACTTCTTATTTTTGAAAATTGTTGGTGGTGGTGTGTTAGACGGCGGTGAATGATGAGGCGGCGGTGGTTATAAAAGCAAGGAGACAGAATATAAAAGCAAGGAGACCGAACGTGACTGACACAGGAATGGAACAAAAGCAAAATAATCCAACCCATACTTGCAAACTTACTTTAAGGAATATATTAATTAGTTTTGTCTTTAGCTAAGATTCATTTCACTCCTCTTTTTATATAAGAAGGCATAGTGTATTTTATATAAGAAGGCATAGTGTAGCTGATAGTTATAATAATGTATGCTTTACTTTTCAGCTTATAATATACAGAAGAGATTGAACAAATGTTTAACGGCTTCTTCTTCATTATTATTTTTGTTCCTCTGTGCGTGTGTGTGTTAGGAAGTGTGTGTGTGAGAGAGTCTTTACTCTGTGCTGTGCGTGAGTGAGAAATAAAAATAAGAGTGATAGGAAAGAAAAAGAAAAGAAAAAGAGATGTAATTAAAAAAAAAAGAACAGAAGGCTGCCTCCCGTAGTCCCGCGGGAGGTAACGGGATCCGGTTCGGATCCCGTTCCCTCCCGACGGGAGTCAAACCGGGAGCAATTTCTCGGTTTGACCGGGAGGGAATTTGTCGGGTTTTTCCCGGTTCGGGGAAAACCCGGTGGGTCGGGTCGGATTCCAAGATCCCGACCCGGCCCAAACACCCCTACTCTTACTATGAATTAATGAAATATAGGGTAAGGGTTTGGACCCAGATCCAGATCCTAACAATAAGGTATGGGTCCAGACCTTTAATTGAAACTCACGTCAAGAGTAAGGTAATACCCTACCTTTGACAGGCCTAGCTCGATTGTTAAAAATATTATTATTCATCAATAATGTCAAATTAAACAAATAAAAAAAATGATTGTCTTCTAACGGCTATAAAACGGCTACTTATGGATATCTTTATTCTATAAATATGCAGATTTCATAACTCAAACTCCACACAAATCTTCATCTTTTTTCTCTCATCTTGCACAATACTCTACACGTCAACAATGACTTTGATGCTCGTTTACCTTTTATTTTTCATTTTTATGATAGTAGCTAAGGACAATCCTATGTTTCTACCTATGATATTCCTCGCTTTTGTCGTAGTAATGTTCGAATGCATAATTTGGCTAGAGATGAGATAATAGCATCATACTATTGTAATAATTATGCTTGTGTGGTTGCATATTAAATAAAATATCTTGATCCTAATTATGTTTTTTTTATGTTCATTTAGCTGAAATATGTCTAATCTCTCGAAAGTAGATTTTACCGACTTCACCGTCGATGGGAAAAATTATATGCAATGGGAATCAAATGTGAAAACGCATCTTACTGTGAAATTCCTCGCGGAAATAATAGATGAGGAAAATGAATGTAGTGACCAGCAACGATGCGAGACAATTATATTTATGCGTAGAAATTTAGATAATTACCTACATACGGAATATCTCGATATTACAGATCCTTCTGAACTATTGATTAATCTGAATGAAATATATGACCAGCAAAGGGAAACAATGCTTTCAAAAGTCATACATCAGTGGAACACATTAAGATTCCAAGATTTTACATCAGTAAATGATTACTCCTCTGTTATTCATAATATCCGACAGACGCTAAAATTTTGTGAGACATAAATTACTGATGAGAAAATGATTAAAAAAAACCTTTCTACTTTTCATGTCACTCATATACTCATCCAAATGTAACACAGACTAGTCGGATATACTAAGTATCAGGAGCTAGAGTGGATGTTGTTAACGACAAAGAATAGTAATATATATTGATTAAGAATTCTGAGTTACGCCCAACTGGAGCACAGGCATTGCCAGAAGCGCATGTCATAAATTTCTCAAACTTTCGTGGACGAGGAAATTACAATAATAGTGGTCGAGGCAGAGGCCAATATCATGGTTATATATGAGGATATGTTTCTAGAGGTGGTCGTGGCCATGGAGGTGGTCGTGGTCGTGGTCGTGGACGTGGTCGAGGTAGTTATCACAATCCTTCGACCAGTGATACAATCCATAATAATAACCATCATAATACAAGAAGAAATGCTCATAATGAATCTGAAGGTTACTGTTTTAAGTGCGGAATGAAAGGACACTGGGCCAATATGTGTCGTACATCTAAACATTTTTGTAAATTGTACCAAGAGAGTAAAGGCAAAGAAAATGAAGTGAATCTTGTTGAACAAATGCCTAATAATCTCAAATATTTGACAGCATCTGATTTCACGGATGATCATGATGTTACTAATGATATGAACTATGTGATTCATGTCTGCGTGATTCCTGATTTGATTTGCTTTACGTGATTCCTTGTTGTGTGATTTTTGAGTTGATATGTATTTGTGATTTCTGCTTGTAATACATTATGTTATCATTAATTGTGTCTCCTTATGTATCTTAATGAAACTATTACCCTTTTCTCAAATATATGCTTCGTTTATTGTTATATCATGTTTAACTCTGCTTGTTTGACATGACATAAAGCCAGTATGGAGCATACCGATGATTTTTGCATCCTTGATAGCGGTACAACATACACAATTCTCACAAATAAGAATTTTTTTACATATCTAGAACTAAAATCAATACGATATCAGGTCCTATTGACCTGATAGTAGGGTTTGGTAAAGCTAGTTTTATTTTACCAAATAAAACGCTATTTATCATCAGCGATACCTTATTTGCTCCAAAATCCAGAAGAAATTTGATGAGATTTAATGATATATATCGTTATGGATATGATACCAACTCAAAGACTGAGAATAAAACTAAATATATTTTCATTATTAAGTATATATCAGGAAAGCAACATATATTTGAAAAACTACCAAAACTCTCATTGGGATTTCATTATACATATATTAATGCAATCGAATCAAATATGGTAGTCAATGAAAGTCCTGAATTATTAACTTTATGGCATGATCGACTAGGTCATCCTGGTTCAACAATGATGCGAAGAATAATTGAAACTACACATGGACATTCATTAAAATGATCAAAACTCAATTTACACAATAATAGTCCACGTGAAGCATGTTCTCTTGCAAAGTTAAATTATAAAGCATTCACCAGTTAAAATTAAGATAGAATTACCAACATTTCTTGAAAGAACTCAAGGTGATATTTGGGACCTATTCGTCCATCATGTGGACCAAATCAATATTTATGGTATTAATTGATGCCTGGCATTTGCGAGATTTTTGGCTCAAATAATTAAAATAAGAGCTCAATTTCCTGACTATACGATCAAGAAAGTTAGAATTGACAATGTTGGTGAATTTACATATCAAGCTTTCAATGATTATTGTACGTCAATTGGAATTACTATTGAACATATTGTTGTTCTAGCTTTCAATGATTATTGTATGTCAACTAGAATTATTATTGAACATAATATTGAACATGTACGTACTCAAAATGATTTAGCTGAATCATTAATTAAACGATTTCAATTAATCGCTAGGCCATTGTTAATGAAAGCTAAATTACCAACTTCTGTATGGGGTCGTGCAATTTTACATGGTGCAATTTTACATGCTGCATCACTAATTCGCATTAGACCAAGCTCGTATCATGAATACTCCCCATAACAACTTGCTTTTGGTCATGAACCTAATATTTTCCATATAAAGATTTTTGGTTGTGCGGTTTATGTTCCGATTGCACCACCACAACAAGCAAAAATGAGACCTCAAAGAAGGTTAGGGATATATGTTGGATATGACTCACCATCTATAATCAGGTATCTTAAACTATTAACAGGTGATGTATTTACGACACATTTTGCCGATTGCCATTTCAATGAGGTAAATTTCCCAACCTTAGGGGGAGAAAAGAAGCAGTTGGAAAAGGTTATATCATGGTATAATCCATCTTTATCACACTAGGGTATTTTAACAAAACAATGTGATTTGCAAGTTAAACAATTTTTACATTTTCAAGATATTGCAAATCAATTACCCGATGCATTTACTGACATAAAACAGGTAACCAAATCACATATACCAGCTGTGAATGTTCCTGCTCGGATTGAAATTGCAAAGGACATATCCAACAACAATAAAATGAATGCGCGTAAAAAATGTGGTCGTCTTGTTGGTTCAAAAGACAAGAATCCTCGAAAAGGAAAAGGAAAAAATATTATTAACTCCATTATCGAAGAAACTATTCATGATAAAACAGAAAATGTGACAAATGAGATAACTCAAGAGATCACCAAACCAAATCCCAACACTAGAATTTGTGTAAATTATGTTAATTTAGAAGTTATTTGGAATCGAAATGAAATAAAAAATTTAAGTGAAATATTTTCATATAATATTGCTTATGATCTTAGGAATGAAAATGATGATCCTGAACCACAATTTGTGGATGAATGCCAAAATTGGGACGATTGGGTTAGATGGAAAGATGCTATGCAAGTTGAACTGAATTCCCTTAACAAACGAAAGGTTTTTGAAACTATTGTCCTCACACCTAAAGATGTGAGACGTGTAGGCCACAAATGGGTCTTCGTTCAAAAAAGAAATGAGAAAAATGAAATTGTAAGATACAAAGCTCGACTTGTTGCATACGGTTTTTCTCAAAGACCTCGGATTGATTATGGAGAAACTTATTCTATAGTAATGGATACAATTACTTTCCGATTCTTAATCAGTTTAGCTATTTATGAAAACTTAAATATGCATCTAATGGATGTTGTCACGGCTTATCTTTATGGAACACTTGATAATGATATTTATATGAAAGTCCCTGAAGGACTTAAAATGCCTGAATTATCTTGCTCTAAACCTAGAGAAATGTACTCAATTAAATTACAAAGATCATTATATAGGTTAAAACAATCAGGTCGCATGTGGTTCAATCGTTTGAGTAAATATTTATTAAAAGAAGGATATATAAATAATTATTTGTGTCCATGTGTTTTTATCAAGAGAACATTGATTTGGCAATAGATCGTTATATATATATATATATATATATATATATATATATATATATATATATATATGCGAGTGTCGGTTACAAGTGAGCAGTCTGGCAATACAACGAGCCTATCTCAAATCAGACCTACACTACGTGTCTCGTGTAGGCTTGGTTCGGAACACCTCGGACCAACGCCTCGATGCTTGGATGGGAGTCGAATATCGGTAAATAGATCGAACGGACGTCGGTGATCGCCTTCGATGTGATGTCGAGGATGACCCCCGATCTGATATCGGTTATGAGGTGGTATGACGTGTCACAGGTACACGTGGTAGTCCCGATATCGAATGAGATATCGAAAGTGATATCGAGGATGACCCCCGATCTGATATCGGTGATGAGCTGGTGTGACGTGTCAGAGGTGCACGTGATAACCCCGATGTCAAATAAGATATCGAAAGGGATATCAGGGATGACCCCCGATCTAATATCGGTGATGAGCTGGTGTGACGTGTCAGAGGTGCACGTGATAACCCCGATGTCGAATAAGATATCGAAAGGAATATCGGGGATATATTTCGATCTGACGAGTGGTATCTGAGGGATAATAATTGCTCATTTTGGGATCCGGGCACCGCGTATTTATAAACCTCGGGATCCGGGGACCACAGTAACATATCGGTGATTATTACCGATATGACATCGAAAGTGATCCCCGATATAGTCCAATATGGGTCTGGTTTGGGCCTGGCCCAATATGCGGAAAATGCCCATATCATGTAGTCCCCCAATTTGGGGATTCTTATCTTAGAGATAAGGATTCACAAATTTAATTTTAAATTTCTGGGTTACCTGTACCTCTCGTCCCGCCAGTTCAAATGACGGAGATCAAATATGCGGGGAATGCGCTTTGTGATGAACTTCGATGGGTCCCCTAATGCAGTGGACGCATAGTTTGAGGTCTTCGTTTGAATTCTACGTTTGTTGGCATTTGAGTTTGTTGTAAATATGGGGATTGCCTTTGAAAATTGCGATGGGGTTGCCGGTGCAGTTGTTGCATTTTCGAGGCTTTTTTGCATAATAGGATAGCATATCGGGTTTCATCGTCGATATTGCGTCGAAACGCATATTCGATATGATGTCGAAAGTATATTTCGATGATTTGGTGTGTTGTCGTATGCTGATGAAGGGTTGTGCTAGAGCCAACTTTGTCCTTTACCCACATGTACTCCAAGCGATGTGGTGAGGGGATGGATGGATCGTTGATGATTCCGGACTGAACTCGGGTTATCCCAAGCTGCCTACGTATCCCTTTGGGGGAATCAAGTCGGACGTAGTTCATTTGTCTATTCTGCACTGTGCGGCTTTACGGTTTGGACCATATCTCCTTGCAGGAAGGTCCAAATCTCAAACCGCTTCTTGATATGGAAAGTAGACTCCTTTAGCTTTCCGAGCATATAAGGTACATGTTGGGAAGATAAGTATATCGGTAGTGACATCCGATATAAGATCGAGTATTTTGGCACATCAGAGATATGTCGAGGTTCCACCATATCGGCCATATTTCGAGATCGGTATATCGAAACCTCGATATGCTTCTTCTTATGGGTAGCTGACACATGTAGCTTTCAACACATATATTATACATGTCGAATGGATAAGTATATCGGTAGTTATGTTTGATATAATATCAGGTATTGCAGTATATCGAAGGTATGTCGAATATGGCATATCGGGGATGATATTCGATGTACATTTCGATATAGACATGACGGGGTGATCCCTAGGTGTTTTTCCGCAGTCGTTGAGAAACAGATTGAAGGGTCCCTGTGGGAGTAGCTGTCTGCTGCCCTTATTGTAACTTAAATTTATCCCCTTCCGGGTTATTTCCGATTCGTGGTTCTATAACTGAATATTTATTTCTCTGTGGTCTTCATAATATGTGACTCTTCGTGGCCCTGTTGTCTGATAACTTGTTGAATTTTTATTGTCATGATGATAGTGTATGCAGTATTCCGCTATCTGAGCCGTATTCATTTCGTTCTCGTATTTGATGAGATTCGTTTAATCTGTCTCTTGTCAATCAAGGAATGATAAGAATTTCCCTGGGGTTGGTAGAGACGTGGGTAACCTGCCACTGCTTCTGTGTTTAGGATCGACCCCATTATTACAAGGGGTATTCTTCTTGTGGTTAGGGGCCCATAGAGCTTGCCTGTTCGCCTAGTTTGTTTTATGGAATTTTCGCCCAATAGGCTCTTCACCTAGCGTAATTTTATGGGATTTCCACCCAATAGGCTCTTCACCTAGCTTGATTTATGTGATTTTCACCCAATAGGCTCTTCACCTAGCTTGACAGTTCGCGTGGGTAGGGGCGCATCCCGTTATCACAGGGAACCCACTACCATTGAAGTGTTTTTGATCGACCCCGTTATCACATGAGATATTTTTTGTGGGTAGGGGTGCATCCCGTTATCACAGGGAACCTACTACCGTTGAAGTGTTTTTGATCGACTCCGTTATCACAGGGGATATTTTCTTGTTGTAGGTGAGCTTTTTCTTTGAGTTTTTGACTATGTCTCTTGGTGGTTCTGTCGTCGTTGACTCTGTAGGTCATTAAGCCCTGTAAATAGCACAAACAAGAAAAATTTCCGACGTAGAAGCTAATACGAAAGCATGAAATGATGTGCATGCGTTATCTGCGGGATGTTTCCTCAATCTGGGAATATCAGTTTTAAACGAGAAACAATGTTTCCACTGTGCTCTATCGTGCCTGTTGTACCTGTTTGAATAGATAATTTCGAATAATCTGGGGCAATGCCCCTGAATCCCCCTTTTAATATTCTCTATGTCCTTTTCGGATATAGTAATGTGTGATCCTTCGAGCCATGTACCTGTAAGAGGGCGATGTGTTAAACATATATCTAGGGGAACACTCCCCAATTCTTTGTGCCATTCTCTGCACTTCTGTAATGTCCGCTTAGGACATATCCCTACATGGAATATGAGATTGCGCCAAGCAACAAATAAAAATGTAATAACGGATAATGGTTGAAGGCTATGTAAACCTAACCCGCCTACGTATCCCATTGAATGGGGAATCAGACCGGCGTAGTTCCCCCTGTTTTTTTCTTGGATCGACCCCGTTATCACAGGGAATTTTTTCTTAGATTGGCCCCGTTATCACAGGGAATTTTTTTTTGTGTTGACCCCGTTATCACAGGGAAATATTTCTTGAATCGACCCTGTTATCACAGGGGATTTTTTCTTGGGTTGGCCCCGTTATCACAGGGAATTGTTTCTTGAATCGACCCCGTTATCACAGGGGATTTTTTCTTGTGTTGGCCCCGTTATCACAGGGAATTTTTTTTTGAATCGACCCCGTTATCACAGGGGATTTTTTCTTGTGTTGGCCCCGTTATCACAAGGAATTTTTTCTTGAATCGACCCCGTTATCACAGGGGATTCTTTCTTGTGTTGGCCCCGTTATCACAGGGAAATTTTTCTTGAATCGACCCCGTTATCACAGGGGATTTTTTCTTGTTTTGGCCCCGTTATCACAGGGAATTTTTTCTTGAATCGACCCCATTATCACAGGGGGTTTTTTCTTGTGTTGGCCCCGTTATCACAGGGAAATTTTTCTTGAATCGACTCCGTTATCACAAGGGATTTTTTCTTCTTGCTTAGCGCCTCAGTATGTCGTTCGCCGAGAACAGTGTTGGCTCATGTTTGCTCGAGATGGATTTCGACGAGATCGGAGTAGGATTTTCTGAAAACGAGATGTTCGGGTCTGACCAGTTGATTGGCGACCAGTCTGGTGCTGAATTCTCCGCCGGAGGCTGACGGTCCCAATGTAGGTGAATGGGGCTTGGGGATCAGCCCCCCGACATATAAGACCTCGGAGAAGTACGAGGATATGACGTCTCATGTTCCTCATCATGCTGGTTATTACTCCGCCGAGTATGACATCCTTGAGAGGTATAAGGTCATATTCCCTAGTGCGGATCAACGAATGCATACTCCACCGAAAGGCTGCATTACTGTTAATGCCAAGCATTTTAAGAACGGACTGCGCTTCCCAATTGATCATGCGGTTGGTGTTATCATTGCGAGCATCGGGGTCTGCTTGGGGCTGCTATCCCCCCATTCTTTTGGGTACATCGTGGCTTTTATTTGTGTCATGAGTGCGTTGGGTGCCCCTTGTGGAGTTAATGAGTTATGGCAACTCTTTAGTGTCATGGTCAACAGGAAGGGTGAAGTCACCAAATATGAGAGACGAGCCACCGTCGGGACAACTGCACATAGCCTCGAGTTTCTGAGGAATCTAATTAACCATCCGTACGACGGTACCCTGCGTTGCAGTGACATAGTTTTGCGAGCAATTGAGATATCTCCCGTACGTTATAACGGTCCCTCTACTCTGGGTATGTGTTATATCCTTACAAATCGATAGCTTCCTCCCGATTTATCTCTTGATCTTATGTTTCATGTATCTTGCAGCCGATTTGGTAGAGTACTGTAGTCTGGACGCGATAGCGGAACGTAGGCAGCTGGAAGCCGAAGCCGCTACAGATGACGCACCTCCACTTGTCAAGAAGAGGGGTCATGAGGGCGTACGCAAGAATGCGAAGAAATATGTTCCCTTATCGAGTGGTAATACTGCCGGGGTGGGTAGTGTCTTGCAGTCTCAACATGACGTTGATGTTGGGATGTCCACGGGGCGAAAAAGGAAAAATGGGAGGGGTAGTTCAAGTAGGGATCACTCTGTGCCCGGGATGTATTCTTGGTGTGGGACTTGTATTTCATGTCTTCTTCTGATTTTAGGGTGCTTCAACGAGTCCACATAGCACATCCATCCTTGTACCTGGTCACCTAGAATTTCGCTGACTCCTTGAGGTGTTGGGAATTTGATCTTCTGGTAATAAGTAGAGACCACTGCCCTGATCTGGTTGAGTGCCGGTCGGCCAATGATGGCGTGGTAAGGAAATGGAGTGTCGACAATCGTGTATTTTATCGGTGTGACCCGAGTGTGTGGGCTACTACCAAACATAGTGGGCAATATGACTTATCCAAGCGGCACTACCTCTGCTCCACCAAATCCGGTCAACGGGGTGGATATCGGCTTCAGTCGGTCCGGGGCTATCCCCATCTGCTCGTAGGCTTTAGAGAATATCAGGTTTGTGGAGCTCCTGCTATCCACCAACACTTTATGCACCTGATAGCCATCCACATTAATTGTGATAACCAGTGGGCAATCTAGTTTCCCTGCGGTCAAGGCCAATGGAGTAAGTTGCTCCAAGTCTTTCTTGGTGAAGGAGATCTCCTGCTCCAAGTATGCTTCCGACATGATTGCATTGGTGTACCCAACATAGGCTCCACCCTGGAGTCTCCGCGTTATGGTTTCTCGGTCGTGAGCCGTGTCAGCTCCCAAGCCTTCCTCGTTGATCACATTTATAACGCCTCTGGTCGGGGCATTCACTATGGTCCTCCCTCGCTCCTCGGGTGCCTCAATTATTTTTTGTTTTCCTCTCCTGGGCGAGTAATCCCTTCTAGGGGATGAGGAATGTTCTGCTCCTCTAGCATCCTCCCTGGCGCCCCTGACAAACTCGACCAGTTTCCCTTCTTTGATCAATCTTTCGATCTCGTTCCTTAGGTGTGTGCAGCCCTCTGTCCTGTGTCCAGGTTGACAGGGTATGCACAATATTTGCCGGATGACTTCATCCCGGGAATCTCATTCAACGGATTGGGTTCCGTCAACCACCCATTTCTCTTCGCCACGGCCATCACCTCTAGAATGCCTCTGTTTAGCGGGGTGTACGTCCTTGGGGGCCTTTCCCTGTTGCACTCTCTGTCTGCATTTCTGCTGGGAAACGAACCCTGACGCGTTGCCATCATTTCGTCCTCATAGACCATTTAGTTTGCAACCATGTTGATATGTGCTATGGTGGGCTCATTCAATTTGATTAGCTCCCCGGCAAACCTGCGATGGGTCGTACCCTTAAACAGCATCATCATGACCTGACCGCCATGCGGCTCATCCACCTTCAGTAATTCATCGTAGGACCTCTTCATATAGTCTCGGAGGTTCTCCCTTTCCCTTTATTGCAAAGCGCCGAGGTGTAGCAGGTTGGTCTTCATTCTCTTTTGGCTAGCGAATTGGTTCTCAAATTTCTCCCTCAGCTGCTCGTAGTCCGTTATGGATCTGGCCTCCAGCCTAGCGAACCAATCCAGTGCAGCGCCCATTAAAGTGGTGGAGAGGATCTTTGCTTTTATGTTTCTCGAGTAGTTGTGCAGGTTCAGAATGCTATCGACCTGATGGAGATGATCCGTAGGATCGCCTCTTCCGTCGTATGGCTTGATCACTGGAATATTGTCCCCCTTTTGCGATACTTCAGCCTCTATCTCATCTAAAAATGGGGTCCTACTGCGAACCTTTCTACGACTCTGAGTTAACTTCCTCGACAATTTCGCCCTCTCGCGGTCTAGCTGTTCCATCCTCCTTGAGATTACCTGCAGTATTTCTGCATCCTCGTCCTTTGAATATGCAAACTCGGCGCGGTCGCGACCGCGTTCCATTCTCCGGACTACTTTCGCCCTCTCGCGGTCAAGTCGTTCCATCTTCCTTGCTAGCTCTCAATCTAGAGTCCCGGGGTCCCGTCTTTCCGCCCTATCGTAAGCAGCGGGTGATATCTCTCTGAAGGAGTCCCCCGTATCCTCATGTTCGTCGTATCCTTGCCTTGCCCTTCGCTCACCCACTCCGGATTCACGGGGCCTCGCCAATGTGGAAGCCAGCGCCGCTCTTACTGTGGCGTTGATCTGTGCTTGCATCTCCGAGGTTATGGTAGCGGGGTGAAAGGCACTTTGTCCCGCGGGCATTGTCTCTTCCAGGTCGGGAAAATCTGCATTTGGCGCCTCAGTCATTGGAATGTCTGTTGGGTGGTTCTCAGCGGGAGGGCCCTCAGTCTCGGGTTCTGCCGCACTTGGTGCAATAGGGTCAAACCTGCATTTGCGGCTCGCGGCGGCCTCACGGGCCCGCGCCTTCGTTGCACTGGTGGTGAAGGAAGCTCCATCTCGGCTTGAGCCACTATGTGTTCTTGGTCAGTTGGGTGTTGAGGGGGTTGTGTGTCCTCCATCCTGGCGCTCCTAGTCACAACTCCGCTAACTTCAGATCGAGTCCTCCTTCCTTGCATCTCGACGTCTTTGTCCGGGAACTGGTGTTCCCATAGACGACGCCACTGATTTGGCAATAGATCGTTATATATATATATATATATATATATATATATATATATATATATATATATATATATGCGAGTGTCAGTTACAAGTGAGTAGTCTGGCAATACAACGAGCCTATCTCAAATCAGACCTACACTACGTGTCTCGTGTAGGCTTGGTCCGGAACACCTCGGACCAATGCCTTGATGCTTGGATGAGAGTGGAATATCGGTAAATAGATCGAACGAACGTCGGTGATCGCCTTCGATGTGATGTCGAGGATGACCCCCGATCTGATATCGGTTATGAGGTGGTATGACGTGTCACAGGTGCACGTGGTAGTCCCGATATCGAATGAGATATCGAAAGTGATATCGAGGATGACCCCCGATCTGATATTGGTGATGAGCTGGTGTGACGTGTCAGAGGTGCACGTGATAACCCCGATGTCGAATAAGATATCAAAAGGGGTATCGGGGATGACCCCCGATCTGATATCGGTGATGAGCTGGTGTGACGTGTCAGAGGTGCACGTGATAACCCCGATGTCGAATAAGATATCGAAAGGGATATCGGGGATATATTTCGATCTGACGAGTGGTAGCTGAGGGATAATAATTGCTTCTTTTGGGATCCGGGCACCGCGTATTTATAGGCCTCGGGATCCGGGGACCACAGTAAGATATCGGTGATTATTACCGATATGACATCGAAAGTGATCCCCGATATAGTCCAATATGGGCCTGGTTTGGGCCTGGCCCAATATGCGAGAAATGCCCATATCAAACATCATATGGGTCGTTATATAGGTTAAAACAATCAGGTCGCCTGCGATTTATGTAGATGATTTAAATATCATTGACACTGACAAAGAAATTCATTCATCTATTAATCATTTAAAGAATGAATTTGAAATGAAAGATCTTGGTAAAACTAAATATTGTCTTGGTTTACACATTGAGCATACTAAAAATGGTATATTAGTGCATCAATCTAATTATACCAAAAGGATTTTAAAACATTTTAACATAAATAAAGCAACTCCTTTAAATCATCATGTCATTGCTAGATCATTAACTAAAGACAAAGATCAATTTCCTCCAATTGAAGAAAATGAAGAAATTCTTAGTTATAAAGTTCCGTATTTAAGTGTCATTGGAGCTTTAATGCGTCTAGCAAATTGTACTAGACCTGATATATTATTCAATGTTAATTTATTAGTTAGATTTAGCTAATCACCTACAAAAAGGCATTGGAATGGAATTAAACATTTATTTCGTTATCTTCAAAGAACTACAGATCTCGGTCTATTTTATCCTAACAATGTAGAACAAGAATTGATTGGTTATGCAGATGCAGGTTTTCTATCAGACACACATAAATCCAGATCTCAAATTAGATACGTATTCACTTATGGAGGCACTGCTATTTCTTGGCGTTCTCAGAAACATACATTTGTTGTAACATCATCGAATCATGCTGAGATTATTGCACTTCATGAAGCAAGTAGGGAATGTGTATGGTTACGATCAATGACACATCATATAAGAAGTACATCTGGCTTACAAATTAAAGAGGATCCTACAATATTATACGAAGACAATTTTGCATGTATTACACAAATGAAAGAAGGTTATGTCAAGAATGATTGAACCAAACACATACACCCGAAATATTTTGCCTACACTTAGGAACTCGGGAAGAACAGAAAAATTAATGTCCAATATGTTCAATCATGTGAAAATATGACAGATCTATTTACAAAGGCACTCCATACTGTAACTTTTAAGAAACATGTTCAAAGTATTGGGATGCGTAACCTACGAGACTTATTAAGAATTGGAGATGCAAACTTGATGGGGAGTTCACAGGGGTGCACTCTTTTTTCCTTATTAAGGTTTTATCCCACTGGGTTTTTCCTTATAAGGTTTTTAACGAGGCAACATAAGACGTGTGCAGAAGACGGATCATGTACATAACAAAATTTTCAAACGGCTAAGAGGGGGTGTTGTAAATATGCATGTGGTCTTATTGAAAATTATGGGCAAATAATATTTAATGATATTGTATTTATTGTAAACAGTGTTATATATTGGGAATTCTTTCCTATATAAGGAACCATTTTGGAGAAGAAGAATACACAAAAATTCGAAGGCAATCTTCAATATTATTTGCACTTTTTTCCCTGTTGTAATCCCCAAATAGTTTTAGTTAATGTATAACAGTAAATTTATAGATTTTCAGAACACTTCAAATCTGTTTATGCATTCTAAGAATCAAATAATTTGATCACATATTTCGAAATAAAGTATTCTCCCACGATTATCAAATTTTCAACAAATCTTTCATTAGATTTTTTTATCTAGCTTGGCATCCAAATTCATATTCAAGAAATGTTGACCTAAATTTTGAGAGAACAGATGACTCACCATATATTGCTCACATTTTGCATCACACATATTAATTAAGGAAACAATTAGACAAGAATTAGCTCCCTGAAGACTGCAGATATAGTTGACCCCTCCAAGAAGATTTAACGTACAGATAATCACGCACCTAACAAAGATAGAGTTAAATCAAGTTGAAGATAGAAGTAATATTTGTAATTTACTCTTATGTGCTATACAAAACCTCAATAACAGTATGTGCATTTTTTTTTATCTAATTGCAAACTATATATATATATATATATATATATCTTCATCTTTATCTTTTCTTAATTTTTATCTTTTCTTTACAATATCTATATCTATAATAGGGATAAATGCATTAAACCCCCTGAACTATGCAGGTTTTTGCGTTTTCGTCCTTAAACTAAATAAATAAGCGCTTTGCCCCCTAAACTATGCTATTCTGTGCGATTTGCCCCCTAGCCGGGTTTTCGCTATTTTTGGCCATTCTTGACCTGAATTTTCCCCCTTACCCGACACATATGTGTTGTACTAGATGTATTTTAGTAGTTGATGACAAATCAAGTTTTAAAAAATACCTCGAACGGGACATATTCCAGCTAAATTGTGATTTCCTCTTCAGTGTATTTTAGCTGGAATATGTCCGTTCGAGGTAATGTTTCGCCTACTTTTTTGTCATCAACTACTAAAATACATCTAGTACAACACATATGTGTCGGGTAAGGGAAAACATTCCGGCCAAGAATGGCCAAAAATAGCCGAAAACCCGGCCAGGGGGCAAATCGCACGGAATGGCATAGTTTAGGGGGCAAAACGCTTATTTATTTAGTTTAAGGACGAAAACGCAAAAACCTGCATAGTTCAGGGGGTTTAATGCATTTATCCCTCTATAATAATAAGAACGAATGTTTCAAGAAGGCTCATCTTCAACGGAGATTTTTCGTGTTTCGATTTTGCCCATGTAAGTTCAACTAATTACTGTAATATATTTTATTTTACAGTAATAAATATCTGGAGGGTCCGCACTTATTAATTGGTTAGGACCCGCAATAATAAAACTTCTTAACGGTTAATATCGTTGTGGTCATCCTTAAATTGTAGAACAATCCTCTCATTTTTTTACATCTTTCGATCTCGCCTCAATAATTTTACGTCTCGCATTTATTGGCTTGTTGTAAATTGCATAATAGTCCTTTTTATTTTTTTACTTCTTCTAAATTTGACCCAAAAGTTTTATTTATTTATTTATAGGCCCTACTATAAATTATTAATCGGTCTTTTTTATTTTAAAATTATTTCAATTTTGTCTCAAAAGTTCTGCTACTATGTTTTTTGGGATTTTTCGGTAATAAATAACTTGTGGGCTCAATACCGTGGGGGTCTGCTGTACGTTTATACCTTTCAATATATTATGTTTTGGTTATGCAGTAATACATCATTAAACTCGTCCCAAATTGGTTTCAGTAATTAGTAGTACAATGATCCGGGTGTATTTAGATTGGCCCCGCCTAATATTTATTCTTAATTAACAATCTTATCATCTGCGGTTTCTTACGATTATAATTTTTTATGGTATGTAAATGACTAGGTTTGTTACAGTACGTGATTTCTACGAAGTAAAAAATATCAAGATGAGTGGAAATTTCTTCTATTAGAGAACAGTACGTGATTTCTACGAAGTAAAAAATGTCAAGATGAGTGGAAATTTCTTCTATTAGAGAGGAAATTAAGAGATGGGCACACGAAATTCGTAGAGGTTAATCTTTGGTTTGAAAGCAGGGAAAAGAAAAAAAAAAAGCAACCCACATAATACAGATCTAGCACTGGGCATGAGAAATTCATAGTGGTTAATATTTGATTTGTGGCTGAAATCCATCTCCGTGTGTTTGTACATGAGAGAGGAGATCAAAAAAAATTAAAAAAATGATGACTCTCATATTATTATCCATTTGTCAGTTCTTTATTAGTTGGTTGCACCACGTCATATGAGATGACGTGGTGCAGCAGTTGTAAGTAATAATTACTCTCATCTTTCATTGTATTGATTTTGTCCTATAAGTTTAACAAATTACTATATTCTGTTTCAAGAAAATATTAATATTATAGTCGCAAATTATTCAAAAATTAGAATTTGAATATCATTTTTAAACATTTAAAAGTTTTTATTATTTTTTTACATAAAAAGTATTTATCGTTCAAAACTAAACGGCATGGGCAAAGTTGTGTAGTGTATATATATGGGATAAAAGCATCAAGCCCCCTGAACTATGCATGTTTTTGCGATTTCCTCCTTAAACAAATTTAATAAGCGTTTCCCCCCCAAAACTATGCACATCTATTTGATTTGCCCCCTCGCCGAATTCTGCCAATTATTCCTCGGAATATTCCCTTCCTGTGCGACTCAATTGAGTGTCGGAGGAGTATTTTCGTGAGTTCAGTTTTTTTAATTAATAAAAAAAACCTACACTACTAAGTTGAGGGGGCAAACAGAAACATCACATTCCATACTTAGCCAAAACTTTGCAAACAAAGAAATTAGGGTTCTTCATCTCATTTCTCTCTTCAATCACATCAAATTCGTCCAAATTACTAGCAACCGTCACAAAATCGACACATCCCCGGTTCGTAACTGTGATTTTGGAGCACTGTCACGGCTAATAATCGTTCGTTTCAAACGTTAGTTGGTTGGTTAGGTCTTCGAATTGATCGAATTTGTTAATGGACGCAATTAGAAAACAAGGTTTCAGATTCCGAGACGCCAAGCAGGTACTTTGTATCGTAATACGCATATGTGAATTAGATGTATACATATAGTTTGTGTCTGTATACTTTTTTCGATGATGCTTTGTACGAATTTACGTAATCAGATTTGTGGCGCACTGTTGAGAATTTAGGAGATCCGGTTGAATTGTTAAATATAACAAAGTATATTGAATTTCTTAGCTTATTGGAGTTATCTGTGTATGAAATTTTAACTATTTGCATTGAATTAGGTTTTCAAGAGATCGATTTGTTTACATGAAATGAAATATTTAGCTAACTTCTTATTTGGATTGGTGTTTGTTGAAGCATTTGTAAGTTAGTTGAAACAAAATTGAGTAGTTACGTTGAATGTTGAGTATGTGTTAGTTTATATGTTGTTAGTTGATGACTATGGCTATTACATAATTCTGTATACGAGCTGGTGATTATGCAATGTAGTGATTTCATTCGATTTAGTTGTAGCTGTCTAGTTGAGGAGATTTGTTTGGCATATGAAAAGAGTAGCATGATGTGTTTGAGTTATTTTCAGGTTGTTTTGTGGTGGTAATGAATGATCATGAATCAATTAAAGAGGAAATTGCAAAGGTAAATCCTTACTCATTTCATTTTTTTGGTATTTATTTATCAACATATGTCTATGTTTGAAGTCATGTATTCTCACATATAGCTCAAGAAAAATGAGCCAAAGCATGCTGCAACAAACATGCCTAAGAAGGAGACATTTGTTGCAACCAAAAGATCATTGAAGAGCAATAGCATCCCCCTATACAAAGTCATTGCTTCCAAGCTCAAGAAATGAAGACCTCATTAGTGGCCAGTAGCTAGCTGGTTTTCATATTAGGAAAATGTTTTGTAATGATACTGATGTACTGTATCTGGTGAATATTTTATCAATGTTCTAAGTCATCATTTTTGTTGTAATATATAGGCTAAGGTATTTGGTGAATGAAAACTGAATTTTGTGGTGAAGTGAATGAATGCATTAGAGTAATCGTTTATGCTACTAGATCTTAAAAGAAAAAAAAGTAGTTTATGCTTCATATTAGAAGTATTTTATGCTTCATAAAAAAAGTAGTTAATGCAAAAGTGGTAAACAAACACCCTTATGGCCAAAACTAATAATTTTCTTACCAAAATGTTGTCCAAAATATTGTTCGGGGGCAAATCAAACCATTATAGTTTATGGGATACATTTAAATAGTTTAGGGGGTAATGCGCACATAAACAGATAGTTTGAGGGGGAAATTCCAAAAAAATTACACCCTAAATTTTATACCAAAAATACTCCTCTGACACTCACGTGAAAAGGGAATATTCTGAGGAATATTCGGTGGAATCCGGCTAGGGGGCAAATCAAACACACGTGCATAGTTTTTTTTTGGGGGGGGGGGGGCGCTTATTAAATTGGTTTAAGGGGCAAATCACAAAGACGTGCATAGTTGAGAGGGCTTGATACTTTTATCCCTATATATACGCAGGGGCATGTTCGGCCGTTGACGATTAAGTAAGCCATAAACCAGTGGTTTGAAACCCGACCCGATGATTGACCCGGTGAGGCTACCGGGTAGTGGGTCAACAGGTTGAACCGGTCAGACCATTGGTTGAACAGGTTTATTGACTTTAGTCAACATTCAATAAAAACTATAATATTAAAAATTAATTGTATAAAAAATTATAAGATTGTGAGAAATATTTGAAGTCACTAATATTTTATTATATTATAAGAAAAATAAGAATATGGTTATCACAATACTAGGACTTGAGCATGTGACCTCCAACAAAGTAAGTTCTTGGAAAGTAGTGGAAATCATTGAGCTATCCAATAATATAATAAATAATACAACAAACTATATATTTAATACAAGCTAAAAAATTATTTTAAATTTTTAAATGTTGGCCAACCGTATCACAAAATTCAACACAAGAACAATAATATGTGACACTAAAATCTAGAAAATGAACTTAACATCGGACGAAATACAATGCATGAAATTCTCGAATGCATGCTCGTTTCGCTTCAAAATCAAATAAGGATGGAAAATAGCATTTGTTTGACAATTTCCGGCCATAGGTGGTTTGTGGCCCAAATAAAAAAAATGCGTCCAAAACGGATGCTTCTACGCAAAGTTATGGCATTTCAAAGTTTTGCATTTTTCTTCTTTCGTTTCTTTTAAAACAAAATTTAGGTAGGTTGTAATTTGTCAACAAATAATGGCCAGTATCGTAGTTTTCAGAAAAATAATTTTATTTTATTTTTTGAAAAAAAAAGGCAGAGCGGTTCGTAGGCCGAATCGGGCGATCGAGTCGCCGGGCTAACAGACCGAGCTCGTCGGTTCGACCAGGGAGCTCAGCAACCCGATATGGTTGCTAAACCGGCCCGGCAAGGCCACCGGTTTTCGGTCGAACCGACCGGTCTGGACCGTGTTTTAAAACACTTCCATAAACACATGAAATGGGCACACTTCATTTTTGTATTCCACATATTACGTTAGCTCATTTCATTAGAAAAGCTCTTTTCCGACGGCCAAACGCCGTCGAAAATACCAACGGTCAGCATTGTACCGTCGAAGAAGGGGACTTTTTCGACGGTATATTACCGTCGAAAAAAGGGTAAAAAAAAGTTATTTGGTATATGCGAATTTTAAAAAAAAATACATATTGAATAATTTGAATAAAAGAAATACTTAGAATAATTTAAAATCGTCGGAAATAATATGCATAAAAAAACAAAAAACAATTTCCACAAATTTTTTTTTTTCGAAAAAACTTTTTTTTTGTTAAATCTTCTCTCAATTTTGTCCGAATTTTCGGAAAAGACTATAAAAATAGTTTTTTTATTCAATTTCATAATTTTATTCCAAAATCTTATTGCATATATAGTTAATAAAATATAAAAATAGAATTATTTATTACAAAGAAAACATAAATATAAACTAATTTGTAATATATAGATAAATAAAAACAGGTTATTATGAAAGTATTAATATATATATATGTGTGTGAAATTAAAAATAATAATAATGTAAGAAAACAAAATATATATATGATAAGATAAAAAATATAAAGAAAATATAAGTAAGAAAAATATTTTAAATAGAGTTGGGAGATGAAATGTTGTTAGGGAGATATAATTGAGTGCTTGTGTATGAATGAATGAATATTATGTGTAAAATTTGGGGGTATTTATAGATTTGGGAGGGGGAATGGTGCCACGTCACCAATCCGGGTGAAAAGTCACCCGAAAATGGCCTTTTTCGACGGCAGAATAACTCAATATCACAAAATATATTTTGCAAACAAGAAAATCCTAACGTATCGTACCGTTGCATAGCTCCTCTCTTGTGTGCTCACAGATCCACCATGGTGCGTAGCTAAGGAACCCTTGCCGTTGGCGCTCTTTGTCCTATTGGACTCTCGATTCTCCTTTGCTTTTTATGCGAGTTCAATCGTCTTTTCCTTCGCCCAATGATCACAGTACGTCGACTCGTAGCCTCGAGGTAGCCAAGTCTTTTGGTACCATTCGGGATCTTTAGCTCGCTTCTTGTACAACTTTTTGCACTCGTATATGTCTTCCTTCCATAAGAATTGTGCTACCCGATGGAATGCCTTTATAACATTCGGCGTTTCAGACCCCTCCGATCGGTACATATCCTTCAAAATATAATAACATATAAGTATAAGGACAAAATTATAATATACATAAATAATGTGAAATGTGTTAAAATAAGTTAAAAGAAAAAATCTTGAAATAGGTCATAAATTTTTTTCTTTGTACCTCGGATAATTGAGAGTAATATATCGCCGGTTCCTCCGCCAAGGACATTATTGTAAAGCTAATTAATCGCGTTATTCCTCATGTAGCCTCTTTACTTAAAATATGATCAAAAGTGAAATTGTCGGTACCTTTATCGGTAATAATGTTGTATTTATTTTTATCGGCCATTTATAAAAATGACGATTTTCGAATATATATATATATATATATATATATATATATATATATATATTGTTAACAGGTTGGAGATTATAACCTAATTAACGGGGTAATTTAGGGGTTGGAACGCTTTACCCGGGATTCAAAAAGCGTTGATTGTATAAGGATAACAAGACGAGAATATTTCTTCTTTTATTCACTGAATTTCCCTCCTTTTATATCTCCATCCTGTATGTGAATGATTATTCCTCTTTTTTCTTGTTGTTGTCCTTCTTCAATCGATCACCTCCCTTAATATAGAGTTTGTTAAGGACATGTGTCGTTATGCATGTGTTTTAATAAGTACAGGTATTGCAATATGTGTAAGAAGATGAGATAAGATATAATGTTGGTCTACTAGATGCTGACTAGGTTGATCTTTTCTCGTCCGATAGCTCTGAGATCTTCGAGGGACTGTTTTTTGGGATGTTAGTCCCCTATGGGTGTTTTCGTCTTTTATTTGGTATCCGAGTAGTTTGGCATGGTTTCCGAGGACTTATCTTGACCTCCGAGGGCTTTAACTTGATCTTTGGTGGGTTGACTTGATCTCCGAGGGCTTGACTTAGCCTTCGTGGAGTGGTATTTTCTTGTCCGAGTCCTCGTAATGTTTTTCTGATGACTTTTGTGTTGGGATCCGTTTTGGCTCTGAGATTCGATTTTAGGAGTGATGTTCCGAGGGCACTCCATGTTGAGGAGTTTTCAGCAAAGAAGCATTCTCGTGAGTTTATGGGACTCGGGGTCCTTGTTGGTCCCTCGTGGCGTGTTTGATGGATATCCGAGTCGCGCGGATTCATCGGGTTTTGTCATTTTTACGATGCCACGTGGATATCTTTTCTTTATTCATCGTCGTCTTTCCAAGGGCCGCTTGGTGTCTCATCGGGTATTTCCTTATATTGCTTTTCGGTCAGTGACCATGCGGATTGGTAACTCTCCGAGGGCCTCCTCGTGGGAGTTGGTTACATCTCATCGGAAGTACTCGTGACAATAGTATTGTCCGTATATTAATTCCTATATTTAGGACTAATATTTTCTTTAATCTTGTAGTTATTTTTAATGTTAACATTAGCCCCCCCAAATTTCGATCGCCTTCGTAGAGGCGAGGGAAATTTTATTTCGTACCCTCTATGGGGCGATGGGCTTTTTTTGTGTTTCTCCGAGGGGGTACGTGTAGGTATTTATAATTATTTAAAAACGGATTATACATAGTTTACCTTATTACCCCTGGCGGTACTACCCTTAATCGTGCGGAGGTCTCGGGGTGTGGTAGCCGTTGACCAGTTTAGAATTTCAAATCATCTGACCGTTGGTAACGGTCAGATTTGTGACGTCGTGGCACGCGGATGCGGCGGAGACGTGTAGCTTTGAATGAGCTCCACGTTTGAATATTACCTGACCGTTGTATTTTTAGGGCTTATAAATAGGGGAACTATTCACCTTCTTTCTCACTTCTACCACATTCTTCTGCGGCAATTCGTCTCCAGAGCAAAATTGTCTTCGCTTTTCGTTTTTCTTTACACTTTAAATTCTTTAGCCAGTTCATACGCCATTTTCTTCACGCTTCAAATTTTCTGTAAATCCATACTCCATTTTCTTCTCGTCACTGTTCAAATGGCCTCTTCCACCAATACTGACCCTATTGTTGCCTCCAGGACTTCTAGAGTTACTGCTCCGATTGATTCCCGAGTGGGGACGGGGAGTGCTCCGACTGGGGTAATGACTCGTAAGAGAAAGGGGGAGACTTCTACCGTCGTGGAGAGTAGCGCCGCCGCCAAAAAAGCTAGGGTTCCTAAGTCAAAGAAGGCTGTTGCTGCTCGTGATTTTGCGAAAATCGAGAAGGTTCAGAGTATTGCTACTCGTGAGCAGGTGTTGGATTTGTTCACCAATACCGGAGCTTTTCAAAAGAACATGGTATTCCAGATCCCTACGAAGGACCAAAGGGCTTGTTACCCACCTCCGGGGATGTTGACAGTTTACTTCGCTCAGGTGCGGTATGGGTGGCACTTATTTATGCCACCCTTCTTCTATGAAGTATTCAATGCGTGCAATATCAGTCCGAGTTAATTGCCGCAGCCCCCCCGACTTCCGCTGTCTCCAGGGATCCTACCGCTGCCCTTCTTCGGATGAATTTCCCGATACCGCGATTGGTATCACGCTCCTATTCGGGAGATATTGTGAACGTGGTGGAGGAGGGTTTTCCTTCTTCTGTTTCGGGTGAATCCCTTCCCCTCGGGGAGGGTCCTGCCTTAGTTGTTCGTCCATCTCTGGAGGGTATTCCTCTTCTGGCGGGGATTCATCCCATCGGAGAAGGCGGTCCCGCCCCTTCATCTTCCTCTGTGGCAGATTTTTGTCGAAATTACTTGAGCGGGTTATTGAATGCGATGGACTGTGAATTTATGAGGACCTTTCCTCTATCCAGCCTCCAGGATCTTGCCTGTAAAGATTTGTGCAAGGTGTAGCAATTTTTCATTTGTTCTATTTAATACTAACCTTTGTTGTCCCTTTGGGGCTGAAGGTTTGATTGGCATGCAGATCTACATGGTTTTGAACGCCATTAGGTCCCGAGGAGAATCATCTTCTGATCCTGACTTGATATACCGTCGTCGGGATGAGCTAGAGAAAGGTCTACTTGAAGCTCACGAGGAGATTACCCAGTTAGCCGCGGCTAAAGAGTCTGCTCGGGAACTTCACGAGGGGGTTTTGCAAGCCAAAAAAAGATAAATCTTGGGAGTTGGAGCATCGGTTGGTCCTTGAAAGGGCCCGCATATTGAATTTGTAGAGTAAGATGGAGGATTTTAGGAGCCAAGTTCAGTTTTCCAATGATCAGTTAATAGATGCTACAAAGGAAAGATATGTGGTGACTCAACAGTTGTTGGAGACGACTCGTACTCACGAGGTGGCGTTAGTGATGGCCCAAGTCCAAGCAGTGTTGGAAGTGGTGGATTCATCTAGCCCTCGTGAGTCTCTTCATGAGGAGATGCGTGATTTGGTTCGTATAGGGTATCGTTTATGCCGAGATGCGGTCCAGGCTCTGCCAGGATTTCCTTCGGGCTTAGCCATTCCTGAACTTAGCATTCGCCAAGTTTTTGTAGAAGTTCCTCCCTCAGTTATCGGGGATTCGGTTGTTCCGACGGTGGTTGTCGATGACCATGTTTCCCTGTCTGAAGAGCAACACCGTCGACTTGTTAGGGAAGGAAAGCGTCCGATAGAGGACGTTTCCGGGTAGGAAGAGATATCATCGATCTCTTTGTATCAGATATAATCCAACATCCCTATGGTATGAGGATTTGTTGTAGGTGTAAACTATTTTGTACTAGTTGTTTGTATTAGGGGGTTCCTCGGAGTTTAGGTTGCTTGTGATGACATTTTCGGGGAGTCATCATTATGTTTTGCAACCCTATTGCTTTTTGTTGTGTAAGGGAAGCACTTATATACAAGCAACTTTTTTATTTATGTACAAACTGTTGTTTGACATTATGCATAATATTTCCTGAGATTGAGGGAATTCCAGGTGTTGCCGAGTACCGCGCCTTCGGAGTTGGCCAGAAGGTAGGTTGCAGGTCCAACGATACCTTCTATCTTGTAGGGTCCTTCCCATCGGGGGTCAAATTTGCCCACATTCTTGAAGGCTCCGACCCGTTTCATCACTAAGTCTCCAACTTGAAAAGTTCGAGGTTTTACCTTAGCATTGTAGTATCGTGATATCCGGGCCTTGTACTCCTCAATCCGGACGACAGTTCGTGCCCTTCTTTCTTTAAGAAGATCAAGGGCCAGGGCTAGGTTGAAGCTGTTGGCGATTTCCTCATATTCTCGGACTCGTCAGCTCTCAATGGATACCTCCGAGGGCAGCACCGCTTCGCACCCGTAGGATAAGCTAAACGGGGTTTTACCCGTGGCGGTGCTTTGAGTGGTCCGGTAGGCCCACAGTATGCCAGGTATTTCTTCAACCCATTTGGCCTTGTGCCAATCGAGTCGGGCCTTCATGTTCTTTAGGAGAGTTCGGTTAGTTCTTTACACTTGTCCGTTTGCTTGGGGGTATCCCACCGAAGCGAAGCGGTGTTTGATTTCCCAATGGTCACACCATTTTTCTAACTCTTGGTTCGTGAATTGCAGGTCATTATCGCTGACCAGGCTCTGAGGGATACCAAAGCGGCACATGATATTCCTCTATAGGAAATTGAGGACGGCGCCCGGGGTGATTCGGGCTAAGGGTTCTGCCTCTACCCATTTGGTGAAGTAATCCACTGCTACGAGTAGGAACTTCTTTTGGTCGGCGTCGGGGATGAGTGGTCCCACTATATCAATGCCCCACTTGGAGAATGGACAAGGGGTCAGATGGGGTTCCCACGGGGTTGCGGGTTGGTATATCCGAGGGGCGTAAGCTTGGCACAGTTTACACCTTTCTACATGGCTTCTGCTATCTTTAGCCATCGTGGACCAGTAATAGCCTTGCCGAATCAGGCGCCCGACCATACTTTCGCCGCTGGTATGACTCCCACATGTCCCCTCGTGAGTTTCAGCCATAGCTAGTTGGGCTTCTTCTTCGTTAAGACATCTGGCGTGGGGGCATGAATAGGTCCTCCGAAATAGTATTCCATCCTTGAGGAAATATCTAACTGTTTTTTCTGGACATTACTCGTTGTACAGTTTTGTCTGAGGAGTATCCTTTGGGATCCCGCAGATAAGTTTTAATGGGAGTTACCCAACTGGACGGGGGATCCATGGTGGCATTTACTTCTTTGCCCTTGAACTTATCGGACTCGGTGACATAGAGTAAAGTGATCCTTCGGGTGTGGATGGCGGCCGTTTGAGTGGCCATTTTGGACAAAATGTCCGCCTCTTGGTTTTCCTTTCAGGGAATTCGGACTATGTCATATTCTTCAAACCATTCTGGCTTATGATGAACCACCCGAAGGTACTCCTGCATTCTTTCTTCTTTTGCTTCATATGAACCTTTGACTTGCTGAACAATCAATTGAGAGTCACTATGGAGGAGTATTCTCCTTATTCCTCCCTCTTTTGCAAGCCTCATGCCAATAAGAAGAGCTTCATATTTAGCTTCACTGTTGGAAATGGGGTAATCAATTCTGACTGCGAAATGGAGTCTTTCGTCTTCCACTTCTTGATTCACCAAAACTATCCCCGCTCCCCCATGGGTACTAACAGAGGAGCCATCTACATAGGCGTGCCATATAGGTTCTTTTTCTTTGGATCTGATGCCGGTCAACTCCATTACAAAGTCCGCCAAGACTTGCGCTTTGATGGAGGGCCTCAGAGCGTAAGAAATGTCGTACTCAGTGAGTTCCACGGCCCATTTTATCAATCTTTCCGATGACTCGGGTTTATTGAGAATTGCTCGTAAGGGGTGTTTTGTCAACACAGTGATTGGGTGAGAGAGAAAATAAGGGCGCAGATTACGTGCCGTAGTGACCAAACTTAAGACGAGTTTTTCAGTTACGGTATACCTGGTTTCTGCTCCGAGAAGAGTTTTGCTGACATAGTACACGGGGTGATGTTCTCTGTCTTGTTCTTTGACTAACACAGCACCGACAGCTTCTTCTCCGACGGATAGGTATACAAAGAGCTCCTCTTGAGGCGAAGGTTTACTAGCAAGGGTGGTTTCACCATATACCTTTTTAGCTCTCCGAGGGCTTCTTCGCATTGAGAGGTCCATTGGAACTCTTTGATGTTACGAAGTATCTTAAAGAAGGGAAGTCATTTCTCTGCTGACTTGGAAACGAATCGGCTCAAGGAGGCCATCCGGCCTGTGAGCTTTTGGACATCTTTAACTGTCCTAGGAGTAGGAAGTCCTACGATGGCCTCAGCCTTTTCGGGGTTTACTTCTATTCCTCTTTCTGTAACCATAAACCCTAAAAATTTTCCTCCTCGGATGCCAAATGAGCATTTTCTAGGGTTAACCTTCATTCCGAATTTATCCATGATGACCAATGCTTTTCGCAGGTCCTCGGGATGATCTTCTGCGGTTTTACTTTTGACCACCATATCGTCTACATAGACTTCCACCGATTTTCCGATGAGCCCTGTGAACATGAGACTCACTAATCTTTGGTAAGTTGCACCAGCGTTTTTGAGTCCGAGGGGCATTACTAAATAGCAAAAGGTGTCAGCGTCTCTAATGAAGCTAGTTTTGTCCTGATCAACGGTTGCCATCGGGATCTGGTTGTATCCCTGGTCTCCGTCTAGGGTTGAGAGCAGCGCGCATCCAGCCGTGGAGTCCACTAGCTGATCGATGCTGGGCAAGGGATAACAATCTTTTGGACAGGCTTCGTTGAGATTGGTAAAGTCTACACACATTCGCCATCTTCCTCCATGTTTGGGGACAAGAACCACATTAGCCAACCATTCGGGGTATATCACTTTCCGAATTTGTTTCAGGCTAAGGAGTCGTTGAATCTCCGAGTAGATAATTTTATTGTGCTCGGGCCCCATTTTTCTCTTTTTCTGCTGGACAGGTCTAGCCCCTGGTTTTACATTAAGAAAGTGTTGGCATACCTTGTCGCTGATTCGTCCGGGTGGCCCCCCTTCCCAAGCGAAGAGGTGATGGAATTTTTTGAGTACAGAGCTCAGTTGAGCTTCTATTGACGGTTCCATGTGGGTACCCATTTTAACCACCTTTTTCGGGCTTCCTTCTACCAATTCTACCATCTTTAACTCTTCCACGGGTTGAACCCGTGTCTCTTCGGTTTTGAGCTTTTTATTATTCCTGAAGGGGAATTCTTCTTTTTCTGAGGGGATTGCATTCATGCGGCATTCTCTAGCTTGGATTGACTTCCTCGAACTTCTCCGATACCTGAGAAAGTAGGAAACTTTACCTTAAGATGAAGGGTAGAGGGGATAGCTTCGAAGGTTCGGATGGATGGCCTTCCGCATATGGCGTTATATGTTCGTGCAGAGGCTTCCACTACCCAAAACTTGGTGGGTTCAGTTCTACGAAGGGCTCCCTCTCCCCACGACATCGGGAGGGTCACAGTTCCAAGGGTATGGCAGGCTTCTCCAGAAAAAGATACTAGGGGGACCTCAGTCATCTCCAACCTTTCTTTTTTTAGTCCCATAGCTAGATAGGTAGGAAAGAAGAGTACGTCCACAAAGCTGCCTGTGTCGATGAGGATCCTCTGGATTTCACATCCGTAGATAACGGCTGAAATAACCAAGGGGTCTTTATGGGGGTAAACTATTCCTGCCAAGTCCTCGGGTCCGAAGGTGATGCTGGGCAGCTTTGCTCCCTGGACGGAGCATACATGGAGTCCTTGTTCTGCTCGTCGGGCCTCTTTTAGATATTTTTTCTTCTTACCTTGGGGTGTTATCGATATATCTCCTCCCTCTATCATATTGACTGTTCGACCCGAGGGGGCATTGTTCTCGTATGAATCCGGGGGAGGAGGTAAGTTACGATATCCCGTAGTTCTTTCTCGGGAACCCTGTCGTTGACCCGCGGTCCATCCTTAGGACTGACCGCGCTCCGTAGTCCCTTCTCGTGATCGGTGATTCGGAGCCGCATCGTCTTCTTCCTGCTCTGGGCGTGATCTTTTCTATACATTCGGCTTAGGCTCCTCGGGATTATTTACCTTGAGGTAGTTTCGCAAGTATCCCACCTCTAGAAGGCGGAGTATCTCCCTGCGTAGGGTAGTGCATTCCTCGGTGATGTGCCCGTAGGTTTTATGATATTTGCAATACTTCACTGTGGTCCTTTCTCGGTTGGGAAACTTGGCCGGTGCGGGCCAATGTAAATCATTGCTGCCTCACATTACGTTAAGTACCTCTTGGGGAGCGATGGTCATCGGAGGTAAAGATACGGGTTGTAGGATTTTTTTGACTACCCCTCCCTCGTCTTTGCGGGGGGCGGGTTTGCCGTCCTTTCCCTTTTCTTTATCTTTCACTTCTCGTTTGACGTGTTCTCGATGCTCAACGTCATCATGTTCCATGCGTCATTTCGTTCCTTCTGCTTCCTCCATGAGGATGTAAACCTCTGCCTTTTGCATCAGCTCATTCATGTCCATGACATGATTTCCCATGAGGTATCGGAAGAAGTCCCCTGTTCGGAGCCCTTGTGTCAATATGTCCACTAGAATGGTGGGGCTAACATTAGGGACATCCAACGCTTCATCGGTGAAACGTTTTATGTACCCTCGCAAGGGTTCATCTTTCTGTTGTTTCACCGTGAAGAGATGGGTGGCCGATTTGGGGTATCGCCGATTGCATGCAAACTGTCGTACGAATAGGTGGGCTAAGCAATCGAAACTGGTTATGGAATTAGGGGGAAGGTGGGTAAACCAAGCCTGTGCTCGTCCCCCGAGGGTGACTGGAAAAACACGGCAGAGGACATGGTCGGGGGCGGAGGATAGGTCCATTCCAACCAAGTATTGGTGTATGTGATCTTGTGGGTCTCTTCCATCGGCGTCCCCAGTGTATAGCGGGACGTTGACGGGCCGCATTCCCGAGGGAATGGATGCTAGGGAAATCTCCAGGGTAAAAGGGGAAATTTTGAAAGTGGGATCCTCCTTAGGAGCCATGGCTTTCTTGATATCACTCATTTCTTTCCGCAAACCATCTAACATCCCCCATAGGGCATGATTATTAACTCTATGATACTCCCAAGGGCGGGATATTCCTCCTCCTTGGCCTATCCTAGGATTTTCTTCATAATTATCATACCTTAGTGGTTCTCGTAGAGGTTCATGGCGCCATAAGACAGGAGTAGGGCTCCGTCCGCTAGGGGGTGTCCCTTCTTCCGAGGGAGGATTCCTCCATCTGGGGGATTCGGGGGACTGATTGCCGAGATTCCTTCGTCCTCGGGGGGTTCTCCGGGTCGTGGCTTCTATGAGTCTTTCAAAGACTGAGCGAGGGATATTGATGCAATCCTGTGTACCGGACTGGTGGGGGGATAAAGTTTCTTCCGAGTTGCCTTGACGGGTCTGAAAACTTTCGCTTTCAAAAAAATCGTCCATAATAGACAACGCTTGTTGAACACACTAAAAGGTAAATTCTTGCAGCGTTCCCACAGACGGCGCCACTTTGTTAACATGTTGAAGATTATAACCTAATTAACGGGGTAATTTAGGGGTTGGAACGCTTTACCCGGGATTCAAAAAGCGTTGATTGTATAAGGATAACAAGACGAGAATATTTCTTCTTTTATTCACTGAATTTCCCTCATTTTATATCTCTATCCTGTATGTAAATGATTATTCCTCTTTTTTCTTGTTGTTGTTCTTCTTCAATCGATCACCTCCCTTAATATAGAGTTTATTAGGGACAGGTGTCGTTATACATGTGTTTTAATAAGTACAGGTGTTGCAATATGTGTAAGAAGATGAGATAAGATATAATGTTGGTCTACTACATGCTGACTAGGTTGATCTTTTCTCGTCCGATAGCTCCGAGATCTTCGAGGGACTGTTTTTTGGGATGTTAGTCCCCTAGGGGTGTTTTCGTCTTTTATTTGGTATCCGAGTAGTTTGGCATGGTTTCCGAGGACTTATCTTGACCTCTGAGGGCTTTAACTTGATCTTTGGTGGGTTGACTTGATCTCCGAGGGCTTGACTTAGCCTTCGAAGAGTGGTATTTTCTTGTCCGAGTCCTCGTAATGTTTTTCTGATGACTTTTGTGTTGGGATCCGTTTTGGCTCTGAGATTCGATTTTAGGAGTGATGTTCTGAGGGCACTCTGTGTTGAGGAGTTTTCAGCAAAGAAGCATTCTCGTGAGTTTATGGGACTCGTGGTCCTTGGTGGTCCCTCGTGGCATGTTTGATGGATATCCGAGTCGCGCGAATTCATCGGGTTTTGTCATTTTTACGATGCCACGTGGATATCTTTTCTTTATTGATCGTCGTCTTTCCACGGGACGCTTGGTGTCTCCTCGGGTATTTTCTTATATTGCTTTTAGGTCAGTGACCATGCGGATTGGTAACTCTCCGAGGGCCTCCTCGTGAGAGTTGGTTACATCTCATCGGAAGTAATCGTGACAATAGTATTGTCCGTATATTAATTCCTATATTTAGGACTAATATTTTCTTTAATCCCGTAGTTATTTTTAATGTTAACATATATATATATATATATATATATATATATATATATATATATATGTTTAAGGAAAGAGAGGATTATAGAATGATGAGTGAGATTGGTGATGATGAATAAAAAATGAAGCTTGCTATTTACAAATTTTTTAAATTTGATTTAACTTGACAGCTGCCTTTTTCAAAAGGTGCCGGTCCCACGGTCTTTTCTGTCGGCCAAGTGCCGACGATTGGCCGATGGAAAAGGCGGTGGAACCCGCTGCCGATTTTATCTTTTATTTTTTTCCTTCTTTTTCGACGGGTTAAAGCCGCCAGAAAAGGCTTTTCCGACGACACTTGGCCGACGAAAAAGGTTCCGACGGGCAAGTGCCGTCGGAAAAGTTTTCCGTCGGCCAAAGTGCCGTCGGAAAAGCCTTTTACCCATTTCCGACGACCGATTCCGTCGGTCGCCGTCGGAAATGGGCGGTTTTGTTGTTGTATATATATATATATATATGTGTGTGTGGCGGGGGGGGGAGAATTATTTAATTACAACAAGTTGTGCGTAGGTAAATATAGCATTCAAATTTAAAATAATTTACTTATAACTATTCAATCTATGCAATGGTATAGTCGCATACGAGTTGGCACTAAATGGTTGACAATACTCATATATCTATCAGTATTACCAAACGAGAAATCGATTATTGCTAAGATTAATTCTGTATGCACTGTCTTTCAAATCCAACTTACCATTTCTCTAACCAAATTAACGGTTTTCCAAACTTTTGAAGACAATTATGATGTTTTAATCACAATTAATACTGTTTTTCAGTTTCAGTAAAGATCGAATTATTGAGGCAATTATCTCCCATATTTTACTTGATGATTAATCGCTATTTCACTTATAGACCGAATTAAGAGTGTGATTCATACTGCATACATACTAAATAGAGAGTAGTGTGAAAAGTATGAGTATTATTTATTTTATAATTCTTGTAAAACACTTTTAAATCCACAGATGTAATTATGTAACCCAACCACGTGGAGAGTGGATACTCTCATGTTTACTATTCAATTTGTTTTTCTTTATTAAATTTCAACAATTTTAGCTGGCTAGCCATTATAACTTTCTTTGGAAATTAACGCCTTTAGACAAAACAAACCGACCTTAAAATGGACCACTACGAAAAAGCTAAGTCATTGTAAGGATTGGAAAGTCAAGTCATTAAACGTATTTACAAAAATATATTCGACCGCCGACCGCCGACCTACCCTCCAAATACTCGGAATATTTTGATTTAAAAAATACATCGAAAACAGTTAATCAGTAAAGAATCCATCACACTTATCGTTGATCCCTATGTTGATTAACTACAGAAAATGACAACTACTTAACTATATCCAATTTCCCATCTACATGATACATAAATAAAATAATTCAGATACAGGACCAAAATATCCCTGGTTTTCTAATATCTTCTCTCATTCAATATTCCAAGCAATGAGCAATTAAAAGGGCAATGCAATTTGTGAGAGAATGATACAAAAAGAAAGATTTAAAAGCGCATATATACGAGGTGGAAGATAAAGTGTTCCAATATTTCGAGATTATTTTCGTATTTGATATTTTTCGTAATGCATTACAATTTGATATTCTTGTTATTTTATTCTCACGTGAATTTTGTATTGCTCATAAATTTTTAGTAGTGCATGTTTAGATGTATTAGGTCTTCACTGGTCAGAATTTACTTATGCAATACTTCGACATATATTATACTATAAAATTCTTTGTAAATCAGATTTTCATATTAGTGCATGCATAATTAGTATTTTAGTAAACAGTTGTATACATGCTTTGAGTCGCTCATCCATTCCATATCGTACTTGTATTCATTATTCATAACATTACCAAGTTACAATTTTTTTGGTAACATTTATAGCAATATATATTTACCCATGGCGTGCATATAGATAGAAATCACTACGTTGAATATGTACAATAAATTTTAGGCAGAAATGTCAAAAATGTCTATTATCTTTTGTTAACTTTACTTTTTGTTCGTTATATTTTTAAGCTGCCGAAAATGCCCACTATTTTTGCCAAAAATGCTCGATTTACTGTTCATCCGCCAAATTGATAAATCGCGTCCAACGTGGCAAAATCGCACCTCCACGTGTAATTAATTTAGTACACCTAGATTTTTATTAAATTTAAACCCAATTTATTCAAATTTAAAAAAATAAATAAAAAATAAATAAAAATATAAATTATCAGTCATTCACTCCCACCCTCCCCCCCCCCAACCCAAACCCAACAACCCCCCCCCCCCCCCACACACCCCGCCCAGCCCCACCCAACCCAACCCCGCCCCGCCCAACCCAACCCAACCCAACCCCGCCCCACCCCGCCCCATTGCCCACCCTCACACACACCAGCCGTGGTGGTGATGGTGTTGATGTGCGGCTGCGGTGGCGATGCAGGTGGAGGTGGTGGTGGTGTTGATGTGATGCGGCGACGGCGGTGCAATTGGAGATTGTGGTGGTGGTGATGTGATGCGGCGGTGCAGGTGAAGGTGGTGTTGATGTGCGGCTGCGGCGGCGATGCAGGTGGATGTGCTGGTGGTGGTGGTGTTGATGTGCTGCGGCGACGGCGGTGCAATTGGAGGTGGTGGTGGTGGTGGTGGTGTGCTGCTGCGGCGGTGCAGGTGGAGGTGGTGGGCGTGGGGGCTGGGGGTGGGGGGGGGGGGGGAGAGCAGCGAAAGTGACGACCTAAAATTTTTCTTTTCTTTTTTTTTTTCATTTTTTTAAGTTTTTTAATTCTTAAAAAATTAAGTAATTGAAATTAGATTTATATATAAAGTTTTATACTTTAAATGAATAAAGTTTATTATATTAAAAAAATATATTATAGAGTAAGTTTTTAAACTTTAAATAATAAAGTTAATTATAAAGATTTAACTTTTCATATTCTTCTATTTTTAAAAAAAGAAATAGTTATTAAAATTTTTAAATTATACTACAATACATTTTATGACATAACAGCCACATTTTGGCCACATATGTCAATATTTGATGACATGGCTGCCACTAGGCGTCAAACAGTGAATCGGACATTTTTGGCAAAGATATAGGAGTGTAGGGACTACAAGATTTCGCAGTATTAGCTACCGCAAGTCTGTCGCCACTCATTAGCTACCGGAAACCCGTAGCTAACACGTGTACAGACGGAAACCCAGTCGCTAACCTAGGTGGTGACACTCTGTCAGTCGCCAAGAGATGTAGCCACGGACATTCCGTCGCTAGCTCGGTCGCTAGTTTAAACTGGCGACGGAATTTTCGTCGCCCACGGGAGAGTAGCGATAGTATTTCTATCGTATTTAGGGCAACACGCGGGTTGCCCTGGGCCGCAGCTGGGCCAAAGGGGCGACGGAACGCCCATCGATACTGATACAGTCGCAACGGGAATTCTGTTGCCATATTTCCAGTGTATAAAAATACACGCCTCCTCCTCATAAACATAAAACCACGTCGCCCATTTCGGTCGCTGCTGCCCCTCGCCGTCGACGCAACTTATTTAGTTTGTTGTGTAGTTTATGGGGTTTGAGTATGAACTTATGGATGTATGTTGGTTAATGTTTTATGTAATTTGTTATATTTTGTTTCTCCAACTTTTATTATGTGTGACAATCGAAAAAAATAAAAAATGACGAAAATAACAACGAAAAACACCGTTTTAAATGACAATTAAAAGATGCAACTTTCGACGAATAAATATCAAGGAAAGATCGAATGTCAATACACACAAAAAAAATATACAATATTGTAACTATCCACTAATCTTCACTTTCATCCGAATCAGAATCACCTTCTTCCTCCTCGTCAAAACCACCATCTTCTCCCTAGTCTGAGTCACCTTCTTCCTCGTCATCTGAGTCACCTTCTTCCTCATCATCTGAATGAACCACTGCTCGACGCACATCTTCAACCAAATCAAATTCACTGCCCTAGTTGAACCTCCATGGGAAATGAGCCCAACTCTACATATACGTTGAACCCTACAGATTCATTCTCCTGTAACACTTCTGACGGCATTCTGGGCAGCTCCTCTTCGACGGAATCCACAATTAAAGACATGTCGATATTGTGTCTAGCTGGAATTTTGGATAAAGCCCACCATCATCTGCGACGTGGCTGACAAGGGTACGGGGTATAATAGGGTTGGAGTGCTTGGTTGGCAAAAACAAACGGTTTGTTGGTTGCGAGATAGCGCCGTGGATTAATATCAACCAGTTGGTATGTTTGGTCTATTGAAGTCCCTTGGTTGATATCATACCACTTGCATTTGAAAAGCACAATGTAAAGCGGTCGTACACCCCCCCCCCCCCCAAATACACCACTTCTATAATATCTTTGAGGGTTCCGTAAAAATTGGTGTCGTCTCCTCCTCCCATGATCCTCTTTACATAAACTCCGCTACAGTTAGTCTTCCTTGGCCCAAGTGTACTCTCTGTATACCCTCTGTATGGAATCTAAATCCATTCACAATGTATCCATCGTACTTGTTCACCGTACATGTTGGTCCACTTATCAACTGTCTTAGACGGGCATCAACCTCGAAATCTCCACTCAAACTTGCATGTTTGAACCATGTCACATATTCTTTGTTCCTTTTCTTTTGGACCTCCATGGTACTTAGATTGGCACATATTCTTGTTCGATCAACCTGTGTATTGTAAAATAAAATTTCAATCATAAACCACACCAATTGATCTTTTATTAGGTAAAATAATAGCGTAAGTAAAAAACAATGTTGAAATGTTACTCACTCAAGCCAACCATCAAGTTCTGTAAAGTTAAGAAGTGTGTAAAGCTCAATCTGCTCCAATTCTATATCGATCAACTGTCGTTTGCTTAATGCTCCTACATGGGTGCCTTTCTTACGGAATATTGGAAGATCGTTATTCCACTCCGAGCTAACAAGTTCATGGTTTCTAGTGATTTGATTACACCTTGTTGTAATCGAAGCATCCAGATAGTGCGAACACAGATTGGCAATCTCCGATTGTACATGCGCCTGCATAAAATAATTGTTAGCAAATGAAACAACAGTGCAGAACACTTGTAATCAAAATTCGAAGATGAAATTAAAATTGGTGGTTGTACCTCTCGAATGGATACCTCCATCTATAGTGGACGGGCCCCCTAACTCTAGAGTAACGTCCCAAAATTAGGAAAAAATTAAATTTATACTTTAGTCCTTGAACTTTTAAAAATTTCTATTTTGACCCTAAATATTTAAAAAAATTGCATTTGAGCCCCCTAAACTTAAAAGTTAGTATTTTATTATATTTACAGGTCTTTAATCCTAACATATATTTCAATTTCAAATATTAACCAAGTTGATTGAATTACCTAGATAAATTACATAAGTAAATATGTATGTAACAAAGAAATCTAATTATACCCATTTAAATTTTAATTATAAATAATTGAGGGACTTAATATGCAATTAACCAATTGATGAAGTAAGTCATGACATCTTTTTGATGAGGTAAGTCATGGCATCCTTAAGAACATGATTAAATTCAGATTTTTTGTGATTTATTATAAAATAATCAAGGTGAGACATAAATAGTTATGATTAAAATTTCTATTTTCGCCTATAAATACTCACCATTGTTCAACATTTTATATAGCCCAAAGTAATCTGATTCTGCAAAAGTAACTAGAAATAAAAGTTGTTCCTTTTTTGTGTTTTCGTTCGGAAAATAATTTTCCAAATTTTTATCTTGTTATTTTCTACCCAAAAAGATGCCAAAACTTTTACTGCTCAGGAAAGGTCGAATCCACCCTGCACCTTAGAAAAATCATATCAAACAGTAGATACATTATTTTACTATCAATGTTCGGTTGCATACTCTCCTTGTTTATATCTTTATATTTAAGTTATAAAACCAGTACATGCATTTTAAACTTACTATGTAAAATAAAGTAATAAATGACTAAGTTATACCTTTTAAGGTGTTACTTCATATGATAATTATTTTATGTGTGGGTATTACAAACTTTGACTTGATTAAAGACTAAAAATACGAGTTTTCCTAGAGTTAGTTAAGTAATATATTTTTAAGGATTGATAATGCATCAAATTGGATAGTTAATCAATTCTTACTTGTTACCGTTACTTGTCGTCGAAATGACTTTAACATGAATACTCACAACCATAAGTTTAAAAATATGGTTGTTTAACATAATTTTGAGAGAGAAATAAGGTGGTTAAAACAATGGATATTTAATATTCAAATTAAAGCATATGTTTTTCTTTAAATTCATCAACTAAGATTTTCATGCTTTATATAATGATATAAATTAAGCTAATGTGTTATTTACTAAGATTTACATTATAAGTAGCATTTTTTACCAGAACGTTCTCAATTTCACCAACACCAGAACTGAAGAAAAAATACTAATATTTGTTGTGATAAATTATAAATTCAGTTGATTAATATTATTTAAATTTGTTAAAGGTTTGACGAACTAATCAACGACATCAAGGTCCCCCGTACGAGTAAGTGTGAGGTTCCATTACTGATTTGTTCTAGCCCCGTTTGGCATCCGGCCCTGAGGAACTTGGACAGAAAAGCCACTACTTCGTTACCAAACCTCGAACAACCTATATTTTATCATAATCCCGTTTTGCATCTCATCTCATAACATGATTTTCTTACTCATCGTTAAATCATATCCAATCATTTATTATTTATCATATTGATTCATAATCATGGTAATTCCCCGATATTTTAATCTCATCTTTTAGTTCTAGAACTGTGCAAAGAGCAACGAATGTTCGGGACATGTAGCTCAAGGAGCAACGGATATTATCCGGTTTACTAGCTTATTTGTTTATATGTTGTACCCATTGGGATGTCTTTGGAAAGTTGGACCAAGGGATTGAGTCGAGGTACTGTTCGGCAGTAAGGACTGTCAGTTTAAGGAATTTCGCTTGATACCCATCTATCTAGGCGCCGCTTACACTTAGAAGTTGGATGTAAACCGCGTGCTGGATTGACATGTACTCGAGCATGTCTCTTGATTGTTTGCGAGGTCACTTCTCGTCGGGAGGTATAAGATAGAATATTAGATGTCATAAGGTTGGATTCGTTTATTGTTAAGCACAAGTTCATTAACTATTCTATGAGAACTCCAATACCATTGCTATATCAAATTATCTAGTTGAATTGTTTATACCGGTAAGATCACTCCTTGAAATGTATCCATTAAATCACAGTTAATTCTTGCATTGCCAGTTCTTTTATATGAGTCTCAGTAAGTCATTAAAGACTTATTTCTCGTTTCTTCTGTCTATTCATCAGGATAAAATTAACATGGCAACATGGATCAAGTGAATAATTGTTCAAGCGTGCATTTTGGAATATTCGTGTTTTGTCACTAGTGCATAATCATTAAAAAAAGTCACATTATTTGTAATACAAGACTCCCGCTGTATATATCAAAACATATTTTATAAAACGGGTATGATTTTGATTCTGAACAAGTGAGACTCCTTCCTATGAGTTACGCTTTAGTCTAAGTTGGGTAAAGTGACTGATCACCACCGAGCCAACTTTGATCGGAGCATGGCTCGTAGAGCGCGATCGTCACATCTAGTCTCATATGACAAATGAATGGTGTAACGCCCCCAAAAAATTGAATAAAAATATAAATTTACAGTTAAGTCCTTAAACTTTTGAAAATAGCATTTTGACCCCAAACATTTGAGAAGAATTACATTTTAGTCCTTGAACAAAAATTAACCAATTTTTACTATCTTACATTCTTCAAATATCTTTACAAAATATATTTTACATGTACATATTGATCTTGAAGTTTTTTTACGTAGAAAAATTTACATAAGTAAATATGTGTAAAAATATCTATTTATTCATATTTGATTTTATTATAAACAACAAGAATAATATCACATCATATGTGAATGGTTTTGAACTCAGCCACATTACTCTTGTGACAATTGAAATTAGATTTTGGTGATTAGTTGTTAAAAAATATTAAAGTGGGACATTAACCTAAATTGTTTTAACATGTATAAATAAATAAATAAATAAATAAATATGTATATTTTTATCTATATGTGTTTTCTTTTAATTAGACATATCATATTATAAGTTATGGAACAAGAATCAGCCACATCTCCCATTTAGATTATTAGAATCAGAATTAGGTAGCCAAGGATAAAGAAATTAGGGTGGGACCTTAATCAAAAGTATTTTAACATGATTTTTTGGCTATAAATAGTAGACTTTCTTCCAACAATTTTCACATCCAAACCATTTTAGTTTTTAGATTCTTTCTTACAACCAATCTCTTCAGTTTTGAGTGTATTTTCAGGAAAATTCATCCCAAGTTTCCATTTCATCATTTTCTACTTGAAAATACCCCAAAACTTTTATTGCGCAGCAGCCCTGCACCTCCGAAAAATCATAACTAATTGTAAAAAACTCATTTTTAATCAAGGTAAACAGCTGAGTACTTCTCATGATGTCCTTTAACTTTCATATGATTTAGAGGGTATAAATTCCTAAACCGTAGATTGCTGTCTGAAAATCCGAAAATAGGTTCTATGTTTTCAAGAATTATTTAGCATAGAAAACCTTTGGATTTTCTTTACAATTTGGGTACACATGTTCCTAATAATGTTAGGTACCAGAAAAAACAAAAAATATTTGGGTACAAAGTCCATTTGGATATCCGATTGAAGGTAAACCCGATATTGCGATGATTTTTAGCTTATTTGCTTATTTTATGTTCTTAGCTTATGATTGAAAATAATCATCACGATTCCATGATTGATCACTCACACATGACTCTTATAAGATATAACAATGGTTAGAATCACTTTAATATAACTTGGAGCCACGAATTAATTTTTTGAGATTTTTCAATAGTATATAAATAGTGTATCTATCATGTTTAACATATCCTTACATAAGTTTAATAAGATTATCATATATACTTTCGTGGTCTAATCCTCTTATATGATTATGTATCGTAACTTAAATATTCTTTGATCATTTAGCTTGATTATGTTTACGTATTAATATTTTTTATAAGTTATAAATACAATGTTATGTAATTTAAGATAATTTTGAAATAAAATAATATTAACTAAGTTATACAATTTACTGGATTGCTTCATAAGATAAATGTTTGATGTCATGATTCCTAAATTTCTTGGATGTCATGATTCCTAAAATTGTTTGATAACATGATTCCTAAAATTGTTTGATAATTTTAAAAAAAAAGATTTTCCATAAATCATTAAGTAAAATATTTCGAAGATTTATTATACATCAAATTAAATAGTGTATTATACTATATTTGATATTATTGTATACTTACCATTTGAAATGATTTTCTAACATTAGAAAAGTTATAACTACAATTATAATTATAAATATATGTTTGCTTAAGATAAATCTTGAGATATAAGTTACGTATACAAAGTATATTTGATATTTAACTTAACCTTACGGCATCAAAGTTTATCGCATAAGATTTTCATCAATAATATGTGCTATTTACTTAAATTAGTATTGCCTACCTTTTTAACAAGAACTTTCTCAAATTTTATTAACACGAAAGTTGAATAGTACATATGTTTATTGCGGTGAGTTATGATTATTCAGTTAAGTGATATTATCGTAATGTTATTAAAGGTTTGATAAATTAATCAACGACGCGCAAGATTCTCTGTACAAATAAATGTAAGGTTTAAATTCTGAGTTCATTCTAGCCCCCTTTGGCATCCGGCCCTGAGGAATTTGGACAGAAAAGTCACAACTTCATTACCAAACCATGAACAACTTATAATTCATCTTATTCCTATTTTTGCATCTCATCAAGAAGTGTGATTTTCTCAGTTATTGTTAAATTATCCACAACCATTAATTATTCATCATATATAATCTCATGTACTCGTTCTTGAACTGTAAAGAGCAACAAACTGTGTGTTTGGGACATGTAGCTCAATAAGCAATGAATATTATCCGGTTTACTAGCTTGTTTGTTTATCACCAATTGGGACGCCTTTGAAAAGTTGGGCCCAGGTATTGAGTCAATTTACTGCTGGGCAATAAGGACTGTTGGTTTAAGTAATTTTGTTTGATACCCATTTATCTAGGTGCCGCTTGCAATCGGGAGTTGGCTGTAATCCGCGTGCTGGATCGACATGTACTCGAGCATGTCGCCTATTTTGTTTGCGAGGTCGCTCCTCGTCGGAAGGAGGTAGTATTTGGAAGTATAAGGTTGGACTGGTTTACTGTTAGCGCACATGTTCATAAATTATTTCCAGAATATTCCGGTACCATTGCTACATTAAATTATCTTGTTAAACTGTTTCTATCGGTAAGATCACTCCTAGAAATATATCAATTGAATCATTGTTAATTCTTGCATTGACACTTGTTTGGGCGATTTATTATTTTTGCCATTTATTTTATATAAACTTCAAGTTTTGCCCTTTTGTTTTGCGGGCTTTTTTTTCCCGCTAACTTTATTTTTTTGATTTAATTTTGCCCGATGGACTTCGCTGAGGGATGAATCGAAGCCCAGACGACGTGGCGACACACGTGGCATACAGACGATGGTCACGTGGTGCCACGTCAACATTTTTTTTTACTCAACTTGTAAAAATTAAAAATAAACTAATATTCAAAATTATATTTAATTTTATTATATATTATTCTAAATCATAAAAAAATAGTATCAATTCAAGTATATTAAAAAAGGTTTATTTAAAATATTTACTAAATTTATATTTACTAATAAAAACTAAAATAATATTTATATTACTAGTAAAAATTAAAAATAATTTTTTTTACTAGTACAAATTTAAAAAAAATTTAATATGCAAAATTATATTTAATTTTAATATATATTATTCTAAATCATAAAAAAATAGTATCAATTCAAGTTTATTAAAAAGGTTTATCTTAAAAAAACAAAAAAATAAATAAATTAATCATCATCTTCATCACCACCACCGCTCCCCCCCACCCCGCCGCCGCCGTCGCCGCCACCACCAACACCATCTTCATCAGATCCATCACCGAACACCACCACAATCTTCTTCTCCACCACCACCCCACCACCACCACCACCCTCTCCCTCCCCCGATAGCTAACAAGGGTTCTTTAATCTCCACCACCATCACCATCCTCTAAATTTCAAAATTTCGGCACCACCACCACCACCTCCGTTGCCATCGCCACAAAATCCATTCAATTCCAAAAAACACAAAAGGAAGCGATCAACAACAATCGCTTCGACAAATTCCCTAATCCCCAAATTCTGCCAGTCACAACCACAATCACAGCTTCGACAAAATCGACGAGAGTTCGAACAGTAGCGGAGAATCGCTGCTACACCCAATGCCGGAGATTTCGTCTTCGACAACAATGGCAGTTTCGTCTTCGACAATAACTCTGGGGATTTCGTCTTCGCCCCTCCGCGGTTTATCCCTCTTCGACAACAATGACGGTGGTGGAGGTGTGGGAGGGGGGGGGGGGTACGGGTAGGGCTTTTTAAAAAAATATATATATATATTTGTATGTTTACGGTAGTTTGTATGTTATATATATATATATATATATATATATATTTGATATATATATATATATATAAAGTTAATGGGGGTAATTTGGTAATTATCCTTATTTCTCAAGATTTTTTTTAAAAAATTGTTGACGTGGCGCCACATGGCCGTCCTCTGTATGCCACGTGTGTCGCCACGTCGTCTGGGCTTCGATTAAGCCCTCAGCGAAGCCCACCGGGCAAATTTAAAACAAAAAAAAATAAAGTTAACGGGCAAAAAAAAAAAAACCGGTAAGAAAAAGGGCAAAACTTGAAGTTTAGCAAAAATAAAGGGCAAAAATAATAAATCGCCCCACTTGTTTTGTATGAGTCTCACTAAGTCATCAAAGACTTATTCCTCGTTTTTCCTGTCTGTCCATTCCTCATGATAGGACCGATGTGACAGCATGGATCATGTGAATATTCTTGCTAGTCTTGCCTTTTGGAATGTCCGTATAATTGAAAATGTTTATCAACAGAGCATAATTATCAAAGTTATCAAAATATTTGTATTTTCAAGACATCCGTTATGTATATTAAAAGTTATTTTTTTTATCATAAAGTGTATGGTTGATCTTGGACAGTGACACCTCTTCATACGAGACGTATTTTAGTCTGATTTGAGTAAAGTGTCTAACCATCACCGAACCAACTCGAATAGGAACATTACTCATGGGGCTGGCCCTCACAAATGGCCAAGTGCTCCATGGAATCAAAGAATGCCGAAAGAAATATCTGTTCCAACTTACACATTGTGACAATTATTGATTTCTCAAGTTGGGCCATATCTGTTGCTGAAACCTCTGAAACGCAAATAGCCTTGAAAAAATGACTAATCTCCACTAACGGGTCCCAAATAGGATATTCAAGGAATCCGTGAAAGGCAATCGGGATCAGTCTCTGCATGAATACGTGACAGTCATGACTCTTCATTCCATACAATCTTCCTTGTTGCTTTTGCACACATCGTCCTAAGTTTGAGGCATATCCATCGGGAAACTTAAGCCCAAACAACCACTCCAAAACCTTATTCTTTTGATCCCTCGAAAGCACATATTTCGCCTTGGGCTTCTTCACTATATTTCCATTGCCGACGGGAGTTAGAAATAGATCCGTATGATTTGTCAAGGTCTGAAAATCACGTCTAGCCTTGACATTGTCTTTCGTCTTTGAAGCGTCCGTCACCGTGTTCTTGATGTTATCGAAAACATTCTTCTCACAATGCATAACATCAAGGTTATGACGAATCAAATTCGAGGACCAATAAGGTAATTCCCAAATAATACTCCTTCGGCACCAACTATGAGTAGTCCCAAAACCCGAAATCTTATGTGTTTGTAACCCAAATCCAACTGGTGGTAGTTGATCCACAATTTTTCGCATTTCCTCACCTTTTCTACGTGGAATAAGAGCTTATGGTGCATCTCTTCAATAATAGAAATCTTTTTGTTTTTCCGCCAAAAATGTCCTTAAGGCAGAAATTGACGATGATAGTCAAAGAAAGTTGGTTTCCCACAATTATTCAAGGTAAATGACTTTGTAAACTTCATACAATAAGGTCAAGATAACTTCCCATGACTACTACACTGAGACAACATTCCATAAGCTGGGAAATCACTAATTTGTCCACATTAACGCCGCTCTTAACTGAAAGTTCTGCCTACTCTCGAAGCTATCATACGTACTCAAACCATCCGTCCATAAAATTCTTCAACTCGTCTATTAAAGATATTAACAATAAGTCAAGGTTCTTCCCAGGACATTGTGAACCAGGTATAATAAGGCTCAGAAAGATAAACTCTGCCCGCATGCAAAGATCAGAAGGGAGGTCATAAAGGGTTACAAATACAGGCCAACACGAGTAATTGGTTCCAGATTGGTTGAATGGTGTGAACCCATCTGTACATAAACCTAGTTGAACATTGCGTGGCTCTGCTGCAAAGTTTGGATGACAACGATCAAAATGTTGCCAGGCTTCTGCTGCAGCCGGATGGATCATCCTATCAGTCGATTGTCGACATTTCAAATGCCATGTCATGTGCTTTGCAGTGCCTTAGAATAGTACAACCTTTGTAGACGAGGAGCTATGGGGAAGTACCACAATTTCTTCTTAGAGACTTTTGACTTCCTTCCAGTCTCATACCTTGTCTCCTTACAAACATGGCATGTTTCCCTATCCGCATTCTCGCTATAGTACAAGAAACAAAAAGTTTGGAAACATCAATTGTCGTGTACCCTATACCCAGACCCATCAACATCCTATTCAACTCGTGCACTGTATCATGTAACATCTTCTCAATCTCCGGATCCATACCATCTTTACTTAGTCTTATGAACTTGTTAGTTGCTGCATTACTAACTTTGTGCATAACCTTTGTAGTCAAACACTCTGAAATCCATTAGAGTACATTTCTCTCCTTTAGACTATGTATCTTCACGTTTCCAAGATCCATCAAATCGAAGAATGCCTTGGCATCAGGATTTGGTTCATCGGCGTGCACTGCTTCATGTTCATATCGCCCACCATATGCATCTACGATCATCTCTCTTAAGTCATTGAACATGGCTATGTGCAGGACTAGTAGTACGAGTGGGTGGTGGGCTAGGTGAGTCATCTAAATACGATGTAGACCCCCGCTCAAAATTCTCACCAAGCGACAACAAAATCCAATATTGACCCATGAAGCCAGACTTATACAAGTGATTACGTACTGTATTTCGATCCAACCACTTTGTGTTTGTGCACTTAAGACAAGGGCACCTAAAATTGTTTTTTAGATCTAAATATGATGTTTGTTGGGAAGCGAAATCTATAAACGACCGAAACCCAACAATAAAAATCTCCTTCAAATAACCATTGTCGTCTAACCTATCGTACATCCAAGATCTATCGCCACCATTAGCCATTTTTTATCTATGTTAAAAACCAGGAATTAAAATTTATTCTAATAATTAAACAATATATATTAAATAAATTTATAACAATTTACGTCGTTAGCATAGTATAAAACTTACTTATTGGCGCGCAGACTCCCGATTGTCAAGTACCGCAATTCGAGCTCGTCTAGCCATGTCACCTCGTATTTTAAACTATAATATATATTCTACAACCACGAAAAAATAATAAGATTAAAGTAAATATTTAAAACTTCAAATCGTGCAAAAAAGTGATAAAACATGAAAGGAGTAAGAAAAAAATTTACATAGAACAAATGTGAGAGTGGAATGATGAATTCTCAAATGGGGAGAGAAGTTGTATTTATAAGGGAAATCGTTCATTAGCTACCGCACGACGGTAGCTAATTTCAACAGTAACGCCCATTAGCTACCGCCTAGCGGTCGCTGATGACAACGGTAACATTCATTAGCGACCGCAAGGCGATAGCTAATGTTTTTTACTATTGACATTAGCTACCGCGAGGCTGTAGCTAAACTTTGTTACCGTTGACACTAGCTATCGCATAGCATTAGCTAACTATTCTTACCGTTGGCACAAATTTGAAAATTTGATTAAACCCTTTACACATAGCCTAACAGCAGTGACCAAATTGCGGTAGCTAATATTTATACCCTAACAGTAGCTACCGCAGGTCGGTAACTACTGACCACATTAGCTACCACAACCCGGTAGCTACTAATATTCAACTTCTTAAATTACGATATTTGACGATTATTTTACATATATTTATTTGTTTGTTATCAATTACGTTAATAACAAGTAATAGTTAACTAAATAAACAAAAAATGATGATTTCATTGCACAATCAAATGACATTACTAATGCCGGTTCATAATAACAATGATACATAATGTCGTTTGTTTGTCAATACTATATATATGTATGTATGTCCTAAGAGAACGCTAAATAAAGACTGTAACTTCACATCATAAAGAATCATCACATTTCATCGATACATCAATCACCGCGTCACAATGATATTTTAGTCACATATACGAGACATGATTAAGTGTACAGGTAAAACTAATATATACGTCACACAACAATACATCAATCGTAATAATAACTCAATTTCTAATAAATAAGTTAATTATTACTTATTATTACTAATATTAATAAACTCAAAACATAAAGAAATCAATATCACACAAAGAAATCTAAAATATAGAAAAAAAAATTAACAATAGCTACGCCTGAGAGGTAGCTACTAATATTCAACGAACATTAGCTACCGTGCTTCGGTAGCTAATAATAATCAACGGACATTTGCTACCGTGTTTTCGTTGCTACAACATCATTAGCTACCGATAGTCGGCAACTACTAATATTCAACCTGGCAGAACCCAGAAAATTGACAATTAGCTACCGATTTTCTGTCGCAAAACGTCAAAAATTTGGGTGCCCATAGTGTGAAAAATTCAAAATTTCCAAAATTTCAAAATATTTGGGCATTAGCTACAGATTTTCGATAGCAAAACGTCGAAAATTTGGGCGCCCAAGTGCAGGAAATTCAAAATTTTCGAAAATTCAAAATTTTCAATCTCATATTATAAATTCCCCTTTATTCTTCAATCTACAAAATAATCCCAACACTTCTCCAATCTAAAAACTATCCTTACCATTTCTTTATTTCTTCATATCTTCCAATTCTCTTTATTTATCAAATCTACAAAATAATCCCAACACTCTCTTCAAATCATCAATAATTCCTCACTTCACCAATCTAAAAAACTATCCATATCATTTCTTTATTTCTTCATATCTTCCAATTTTTTACATTTATCAAATCCTAACACTCTCTTCAAATCTTCAAAATATTTTTAATTTCTCAAATCTTAAAAAATATTCTCAATACTTTCTTCATATCTTCAAAACTCCAAACCTTTTTTATTTCACAATCATTTTGTCAAAAAAATTATACATTTATTTAAATGCTTGTTTGTGTTAAATTAACAAATCAACACCGATTTTCATATTGGTGAAACAATAAACCAATAATTTTCCGGAATAATTTATTTTAAAAATCTGTAAATGTTATTATTAGCTACCGCATTGCGGTAGCTAATAATATTCAAGACTTTTAATGTTATTAGCTACCGCCAGCCGGTAGCGAACTGTTTAAATATAATTTGCTACCGCAAATCGGTAGTTACTAATATTCATAAAGTTAGCTAATGAAACACGGTAGCTAATGACATTCATACTATTAGCTACAAAAACTCGATAGCAAATGCGGGTTAAAATGGGGGCCAAATTGATACGTTGGTGACGAAATTTTGATCGCTAACTTACATATTAGCTACCAAAAACTGGTTGCTAAAGTCAAAGAGCTGGCGCGGACGTAGCGACGAATCTGCGGTCACTAATTGTGGCGACGAACAGGCGGTAGCAAAACGCGATAATAGCTATCAGAATTCTATCGCTAGTAATTAGCGACGAAATTATTAGCGACCGAAAATCAGCGACCTTACTTCCTGTCGCTAATGATCATTAACGACCGCATTTGGATCAATAGCTACCGAAAATACGGTCGCTAATGATCAATCATCTTGTAGTGAAGATTGATGTGAAAGTCGCGTATATGTAAAAATTATATCACAGAAATCAAAATCTTCTATTTCGGACGAGCCACTAGTGAGGCTGCCTATAGTAAGAAGAATTAAATAGCTAAGTTGATGCAATTCTATTACTTTTTTCTTTAACAATATGATCCATTATATAATAATATAGAATTGAAAAAAGAAGAAGTCACTAGCTGATTGGTCGGTCGACTTTTATTGGTTATTGACGAATTTGTGATAGTCCATTCAAAACTCGATTGGGATTTAAAAACAGTATGATTGCAATATATTTGGGACCACCAACTTGTGAACCCTAAAAATCTTCTGTTTTTTTTTTTTATTAGGCAAATATATTCTATAACATTATGACCGTGTCCGCGCCGACCACCATATATTTTCTTATATTGTAACCAATTCCTTGCAAAATAAAAATCCGCCCTTCACTTTAAGATAATATCAGAAACTGTCTTTACGTTTACAAACTTGCAAAATTAGTCATATCGCGACATCGCGTCAGGTAGTTTGCAATTTAATCCTTTTCAAGGATATCTTTATATACATTTTTTAGTCTTCAAATTATTATTTAAAGTATTTGTACTTAATTAGTCAAACTACCATTATTCAAATTATCTCCTTATACTTTCAAATGGTTAATTAATTTTTTGTTTTATAAAGGTTAGAAAAAATAATTGACGCTTGATCGCTTATAATCAATTCATATAGCTTCTCAAAGTTCATTTATCAAGAAATCACCATAATGCACTAACCTAGACCACTTTTAAAATTTGGTCATTTCTTGATTAAATAGCAATTACTCATTGCAATCCACCACCTTACTCCTACATAGGGCGTCTTAATTCTATATTCAAGAAGAGTCCAGCTTAGCAGAGCAATCAACAAATAATTCCTAATCGAATGACAGTTGTGAATGGGGTCAAAAGGGCATGAGCTGCCCAACCCAAACTATTCTGAAGTCGATGAAAGACTCATGGGGTTGGGTCTATTGCATAGAGCGATAAAGCGCGAAAAGAGTGATTCGAGAGCAAGAAAGTAACTCTAGGAAATGGACACGACAAATAAATAACCTAATGTTGAAGGGCTAATTGCAATACTCTTATTTTTTTATAATTTGGTTAAATTGCAATATGCCCCCAACAAAACAAAGAAAAATAAATAAGAGTACTAGGCTTATAAATATAACCTGCAGAGAGAGAGAGAGAGAGAGAGATAAGGATCCAGTCCAACACCTCTGTACATACAGTTAGAGAGATGAAGTGCAGAGTTAGAGAGAGAGGCACTGCCTGTCGGTACATTTTGTAAGTTGTTCTAACTAAATTCAAAAAATAAAAATAAAAACAAAAATATTCTTATATTTATAAAGATATATAGAGAGAGAAAGAAAGAAATATAGAGATGGAGGGTATTGTCGGAATTTCTCCCGACGGCGCCGCCGCGGAGAACGGCGGCCGGAAAAAGGCCAACAGGCCATACAGAGGCGTCCGGCAGCGGAAGTGGGGTCGGTGGGTGGCTGAGATCCGGGAGCCCAACAAGCGTTCCCGCCTCTGGCTGGGCTCCTACTCCACCCCGATCGCGGCGGCGCGCGCGTACGACACGGCGGTGTACTACCTCCGCGGCCCGACGCAGGCGGCGAAACTCAACTTCCCCGACGAGGCCTTTCCCAGCGCTTTTCCGCCGCTCAAGGATCTGTCCGCCGCCGCCGTGAGGAAAATCGCGCTGGAGGTGGGGACCACCGTGGACGCCCAGCTGTGCAGCGGCGGCGTTGGTGGTGGTGGCGGAGCTGTGATTAGTCAACGGCCGTCGGTCAAAGTTTCGTGTAATTGGGTTCGATTCGGGATTGATTTGAATAAGATGCCCGAACCCGAGGACCCGGATGTGGAGTGCTGGTGATGGGTCGGTTCGGGTCGGATTGGGTTATAGTTGGTTTTTGGATTTATTAGTAAGAGGTGTGATTGGTAACATGCGCCTCGTAGTTTGTATTGGTGGGTCAGTAAACTGTGTAAGTACTGTTTTTATTTTACTAGATCTGTTGTTTTTGATTAAAGCTTGCAGTTAGGGTTCTTTTGGATAGAATAGTTAAATTGTACTTGTTGCACCTATTCTGAGGAAATCAATGTGAAATATATTTAACATATTTAGAATTCTAGTTTGTTGGTTTTCTTAAGGGTATATAAGGTCATGGTGGAAGCTTTGGCGACCCTCACTGGAGGTTTGAGTCCCTGGGCTCCCACCACCCGGAGGGCCATATTTGAAATTTCGCCAAGCCTTGTGGGGTTGGGACCACTGTATTTAGACCCGGACCAACAGTTTATAAGATTCATCTGCGTTGTTTTCCAAAAATCCTTCTCCTTGGACGGTTTAATTCAGTATGAGCTTATTCTTCATGCTAATTACGTAGTAAAAAACTTGCACCATTGTGTCTCTTCGAATCCTACACAGTGGTTCAGCCTCCTTGATTAATTTTTTGAACTTTTTCCATGCTTGCATAATTGTTTCACCTTCATCTTGCTCGTAGTTAAGAATAGCCCTCTTTGCTACAATTTCCTTCGAGGTTAGCAAAATTTTTTCTTTAAACTTTTCAACTATCATTTCCCATGTTGTGACCTATGTCATAACATTAGTGAACCAATCAAGTGCTGCTTCTGACAAGGACATAGGAAATACTATTAGCTTTCTTAGTGAATTGTTATAAATCAGACCGTCATACAAACTCTCATATCGTGCGATATGCTGCAACGGATCTTCGTCGTACATCCCATCGAACTGATACTTCCCAACCTGCTTGTTGAACAGTATACACGTCTCTTTATTAATTTCTTCTTCTTCACCTTTGTTGTTGGGCGTAACTCTCGTGGAACTCTGGGAAGAAACAATCCTCTCAGCGTGCTTTTGGATATCTTCTTCTTATGGTTGAAAATGCAGGTGCAATTTTACTGAAAGGCTCCATGCGTGCTCCTTAAATTGCAAACAATAAAAGCTATTAATATCTGAACCACTAAGCTCACTGATTCACACAAAGTAGAAATGTCTGTTACTCCCTGGCAACAACGCCAAAAACCTAATAGGGTATTTGGTGTAATACAAAATAGAATATAAGCTTAACAAATAATTGTCACGCCTAAGTCCCACTGTGTCACGAATCAAGTAATAATAAAATGGTAAGTATAGCTACGAACCATGTATCGAATCCCAAGAGAGTGGTGGACTGTTGAATGAATCACTTAAATGTAAAAACACTAACTTCATGTCACTTTTGTGTCTTGTGTTTCCAGGGTGAATGTTGTTTAATCTAACACTGCCATGAATGCGTTTAATTTAAGAATGCTTTGTCTAAGATGCTTAATAACATGGATGATAGAGTAAATTTAACTAAGATGCAAGAAAACAGAAAATTGTGGCTTTGGAGTTTTGAATGCAAAATAACAATAAAAGACAATAAATCTAAGAAAGCAATTAAATCTATTAAACTACAAAAGCTTTGAATTAAACTAAATTAACTAGAACATAATTGAAGTAGTTGATTGGTTGTAATCAATATAAAGAAAGATTGTTTAGAGGCCGGGTTTCACCAGGATCTCTTACTATATTTCAGTTCTAGTCCTTGGTAGTTGCTTGATGGTGCACGGGTAATGGATCTGCGGAATATGGCACGAGTTATCCCAACCATACCCCTATGAGTTTCAAATAACCCATCGTGTTAACGGAATCAACCCAATTATCAGTTGTTTTAGTTGAGAGTTTAAATCTGCAACCGAATTAACTCATCAACCTAGCGTCAACAAAACCTACATAATTAAGACATATAATGTGATCTGGGTATTGCGCTCCAGTTGCTTTCGCAAATTCAAAGTAACAAATCAAATATATATCTATGACAGTCCTTAGCGTTCTACACTCTGGGCGGGCCCACACGGGTGCTTCCATTTTATCCCAGCGAGAGTAAGGTTAGTCACACAACATACTATTATTCTATCTAGACAGACAAGAACACGAAGTACACACCTCATAAAATAACTAAAATATATTAATTAATCCGAGTTACTCCCCTTCTCCAACAATGAGTAGGTTAGCTCCTCATAGTCATGAGTTCAATAATTCTCAAAGAAGTAAACAACATAAACAAGACAATAAAGGTAAAGAAAAGCTTCTCAGATCCAATGGAACCTCGTTGCTTGACTCTTCTTTTTGTCTCCTTGATGATCTCTTCTTCTTCTAAACTGCTTTCTCTCACACAATGATTATACTAAACTAAGACTTTGTAGTGCTCTTCTCTCTCTGGTGGCTATTGGGGTTTCTGCATCAGAAAGTTATTATGTCTGATGTTACGTGTCTCTTTTTCACTTGTGTCACCCTTTGAGCAACTGAACGAATTCTCTTATTTATAGTTTTTCTTCGCTCTAGGCATTTTTCTAGGGTTTTTGTCATTCAGGCCCACTTTCCTAAAAGCTACACGATCAGGGGATGCCTGATGTGTAATCGCACGACTGTTGCGCGATCTTATTTTCCAGCACTCTTCAATCGCCCTATTCTCAGATCTTTCTTCATTGAATCTCCAAATTAATGCTTTGACCCTTTGTATTCCAAAAGCATCCATTTTGGTCCTTTTTAACCTAGTTTCATCATGAATCCATAAAATCCTAAGAAAGCACAAAATAATACAAAAATAAGTAAATATATTATCAAAAGTATAAGCAAATTGATAATTAAATCAAGCTTAATAAACACTTATCAAATACCCCCAAACTTAAACCTTTCCTTGTCCTCAAGCAAACTCACTTTTGACTCGATCTAAATTAGAATGTGGTTATCAACATGTCAACATGCATAAACGTGAGTTCGCAAAATGTAACCTATGGTCAACACAAGAAATGAGATGAATAAATACAAGCACATCGAGTTTCTTATGGTCATCTTCACATCCGTTTCATGTGCTCTAATATCATATGATATTGTTGTTCATGTATAAGAGTTATTTTCATGTAACTAGTTTACAAAATCATAGCTCTTAACATATAATCACTCCACTTTCCCTCTTCCCTCTTTTAATACCCTTGACTCAAGCAGACTTCATATGTTGAGGATCGTAGGACTTTATAAGCTTGTAATGTTAGGCTCGGGTATAGGCTATAAATGGAAAAAGTCATATATGAGTTCTAGAGATATATGTAGTAAACCACTCATGTATTTTTCATTCCTCCCTTATTTGTGCCTTCTTCATTTAACCGTACATTTTGGGCTTTCTTTTTGGCATTTTCTCATATGTGTTTTCATTTGTGCATGTTTTCAAACCAACCTATACTTCATGTTTTTCGAGAGACACCCCCAAACTTAGAGTTTTGCGTGGGTTATTCGTGTTCTCTATTATATTCATCATCCTTTGTTATTTAGATTGTTCATTATCGTTCATGCTTTTGTTTTGAGCTCATACCTTATCTCTCCAACGATCCACTACATCCATCTCTAGAAATGGGTAGGATATTGATTTTTCTTTTTCGGCTCATGGTGGATAATTAGGCTTCATAAATAAAAGGCTCATAACAACATGCTTCAGTGGGGGTACTGTAGATATTCTTATATTTCATGAAGGTTTTTGGCTTGAAAGGCCCAAATGCAGTCTATAGAAACGATGACCTATTTCATTTCCTCAACACAATTTCATCTACAATCATCTCAAATAATATCCAAGTAATTCGTTAAAGTTTCACAATTACATGCTTCATTACTCTATTCTCATAAATAAGCAACATTACTCTCACTTTCATACATAAACAACAGATTGAAAAATCTCTATGAAACTAAGATACGCTTTTAACCATATTACTCAAAAAGTATTCATATTTTCCTTTATCTCAAATTTTAACTATATTATGCATATACTATCATAGATCCACACTTATTCATGTTTTTCATGCTTCAAATTCCATTCTAATAACTAAAAAAAACAAAAAAAAAAACTAGACTCAAAAACTCAAAGAACAAGATAAATACATAGCAATTAAGTAAACTAACAAAGTGTAGCTCCCCCCCCCCCCCACCTTAAATCATGCGATGTCTTCATTTTATAAAAAATAAAGAAGTAGAGTAAAAACCAGTGGACTCCCCTGATCGAGCTCAAAATACACTCGTTGGATTCTCAGTGGTGTGACTTTCTTCGTTTGTTATGCTTTCCTCGATTTCTTGCAAATCTCTCCATTTGAGATCGTTGATGTTGTGAAAGTGGTACTTGATCTCTTCCAATTGATTCACTAACTCATAATTAGTCTTTTCTAACCGTTCTTTCACCTCTAGCCATTGCTCATATGTCGTTTTCTGTCTCTTCGGTGAGGGTAATAGAATTTCTTCCATTGCTAATAACCCGTTAGTACTGAAAGTTGTTTCTATCACTTGCCTCGCAATGTGATTTATGGGATATGTATTTCGGTGGTGAATGTCCGTATCAAGCTCCGGACATCTTTCTTTGATACAAATAGCAGTTATGAGTGCTCCAAAATACATGAAACGTGGAGGACCGTTGATGATGTGTTCCTCCAAAGCTTTTATGACTTCTCCGATATTGCGTTTATCACCTCTTTTAATGCATGTCATGATCTTAGCTTGTTCCCATGAAATTTTTTCTTCACAATCTCGTGGTAAGATTCTCGAACTAACAAACAAATAAAGCTCCTTACAACGAGTTTGAAGTAACCCACAATCAGCCTAAAGCTTCCACTTTTGGTTAATTCGAAACGCTTCCTTGCTTTTGGTTAGTTGTTTCGATGTGAGCCCTTTTGATAATTTTCGGTAGACGCTCCACCTCTCCATGTATTTATTTGTCAAGCCAAAGTATTCGTTGATTCTTTGTACAACGAAACAAACCTCATGGAGTCGGATCATGGTTGATGTCTCCCTACGATCATAGTGAGCGTAGAAATCACGTACAAGGTCGTCGTTAACTACTCCCGGTCTTTGTGCAACTAGATCTAAGTTGATCTTCTTCGTGTTAATTCCTGGAACTGCAAATGCTTGCTCGTCCATAAAATCACTACGCAATAGCTGGATATACTTCTCATAACACCCTCTTCTCATAAACTTGTTCAAGTTGTATTCCACTTGTGCTATTCTAAGGTTCTCTGATGTTGTTAGTCTTCTCGTCTTAGGATCAATTGTATAGTACCTTCCTGATGCCATGTTCTTCTACAACGAACAAAATAATAAAAAAAAATCTTTTAAGAAAAATTTATAGGGCAGGTACTAAGCGCACGGTTGACTCATTTGACGAGGGGGCACGACAATTTATGTTGATGGGTTATAACATATGCCTGGACGTGGTTCAATCGATGTCAAGATTCCCCCCGAACTTGGTGTTTCCACAATTGGTGGTGGATCCCGTCATGGAAGGTCCTTTCGTATCTGGACCTTAGCCCGTGGAAGGAGCCAGGGATCCCAAATTGTTGGAATCAGGCCGGATAAGCGCATCCTTGTCAAGTTCCATACATCCGTCGGCGTCTTTGATAGAGGTGTCTGATGGTATCCGTCGGGCAATGGAGCGGGAAGGAAAATGTCCTACTCTTTTATTAAGTGGAATGTTTGGGTAGGTGTAGGGAGGTTTGATGGATTCTTTTCATATGCCTTTGTATAGTAGGGTGGTAGACTTTTGTTAAAAAACAAAAAAAAAAACTTTTGTAGCATATGTTTTTTAAGAGGGACAAAGGGGATATGAAAATCTTTGTAAAGTACGTTTGGTAAGCCTCATACACATGATCAAGTTGGCGTACATAGTTTAGTTTTATTTGTGATTTTGAACGAACCTGACTTTCTTCTTTCATATATTATTTTTCTATTTGCGAGGTGGCAGCGGTGCGACAAGGGGTTCTTAAACATATATTTTCACATTTTTTGATTTTCTTTTTATCTCCCCTTCTTTTTTTGTATTGTAAACGACGGAACCTACCTGGTTTAAGTCTGGGAGCGAATCGGGCTACTTTGGTCATTCGTCCATACTAAGACGCGTGATGATCTGGAGTCCGTCGATCTTTGTTGAGTTCTTCTTTTCGTCGGGGTAGCTGGTTTACAGGGGGTTAACAGAAGGGGACGTGTACGAGCCTTCTTTCTACTTTAGAGGTTCACACGGATTTTTATATCTTTGGACCTTTACTTGGGGGTGAAAAGACGGTTCCCACAGACGACACCATTTCATGATGTATGAATTATGATATTACGAAGGGTTGGTCTTTCCATAGTCCAATTATTAAGAATTAAGAGCAAAATATAAATAAGAATAGCTTAAGTATTTATTTCATGTGTAATGATATATGGGGGACCGAAGTCTTTGAATCACAAAGAAGAGTGGGGGGCCATATATATATGTTTTTTGGAACAGGCTCGTAGATAAATGTCCTCGAATGGCGGTGAGAGCCAGCTCTAATCAGATTTTGATACGTATCTTGAGTCTTGATGAGGAGATAAGAATTTCGAGGAGCTCCTCAGTCAGCTTCGGCTTTAATGCGTACTAATCTTGAAATATGATAAGGTTTCGAGGGGCTCCTTGTCAGCTCCATCTTTAAGGTGAACAAATCTTGAAAAAATGATATGGTTTCGAGGGGCTCCTTGTCAGCTCCGTCTTTAAGGCGTACTAATCTTGAAAATAGGATAAGGTTAGGAGGGGCTCCTTGTCATCTCCGTTTTTAAGGCGTACTTATTTTAAAAATAAGATAAGGTTTTGAGAGGCTCATTGTCAGCTCTATCTTTAATGTGTTTAAGTACCGTTTCGTAAGAGGATTCGTATTTCCTTGTATTATCAAAACTATAAACGTAGTAACTTCGGCGGTTCTTTGTTCAATATGATTGTTCTTGTTGGTGATGATTAAAATTGCTGCAAGTCAAAATTCCATGACTGTTGGCGTTTAAGGCAAATATCTTACTAGTATGGTATATGATAATGATATTTTTTTTTCTTGAACAACTATGATAATGATATATTGGTAAACACTAGACATCTTATGTGAGAATGAGTCCGTCTAATTTCTGTAAGCATTCCCGGAATGAAGGAGGAAGGCGGCGACTCATCAAGGGAATGGTAAATTGTGTTGGTCTATAGCTTATAATTCCAACATGACCCAACCTGGTATATGCTTGTACCAGCCCTTACCCAACTATATGACATGATGGGTTGGCCCGGCCAAGTGGAATCCTATGAACCGAAATTTTTACTCCAAAGACCCAAGACTAAATGCCATTGTTTTTATTTTTCTAGAGAACTGCCTAATAAAAGACCCAAGACTAAATGCCATTGTTTTTATTTTTCTAGAGAACTGCCTAATAAAATGGCAGGCCCTTTGGTTTGGTAGCATGCTACAATTGGTTACCTCTGCAATATTTCTTTTTGTGTGTGGTCGTAACCCACTAGACTACACAATTTATCTAAAGAGGACCAATTTAAACTTGAATACAAGGTGGCATGCTAGAAATCTAAAAAGTCCACAATTTTCATAATGTCTCAATCCCCAAATAGAATAATTATACAAGAAAACAAATCACATTAATATAGGTTTGCGTTGTCAAATTATTTTAGTAGTTTAAACAGACCCATGATACAAAGTTTCAAACTTTGCTACATTGTATAAATATCATTATCATCTGTTGGAAAAATAGTTTAAGTAATCAGGTTTTTACAGTTGCTTTTGAGTCAAATTTTAAACGGGTCCTGAAGTCGTATTGACAAGTTTAAGATGGAAACATGTCCTCTGTTGGAGCTTTAAAAATGTCCATTACACGCTCCAAAATGGTACATTGGTGAATAAGAAATAGATTCACGTAGTTGACTACATAAAGGTGAAAATATTAGAAATTGTTGAAAAACCCATGACTACAAGGCTATCCTACAAGGGAAAATATCACTTCTTTAGGTTTATCTATAGGAATCCTGATATGGGCATTTCCCGCATATTGGGCTAGGCCCAAACCAGGCACATTTTGGACCATATCGGGGATCACTTTCGATGTCATATCGGTAATCATCACCGATATGTTACTGTGGTCCCCGGATCCCGAGGTCTATAAATACGCGGTGCCCGGATCCCAAAGTAAGAAAGAATTATCCCTCAGTTACCACACGTCAGATCGAAATACATCCCCGATATCCCTTTCGATATCTTATTTGATATTGGGATTATCACGTGCACCTCTGACACGTCACACCACCTCATCACCGATATCAGATCGAGGGTCATCCTCGATATCACATCGAAGACAATCACCGACGTCCGTTCGATCTAGTTACCGATATCCCACTCCTATCCAAGCATCAAGGCGTAGGTTCGAGGTGTTCCGGACCAAGTCTACACGAGACACGTAGTGTAGGCTTGGTTTGAGATAGATTCGTTGTACCTCCAGACTACTCACTTGTAACCGACACTCAAATATATATAAAACGATCTATTACCAAATCAGTGGCGCCGTCTGTGGGAACACCAGTTCCCGGACAAGGACGCCGAGATGCAGGGAAGGAGGACCCGATCCGAAGTTAGCGGAATTGTGAATAGGAGCGCAAGAATGGAGGGCACGCAACTCCCTCAACACCCAACTGACCAAGAACCGACTATGGCTCAGGCCGAGATGGACCCTCCACCACCACCGATCGAGTCGCAACGAAGGCGCGGGCCTGGGAGGCCACCGCGAGCCGCGAATACGGGTCCGACCCTCGTTGCACCAAGTACGGCGGAGCCCGAGACTGAGGGCCCGCCCACCGAGGACCCCACAGCAGACGTTCCAATGACCGAGGCGCCAAGTGAGGATTTTCCCAGTCTGGAGGAGATAGTGCCCGCGGGACGAAGCGTCTTTCACCCCGCTGCCATAACCCCGGAAATGCAAGCGCAGATCAACGCCTCTGTAAAAGCGGCACTGGATTCCACTTTGGCGGAGCAAAGGACTAAGGACATTCGGGCAAGGCCCCATGAATCCGGAGCGGATGAGAGAAGGGCAAGGCAAGGGTACGATGAACAGGAGGATACGGGGGACTCTTTCAGGGAGATATCGCCCGCTGCTTACGACAGGATGGAAAGACGGGACCCCGGGACCCTAGATCGAGAGATAGCAAGAAAGATGGAGCGGCTTGACCGCGAGAGGGCGGAAGTAGTCCGGAGAATGAAACGCGGTCATGACCGTGCCGAGGTTGCCTATTCAAAGAATGAGGATGCATAAATGTTACGGGTAATCTCAAGAAGGATGGAACAGCTAGACCGCGAGAGAGCAGAATTGTCGAGGAAGTTGACTCAGAGTAAGGTGAAAGGTCGCAGTAGGACCCCATTCTCGGATGACATAGAGGCCGAGGTATTGCAAAGAGGGGACAATATCCCAGTAATCAAGCCATACGACGGAAGAGGTGACCCTACGGATCATCTCCATCAAGTCGATAGCATCCTGAACCTGCATAACTACTAGAGAAACATAAAGGCAAAGATCCTATCCACCACTTTAACGGGCGCTGCACTGGATTGGTTCGCTAGACTGGAGGCCAGATCCATAACGGACTACGAGCAGCTAAGGGAGAAATTCGAGAACCAATTCTCTAGCCAGAAAAGAACCAAGACCAACCTGCTACACCTCGGTGCTGTGCAGCAAAGGGAAAGGGAGAACCTCAGGGACTATATGAAGAGGTTCAATGATGAATTGTTGAAGGTGGACGAGCCGCATGGCGGGCAGGTCATGATGATACTATTTAAAGGTACGACCCATCGTAGGTTCGTCGAGGAGCTGATCAGATTGACTGAGCCCACCATAGCACATATCAACATGCTTGCAAACCAAATGGTCTACGAAGAAGAAATGATGGCAACACGTCAGAGTTCGTTTTCCAGCAGGAACGCGGACAGAGACCGCAACAGGGAAAGGCCCCCAAGGATGTACACCCCGTTGAATAGAGGCATTCTGGAGGTGATGGCCGTGGCGAAAAGAAACAGATGGTTGACAGAACCCAGGCCATTGAATGAGACTCCCGGGATGAAGTCATCGGGCAAATACTGCGCGTACCACCGCCAACATGGACACAGGACGGAGGATTGCACACATCTGAGGAACGAAATCGAAAGATTGATCAAAGAAGGGAAACTGGTCGAGTTTGTCAGGAGCGCAAGGGAGGATGCTAGAGGAGCAAAACGTTCCTCATCCCCTAGAAGAGATTACTCACCCGGAAGAGGAAAGTAGAAGATGCTTGAGGTACCCGAGCAGCGAGGGAGGACCATAGTGAATGCCCCGAGCAGAGGCGTTATAAATGTGATCAACGGGGGAGGCTCGGAGCTGACACGGCTCACGGCCGAGAAACCATAAAGCGAAGACTCCAAGGTAGAGCCTATGTTGGGTACACCAACGCAATCATGCCGGAAGCATACTTGGAGCAGGAGATCTCCTTCACCAAGAAAGACTTGGAGCAGCTTAGTCCATTGGCGTTGACCGTAGGGAAGCTAGATTGCCCACTAGTTATCACGATTAATGTGGATGGCTATCATGTGCATAAAGTGTTGATGGATAGCGGGAGCTCCGCAAACCTGATATTCTCTAAAGCCTACGAGCAGATGGGGATAGCCCCAGATCGACTGAAACCGATATCCACCCCGTTGACCGGATTTGGTGGAGCAGAGGTAGTGTCGCTTGGACAAGTCATATTGCCCACTATGTTTGGCAGTAGCCCACACACTCGGGTCACACCGATAAAATACACGATTGTCGACACTCCATTTCCTTACCACGCCATCATTGGCCGATCGTCGCTCAACCAGATCAGGGCAGCGGATTCTACTTATTACCAGAAGATCAAATTCCTGATGCCTCAAGGAGTTGGTGAGATTATAGGTGACCAAGTACAGAGATGGATGTGCTATGTGGATTCGCTGAAGCACCCAAGAATCAGAAGAAGACAGGAAATACAAGTCCCACACCAAGAATACATTCCGCGCACGGAGTGATCGCCATGAGGAGCAAACAGAACAATGTTTTTAATTTCAACAGTTTTTAAATTATGTTTGGACAACAGAAACATTGCCCCATCGTGGGTCGGTCTGTAAGAATAGTGTTAGGTCCTATTAAGGCCATTTAAAGTGGATTGAATAGTGTTAGTGGGTGCTTTGGTTGGCAAGATGAAAAACCGGGTCATCCATATTCAAACTAGGTGACCCGGCTTAAGAGGCCCGATAGTAACTGGACTCGGAGGCCGTTTCTCATAAAATGACTTCCACAGTGTTTGAAAAATTGATTGTGCAATTACTTTTCTACCCCCAAAAATAACGTTTAACATCAGGTATTTGGTCATACATTCCCACATCTTCATTCCAATGAAAAACGCGATCTGACTGTGCTCCCAACAGTAAGCCCTAGTTTTTCTTGAATCCACATTTTGGAAGTGATTCGGCTGAACCCAGGTATATTTTTCCTAAACCTCTACCTTTTGTGTTCGCGGCGGTCGTTCTTTGTCCAAAGTGGGTTTAATTGTTAGCCCAACTCAAAATTTTTGTCCGACATTAGGTTTGTTTGAAAACATTTTTATCAACTGTCAAAAGCATTTCTGGAAAGATCATTGAACAGAGGTCCCGGAATTTGGAAAATTTGTCTAAAAGGTTTTCTAGAACATCCCTAAATACCCAGTAGGATTCGCATTTTCTATTTAGTCAGCTATTACTTTCTTAATTTTGTATTATTTTGGCCGAGGTTGATTACATTTTTGGAATGTGTTCTTCCAATTATCCCTAATTTTGTTTATTCGAAGGTATATGTGACCTAATTTGTTTTCCTAACGAGGGTACAAGTACTACTAACTGACGAGTTGCAAATTGTTTCGACGCATACAGGTCTGATAAGGTAAATCATCTGTGGCATTTTTTCTGTAAAATATTGATGAAAACTGTTAATTAACCTGCTGTTTTATTTATTTCCCAACCAGGTGTTTAAGATTATTGTGAGTTGTTGATGTTATAACCTTTGTTTTGATCATTTTTTAATTACTGTGATGTGTGTTCATGGATGTGTGTTCATGGATTTAAGAATGATTTTTCCAGTAAATTTTGTCCTGATTTGAGCACATAATCTTTATGTGGTTAAATCTGTATTCCTGCCAATTTAACTTCTCCTGATTGTTGTTTAATTATAAATAAATGAATATATGATATGACTTCATAACATTAAATTGGTTGTGCAGAAACATAACCTTTTATATTATCTGCACTTCATATGTTTTTATTACCTGTAAGTTACATTATTTCTTGGTTGTTGCTTAGTAAGGACTGTTATTGACTACCAATTACATACATACAACATTGTAGGATGGATTGGAGGTTAAATGCAATGATTATCGCAGGGACCGAGTTACTTCTTTTACGTCTAAGGCTTTTATTGATTTTGAAAACTTACCTAATAGCAAGAAGGCGTTTTATTGCGACTAATAAACGTAAACACGGATATTCGTATAGCATGCTAGGGAGACTACCTAAACAAGTGGAGCACATGAGAGACCTTGTCAACATTAATGACACTGATTGTGTTGACATCCTAAGGATGGATAGAAATAGTTTCCATAGGCTTTGCTATTTGTTGGAACATGGTGGTGGTTTAACAAGCTCAAAATATGTTAATGTTCAAGAGATGACAGCGGTTTTCTTGCAAACACTAGCTCACCACGATAAAAACCGGGTTGTACGCTTTAACTTCAAGCGATCGGGTCAAACGGTCAGCCACTATTTCCATAAAACTTTGGCTGCTTTATTCAAAATTTCTGCCCACTTATGGGTAACGCCTACTCCCATTACAAGTGAATGTACCGATGATAGATGGAAAGTATTTCCGGTAAGTTTTATTTATCTTTTCCAACAATTTCTAGAACCGGCTCATTATTTGTTACAATTGCTCATTTTAGGATTCCATACTCAATTAATATGACATCTATTTTTAGGATTGTCTTGGTGCACTAGATGGTACCCAAATACCTGTACGTGCGCCATTAATTGACAAAGAACGATATCGAACCAGGAAGGGCCTTGTTTGTACGAATGTGTTGGGCGTGTGTGACGTAAATAAGAACTTTGTTTATGTATTGGCGGGGTGGGAAGGTCATGTTGCTGACAGTATGGTTTTACGGGAGGCACTAGTGAGGCCGGGTGGTCTTAAGGTTCCAACTGGTATGTTTTGGGTTTATTAATTCTTAAATAACTAAAAAAATTGCAAAATGATTAACAAATTAAACTAACAATATATGTTTATGAATACAGGCAATTATTATCTTTGTGATTTGGGGTACATGAATGGTGATGGTTTTGTGGCCCCTTATAAGGCTAGGCGATATCATTTAAATGAGTGGAGTACTGGGCGTGATCGACCTGTAGATCGAGAGGAGTTTTTTTAACATGAAGCATAGTCGCGCTCGAAATGTCATCGAATGCGCATTTGGCTTGCTCAAGATTAGATGGCCCATATTAGACGACCCAACACACTATTCTATTGACACCAAAAGCAGTATAGTGTTAGCTTGTGCGTTGCTTCACAATTTTATTCGTTTGCATATGGAAGTCGACCCCCTTGAAGCTAGTGGCATTGAACTACCATCCGACCCCCCCCCCGACAACACCGTTTACATCGACTCTGTTGCCCCAACACATGCGTGGAATAATAAGCGAAATAACATGGCAGGGGAAATGTTTAACAATTGGCGTTTACGTCGAAATCGCAACTAGTGTTCTATTATTAATCTCTTTGACACATTTTTCACTTTTGGGAATGTAATAGACTCCAATATTTGCTAAACATTTTATTTATGTTCTGTTGTAAAACAATTACATGGTTTTTCCATAAGGAGGATTGTCCAGACTTTATTATTTCAATCCATACCATTATAATTTCTCCATGAACTGTTATGTTTTATTTATCCAATAATGAAATATATGTGTTGCAGCCTTTTCAAACAAACCAATATCATGCTATGTTATATAAGAATGACCAATTTATGATTGGATGGTTACTGTGTATTAACTTAGTGTTGAGTTCTAACTATATCTTCGATTATATATGAATATTTATATTTATAATTATATATATCATCTTAAGTTTATAAAACTAGATAGCTGTGTATATCTGTTTAACATTCTTCATATTTATACTTCAATCTAACAAAGAACAAGAGTATTTTTACAGTTGTATTATATTGACTACTAACTACAATACTTTCTCTTTTCAGTTTTCGCAATGGACAAGAGTGGCAACAGCAAACATGGTAAAAGTAAAAAACCAAAGGGAAATGGTACTAGGAAATTTTGGAGCCGTGTGGAAGAAGAAGCTTTGATTGAAGCGGTTAAAGAGCTCATCATGGAGGGATGGCAATCTGGCAATGGTTGGAAACCGGGTTTTAATGGGCAAGTGGCTATAAGAATCCAAAATAAGGTTCCTGGAAGTGATGTGTTAGGGGATCCACATGTTATCTCGAAAATGGCCTCTTGGCGAAAAGACTACGGTGCTTTATCTCGCTTGTTTGGACGAACTGGAAGCAACTTCGTTGGTTTAGACCCTTTGAAACACACAATCACAATTGTGGGATCTGAAGTTTGGGAGGCTGGAGTAGTCGTAATACACTATATTATCACTATTACTTATGAATGGATATGTTATGTTACTTGTTAACAGAATGCCACAACAAATATTGTTGCTGACCTTGTATTTTTTCCTAATTGATTGCAGGTAAATCCAGAGTTGTTAAAAATGACAAACAAATCATTTCCACACTACAATGACTGGGATATTATTTTTGGTTTCTCCAAGGGGACTGGTGATCATGCCGTGGATGGATCAGCTGCTAGAGAGAGGGCAAATAACATGCCACCCATTCCAAATCCACCGCCGCATGTAGATCAGACAACAGGAATTGAGGACATTACATCCCAAGTTGGAGAGTCTTCATCCGCACCACAGAACTCAGGAGCACCGGGTCCATGGAAACCCTCAGGGATTAAGAAACGAAAGAACCGCATGCCTGGTTTGGAAGATGAGGTAATGTTAAAGATTATCGGCTCACTCGAAAGGACTGATGTTGCTATCAATGATTTGTCGAGTGCTATACGGTCCTTGAAAGACGTTGACCCCCAAGTGACTCTAATTTATGCCGCTATTCAAGACTTGACTGAATTTACTATGACAACTATGGTGAGGGCAGCTAAAATAATTGTGCAATCTCCTACACATGTGGCTTTGTTCTTCAGCATGGCCGTGGAAGATCGGAAAGAGTTTGTTCGCAGTATACTCGCCGAGTAGTTCTATCGTTAAGTACCAGTTATTTAGCTAGTAACAAGTACTTTTTGCTCCACAAACATTTCCTGTTATGAGACAGACCTGCACTCCTATTATTTCCGCAGGTACTTTTTGGATTGAGGACGTGGGGTGGTTACAGGCTATAACTTATGGTTCATTTTGGTTTTTAATATGCTTTCATTTAGTGCTAATGTTGCACAAAAGAGTGTCTGCACATTGGCACCTTGTTGTTCAGTGCAAACATTTTGTAATTAGCCTACTAAGGTTATTTTAATGTTCAATCTGTTTGGTGCATGTCATTTCTTTAAAAGCAATAATTTTTTAAATATTGATTTCAGGTAAATCCTTTCGCATAACAGATGTATATACAGCAAATGGGAAATATGTATCTGTGTGGTGCATGTTTTTTTTCATTAACAAATTAATTTTTTAAATTGTTTACAAATTATTGTTTACAATAACAGAACTATATTCACCATATGGGAAATAATTGCACTATCGTCTAATGTCTATTAAATTAACGGTTCAATTTTGTGACTTTTACTTTGGAACCTAGTTTAAACTAGCGTAGGCCCCTTTAGGCCCAACCAAAGGTGAGATTAACGTATTTTTAGGTTTTCAAAGGTGCCATCACCAATTCTTGCAACATCCCTTTCAACCAAAAAGATTCCCTAACCTAAACTCTCCAACCTGAAAAATGGATCCGGAACTCGAATCCAGCGGAGGTGAAGATGAAGAATTCGCAGAGGATGTAATGGCGCGTTTAGCAGCCCTACCTGTCTTCGAAAAAAGCGTATTCCAGATCGAAGAAATGATAAGCACGAACACCGCGAAGAAAAAGGTTAGATCTGTATCATTACGAATTCTCATCGGGTATTTCGTTAATATTTCGTTATATTGTCTTGGAAATTAGTATGTTATTGAACTTTAGTAGAAATACATGTCGATATAAGTTTTCCCCGCCACATATTATGTTTCTCTTCCAAATCGGATTCATTGCCTTTTGGATTTTGTATTTTGTGAAAATACAATTATATATATTTTTATGACATTATCTAATTTATATGAGAGGACTCTGCAATAGATTAGTAACCGATATGCGGTAGTATTAAATGAGTACGTGTTGTATGATTAGTGTGCTACAAGGCTGGATATTGCGAAGAAGGTCCTCGGTAGAGACGTGTGGAGTTTGGAGTTAGATGTGGAATTGATGTTAACGATGTTGCGTGTTGTCCCCGAGCCCGACGGTAATATTCAAGAAGACAACATCATCAATGTGATATCTTATGCAATTGAGCAAAATTCAAAACTCCAACCCTTCACGGATGTCACCCTTGTGCGTGATAGAGTTGCTCTTCTTCGCAACACGCTGATAGCTTACCGCCAATGGGAAAACATACATGGTGTGGTCAAGAAAGATGATCGCTATTATGAAACAACCGTGGAGTACCATAACCATAAGGTACCTTTAAATTTTGTCCCTGAACTGTCATCTTATAAATTTTATTGCTATCCGAAATGAAGTATTATAATTTAACTTCTTGTCAATTTCTGTTAGGAGACCTACCTGGAAAGGTACTTCCGTTTGAACCAACGTTTGCCAATGCTAGAGATTTATGAAGAGTTATTTGAGGTGTGGGCATTTGACCCTTATCCCATTGGTCAGCCTGGTTCCCATGGAAACCCCGTGAACATTGACGGGTAAGGCGGCGTTGGCGGGGTTCCGTAGATGGTGTTTTCATGTAGACCCCGTAGATGTACTGTAGGTGTTGTTTGCATGTAGGATGATTGTATCGCTTTTTTTATGTTGTTGTAGTTCACGTGTGCGATAGTTTTCGTTTGATTTAGTGATTGGACAATCGTACTTCTGAAACTTTGTGTCTTGTTTGTCAACTTCTTATGTATAATCATAATTACGTACCATTGGGTATGTTTTATGATAAGTTCGTATCGTTCCTGCTTGTTCATTTATAAGTCTTCCACTCAAAATTTAACGTTTGTTGAATTAGTGGAGAATACCAAATAACTATTTCGGCAATGCTAAATTTCAATACAATATAATTTAGCAAAGCAAGGATTCAACACATGAGTAGCCGGTTGAAAATTTTCATTAAGGGTAGGGATTAGTAAATACATAATAACATACAACTACAAATACAGGTAATTAAAACAAATAACAACCTTAAACTACGGTTGCTTCCACATGGAAAATGGAAACTAGCCTTAACATATTAGCAAGGCCCGTAGACAAAATAACAAACAAATAAACTTATATTATGCATCGGAAATAGATTTTACTTAAAACACGAAATCCATTGAAAACTAATTGCGCATAATCCTAACCGCATTGAACACTTTCTTGTACTCGCGATCTCTTATACGGTCAATGAACGGTGCGTCACTCACGGGAAATTTCCGAGGTATATCAAAATAACCATCACTTCTATTGGGGAGAATGAACCGTGGATCATGCTCCCATATCTCCGGCCAATCAAATAAAAACGAGAGCTTGTTCCATAACGGTTCGCCGGTGTAGAAATAGCGACCAAGCTCGGGTTTGCCCTATGGAATGTATGTAAACTCGGATTAAAACCACAATTACAAAAACTAACATTGTTGACGTCAAATTCATTTCATACGTAAATGTAAATTAGTACAAAAAGTATTATAGGAAATGCATAGAGGAGCGTTACATGTTTAATGGCCATCATCACCATGCTCGGGATGGAAACGACGTTGGTTTGGGCATCCCATTCCACCATGGGGAATTCTAGAAGTTCCTTGAATAATTCATAGCGATCATTTAGAAGTTGGTAGTGGACGCGGAAAAACTCCGTCGAATAAGGACATCTAAACGAGTAAGTCATTGCTATAGTTACTACTTCCAACACCTTGCTGAGAGTATAATTATCAACAATTTTCATATAGCTTCGAGCTTCGACCAACTCGTCCACAAACTGGCGTAGCTGTTTGCGTCCCCAAATGACCGGACCATTAGGAGTGTGCAACGTGATTTCGTTGTCTATTTCATATTCCATGTATGAAGGTTTAAGGAGGATAGTGTTTAAAACCAGAAGAGCTTCTTTGAACTTAAGATAATAAAAATAGTTTGTGGAAATGGTAAGTAATGAGGTGATAAATTTGGGGGGGGGGGGGGGGTTAAATAATGGTTAACATTGCATGCAATAGCAGAAATCCTTCATTACCACACGGTTAAAATTAATTTCCTTACCTACCGTTTGAGGTGAAAAAAATTGGAAATGTCACAAGTCACTCCATTTATGTTAGTAGCTCCTTCATTGGTTTTGAGAACAATGATTAAAATTTAGCTAACTGCTCCTATAAAAATAATGACACTATTTTATTGGTGTGAAACACTCACCATCATATTAATGACCAACAAAGTGATTTGTCTGTAAAAATCAAATATGGCGGTAGGAAAAGAGATCTCCACAGCAAGTAACAGGTCCGTGTGTACCGATATACACATTTTCAGATCCTATAAATCCAAGCGATTTTTCTGTAATTTGTCTATTAAGCATAACTAATATAAGGACATAAAGCTTAGTTAATAAAAACAAGAGTACATCAACGAAGATAATATTACCAAAAAAGTATGACGTAAAAACATACAATAGAACAAAACGGGATCAACAATTAAAACACAATGAAGGCACATAGCGCATAGTTAGAATGAAGAACTTCTGGCAACGGAATTTCAAGCAGCACCCTCGTTACATGTTAACCGCCGGACGATATATATTGTTATAAACTCCACAATATATGGTAGCCCTTTCTAGATCACCCTCGTTTGGAAACTCGGTGTTTGGAATCATACCAACTTCAAATGTCTCTAACCTTGAAGCAGGGTGTAGGACTCGGCCATCGTGTACAAACTCTTGCGGGACTTTAAACAAAAAATCGAACTCGGTCCAGTAAATCTCCCCGTGATTAAAGTACCTCGCAGAAGCAGGGTTAAACTGTGGTAGGTTCAGTTGGCCATAATACATTAGGTTGAATTTGAATGTATTTATTATCTAAAATACAAAAGCTATAACATTGGTTATACAGGCAATATTTTGAAAAAACAAATATAAGAATTAATTATGGAATGCAGGTGACAAAATAGTACTCACATGTTTAATAGTAGACTCAATTTGAGCAGGCATCGTAACAATGTTCGTAACTAAATCATGACGAACAAACGGAAATCCCTTCATCCATTTAAACAACTCATATCTTCCTTTAAATGACGCAAATTTCTCTTGAAGTGCGTTGATGTCGAACGGGTGATTGAAAGTTTCACTCATTATAATCCGGATTGTATTAAGAACTGGGATTACTACATCTTCTTGGTGAAGAGGTACAAATTTTCTACAAAAAAGTAGTTCTTGCAAAAAATTTTGTTCACGATCGGCATCAGCAAATGCATGGCCCCATCCATTTGCCATAACAAAGCTCCTACTAAGTTATTTTAATTCGTAGTAGCTTAGTAACTTATTTTTTTATTGATGTAGTACTACAAATAGGACTACTTATAGGAAATACATGAGGCCCAGTTGAATACTTTCACAAATAAAAAATTGGTTACTCAATTATTGAGAACACTGCATTATTTTGTCTTCGAATAATCCAAGGCAGGTAGGCCAGTGAATTGTAATAATTCATGTATGTGCAATTATTAAAGATGCATATAATTTATTATACTAAAAGTAAGAGCTAGTTGCGATTAATATTTTACATAAAGATTTGCAGAACACTGAATAAACTTTATATTAAAAAAACCGGATATGAAAAAGCAAAATACATGATAACGTAGATAAGAGTGAAACGAAATATTAGCAATAAACAAAAACAGTGAAATATTGGTAAGACAGCAGCACATCACTTGCATATTCCATTTATATATCCGAAGAACCGTCACACCAGTTGCACGATGCCTCCGAGCTCGGTTCCTCATCCATCGAATAGTAAGTTGCAGCCGGCTCTTGCCTGGTTGGATCCGGGACGTTGTTACGGTTTGTGTTTATTGGCCTTCCGTTGCGACGAAAATTATTATTTCCTGCCAATGCCAAATAGTAATGTTTGATACATGCCATTAAGAAATGTGGATAACCTTGTTAAATTGCCAATTTATCAATAAAAAAATTGCTGTAATTAGCTCAAAATCACCTAAGGAAGGATCAGTATCGGAAGATATCATGATGGTATCCGGATTCAAAAACGGAAGTATCGGTTCAGGTTCACCAAATATCTTCTTTAGGTACTCCCAACATGGTTCCCCCTGGTTTCGATAGGCGAGTACAATTTCTTTGCTCTGTCCCAAAAAATAACGGTAACAAACTTATTTATTTTACATAACATGTAAATAATTAGAATAAAGTGCATTTCAAAGGAACGCTTAATTTACCATGCATAGTGTATCCCAAACTTCTTTGTCAGCATGGAGAACATTGTTTTCTTCGTCGTAAGTAAATTCGTGCATTGCGAGTAACGCTTTGAATGTTAAATACCTTTCCTCCAGTTTTTCAAAACGTGACAAGCACAATGGTTTTGTAAATCTAGTGCTACACCTTGAATTGAATTCATCTCGTGCCGCAAATATACTTAACCTTGATTTCCTAGTCAATGGCCGACCAACTATTTCAGCCTCCATTGCAAGTTTTTCTATAAAACAAAAATCAATATGTTCCTTCCAATGAAAAGTATAAAACAATGCCTCTTGAAATTGATCAACAGCGATTGACATGCCAAAAAAATAAGTTTATATTTAGTAAATTTTCTAATATAAGTGAATGTGCATTTGTAAAAAACCTAAAGTGAAGCCCTTTTTATACACGGTAATTACATAAATGTACAGTGGTTTACAATGATTATTGGTGGAGATTATATTGCTTACATGTTATATTGGTATTGTATGAAAGTGTCAAAAACCTGCCAACTTTGTGTCTTGTATTAGAGATACTATCAATTATTAGATCTTTGAATTCAAACAAATAATTATCGTATCTTTCATTCGCAATCTATATGAGTTGGTATGAAAAAGTAACAATATTTCCTATTCAGCATGTTGGATATTTTAACGTGACCGACTTGTGTTGATCAATCTCCGCCCTTCTTCCCACCTACTTAATAATGGAACAAATAATTGAGGTGACAAGTGACGTATGGCATATACTGCAAGTAATCCATATTGAGCAAAACAAAATCCCATTATTATAGCCAAAATTTCTTCTGATCACAGCACCCCCAAAAAAAGACCCTTGTTTAGCGGGACCACCTCAGAAATAAACTCTCATGAATTAGGGAGTCCACAAATGGAATAACCATTGTGCCACATATTAGATCTGTTGTAAGTACTGTTTTTATTTTACTAGATCTGTTGTTTTTGATTAAAGCTTGCAGTTAGGGTTCTTTTGGATAGAATAGTTAAATTGTACTTGTTGCAGCTATTCTGAGGAAATCAATGTGAAATATATTTAACATATTTAGAATTCTAGTTTGTTGGTTTTCTTAAGGTATATAAGGTCATGGTGGAAGCTTTGGCGACCCTCATGGGAGGTTTGAGTCCCTGGGCTCCCACCACCCGGAGGGCCATATTTGAAATTTCGCCAAGCCTTGTGCGGTTGGGACCACTGTATTTAGATCCGGACCGGTCCAACCGATCTGATTGGGCACCGACGACCTTATCAGTTCGGGTCAGCTGCAAAAACGGGCTGCTTAGCCCTAGCGGGCGAAGGGGCAAACTTGCTGGTTCGCCCGGTCAATCAGTTCGGCTAGCGAACCGGCCGACTCCCTTTTTTAATATAGGATATTAGCCCTGCTGAAGATTACAAGTCAACAAAAAAAAAGGGTGTGTGTCAGTGTGTGTGTGGATTCTTTGCACCGCAATCTTTCTAGTCCAGTGTTCTCTTCTTCACTTTATCTTCTTCAAGCAAGCTCTCCTCTAACTCTATTGCTTCCTCCCTGTTGTAACAATTCATTTGTAGGTGCCTTGGGAGTTTTGCAAAAGCTTTATCAAATGACTCCAACAGTTTATAAGATTCATCTGCGTTGTTTTCCAAAAATCCTTCTCCTTGGACGGTTTAATCCAGTATGAGCTTATTCTTCATGCTAATTACGTAGTAAAAAACTTGCACCACTGTGTCTCTTCGAATCCTACACAGTGGTTCAGCCTCCTTAATTAATTTTTTGAACTTTTTCCATGCTTTCATAATTGTTTCACCTTCATCTTGCTCGTAGTTAAGAATAGCCTTCTTTGCTACAATTTCCTTCGAGGTTAGCAAAATTTTTGCTTTAAACTTTTCAACTATCATTTCCCATGTTGTGACCTATGTCATAACATTAGTGAACCAATCAAGTACTGCTTCTGATAAGGACATAGGAAATACTATTAGCTTTGTTAGTGAATTGTTGTAAATCAGACCGTCATACAAACTCTCATATCGTGCGATATGCTGCAACGGATCTTCGTCGTACATCCCATCGAACTGATACTTCCCAACCTGCTTGCTGAACAATATACACGTCTCTTTATTAATTTCTTCTTCTTCACCTTTGTTGTTGGGCGTAACTCTCGTGGAACTCTGGGAAGAAACAATGCTCTCAGCGTGCTTTTGGGTATCTTCTTCTTATGGTTGAAAATGCAGGTGCAATTTTACTGAAAGGCTCCATGCGTGCTCCTTAATTGCAAACAACAAAAGCTATTAATATCTGAACCACTAAGCTCACTGATTCACACAAAGTAGAAATGTCTGTTACTCCCTGGCAACAACGCCAAAAACCTAATAGGGTATTTGGTGTAATAAAAAATAGAATATAAGCTTAACAAATAATTGTCACGCCTAAGTCCCACTGTGTCACGAATCAAGTAATAATAAAATGGTAAGTATAGCTACGAACCATGTATCGAATCCCAAGAGAGTGGTGGACTGTTGAATGAATCACTTAAATGTAAAAACACTAACTTCATGTCACTTTTGTGTCTTGTGTTTCCAGGGTGAATGTTGTTTAATCTAACACTGCCATGAATGCGTTTAATTTAAGAATGCTTTGTCTAAGATGCTTAATAACATGGATGATAGAGTAAATTTAACTAAGATGCAAGAAAACAGAAAATTGTGGCTTTGGAGTTTTGAATGCAAAATAACAATAAAAGACAATAAATCTAAGAAAGCAATTAAATCTATTAAACTACAAAAGCTTTGAATTAAACTAAATTAACTAGAACATAATTGAAGTAGTTGATTGGTTGTAATCAATATAAAGAAAGATTGTTTAGAGGCCGGGTTTCACCAGGATCTCTTACTATATTTCAGTTCTAGTCCTTGGTAGTTGCTTGATGGTGCACGAGTAATGGATCTGCGGAATATGGCACGAGTTATCCCAACCATACCCCTATGAGTTTCAAATAACCCATCGTGTTAACGGAATCAACCCAATTATCAGTTGTTTTAGTTGAGAGTTTAAATCTGCAACCGAATTAACTCATCAACCTAGCGTCAACAAAACCTACATAATTAAGACATATAATGTGATCTGGGTATTGCGCTCCAGTTGCTTTCGCAAATTCAAAGTAACAAATCAAATATATATCTATGACAGTCCTTAGCGTTCTACACTCCGGGCGGGCCCACACGGGTGCTTCCATTTTATCCCAGCGAGAGTAAGGTTAGTCACACAACATACTATTATTCTATCTAGACAGACAAGAACACGAAGTACACACCTCATAAAATAACTAAAATATATTAATTAATCCGAGTTACTCCCCTTCTCCAACAATGAGTAGGTTAGCTCCTCATAGTCATGAGTTCAATAATTCTCAAAGAAGTAAACAACATAAACAAGACAATAAAGGTAAAGAAAAGCTTCTCAGATCCAATGGAACCTCGTTGCTTGACTCTTCTTTTTGTCTCCTTGATGATCTCTTCTTCTTCTAAACTGCTTTCTCTCACACAATGATTATACTAAACTAAGACTTTGTAGTACTCTTCTCTCTCTGGTGGCTATTGGGGTTTCTGCATCAGAAAGTTATTATGTCTGATGTTACGTGTCTCTTTTTCACTTGTGTCACCCTTTGAGCAACTGAACGAATTCTCTTATTTATAGTTTTTCTTCGCTCTAGGCATTTTTCTAGGGTTTTTCTCATTCAGGCCCACTTTCCTAAAAGCTACACGATCAGGGGATGCCTGATGTGTAATCGCGCGACTGTTGCGCGATCTTATTTTCCAGCACTCTTCAATCGCCCTATTCTCAGATCTTTCTTCATTGAATCTCCAAATTAATGCTTTGACCCTTTGTATTCCAAAAGCATCCATTTTGGTCCTTTTTAACCTAGTTTCATCATGAATCCATAAAATCCTAAGAAAGCACAAAATAATACAAAAATAAGTAAATATATTATCAAAAGTATAAGCAAATTGATAATTAAATCAAGCTTAATAAACACTTATCAAATACCCCCAAACTTAAACCTTTCCTTGTCCTCAAGCAAACTCACTTTTGACTCGATCTAAATTAGAATGTGGTTATCAACATGTCAACATGCATAAACGTGAGTTCGCAAAATGTAACCTATGGTCAACACAAGAAATGAGATGAATAAATACAAGCACATCGAGTTTCTTATGGTCATCTTCACATCCGTTTCATGTGCTCTAATATCATATGATATTGTTGTTCATGTATAAGAGTTATTTTCATGTAACTAGTTTACAAAATCATAGCTCTTAACATATAATCACTCCACTTTCCCTCTTCCCTCTTTTAATACCCTTGACTCAAGCAGACTTCATATGTTGAGGATCGTAGGACTTTATAAGCTTGTAATGTTAGGCTCGGGTATAGGCTATAAATGGAAAAAGTCATATATGAGTTCTAGAGATATATGTAGTAAACCACTCATGTATTTTTCATTCCTCCCTTATTTGTGCCTTCTTCATTTAACCGTACATTTTGGGCTTTCTTTTTGGCATTTTCTCATATGTGTTTTCATTTGTGCATGTTTTCAAACCAACCTATACTTCATGTTTTTCGAGAGACACCCCCAAACTTAGAGTTTTGCGTGGGTTATTCGTGTTCTCTATTATATTCATCATCCTTTGTTATTTAGATTGTTCATTATCGTTCATGCTTTTGTTTTGAGCTCATACCTTATCTCTCCAACGATCCACTACATCCATCTCTAGAAATGGGTAGGATATTGATTTTTCTTTTTCGGCTCATGGTGGATAATTAGGCTTCATAAATAAAAGGCTCATAACAACATGCTTCAGTGGGGGTACTGTAGATATTCTTATATTTCATGAAGGTTTTTGGCTTGAAAGGCCCAAATGCAGTCTATAGAAACGATGACCTATTTCATTTCCTCAACACAATTTCATCTACAATCATCTCAAATAATATCCAAGTAATTCGTTAAAGTTTCACAATTACATGCTTCATTACTCTATTCTCATAAATAAGCAACATTACTCTCACTTTCATACATAAACAACAGATTGAAAAAGCTCTATGAAACTAAGATACGCTTTTAACCATATTACTCAAAAAGTATTCATATTTTCCTTTATCTCAAATTTTAACTATATTATGCATATACTATCATAGATCCACACTTATTCATGTTTTTCATGCTTCAAATTCCATTCTAATAACTAAAAAAAACAAAAAAAAAAAAAAAAACTAGACTCAAAAACTCAAAGAACAAGATAAATACATAGCAATTAAGTAAACTAACAAAGTGTAGCTCCCCCCCCCCCCACCTTAAATCATGCGATGTCTTCATTTTATAAAAAATAAAGAAGTAGAATAAAAACCAGTGGACTCCCCTGATCGAGCTCAAAATACACTCGTTGGATTCTCAGTGGTGTGACTTTCTTCGTTTGTTATGCTTTCCTCGATTTCTTGCAACTCTCTCCATTTGAGATCGTTGATGTTGTGAAAGTGGTACTTGATCTCTTCCAATTGATTCACTAACTCATAATTAGTCTTTTCTAACCGTTCTTTCACCTCTAGCCATTGCTCATATGTCGTTTTCTGTCTCTTCGGTGAGGGTAATAGAATTTCTTCCATTGCTAATAACCCGTTAGTACTGAAAGTTGTTTCTATCACTTGCCTCGCAATGTGATTTATGGGATATGTATTTCGGTGGTGAATGTCCGTATCAAGCTCCGGACATCTTTCTTTGATACAAATAGCAGTTATGAGTGCTCCAAAATACATGAAACGTGGAGGACCGTTGATGATGTGTTCCTCCAAAGCTTTTATGACTTCTCCGATATTGCGTTTATCACCTCTTTTAATGCATGTCATGATCTTAGCTTGTTCCCATGAAATTTTTTCTTCACAATCTCGTGGTAAGATTCTCGAACTAACAAACAAATAAAGCTCCTTACAACGAGTTTGAAGTAACCCACAATCAGCCTAAAGCTTCCACTTTTGGTTAATTCGAAACGCTTCCTTGCTTTTGGTTAGTTGTTTCGATGTGAGCCCTTTTGATAATTTTCGGTAGACGCTCCACCTCTCCATGTATTTATTTGTCAAGCCAAAGTATTCGTTGATTCTTTGTACAACGAAACAAACCTCATGGAGTCGGATCATGGTTGATGTCTCCCTATGATCATAGTGAGCGTAGAAATCACGTACAAGGTCGTCGTTAACTACTCCCGGTCTTTGTGCAACTAGATCTAAGTTGATCTTCTTCGTGTTAATTCCTGGAACTGCAAATGCTTGCTCGTCCATAAAATCACTACACAATAGCTGGATATACTTCTCATAACACCCTCTTCTCATAAACTTGTTCAAGTTGTATTCCACTTGTGCTATTCTAAGGTTCTCTGATGTTGTTAGTCTTCTCGTTTTAGGATCAATTGTATAGTACCTTCCTGATGCCATGTTCTTCTACAACGAACAAAATAATAAAAAAAATCGTTTAAGAAAAATTTATAGGGCAGGTACTAAGCGCACGGTTGACTCCTTTGACGAGGGGGCACGACAATTTATGTTGATGGGTTATAACATATGCCTGGACGTGGTTCAATCGATGTCAAGATTCCCCCCGAACTTGGTGTTTCCACAATTGGTGGTGGATCCCGTCATGGAAGGTCCTTTCGTATCTGGACCTTAGCCCGTGGAAGGAGCCAGGGATCCCAAATTGTTGGAATCAGGCCGGATAAGCGCATCCTTGTCAAGTTCCATACATCCGTCGGCGTCTTTGATAGAGGTGTCTGATGGTATCCGTCGGGCAATGGAGCGGGAAGGAAAATGTCCTACTCTTTTATTAAGTGGAATGTTTGGGTAGGTGTAGGGAGGTTTGATGGATTCTTTTCATATGCCTTTGTATAGTAGGGTGGTAGACTTTTGTTAAAAAACAAAAAAAAAAACTTTTGTAGCATATGTTTTTTAAGAGGGACAAAGGGGATATGAAAATCTTTGTAAAGTACGTTTGGTAAGCCTCATACACATGATCAAGTTGGCGTACATAGTTTAGTTTTATTTGTGATTTTGAACGAACCTGACTTTCTTCTTTCATATATTATTTTTCTATTTGCGAGGTGGCAGCGGTGCGACAAGGGGTTCTTAAACATATATTTTCACATTTTTTGATTTTCTTTTTATCTCCCCTTCTTTTTTTGTATTGTAAACGACGGAACCTACCTGGTTTAAGTCTGGGAGCGAATCGGGCTACTTTGGTCATTCGTCCATACTAAGACGCGTGATGATCTGGAGTCCGTCGATCTTTGTTGAGTTCTTCTTTTCGTCGGGGTAGCTGGTTTACAGGGGGTTAACAGAAGGGGACGTGTACGAGCCTTCTTTCTACTTTAGAGGTTCACACGGATTTTTATATCTTTGGACCTTTACTTGGGGGTGAAAAGACGGTTCCCACAGACGGCACCATTTCATGATGTATGAATTATGATATTACGAAGGGTTGGTCTTTCCATAGTCCAATTATTAAGAATTAAGAGCAAAATATAAATAAGAATAGCTTAAGTATTTATTTCATGTGTAATGATATATGGGGGACCGAAGTCTTTGAATCACAAAGAAGAGTGGGGGGCCATATATATATGTTTTTTGGAACAGGCTCGTAGATAAATGTCCTCGAATGGCGGTGAGAGCCAGCTCTAATCAGATTTTGATACGTATCTTGAGTCTTGATGAGGAGATAAGAATTTCGAGGAGCTCCTCAGTCAGCTTCGGCTTTAATGCGTACTAATCTTGAAATATGATAAGGTTTCGAGGGGCTCCTTGTCAGCTCCATCTTTAAGGTGAACAAATCTTGAAAAAATGATATGGTTTCGAGGGGCTCCTTGTCAGCTCCGTCTTTAAGGCGTACTAATCTTGAAAATAGGATAAGGTTAGGAGGGGCTCCTTGTCATCTCCGTTTTTAAGGCGTACTTATTTTAAAAATAAGATAAGGTTTTGAGAGGCTCATTGTCAGCTCTATCTTTAATGTGTTTAAGTACCGTTTCGTAAGAGGATTCGTATTTCCTTGTATTATCAAAACTATAAACGTAGTAACTTCGGCGGTTCTTTGTTCAATATGATTGTTCTTGTTGGTGATGATTAAAATTGCTGCAAGTCAAAATTCCATGACTGTTGGCGTTTAAGGCAAATATCTTACTAGTATGGTATATGATAATGATATTTTTTTTTCTTGAACAACTATGATAATGATATATTGGTAAACACTAGACATCTTATGTGAGAATGAGTCCGTCTAATTTCTATAAGCATTCCCGGAATGAAGGAGGAAGGCGGCGACTCATCAAGGGAATGGTAAATTGTGTTGGTCTATAGCTTATAATTCCAACATGACCCAACCTGGTATATGCTTGTACCAGCCCTTACCCAACTATATGACATGATGGGTTGGCCCGGCCAAGTGGAATCCTATGAACCGAAATTTTTACTCCAAAGACCCAAGACTAAATGCCATTGTTTTTATTTTTCTAGAGAACTGCCTAATAAAAGACCCAAGACTAAATGCCATTGTTTTTATTTTTCTAGAGAACTGCCTAATAAAATGGCAGGCCCTTTGGTTTGGTAGCATGCTACAATTGGTTACCTCTGCAATATTTCTTTTTGTGTGTGGTCGTAACCCACTAGACTACACAATTTATCTAAAGAGGACCAATTTAAACTTGAATACAAGGTGGCATGCTAGAAATCTAAAAAGTCCACAATTTTCATAATGTCTCAATCCCCAAATAGAATAATTATACAAGAAAACAAATCACATTAATATAGGTTTGCGTTGTCAAATTATTTTAGTAGTTTAAACAGACCCATGATACAAAGTTTCAAACTTTGCTACATTGTATAAATATCATTATCATCTGTTGGAAAAATAGTTTAAGTAATCAGGTTTTTACAGTTGCTTTTGAGTCAAATTTTAAACGGGTCCTGAAGTCGTATTGACAAGTTTAAGATGGAAATATGTCCTCTGTTGGAGCTTTAAAAATGTCCATTACACGCTCCAAAATGGTACATTGGTGAATAAGAAATAGATTCACGTAGTTGACTACATAAAGGTGAAAATATTAGAAATTGTTGAAAAACCCATGACTACAAGGCTATCCTACAAGGGAAAATATCACTTCTTTAGGTTTATCTATAGGAATCCTGATATGGGCATTTCCCGCATATTGGGCTAGGCCCAAACCAGGCACATTTTGGACCATATCGGGGATCACTTTCGATGTCATATCGGTAATCATCACCGATATGTTACTGTGGTCCCCGGATCCCGAGGTCTATAAATACGCGGTGCCCGGATCCCAAAGTAAGAAAGAATTATCCCTCAGTTACCACACGTCAGATCGAAATACATCCCCGATATCCCTTTCGATATCTTATTTGATATTGGGATTATCACGTGCACCTCTGACACGTCACACCACCTCATCACCGATATCAGATCGGGGGTCATCCTCGATATCACATCGAAGACAATCACCGACGTCCGTTCGATCTAGTTACCGATATCCCACTCCTATCCAAGCATCAAGGCGTAGGTTCGAGGTTTTCCGGACCAAGTCTACACGAGACACGTAGTGTAGGCTTGGTTTGAGATAGATTCGTTGTACCTCCAGACTACTCACTTGTAACCGACACTCAAATATATATAAAACGATCTATTACCAAATCAGTGGCGCCGTCTGTGGGAACACCAGTTCCCGGACAAGGACGCCGAGATGCAGGGAAGGAGGACCCGATCCGAAGTTAGCGGAATTGTGAATAGGAGCGCAAGAATGGAGGGCACGCAACTCCCTCAACACCCAACTGACCAAGAACCGACTATGGCTCAGGCCGAGATGGACCCTCCACCACCACCGATCGAGTCGCAACGAAGGCGCGGGCCTGGGAGGCCACCGCGAGCCGCGAATACGGGTCCGACCCTCGTTGCACCAAGTACGGCGGAGCCCGAGACTGAGGGCCCGCCCACCGAGGACCCCACAGCAGACGTTCCAATGACCGAGGCGCCAAGTGAGGATTTTCCCAGTCTGGAGGAGATAGTGCCCGCGGGACGAAGCGTCTTTCACCCCGCCGCCATAATCCCGGAAATGCAAGCGCAGATCAACGCCTCTGTAAAAGCGGCACTGGATTCCACTTTGGCGGAGCAAAGGACTAAGGACATTCGGGCAAGGCCCCATGAATCCGGAGCGGATGAGAGAAGGGCAAGGCAAGGGTACGATGAACAGGAGGATACAGGGGACTCTTTCAGGGAGATATCGCCCGCTGCTTACGACAGGATGGAAAGACGGGACCCCGGGACCCTAGATCGAGAGATAGCAAGAAAGATGGAGCGGCTTGACCGCGAGAGGGCGGAAGTAGTCCGGAGAATGAAACGCGGTCATGACCGTGCCGAGGTTGCCTATTCAAAGAATGAGGATGCAGAAATGTTACGGGTAATCTCAAGAAGGATGGAACAGCTAGACCGCGAGAGAGCAGAATTGTCGAGGAAGTTGACTCAGAGTAAGGTGAAAGGTCGCAGTAGGACCCCATTCTCGGATGACATAGAGGCCGAGGTATTGCAAAGAGAGGACAATATCCCAGTAATCAAGCCATACGACGGAAGAGGTGACCCTACGGATCATCTCCATCAAGTCGATAGCATCCTGAACCTGCATAACTACTAGAGAAACATAAAGGCAAAGATCCTATCCACCACTTTAACGGGCGCTGCACTGGATTGGTTCGCTAGACTGGAGGCCAGATCCATAACGGACTACGAGCAGCTAAGGGAGAAATTCGAGAACCAATTCTCTAGCCAGAAAAGAACCAAGACCAACCTGCTACACCTCGGTGCTGTGCAGCAAAGGGAAAGGGAGAACCTCAGGGACTATATGAAAAGGTTCAATGATGAATTGTTGAAGGTGGACGAGCCGCATGGCGGGCAGGTCATGATGATACTATTTAAAGGTACGACCCATCGTAGGTTCGCCGAGGAGCTGATCAGATTGACTGAGCCCACCATAGCACATATCAACATGCTTGCAAACCAAATGGTCTACGAAGACGAAATGATGGCAACACGTCAGAGTTCGTTTTCCAGCAGGAACGCGGACAGAGACCGCAACAGGGAAAGGCCCCCAAGGATGTACACCCCGTTGAATAGAGGCATTCTGGAGGTGATGGCCGTGGCGAAAAGAAACAGATGGTTGACAGAACCCAGGCCATTGAATGAGACTCCCGGGATGAAGTCATCGGGCAAATACTGCGCGTACCACCGCCAACATGGACACAGGACGGAGGATTGCACACATCTGAGGAACGAAATCGAAAGATTGATCAAAGAAGGGAAACTGGTCGAGTTTGTCAGGAGCGCAAGGGAGGATGCTAGAGGAGCAAAACGTTCCTCATCCCCTAGAAGAGATTACTCACCCGGAAGAGGAAAGTAGAAGATGCTTGAGGCACCCGAGCAGCGAGGGAGGACCATAGTGAATGCCCCGAGCAGAGGCGTTATAAATGTGATCAACGGAGGAGGCTCGGAGCTGACACGGCTCACGGCCGAGAAACCATAAAGCGAAGACTCCAAGGTAGAGCCTATGTTGGGTACACCAACGCAATCATGCCGGAAGCATACTTGGAGCAGGAGATCTCCTTCACCAAGAAAGACTTGGAGCAGCTTAGTCCATTGGCGTTGACCGTAGGGAAGCTAGATTGCCCACTAGTTATCACGATTAATGTGGATGGCTATCATGTGCATAAAGTGTTGATGGATAGCGGGAGCTCCGCAAACCTGATATTCTCTAAAGCCTACGAGCAGATGGGGATAGCCCCAGATCGACTGAAGCCGATATCCACCCCGTTGACCGGATTTGGTGGAGCAGAGGTAGTGTCGCTTGGACAAGTCATATTGCCCACTATGTTTGGCAGTAGCCCACACACTCGGGTCACACCGATAAAATACACGATTGTCGACACTCCATTTCCTTACCACGCCATCATTGGCCGATCGTCGCTCAACCAGATCAGGGCAGCGGATTCTACTTATTACCAGAAGATCAAATTCCTGATGCCTCAAGGAGTTGGTGAGATTATAGGTGACTAAGTACAAAGATGGATGTGCTATGTGGATTCGCTGAAGCACCCAAGAATCAGAAGAAGACAGGAAATACAAGTCCCACACCAAGAATACATTCCGCGCACGGAGTGATCGCCATGAGGAGCAAACAGAACAATGTTTTTAATTTCAACAGTTTTTAAATTATGTTTGGACAACGGAAACATTGCCCCATCGTGGGTCGGTCTGTAAACTTAAAACAGGGGGAACTACGCCGGTCTGATTCCCCACTCAATGGGATACGTAGGTGGGTTAGGTTTACCTAGCCCTCGACCGCTATCTCTTATTTTGCCCCTTCGTGGGTCAGCATGTAACTTAAAACAGGGGGAACTACGCCGGTCTGGGTTTACCTAGCCTTCGACCGTTATCCGTTACTACCTTTTTATTTTTTATTTTGTTGCTTGGCGCAATCTCATATTTCATGCAGGGATATGTCCTAAGCGGACATTATAGAAGTGCAGAGAATGGCACAAACAATTGGGGAATGTTCCCCTAGATATATATTTAACACATCGCCCTCTTACAGGTACAAACAGGTACAACAGGTACAAACAGGTACCACAGGCACGATAGAGCACAACGGGAACACTATTTCTTGTGTAAAACTGATATTCTCAGATTGAGGGAACATCCCTCAAATAAACATGCACGTCATTTCGTGCTTTCGTATTAGCTTTTATGTCGAAATTTTTTCTTATCTATGATGTTTTGCAGGGCTCAATGACCTACATATTCAACGACGACAGAGTCACCAAGAGACATAGTCAAAAAGACAACGAAAAGGCTCGCCTACAACACAAAAAATATCCCCTGTGATAACAGGGTCGATTAAAGAAAAAATACCATGTGATAACGGGGTCGAAAAAAAAAATATTCTCTGTGATAACGGGGCCAATCCAAGAAAAAATCCCCTGTGATAACGGGGTCGATTAAAAAAAATTCCATGTGATAACGAGGTCGATTAAAGAAAAAATTTCCTGTGATAATGGGGCCAATCCAAGAAAAAATCCCCTGTGATAACGGGGTCTATTCAAGAAAAAATCCCCTGTGATAACGGGGTCGACTCAAGAAAAAACCTACCTGTGATAACGGGGCCAATCCAAGAAAAAATCCCCTGTGATAACGGGGTCGATTAAAGAAAAAATCCCCTGTGATAACGGGGTCGATTAAAGAAAAAAATTCCCTGTGATAACGGGGCCAATCCAAGAAAACATCCCCTGTGATAACGGGGTCGATTCAAGAAAAAATCCCCTGTGATAACGGGGTCGACTCAAGAAAAAATTACGTTAGGTGAAGAGCCTATTGGGTGAAAATCCCATAAATCAAGCTAGGCGAAGAGCCTATTGGGTGGAAATCCCATAAAATTACGCTAGGCGAAGAGCCTATTGGGTGAAAATCCCATAAATCAAGCTAGGTGAAGAGCCTATTGGGTGGAAATCCCATAAAATTACGCTAGGCGAAGAGCCTATTGGGTGAAAATCCCATAAATCAAGCTAGGTGAAGAGCCTATTGGGTGGAAATCCCATAAAATTACGCAAGGTGAAGAGCCTATTGGATGAAAATCCCATAAATCTCATCAAATACGAGAACGAAATGAATGCAAAATCAGACATCGAAATACTGCATACTCTATCATCATGACAATAAAGATCAACAAACTATCAGACAACAAAGCCACGAAGAGTCACAGATTATGAAGATAACAGAGAAATAAATATTCGGTTATAGAACCACGAAATGGAAATAGTACAGAAAGGGATAAATTCAAGTTACAATGAGGGCAGCAAATAGCTACTCCCACATGGACCCTTTAATCTTCTTCTCAACGACCTCAGAAAACACGTCAGGGTCGGCCGCACCCTCCTCCACCTCGTCTAGCCCACTAATCGGCAGGTCGTGATGATCGTGCCTTGGATTCAACCCACTCAATTCGAGGGAGTCTTTGAAACCATCATTTTTCAATACCTGCCCTACGCAAGCATGAAATGCTACCTCCCGAACCTTCAAAACCAAGTCTCGGAAGCTCGAGCTTTCTATAAACTTCTCCGCTCCAACCCGGAGGAGATCGGGGCGACGTTCATACAAAATGAACTCTATTAAATACAAAAGAAAAAACAAAAGCAGATATCATAAACAAGATATATACCAAATCCAAGGGAGCTAATTTGGCAGTGGAGAGCTCCAATGAAAGACGTTCGTTAGCAGCTTTCACCACCAACACCTCAGCTTTCAGTGTTTCCAGCTCTTTATTGGCCGCAAATTTACGCGCCTTTCCTTGATCGAGCTCAGTCATTAATGTTTTGAGGTTGCCCTTCAACAAATCATACTCCTCCCGGAGCATACGACATGTCTTCAATGCATCCTCTTTTTCAGCCTCTAACTTCTCCAACACCATGGGGTTGAACTCCCCCATCTTCAAGATATCAGCCTCGAGCTCGGTAGCGACAGCGTCAAGATCACCCTTGGACTCGCGAATGGTCTTCAAACACGAGGCCACCAGCTTGGCCGTCTGCACAATACAATACATAACATTATGCCAAAAACTCAAATGAAAACGGTCGAAGTCGTGTTTAGATACATACACTTTGGAACAGATGAGCGCTGCGGCGTATATTCTGGGCCCGCTCAAATTCTGTGAGCACCCGCACATTCGTAGGAGGAGGGAAAGCCCGCATCATGCCCCGTGTAGCATCTGCTTCAGGGAATTCTACTCGCTTTGAGGGTTTGACCGCACCCGCCTTCCGAGGGCCAGAACTCGAAGATGAGTGGCCACTGTGGACAGTCCCCTCACGAGACCTTTTATTACCTGCCATCCTAGTCAGGTCAACGACAGGTTTCGTAATCGGGATTCCAGGGAAAATAGGGGCATGACCCCACAATATCGAGGGCTCCTACAATGGCCCCTTACCCTTGTCGGTCATGCCTGAAACGGTCGCCTTTCCCTTGTCACTAATAAGATTCGAGCGTGAAGAACCCGACCCCACTGTGAAAGGCGCATCCACAAAATCACCCAAATTGACATGGGTATTCGATTCTAAACCTCCAACGTCCTTGGTCAAATGAACGTCGGCCAACGATTCAGAACGTGGAGCGACATACTCACTGGAAGGAGACCTCGCAAATGGTCTCTCTGTCGCTCTAGCCCCGTCAGGTCGAGGAAACACACCCTCCTGATTAGAGGTCAACACTTCCAAGAGGCTGGCCGCACCATCCGAGCCTCCTACCACGTCAAGGATGTCCTGGCTAAGTGACCCAACCATTGCAAGAACATTGTTAAAACGTTCTTCATTAATGCGTTCAGGCACTACAGTGCTAGGGGGAGGTCGCTCGACTCCCGACTCCTCTGCCCGAAACTCAATGTCTGCATTATTCAGTTCAAAGCTAGACGCAGACTTTATTTCATGCGCCACTGCGACGGCCGCCGTTTCTGCAGCTTTCTGAGCGTCACGATCGGCTTTAAGTTTCAGCATCAATTGTCTGAACCCCATTCTAACGAAGAATTTCAGAAAAAGGTAATGAACCTGCAGAATAGTCAGGGTATCAGCAGGAGAAAATAATAATAAATAACTCAAGTATCAGGCGAGATCGAAAACACACATCGGGGAATAGATCGAATACAATTACCGATATACTTACCGATGTGGTTACGCTAGGCGACAGAGAAAACACAGAAAACTATGAACTTCAGAGTCTCCTACAAGCCCTACTTATAGACGGAGGCCTCAACTACATCGAAATATACTTTCGATGTCATATCAAATATGCATTTTGACATAATATCGAACATGAAACCCGACATCCTACTCTACTACGCAAAGAGCCGCGAGCGTATAACAACTGTCCCGGCAACCCCATCACAATTTTCAAGGAACCCAAATACCAAGGGAACTAGAATTCAAACGAGGACCTCAAACTATGCGTCCACTGCATTGGGAGACTAATTGAAGTTCATCACAGGTGCATTCTCCGCAAATTTGATCTTCGTCATTTGAACTGGTGGGACGAAGGGTACAGGTAACCCAGAAATTTAAAATTAAATTTGCGAATTCTTATCTCTAAGATAATAATCCCCAAATTGGGGGAATACATGATATGGGCATTTCCCGCATATTGGGCCAGGCCCAAACCAGACCCATTTTGGACCATATCGGGGATCACTTTCGATGTCATATCGGTAATCATCACCGATATGTTACTGTGGTCCCCGGATCCCGAGGTCTATAAATACTCGGTGTCTGGATCCCAAAGTAAGCAAGAATTATCCCTGAGCTACCACACGTCAGATCGAAATACATCCCCGATATCCCTTGCGATATGTTATTCGATATCGGGATTATCACGTGCACCTCTGACACGTCACACCAGCTCATCACCGATATCAGATCGGGGGTCATCCTCGATATCACATCGAAGACAATCACCGATGTCCGTTCGATCTAGTTACCGATATCCCACTCCTATCCAAGCATCAAGGCGTAGGTTCGAGGTGTTCCGGACTAAGTCTACACGAGACACGTAGTGTAGGCCTGATTTGAGATAGATTCGTTGTACCTCCAGACTACTCACTTGTAACCGACACTCAAATATATATAAAACGATCTATTGCCAAATCAAATCCATTTTACAATGTAAGAATGTGTTCTATATATGATCTCTCTCACGCACCCACGTTGCGAGGGGGAGGGGGGCGGCAGATCTTGGAACAAAAATCATCGAATTAGGTTAATCCAATTCATACACACACGACGACTACCCGTCGCATGTCGATTTGTTTGGTTTGTTGGACTCCAACAGCCGTGGGCCTTTATTTGCATTGTCTAATGTTTATTTTTGTGTTTGCTTAACAAAAATATTTTATTTTCTGTTATATCTCGAAATTATAATTAATTTACGAGACAAAAATAACGATCAATTTTATTAAATATATTTTATCAACTGAAACGCGTCCAAATTCAATTCCTGAAATTGCCTTAATCACGCAATATGTAATTAGAATAATTATGTTCATTGATGAATAAGTTTCATTCTCCCTTCTCGTGACCTAGTCTATAAAAGAGGTTGCTTAACATAAACTTTTTATCATCAAAAAACACAAGAATACACGCATATAAAACACTTTTCTACGCGTTCAAAAGTCTTTTCTGTGCATTCAGAATAATGTTTTTCGAGTTAGTCATGTGGTGGTATAGGAAAAGTCACACATCGAATTTTTCAGGACTGATCTCGTTCTTGTAAACGGTTTGGCTCGTAGTCGTTGTATATTGAGATACAATCGCTCTCGTTTTCTCAAGCACCGGGAAGAGAGCAAATTTATTTTAGGAAAACCAAAAGTTCCTTCAAATTGTTGGATCGGGACTTGATATTTTTCTCTGAATGTTACCATAACACCACACTATGTCAATGTTATCTTAACACCAGTTAACACTAGATCTATTTGATAAAGGAAATAACGCAACGAAAAAATAAAGAACACAAGTAAATTATTTTAAGAAGAATATATGGATATATTTTTCGAGCCTAAGGCGAAAATAGCCACTATGTTAATAATAATTTTACAAAATTATGTTCTCACAACTCCCAAACTCTTCACTCTCGAATTGTTCAAACTCAACCAAGCAAACAATGAATTGCTTCTTAATTCTAACAATATTTATACTTAATTCGCTAAACTAAAAATTTGGAAAAGCAAGCCAAAGACACTCGTCTCTAATAATTTCCTTACGAGATATTTTCGCTCTTCTCTTATGTCTTTTTCTTGATGCCCAACATGTCTATATATAATGTAGTCGTCATTTATGTCCAAGACATATTGTGCACGTTTTTGGAATGCTTTAGATATCCTTGTATGACTCTAATTTTGTTAATGAGCAATTATTATTCAACAAGGAAAGGTTTCCTTGTCCAACTAGAAGTTTAATGGAAAGTATCTTTCTCCATCTTGTAGTCTTCTATGGAAAGAATCCTACTGCATATAATCTTCTTACCTTCTTGCAATTCACAAGCCTGAACCTTTTCCGCTGCGTTATTTTCTATATCATGTAGATCTGGTGTTAACAGGTGTTAAGATAACATTGACAGAGTCCGGTGTTATCGTGACATTCAGAGAAAAGTATCAAGTCATGATCCAACAATTTTAATTGGTGTAAGATCCAAGCACCAATTTTACTGTGTTTGAATTTGGTACTAAAGGATAGATCACTCGAATCTGAACAACAACGAGCTACCTATCTTGAACTCATCAAATTAATCGATTTGCAAGCTTGGAAGACGGTGATCGAAGGGTATGCGGTTCCTATGTGTGCTGCAGATGAAGATCATGAGGTTGCTCCTAAGTCAGAACCAAAGTGGACTTAAATTGAGATAAGTAACGCTTTTATCAATGGAAAAGCTCCTCATGCTATATTTGGTTTAATTGATTCTTACATGTCTAAATTAATTAAAAATTGTTCAACTGCTAAGTATGCTTGGGATATTTTACAAGACCACTGTGAATGTAATTTAAGCCTTAGAGAGACTAAGCTACGCATTCTTTTGAGAAAATCTAAAAATTGAACTATGGGGGACGATGAAAGCATTACTTCATATTTTAAAAATACAAACTCATGGAAATTGCTAATGAATGTCAAAATCTGTGTAATACTTTGTCTAATAAACAAGTGATTTTCAAAGCTGGGAGAACTTTTACTAAGAAATTTGAGGTGAAAAAGATCGCTATGCAAGAAGCTAGGAATATGGCCACTTTAGACTTACATACTCTACTCAACATATTAAAAGTATTTGAGATGAATTTTGAAATTGAAGAAAGCGTAGATGATGAAGAAAAGATGTTCAAGCTTATAATAAAACTGTGGTAAAAAAAATTAGTAGGCTCTAAGAGATAAAAATATTCCTGCTGATTTAAAAAAATATTTCTCTGAAAAGATGACTAAGTATTTTCTTAAACCTACTCCTTAATATGATGCCGTTCTCAAACAGATTTGATGTTATGAATGTAAAGGTTTGGGCCATTTTTCTTGTGAATTTGCTAACAGCCTTAGAACAAAAGGGAAACCTAACTCGGTTTGTGTAGATGATAATGATGAGACGGGTTTTGAAGAATGTGTTGATGGACAATTGCCAGCAATTGAAGAAATTCAGACAGCAATGTTGACTATAAATGTGGACTGGACTGATAGTGTTAGTGTAACGCCACAACCCAAGCACCTTGCTCGACTTGAAATGCCATTACTACACAATTCATTAGAGAAACCCTCGCTTCTCCTTTGAAAGTTGCAGCTAATCCAAAATAACATAGAGCGGAAGCTAATAAACCAAAAGTTGCATTTCAAATCAGTCGGCAATTACCTCCAACAGGTATTCGTCTAAGCTTGTCCCATATAATAAAATCTAAGCTTTTCCTTTGTAAATTTGGAATGGAAACATGAAAGTATTTTTATGAGTCAAAGGGACTCGGTGAGATTTAATGCATGAGGATTTATTTTCATAAAAACAGATTTTCGCAAACATGATTTCACAAGAATGCTTTTTAAAAGAAATTTATGCTTTCACGCCAAATCATAACACTTATTGGATCAATCATGTCATAATAATCCAGCCTTGTGTCTCCTGTCTTTATACCTCCCATCCAGGAGCGACCCAGAAAACGACGAGGACGTGCCCAGATACACGTCTCAACTCTGATTCACCCCGCTAAGACGTTCCATCCCAGATGTAGAACAGAGTTTGCTCAAAGCGGCGCTAGACTACGAAAGCTACACCAATAGCCCAATGCTATCCAGGAGAGTTTCACAAATCCTTGCATGGCCCAAATAATAGCCATCAAGTGGCAAGTCATCGAGTGGCAACAATATAGCCTTCAAAGTGGCTTCTAGAATGATCAATTATGAAACTAATCCATGTACAATATTGGCATGCCTTTTGAAACAAGAAGCTGAGTACATAATTCAATAATTAATCCTCAAGGGATAATTCAACACAACATGATAACATAATTGTTATAATATAAACGACAATTTCATGATTTGTAAGCAAGTACTTGAGCATTCCTCAAATCCATAACAATTGTAAATAGTTATTCTTGAAAACATCATGCTTGCAGAATTTGCAGAATAAAACACGTTTGTATAGAATACATGCAATTTCCATTCCAGCGAGAAAATATATAATTTTAATCTCACATTAATCCCAAAATATCACGGTTTAGCCGCCGTTGTTGCGTGGCTACCTCGTAGAAAAAATCAATCTAACCTACAAATACCTATATTAGAAGTAGTCCGAATGTACACATTTCAATAGTTAGTTTAGTCCTAAGAAGTTTTCTTCTATTAATTAAATAACTGTGCACCAAATGGTATGGCCAATGAATATTTTATTTTCTCATCCCTTATTGTAATGCATCACAAGTTCAACTTGCCTCGCTCATTGTATGGTTTAAGGTTGAACCTTCACAAGAGCTAGACTAAAAACGTGTACACATGGCCAACTACTTGGCTTATTATAATCAGACTATAATTTCTATATTTGTATACTTAAACCTCAACAACAAGTCAATTAGTCACATTACTTCATCATTTATGTTCACAATCTTACTGAGTTAATATATGTCGATAAGGTCTGTGTAAGAAGTGTGTATCAACCTAATCTTGAAAATACAACAATACAGATGGATATGATATCAGTACGGCACTTGACCGATCTCACACTTAACGAGCTCTGAATTCGAGGATTATGAGTCGTATGAAATTGCTATTGGCTTGTTCAAAATCAATTAGTCTTTAAAGGAGTTATACCATGGCTTAGCAATTACTACGATGTATTTACTACCCTAATCAATTAAGTTGTTTCAGTGATATCACCGTTTCTGTTCACATATTTATAACTAGTTGATGCTAAAAGGAATAATGCAAATGCCTTATTTTTCTATGAGATAAATTAAAGCAGCCTAAAAGGATAAGAAAGTTCCTTCACTCGGTTTAGTAAATTGAATGGATATTCTAAGCTAATCTCAAATTAAACTTAATTGATTGATTCTTCTGCTCCTGTTAAAGGTCAGCGTAAATAGCTAATAATAACAACTAAAAGCATATATACTAGCTACTAAAATATCTTCGTATACAGTCCTCATCAATCGTTCTATGGTGCCTTCATACAACAAGGTTGCAAATATTGGTACTCGTATTTGATTTCTCTATATTTATTCCTTTTGCTTGTCTCTATCCCTCATCACTGATTAGGTATGAGTTTCTCAGATAATCATGTATAGGACGGTAGTGTATCAGGGGTGAGGGTGTGTATCAGAGTAAGGATATGTCTCGTTTGTATTTGTAATTGTGGACCAGGTTGATACGTTGTTGTTGTTAACTTAACACTTGAGTGTTAACAGCAGTTTGGTATGTTGTTAACCCAACAATGTTACTTTAACAACATACCAGAGTAATAGTGCAGTGGAATAAATAAACACCAAGTTTAAGAAGTGAATATAAGATTATATTAACTTCCGAGCCGTAGGCAAAATAATCCGTTAAAGTTTTAACAAAAGTCGTTTTCTAATTTTCAAGTTCCTCACTCTCAAATTAATCGAACTAAGCAAAGCACACAAGAATTGCTTCGACTATCTCTAAAAGCTCCTCACTCTTAGATCTATTCTCACAACTCATAAACTTTGCTAAAGCAAGACAACGTTCAACAATATGTAGATTAATCTCTCGGATTGATTGACTCTTGTCTCGTGTTTGTCTTGATGTACTTCACACCTATATATAGGTTCTTGACTTAGACTTCAAGGTGTGTTGTACACGGTTGGTAATTCTCCTTGTTTCCTTCTCGAACTCCTCTTCCTTGTTCTCGCAGTCCTTCTTGAATAATAGTTCCTTCGTTAGAGATCTAACTAAGGAAAGACTCCTTCTTCAAATCAGGACTCAACTTGGAAAGCTTTTCCTAGTTGCACTCGAACTCTTCTTTCCTTGTAGAGCGGTTTGCATAATTAAGGAAACTTTCCTTCTTGGAAACTTGAGCGTCCAACCTATGACAAGTTTGTTTCCTGAATAATAATCAAAGACAATCACAACTGTGGAACTCAATTAGTTAAATGAATAAGGGAAAACTATAATAATAAATGACAACAAGATTGTAAATCGGATTCTGCTCAGCAATGTTACTCTAACATTGATTTCTCAATGTTAATCTAACACTGCCAAAATACCTGCACTTTCAATCTCCTATTTTTTCCTTAATCACAAAACCTAAGAACTTGTTCTAATCAGATCAAATTATTCAGACAAACTTCACTATCTTACAACAATGAAAACTAAGTACACTCCTCCTGAATATCAGAAGGGACCAACTCAATGTTATTCTAACAGTGATACTTTCAATGTTGTCATAACATCCATCTTTGTCAATGTTGGATTAACATTGAGTCCAGACTCAAGTTCTAACATTGAACATCTCAATATTAACTTAACATCAGAGAACAGTTAACACCTGCAAAACAGAGTTAGTACTTTGTAACCACAGTTCAAATAGCATACGCAGAAACACTAAGTACCAATATAGAAAAGTATTTAATTACATACCATACTTAGTAGCAAGGAACACACTCCTTGATGAAACAGAAAAATGCAAAGAAAATAGAATTGTTCATACTTCAATTGAAAACAGACAATTAAAAGAACTCATAAATTTGAATTTGATATACTCTCCCCATTTTTGTGAGGAAGGCAGATCCTTCAAATGCTTCCCGAGGCTGTCAATCTCCTGCAACCTCACTTGCTTATCTGCTATCTCTCTTTGGGTATCTTTATACTCTCTGTCAAGCCAAACTAGAGTCTCCTCCACAAAGGCATCAGCAATGACAGAGCAGCTATCACCACTTGAAACTGGAACAGAAGAAGCAGCAAACTTGAGAGTCTTCTTCTTCTTTTTCCTGCTTGGACCAGCTTCTGCATTGGGATTCCAGGGCAAGTCTTGAATCCTGACTTGAGTAAAGTAGCTCCTGGTGATGATCATCTTGGCCTTGTTCTTGATCCAGCCCTATGTCTTCTTGGTCTTGAAGCCTTGCTTCACCAGAATGTTGGATATCAGAGAGGCATATGGAATGATTCCCTTTGCCTTTGTTGTGACCTCCCTCATGTGCCTCAAATCTTTCTCGCCTATGTTCACACCATTCTTCAGTTTATACACCAACTTTGCAGATTCTTTTGTCTTAACAGTGGTGTTGGAAGACGGCAGCCAGTTGTAGGTAGAGAGCTTGTAAAGTACAGCACTCAAGGAGGTCAGCTTTGTAGTTGGAAAACTATCATTCACTTCTTTGTGAGTCCACCGGTGAGGTCAGTAATCACCTCATCCATGCTAGGATCCTCAGTCTCCTCAGGATCAGGAAGTTCCCAAGCTTCATTGATCACAGAAGGACTAATGTCATAGACATTCATCCTTACCCAAGATTTACCAAACTTGGGAGAGCCCTGGTGGCACACCTACTGAGAGAGGTTCATGTAGAACTCTCTGATCACATCAGGGACATATGATGACTGATTCATCACAGAGCCCAACACACCCCTAGCTTCAAGCAACTCAAACAACCTATTTTCCTTGAACATTTCCTCATCAATGTTCCTCTCCATGTGAATAACCCTGGCTTGATAAGCCTCCCACTATTCTTCTGCCTCAGATGACACATAAAAGCCAGAATAAGGCTTCTTCGGGTACTCCTCATCAAGCACATCAAAATACTCATCACTTCCTGATATTGGAGTAACATCAGCAGGGTCATCAGCTACCAGTTGATCTTCTTCCTCAACTTCCTCAACTTCCTCTTCCTCCTTATCATCATCTTCTTCTTTTTCTTCTTCTAACTCAGACTCAGAAGATTCAAGAACCACCTGCTTCCCCTTTCTTTTCTTAGCAACAGTAGCTAAGGCAGAAAGAGTCAGGCTCTCTTCTTCTTCTCTCTCAATCTCTTCAGGTTGATTGTTACCCTCATCATCAACATCTTGGTTGCTCTCAGTAGTAGCCTCCTCAGCCACAATCTCCTCAACCTGATCATCTTCCTTAGGAAGAGTATCCATCTCAGCAGCAGCAGCATGCTCAACAGCATTAGCCTCAGACGGCTCAACATTCACCTCAAGGTTTTCACCTTCATCAGTAACAACCACAGACTCATCCCTACCATTACCCTCAGGGACCTCATGCAAAACCTCAGACTCACCCGCAGCAACAACATGAGCCTCTTTCTCCCCTTCAATACCAATTTCAGCAGTTATATCTTGAGTAGGGTTAGCCATCATTACTTCGTTTTCATCGTCGGTGGGAGTGGAGATTTGCTCAGCAGTTTTTGATGTTGAACCAACATCACCCTTTGCGGATCTCTTGCCCTTGCGCCGTTGATAAGTGGATTTTCTCTTAGGTGCGGCGGCGGCGACGACTTTAGTGGTTGCTCGTTTGGTACTGCGGCGTACTGGTTGTTCAATCTGCTCAGCAGTATCTACAAGAGCATCAATGGAAGACTTGCGTGCCGTTGTTAGAGTAATTTAGAGAAGAAAAGAAGAAACTTGATTTGCAGAGAATGTTGATTGCACAAGAATTTTGAACGCGTACACAGTAAGAAGAGATTAGGGAAAATTATATAGATAATCAGCTGAAGAATAGTGATAGCGGTGTTGTAACATGTTACCAAAATAATTGGACAACTGTCACACGATCATACCCATGTTTAACTTACCACGTGTCAGTGTTAGATTAACACGTAACCAGAGCAGTCTCCAAACCTGAAAACTTATATGTTACAATGTTATAATGTTGAACTAACATTGGCAAGTTAACATCAGGGAGGGAAGTTGTAGGTGCAGGGCTTCATCCAAAGCAACATCATGTGACAGCGTGAGATATTCTTGTATACTGATCTGAAACCTCAACCAAGTACATAGGTGCAAAGACATAGTTTAAGATCATCAGTATGAATAAGTAACACATCAGACAGAAAAACACAGAGTGGATGTACATATCCAAGGAAAGGATGTTCCCACAGCATAGAAGATCACAAAATATAGTGTTTTACCTGCAGTTGGTAACCCACGAAGTATGCCTCAACACATGATTCCTAGGATTACTAATGATTCCTAGGATTACTACTCCCCCTAAGCCCAAACCGACATAAGGAAATAATGCAGAACTAGAATGAATGCAACCATGTTAGATCAACATTGGGTGATGGTAACCAAGTGCACACAGCTTTACTGACTCGGATCTAGACATATCAATTTATCTTTTACTAATATCATGAACTCTTTTGAACAAAAACTAGTGAATGTTAAAGGATAGTTTCATCACTGAATGTGGGCAGCACAAGACTCCACACACCACAGCAACTTAACCATCAGCTACATATTAGGCAAGTACAAAGGAATTGAATGAAGACAATACATTTATCATATACTTCTTCACCCTAACTCCTCATGCATACTTATTTACCAACCTGTTTACAAGACAAATACCAAGTGAACAATGCTACTGAATGCAAGCAGTCGAGATTTCAAAGCACCCCAGTAGTAAGGATCACTATCATGCATAACCTTGGCCATAGACAAAAACACAAAAATAAGCACAACTGAATGACAATGAAGCTCTCAACATCATGTACCCCAGCTTCTCTTCATGCTCTGTCTAACCTAACACGGATAAGTCACAGCTGAATAACATCAGAGTAGTGAGCTCTGTATACCCCAGCTTCTCCCAGATGTTAGGTTAACATTCACAGACTAACAACAGAGTTATTACTTTACAAAACTCTAGCTATGTACTTATCCACCAGTCAACTCAGCTATTTATACAGATTAACCACACAACCCAACAAAATCTCTAACAAAGGAGTAATATGCAAGAAAGAAGAATGCAGAAAAAAACATAAAAGAATTACAGATACACCACAACCAATAACCAGTGTTAGACAGTGGTGTTATGTCAACACTGGTGTACTAACATCCCTAGACAATGCACATGCCAAGAGAAATCCTCAAACTGAAGAACCTCTCAGAATCTAAGGGTTTAGTGAACATATCAGCAAGTTAGTTGTTAGTTTCAATGTGTTCAATGTCAATGATGTTATCTTCTACCAAGTCTCTCAGAAAGTGATTCCTTATATCAATATGTTTAGTTCTAGAGTGTTGCACAGGGTTCTTAGAGATGCTTATAGTACTAAGATTATCACAGAACATAAGTAAGGTATCATTGTCTAACCCATAATCATGTAGCATGTGTTTAAGCCATACTAACTAGGTAACACAGCTGCCTGCTGCTATGTATTCAGATTCAGCAGTGGAGAGTGACACACAATTTTGCTTTCTACTGTACCATGAGACCAAGTTGTTCCCCAGATAAAAACATCCTCCACTTGTAGACTTTCTATCATCAGTGTCACCTGCCCAGTCTGAGTCACTGAAACCTACAAGATTTGTGTTAGTGTCATAAGAGTACCAGATCCCAAGGGCCAAAGTGCCAGATATATATCTAAGGATTTTCTTCACAGCAATCAAATGTGACTGCTTTGGACATGCCTGGTACCTAGCACACCCACAAGCAGAGAACATTATATCAAGTCTTGAAGCAGACAAGTAGAGTAAGCTTCCTATCATTGAACGGTACAATGTTGGATCAACATCTGCACCAGTAACATCCCTGGATATCTTCACTTATGAAGACATGGGAGTCTTGCAAGGCTTTGAATCTGCCAATGCAAACCTTTTCACCAAATCCTTTGCATACTTTTACTGACTTAGGAATATCCCATTACCTGTTTGTTTTACTTGGAGACTATGGAAGAAATTTAATTCTCCTATCATACTCATCTCAAACTGCCCTGTCATTGATTCAACAAATTTTTCTAAAATAGAGTTGTTAGTTGAGCCAAAAACAATGTCATCCACATAAATTTGAGCTATACAGACATGAGAATCTTTCTTCAAAACAAACGGTGTCCTGTCTCCTTCACCTCTAACAAAGCCAAGACTTAAGAGGAATTATGTAAGTCTTTCATACCATGCTCTAGGTGCTTGTTTAAGTCCATACAAGGCTTTTTCAAGCTTGTACACATGGTTGGGGTACTTAGGATCTGTGAATCCCTTAGGTTGTTCAACATATACTTCCTTATCAATTAGCTCATTCAGGAACGCACCCTTTACATCCATTTGGTATAGTTTTATCTTAAGACATCATGTTATGGCTAGAAGTAACCTAATAGATTCAATCCTAGCAACTGGAGCAAATGTCTCATCAAAATCTACACCTTCAACCTGTGTGTACCCTTGAGCAACTAGTCTAGCTTTGTTTCTAACTATGACCCCTTCCTCATTACTCTTGCTTTTAAATATCCACTTTGTCTCTATTACATTAACATTAGGTGGTCTAGGCACCAGTATCCAGACCTTGTTTTTAGTAAACTGTAATAGTTTATCCTGCATGGCATTAATCCAAAAGTTATCAAGGAGGGCTTCATTCACATTCTTAGGTTCTATGGAGGAGACAAAACGCGAGGCATTATCAACAATACAAGTGAAGTTCATACAGACACACAATTTTACCATATCTCTATAATCAAGTCTTTCTCTATTGCGTGTCCTTACCCGTTCTGTGAGTTCACCTATTACCTGGGATGCTAGATGGTCTTTCTGAATCCTAGTTGGGGGATCTCTTCTAGGTTCAGAGGCAACTTCACATTCAGAGTCAGAGTCCTCTGCTGTTAGTCTAACATCAGATCTTGCTGGTGTTAGTCTAACATCGTTCTGTGACTCATGTTCAGTGTCTCCGTCTTCCAGTTCCAATGTTGGTGTAACATTGTCAGGAGTAACATTCTCGGTTTCCACTGTTGTTCCAACATTGGGAACTGAGATGTCATCAGTACATGTATCAAGAGTGAACTCATCAAACACAACATTCACTGATTCCTGAACTGTCTTTAGTTTAAGATTGTAGACTCTAAAGGAAGTACTATTGGCAGAGTATCCTACAAAGATGCATTTTTCACTTTTAGGATCAAATTTACTCAGATAATCCCTGTCATTAAGCATATAACAATCACATCCAAATTCATGAAAATATGCAATATTTGGTTTCACACCCTTCAAGAGTTCATAAGGAGTCATGTTAGTTCCAGGTCTAAGATACACCCTGTTACTAATGTGACAAGCAGTATTTAAAGCTTCAGCCGAGAGTCTTTTGGATACATCTTTAGCATTGAGCATAACCATGACCATCTCTTGAAGAGTCCTGTTCTTTCTCTCAGCAATCCCATTCTGCTGAGGAGTCTTAGGAGCTGAATATTCATGGAAAATACCTTTAGCATTGCAATAGTTATCAAAGCTAGCATTTTCAAATTCTTTACCATGATCAGACCTAATCTTAGTCACGGTGGAGCCATACAAGTTTTTAATACTAGCACAAATAATTTTGAACTGATCAAAAGCTGCTGACTTTTCTTTAAGAAATTTTACCCAAGTGTATCTAGAGAAGTCATCTACAATCACAAAGGCATATTTCTTACCACTGAGACTACTTACCTCAATTGGACCCATTAAGTCCATGTGCAGTAATTCAAAACACCTACTAGATCTAGGATTAGCATTCTGTACCTGTAGGGGTGTATGAACAACTCTGGTCTGCTTACCCTTGAGGCAATCACCACACACAAGCTTACCTAGACAAGACAGCTTAGGTGAGCCTCTTACAGCATCAACTTTCTGCAGTTTCTCAAGGTTTCTGTAGTGAACATGTCCAAGTTTCCTATGCCATATAGAAGCCTCATCTATTTTGGCATGGAAACACTCTACTTCCTCTTGGGCTAGGTAGAAGTTATCTTTGGATCTAGTACCTGTCATAACAAGAACATTATCACTATCATAAACATCACAAGAAACTTTGTCAAATGTAACCAGTAAGTCATCATCACACAGCTGACTGATACTGATTAGATTTGCCTTTAACCCATCTACCAACAACACATCCTTTAGTATCTCCTTGCCAATGGTCTTTCCTTTGGTGCCACCTCCATATGTCACTGTTCTAGCACTTAAAGGTATCATTTGCTTAAGATTCTCTTTGCTGCCTGTCATGTGTCTTGAGCATCCACTGTCGAAGTACCTCTTGCCTTAAAGGTTAGAGTACACAACAGAGAAAACAACATTGCATACAAGTTTAATATTATGGGTTTTAGCTTTTTCTACCCAAGTTTTACTTTTCTGTCCTGCACCTAATGTTGGTCTAACATCAGAACCTATTGTAGTTTTAACATTGGGCATATAGGCTGTTTTCTTACCACATTCTTTTATGAATTTTCTACAAAATGGTTTAATGTGGCCTGGTTGAAAATGGTACTGACAGATAAAAGTGGGTTTGCTTTTTACAGTGTTGATGGTACCAGAACTCATATTACCAGATTCTTTAACAAAGCTTGTAGTTAAATAAGCAGAATTACCATTAGAAGAGGAAGGTTTCTCAACAAATCTCAAACCACATGTACCTGTATTACTCATGTTTAGTACATCATCAAGTTTAGAAGTACCTCCATTCCACTTGGCTATGATCTGTGAGTCCTTTTTGAGTTTCTCCTTTACGTCTTTCAGCGCAGCTTCAGCTTTGTCAAGGTCTCTCTCATAGAGTTTCAACATGTTCTTCAAACATCCAATGTCATGCTTCAGTGCTTTGTTACTCTTTATGAGTTTGACATTCTCTCTCTCAAGTCTGACAAATATTGTATGTAGATCGTCTAGGATGTCGTCATGGGACAGTTCGTCTTCATTGAAGTACTCTTCTTCTAGATCAACAGAGCCATAAAAACAATCGAAGTTAGTATCATCACAATCAGAGAGCACATCATAGATAAAATGTGTATCATTGTTGTTCTAGTCTCCAAAGAAGATTTCCTGATTTGCTATTGGTTCTCCAATGTTATAGTAACATTGAGACTTTTGGCAGTTTCTGGAGTCTTCTCCTTACCAGGTGATCTGAGTGCAAAGCGCAACAGTGTTGATTTCCTCTGATTGTTCATCGGCACTTGTTCCAGATTCGAAGTCAGCATCATTGAAGTCATCTACACACACCCAATGAGAATTCCCTCTTGTTCTGAGAGTGTTAGCACATTCATGTTTAAAGTGACCATACCCCTTACATTCATAGCACTGGACATCTTTCAATTTCTCAGCATCTTGAGGCGTGCTCTTAGATGCCATGTACTTTACAAACTTTGTGGGCAATTTCTTATAACCAAGGGCAACATTACCAGATTGTTTTTCTTTATTTTTATCTTTGTAGCCTAATTTACTAAACTTCTTGGTAATGTTTCCATAGTTAGAAGAGATCAACTCATATTCATCCTCATCACTTCCTATAGAATCTGAGCTAGTTCCTAGTAAGGCTAAAGCAAGTTGTTTACTGGAGTTTCCTAGGAATTCTAGTTCAAACTCTTTTAAAGTGTTCATTAATGTTTGGAAGTCCATGTTGGCAATATCTTTAGACTCATTCATAGCAATTCTTTTGACAGTGAACTTAGAAGATAATGTTCTAAAAGCTTTATAGACCATGGTATGATTTGGGATGGTAAAACCTAAGTTTTGACACTGATTAGCAATATCAAGAAGTTTCTCAAAATAACTATTAATGCTTTCATCCTCACTCATCTCTATATTCTCAAAGTCCCTCAAAAGTTTTCTATATTTATAGTCCTTCACAGCCACATCACCCTCACAATATAGTTCAAGAACTTCTCAAGCAGTTTTAGCAGTTGTACAAGTTTGAATAAGTTTGAACATATGGTTACCTACCCAGCTAAAAATAGCATTGAGAGCCTTTTCATTGAAGTTGTAGAGAGCAGTCTCATTGGTTGTCCATTGTCCTCTTGGCTTAGGTACCAGATCAGCATTTCCATCTCTTGTCAAGTAAGGGATGGTGTAGCCTTCTAGTACTGCGTCCCAAGCTCTCAGGTCGATGGATTTGATGTGAACTCTGAGTTTGATCTTCCAGTAGGCATAGTTGTTGGGACCCTCCAATACTGGCAACCTGCTGGTATTGGGGTTGGAGTTGTCCATCTTGACGTATCAACGCCAAACACCGGTGAGGTTGGTGCTTGGCTCTGATGCCAATTGTAATTGTGGACCGGTTTGATACGTTGTTGTTGTTAACTTAACACTGGAGTGTTAACAGCAGTTTGGTATGTTGATAACCCAACGATGTTACTTTAACAACATACCAGAGAAATAGTGCAGCGGAATAAACAAACACCAAGTTTAAGAAGTGAATATAAGATTATATTAACTTCCAAGCCGTAGGCAAAATAACCCGTTAAGGTTTTAACAAAAGTCGTTCTCTCAATTTTCAAGCTCTTCACTCTCAAATTAATCGAACTAAGCAAAGCACACAAGAATTGCTTCGACTATCTCTAAAAGCTCATCACTCTTAGATCTATTCTCACAACTCACAAACTTTGTTAAAGCAAGACAACACTCAACAATATGTAGATTAATCTCTCGGATTGATTGGCTCTTGTCTCGTGTTTGTCTTGATGTACTTCACACCTATATATAGGTTCTTGACTTGGACTTCAAGGTATGTTGTACACGGTTGGTAATTCTCCTTGTTTCCTTCTCGAACTCCTCTTCCTTGTTCTCGCAGTCCTTCTTGAATAATAGTTCATTCGTTAGAGATCTAACTAAGGAAAGACTCCTTCTTCAAATCAGGACTCAAATTGGAAAGCTTTTCCTAGTTGCACTCGAACTCTTCTTTCCTTGTAGAGCGGTTTGCATAATTAAAGAAACTTTCCTTCTTGGAAACTTGAGCGTCCAACCTATGACAAGTTTGTTTCCTAAATAGTAATCATAGACAATCACAACTGTGGAACTCAATTAGTTAAAACTATAATAATAAATGACAACAAGATTGTAAATCGGATTCTGCTCAACAATGTTACTCTAACATTGATTTCTCAATGTTAATCTAACATCGCCAAAATACATGCATTTTTAGTATTATATATAATTCATATTTAACTTTGTTGAAGAAAGGATCTCTTAGTTCTGAATTTACTTCCTTCTTGTTAAACATAAAGGCCCTTCTTGATTTTATGAATAATATTCGGATACATATCTGCATGCAAACCCCCTTCATTACCAGATGTACAAGCGTGTGAAGTGCGTAGGTAGTGTGTAAATATTATGGTGACTGGTGGCATTGGAAAATGATAGATGGGTGGCACTAGTAGTATATATCAAGTAATGAATATTAAGTAAATGAAAGTGAATATTTCTACATTCAATTATGAATTAACTTATTCTCAATAAAGTTGTCCTCGCTCTTTTTGATTTGTTAGACTTCTAATTACCAACAAGGTTCATTTAGTAAAGGTCATTTTGAGGCCTGACTTAAATATGGAAAAATTATTCTTTCTGTGTGGAAAATCAATTATGAGCTTAGTGAAAAATCTATTTATATAATTAATTATACGGGGTGCTACAGTTAGGATATAGTGTCAAGCCAACATTGAAACTTAGTATTTTCCCAACAATCAAACAACAACATCGTTCACAAAGGTGGATGAGCCAACTGATGTCAAGGATTGGTGTTCTGCCAACACCTAGACAACTTGGTGTAGAGACAACACCCAGAAGTGCACCAGTCTAGGAGGCTTTCTTTGGCAATTGGGAGAAACTTGTTGTTTAGACAATACTGAATGTTTGATTTCTGATTATGACGAGTTTGATGATGATTCTAACTTCGAATGTTTGCATCATTCTGTAGATTTTGAAGATGATTACGTCTTTGAAGGTGAATTGAGCCAAAAAAGGCTTCTTGAAGAATTGACGATCATCTACCAAGACATGCTCAAGGAGAAAAACAAGTTGAGTAGAAATTAGAAGGCTCCTATTGAAGAGAACGAAAGCTTGAAGACTACAATGACTCAAGTAGAGGTAAACTTGACCAGAAAATATGCTTCTAAAGTAGAAATTGCTGAACAAACCATCACCATATGAAATACATGTACTTCTCAACTTGATGAAGTTTTATGCTTGGGCAATGATGGTAATTTTGATTTAGGGTATTAAAGTCGAGTTACTCACTCCACCACTTTTGTTGATTCAACTATTCCTGGTTTTGTAAAAGCAAACGTATTTTCTGAAAAAACTAAGAAAATTACCTTTATTTGTCAATACTATTTTCAACTTGGACACCTTAAACCATATTGTTATAAATACAGAAAGTCTCTTAAAAAGAAAACAATTAAGGGGAATAAGGATTCTGACTGTGTTGATACTAGCGTTAAGACAACACTGGAATCTGGTGTTATCTCAACATTCGATTCCAACACTACTGAACAGGATAGCAAATTGAGGAACACTAGATTTTGGAAACCTAAAATTAAGATTGTTTGAAATATTGTCTTTCTGTTGTGCATACTAACCTTGCAGGTAAGTGGTATTTTGATAGTAGATGCTTGAGTCATATGATTCGATACAAATATAATTTGAAGGACTGTGCACCCCTAACCATTGGAACTGTCACCTATGAAGGGGAAAGTAAAGGAAAAATCATTGGCAAAGAAGTGATGAACTTTGATGGATTCCCACCCTTGAAGGAAGTGATGTTGTTGGATGGATTCTATGAAAACCTTATAAGCATCAGCCAATTGTGTGATGGTGACTTATTGGTAACGTATGATAAAGACTCTTGTGATGTGATTATGCAAATGTTTGTGTTTTGACAGGTAAAAGGTTTAAAAACAACCACTTGGTTAGGAATCAAGTGACTTTCTTTCAAACAAATGTCGACAATTCAGTTGTCAAATAGCAAAAGACTTGGACACATGCACAACAAGAATCTGGACAAAGTGCTGAAACTTGAAATTGTGAGAAGAATTCCCGATCTCTCAAGTTTGGTAAGTTGGTATGTGAGCAACGCTTCTCATAATCCAATCCAAGTGGATGGACAGGTTACAAGTACCTCTAATTGTTTTCAGGAACTTCGTATAGATTTCTTGAGTATTATTGAAATAAGCTGTGTTGGAGGAAAATGATATGAATGTGTGATTATGAACAATTTTTCTAGATATACTTTGAAAAAATTATTTAAAGAAAATTTGCAGTGCTTTATACCTTGAAAACATTGCAAGATAGTATTGATAACTTACTTGGTGTTTCTGCTGGTAGATAGAGAATTAGAAAATGGGTCATTCTCCCACTTATGTGCGCTTAATGAAAATCTTCATGATTTCTCTATACACATGACTCCTTATGAGATGTTGAAGAAGAAACTTAATCTTGCTCATTTTCATGAAGTTGAATGTGTTTGCTACTTGTTAAATGATAAAGATTTTTTGAGTAAACTTGATCCACAAAGTGAAAAATCTATATTTGTTGGCTAGTATTTGAACAATACTGCTGTTAGCGTGTCTAATTCTAGATTGGATATTGTTCAAGAATCAGTAAATGTGGCTTTTTATGATTTGCTAAAAGTCGCAGGTGAGCTAGAGGCTGTTGTGTCAAGTTTACTAGATTTGGATGTTGAGCCACCACCGACTCCAGATAGTGTAGCACAACCTGCAGAACCTGAACCTGAACCAGAAGCCAGTGTTACGCCAACACCGATCATTCCTCATGTAAACAAAACACCCGAGCAATCAAAGTCACTCAATGAAAATGTTCAATGTCCAGATACTTGGAGGGATACAACTGACATTGTTCAGAGGAACCATCCAACATCTAATTAGCATTGGTCAGATCATTGATGACATTAAAACATTCAACAAATAAAGGGTAAATTACAGATATATGATGGTATCACAACTGCGTTATTGTCGAGTGTTTGCATGTCTGCCACATGTTCTGATGTTTGCGGAACTCAAATATATGTTGATAGCATTGTCCTTGTTTCTTCTAACAAGTTTACTTTAGACAATATTCTTGAGGCTTTGACATGTACATTAGATATGGGCATGAATTGTGAGCTGAATTTCTTCTTGAGTTTGCAATTGAAGCAAAATGAGGATGGGATGCTCCTATGCCAAGAGATATATACTAGAATCTTGGTGAGAAGACTTGGATTAGAGGAGTCTAAACCAATCAAGACTCCAATGTCATCTACCTTGATGATTGGAAAAGATGGCACAAGAAATAGTGTTGACACAACACTGTACAGATCAATGATTGGAAGCTTGCTTTATCTATCCGCCACTCGCCCATATATTACGTACTCGGTTTGTATTTGTGTTTGTGCCAGGTATCACGTTGACCCTAAAGTTTTATCACTAAATTGTTGTGAAGCAATACTATGATATATATATATATATAGTACTATAGACTTAGGCATTTGGTATACACATGATACAAATATAAATCTTGTTGGTTTTAATGATTTTTACTAGGCTGGAGATTTAAATGATAGAAAATCTACATGTGAGGGTTGTTTTTATTTGGGAGATAATCTTGTTTCATGTTATAGCCAGAAACATAAATGTGTATCATTATCAACAATTGAATTTGCAGCTGATGGTTGTGTTACCCAGATTATATGGCTTAAGCACATGTTACATAATTATGAGATAAAAAAGTGACACATTGTAATGTTTAATGTTAACCTTGGTGTCGTGCGACATTCTAGAACAAAACATATAGATTTAAGGCATCATCTCTTGAGAGAATTAGTATATGACAAGGTTACAGACATTGAACGCATAGAGACCAACAATTGGTTAGCTGACATATTTAAGAAGCCATTTAATAGTGAGAGGTTCTTCAGTTTGAGGGAAGCTCTCGGCATGAATCATATGTGATGAGTGTTGCATTCTGTTGTTGCCATAACACCACTGTCTAACACCATAGACTGGTTGTGGTGTATAGGATTGTATTAGATTTTTCTGTTTGATCTTTGTGTTTTTTTGTTTTTGTTTGTCTTCATTTGTGTTTTGACATGTTTGGTTTTGTGTGGTGGAACTCTTAACATTATGAGATTACATTTGATTGAAAGTTCAGTCATTTAAAAAAAAGTATCATGTCCCAATCTAACAACTTCAGTCCTCGACTTCCACGTTTCTTGATTTATTGCCAGTAGAGGATATCTAATTATCGTATTTCGAGTACCGTAATTTTTGTGTTATTCACTTTCGTCAATAAAACTTTATTGTGATATCTATTTCAGTATTGTTTTGGTGTTATATTACTAACATCATGTATACTGCAAAAAAAGAACAGCCTCTTCCTTTTTGAAGACGTGAAAATCTGTAGTTGCTGCCCTTTGAGTGAGTGCTAGGTAAACTCATATGTGTGGACCAACGGAACAAACTATACTAGGTTTAACCATGTGTAACAAAGACAAACCTAGAAGGTATAAAATCAAGTCTCTCACTATAGGTAAAATATAACAATCAAACTGCAGTATATTATATGAAGCAACACACGGTGAAGTCATGTTGCCCAAATCTCGATAATCTAACCACATTACATTATGCAGCAACACATGGACACATGCTAAGTCAACATTTTTTTATTATTATTTTCTTTAGAGTCATAAGGTTACAATTACATCATATGGTTATTTATATTAAGCTCAACCCTGAAAATAATTATATACGGATGGTTAATCACGTGTTTTGCCCCTAGCTAAATCACATATCGTTAACTTATGTTACAGTACCAGACCCATTTTATAGTTTTTCAAACTTCACAACCCATCGTCCCATCACGATCAGTATATAAGAGAATATTTGTTGCTCCACGGTTGGTGGGGGTATTTTAGGAGGCCCAAAAGTGTTTTCGGTCGTTCTAACTCGAAAGGCCCAAAAAAATATAAGTATCGAATTGGGCCGGTTCGACTATTTTTGGGACAGTCGAACGCGGCCCATTCAACGGTTATTCTCCGCACTCAGTGTGGGTCTCGCAGATCGGGGTCTATATATACCTCGTTCCCCGATATTCACGACACATTCATTATATACTATTCACTAACCCTACAACAGTCGAACAGAACTGTTCGACTGTTACTCAACATCGAACCTGCTCCGTTCAACAATTATCCATCCTCGAACCTACTCATATTTGACAGTTATCCAGCGTTGAACCTGCTCATATTCGACAATTATCCAGCATCGAACCTGCTCCCATTCGACAATTATCCAGCATCGAACCTACTCATGTTCGACTGTTATTCAGCATCGAACGTGCTCTTGTTCGACTGTTATTCACCATCGAATCTGCCCAGTTCCGTAGTTATTCTAGCATTGAATTTGCTCATGTTCGATAGTTCGACAGTTCCAAGATTCAGTAGTTAGGGTTATTCTGGTGATCTTAGGCTTATTCAAAAGAGATAAATGAACTACGTTCGACTCGATTTCCTCAATGGAATACGTAGGCAGCTTGGCTTGTTCCCAAGTTCAGTCTGAAATCATTAAAGATCCACCCATGCCCTCACCACCTCGCTTGGAGTACATGTGTGCAAAGGACAAAGCTCGTTCTAGCGTAGGCCCGAACCATCATGATGTGGAGTGTTTCGTCAGCCGCCAAGTCAGCAGACGAACTCGCCCAAAATCAATGGTGAACTCGTTAATCTCACAAGTTATAGCAGTAGCCTTCATAAAGCAGGGCACACCTAAAGAGAGGATTTTTTTTATAATAAACCGTCGCAGCCAACACTGCCACAAAATTTCCAAATTTGGAAATCATTCAAATTGTTTTTTGTAATTATCACCATTAACGAGTTCAAAAACAATAAAAGAACCAGTAAAATCGTGTGAATCGAGAAAGTACACAAATGTAGAATCATCTGATAGATTTTTTGCACGAAGAAGCACAGAAGCAAATGAAACATGATTTGTCACAGTGTAATCCCGGGGAATCATAGTGAAAATCAATCAAATTAGGGCAAATCTCACACAAGTTGAATCGCGATCAAAGGCGATTTTGAATTTCTTCGAACATAAAAGTAATTGGGATTAACACAATTTAATTTAGGGGAAAATTCACTTACCTATCCAAACTTTGGCCCGTGTTGCAGTTACCTATCCAAACTTTAAATTTTTACAGTTTACGGTCAAACTATCATTTTTTGACAGGTTACGGTCCAAACATTTATTTCGACGAAACTCCGCCAAATAACGTCACTTTTGGGCTAAATGACGTCATGTTGATGTCATCCTTCAGGGGTAAAACTGACATTTTAGAGATGAACAGTATAGTGCAATATGTACAATTATTTCATACACCTTAAAATTTATTCTTTTACACATTGCACCCAAAATATTTAACTTTTCTAACAAAAATACTAAATACAATCAGTTTTTTAAAAAAACAATGTGTCTTTAAATAACATGTACTTTTAGAAATTAAAACTTTTCAATAAACTTAATTAATAATTTTAAGCTTGATTTTATTAAGTTTTATTTTTTAATTAGTTAATAATTTAAAATTTTAAAAAACAGAAAAAAACTTCATCTTCTCCAACATACCCCATCCCCACCCCCCACCCCCCCAACAGCCCACGACCCACCCCTTCCACACCCATCATTTCCACCACCACCAAACCCCAAATTCACCTCAAAACTACCTAAATCCATCACCATCGCACTTTTGTGACCCCAATTTTAGTTTTATGAAATTTTTGGTGTGGGTTTTCAAAGGATTTGTGGTAGTGATGATTTTCGAAACTCCGAAATCAAAAATTGAGGCCATGGAAGTGTGAGGGTAATGAAATTAGGTCGATTTGGGGTGGATTCGGGGTTTGGTGGTGGTGGGTGTGGATGGGTGGGGCATGGGGTGTGGGGTGTGGGGTGTGTTGGAGAATATGAAGTTTTTTTATTTTTTTAATTATTAACTAACTAAAGTAAAACTTAATAAAATCAAGCTTAAAATTACTAATTAAGTTTGAAGACACGTTTTGTTAAAAACAATTGATGATATTTAGTATTAAATTTGTAAATAAAAAGAATTTACTTTATATTTATATGAGTAAGAGTTTATTATTTTTTAATTTTTTGAATATTTTAAATATTTTTGAAGTAACAAATAAAATTTAATTATTTAAATTTTTTTAATACTTTTGAAGTAACAAACTAATATTTAAGTAATAAAATATTTTTGGGGTGTTAGTTTGGAAATAAAATTAGCTTTTATTCTTTATCTAAATTGTTTTTATTTTTTAGTAAATAATAGGTGAACTACCGATTTTACCCCTGGAGGATGACGTCATTTAGCCCAAAAGTGACGCTTTTGGGCGGAGTTTCGTCAAAATAAAAGTTTTGACCGTAAACTATCAAAAAATAAAAGTTTAGACCGTAAACTGTAAAAATTTAAATTTTGGATAGGTTAGTGCAACAGGGGCCAAAGTTTTGATATGTAACTGAATTTTTCCCTTTAACTTAACTGAAAGTAAGTAAAGAGTGAGTATAGTACAACGGAAGTGATTGTGTCAGTGCAGACCGTAGGCTGGGCTTACATAGGCTAAAGCCCAGGTGAGAAATTCAATAGCCTATTAGTAGTACTTATATATAATATATGTAATCTCTTACAGGCCCAGAAAAAATAAAATATAGATACAAATATTAAGGCTCACTTCTTTGTTTTTGTAAGAAGAATTAAAGCCCACAATGATAACACAATTGGCCCTAAACACTTAATTAACAAATAAATAAAAAAAGAAACAAATATATTCACTTGGGCGTTGGCAGAAAGCAAATAACAGGGCACCTCCACTTCCTCTTCACATGTGCCAAAAGGGGACCATCTCTTTCTTATTATTTTAAGATCTCATCAATTGGGAAATTACACAATACACCAAAGAGGTAATTTTTTCTTATTATTTAATCATAAACTTGATTTTATTGTAGATTATTGGTAGTTTGATACTTTTAAATGAGATAAACCCTAATTATTTTATTTTCAAATCAATCCCCTTGAGTGTTTTGCTCTTTTGTTGAGTGATTGTAATAAAGTTAACTATGTATATTTTGTGAGAATCTTAGTACACATAAGTTGAATTTTGACTTAAATTATGTTGAAGCTTTTTAAGCATGCTTATTATTTCATTAAATTATTTTCTTGTTAAGCGCTTTTCATGTTTGTGTTGCAACATTTATATTAAGTCTTGATGTTAAATGTATTAGGTGATAATGACCTCTCAAGAAAAAAAAAAAAAAAGGGAAGAAAACTATGCTTTCTTTTTATAAACCGAAAGAGCATAGTTCAAAAGTATAGAGCATAATACGTCGAACGATGCTACCACAACTCATGACGACCAGCATCATTCAGTATCTCAAACCGTTGAAGCAAATATTGGTTACGAGATCATAGGAAACGTATGCAGATATCTCAATATCCGGTCAACCAAATAGATGAGGTTAGGCGAGCTTATATCAAATTGGGACCATATCGGCCTAAAAGTAACTACCGATTTACTGATGATGGAACACAAAAGCGACAATTTCAAAGCTCATGGGGTGACCAACTTTCATAGATAGAATACTCTATTCATAAAGATGTTGTATTTTGCTTTCCTTGTTTTGTTTGTGGAAAAAGTCGTGATGCCAATCATCTTGCATTCACCATTGAAGGATTTAAAAATTGGAAGAGAGTTGGTTGTGAGAAGTGTTCATTTCTAGTACATGAAGGAGGTCATAATTCACCACATAGAAATGCGGTGGAATTCGTTGATGCTTTAAGGAATGTAACTCGTCACATTGATAAAGTGATGAATCCACAAAGTTCAGAAGAAGTCCAAAAGAATAGATTCCAACTCAATGTGACAATTGAAGGCATTCGGTGGCTTAGCTTGCAAGGATGTGCATTTAGAGGACACGACGAATCAGTTTCATCGGATAACAAAGGTAATTTCATGGAAATGACTAACCTTTTGGGAAGAATAAACAAGGATTTGTGTGTTATCATCGAGGGTGCTCCATTAAATGCAAAATATACTTCACTTAAGATTCAGAAAGAGCTTTTGCATATTGGTGACAAAGTGAGAATAAAGATCCGTGAGGAAATTTGGGATGCAAAGTATTGTCTTTTGGTTGATGAAGCTAAAGATGTATCTAGTAAGGAGCAAATGGCTATTGTTTTGAGATACGTTGATGCTCGTGGAATTATAAGAGAGCGGTTTTTTGATATTGTACATACCACAAACACCACTGCTGCAACACTTAAGAAGGCGATATGCACCGCTTTCTTTCGATATGATCTACTCGTCACCAACATCAGGGCTCAGGGATACGAAGGGGCCAGTAATATGTGTGGTTCGTGGAATGGGTTGCAAGCCCTTTTTTGAGAGATTGTCCATACGCTTACTATGTGCATTGTTTTGCCCATCGACTACAACTAGCATTAGTTGTGGCTGCTGAAAGTGAGGTATTTGTTTGTTCATTTTTTTCAAAGTTGACTCTCACTATAAACATTTTTTGTGGATCTGCTAAACGTCAAGTGGAGTTACATGTTGCGCAAACTGCTGAAATTAAAAAATTGATAGCTAGTGGTCAGCGTGAATGCAAATCAGATTGGTACATTACAAAGGGCGGGGAAGACTCGTTCGAGTTTACATTTTGAGTCAATTTGTAGTGTGGTAGACATGTATGGGGCTGTGACGGTTCTTGAGAATATAATTGAGCGAGAGTCTTGTAAAAAGACAAAGGGTGATGCTACAACTGTTTTGGAAGTAATGAGGACCTTTGATTTTATATTTACCTTGCGGTTAATGCAGCGAATTATGGAGATTTTAAATTTGCTATGTGAATCCTTACAAAAAAAATCTTTGGATATTTTAAGTGCAATGAACTTAGTCTCATCTACTAAGGAATTGCTTAACACTCTGAGAGAACAAGGTTGGGATTATCATTATAAAGAAGTTGTGAAAGTTTGCACAGAGTATGAGATTGAAATACCTGACATGGATTCTTGCTATAAGTCTTCCTTAAGAAGCTCTTCTCGATGGTATGATTCTGTTACTACTTTTCATCACTATCACTTCAATATATTTAATGTTGTCATAGATTTTCAAATGGAGGAGATCAATAGAAGATTTAATGATGAGGCTGTGGAACTTCTCAAACTAAGTACTTCATTGGATCCTCGAGATGGTTTTAAGTTGTTTGATATGAACCATATTTGCACACTTGCTGAGAGGTTTTATGCTGATAATTTTTCTGAACGAGATTTACATTATTTGAGGATTCAGTTAGACCATTATAAATGTGATATTATTCGGCATGAGAAGTTTCAGAACATTTCATCAGTTCCCGAGTTATACGAACGATTATTTGAGACAAATAAGAGAGAAACTTATCATTTGATTGATAGGATAATCCGTCTTGTTCTAACTCTTCATGTTTGTAGAGCAACAACAGAGCGAGCATTTTCAGCAATGAAGATTATTAAATCAGTTCGACGCAATAAAATGGAAGAAGGATATTTGGCGAATAATATGGTTATTTACATTGAAAGAGAACTATCAAAAAGTATAGATGTAGATTCTGTAATTGAAGAATTTTATTCTATGAAGGATCGAAGAGCTCATTTTCGATAGTATTGTTATTTCTAGTGTTAAATATTATGAAGTTTTTACGTTTATAATCTTGTATTGGACAATGACTTTCTCATTTTATTTAATATATCTGTACTTAAGTTTTTTTTTTCTTGAGTATAAACGTAGCCCATGTAAAGAAAAAATCATGGGTCCGCCCTTGGATTGTGTAAATGGCAAATGATACCATGAAAGCAAATCAACAAAACTCCATTATCGATTGAAAAGAAGAACGAAGAAACCACGTACAAGATGAGAGCATTCTCTCTGTTCTAACTATCTGAACTACATTGAGGCCTAGTTTGTTTTCCCGGAAAATGGGGGAAAAGGAAAAAAAATAAGGAAAATGAGGGGAAACAAGATTTTCCAGGAAATTCCTTAGGGAAAATAAAACAATTTCCCTTCTTTTCTAGTGTTTGGCTCATAATAACTTTTCAGGGAAACTTTTTAAGCTTTTTGTATTTATTATTAATCTAACCATTTAAAATTCATAATTATACTTTGTACTTTAAAATATGCATTAAAAAAAGTTATATTAATTTTATTAATATTTTTATTTTTGAAGTTCTCCTTGAAACTACTTTATGTAAATTATCAATAACTTCCATAACTTTATTTCATACGTACTATGATAATTATCTTTACTTATATATTTTAATATCTTAAATATTTCCAAATTAACTAAGATCAAAGAACATAATGATAAAGATTTAAACAAACAAAAAAAAAATTATTGAAACAAAACATTGTAACTAAAACAATGTAAACAATCCAACCTTCCTAAAATACTTATTAAGAAAACACATATTAAACTTAGTCACTATTTTCGTGTGCTAAGCCAGACTCAAATTGAAACTTCTCCAACCAACATTGTCTTCCACCGGGATTCTTGACAAGAAATGACCTTGCAATCTTATCATTTTCATTTAAATAGTCAAATGCAGATTCAAGAATCAACTCATCAAATCCTTCACTCTTCATAACTTCAGAATATAGGATAGCAGTATTATCATGATTGTTGGTGGACTTAATTGCATTGGCCACCTATCCAATCTTTTCAGCAAGTTTATCTATCTTTTCATTGACTGCATCCATGTAACGAGCTCTCTTTCATGCTTACGTACGTACATAGAGACTATTTGATTGGGTGTAGTTACTTGAGTACTATTGATGGATGGAATTATATCATCAAGACCGGCCTCGTCTATTTCTTCAGTATCACATAACTCGTCCATACCCGATTTAGCAAAAGATCCCATAGCTTGATCATCTCCACACACAATACGCAGTTCATCGTACATAAAAATTGGTTTGTTCAAGTATGGTGCAGCTTTCGGATGTACCTAAAAGAATTTGCAAGTTACTACATATAAATAAATAAAGAAGTAGCAATTTCAAAATGTAACATAAGCACTTAAACGAATATAATCGTTGTAGACTTCATCGGAACATTGACACATCTTTAGAGTATCATCCCAACTCATTCTACTATTATTATTTTCAACCTTTTTAAGTTCTTTATAATTCTTCCTAATTGTTTTCAAACGGTTCTCCACATTGTCAAAATTGCAAGATAGTTTAAACTTTTGTGAATCTTCCTTTGCTACTCGAACGAAGCTACATTTTTTAAAAGACTTGTCCGCCTTGTGGCCTTGTTTGGCCTCTTCAACAAGAACTTCAATAAGAAATTGATCCATAGATTTAGTCCACCTAAGTTGCATGGCTTCACCTTCTCTTGATGTTGTCATCTTCATTGAGTAATCCAACACTTAATCAAATAATAATTACTAAATATTATAATGTGATTTACTTGATATATATTCTTTAGTAACTGCAAAATTCGTAAAAAAGAAAAACTGTATTAGTAGCACGAAAGCCTATAAAATTATCAAAATAAATATTTTTGAAGCATATAATAACTATAATGCAATAGTCACCAACACAATTTTTCGAAACAAGATGCAAATAGATGCACACACACTTATTTAGTGATTATTAATGTAATCATTATACATGTCTAAAGCTGTTTCTTCTCTCTTTTGTAACCACTCGGAATTTTCAATTCTCTATTCTCTTGAAGTTCTTTCTCTCTCTTATATAGGCATATCTTGAGTAGGTTGTTGCATTTCCCGAACAAGAATATGATCATCTAGATCAACCCCACTAATATAATTATGTAACACACAACAAGCGTCACCGTTACAACTTGTTTTTCAAATGACCAGAATTTCCAAGCTTCTAAGATAGGAAACCTTTCTTTTAGAACACCAAAAGCTCTCTCAATTGTTGTTCTAAGAGAAGAGTGACGTAGGTTAAATAATTCTTTATAATTCTTAGGTTTGTGATTGCTATACTCTTTCAAATGATATCTAACACCACGATATGGCAGAATAAAGCCCTTTCTTATACCATAGCCCCCATCAGCTAAATAATATTTACCTGAAGATTAAAAGAATTCAATTTGAATAAGTTTCTGTATAGTATTATTTTTTACAAAATCTAAGATAGAAAAAAATCTTAGTATATATTGATTTATATATAAAAATGTACCATCAGGAACTATAAGTTTATTTCTTCTTCTTAAAGCATCATCCAAAATAATAGAGTCATGCGCAAAACCTTCCCAACCAGCAAGAACGTAAGTGAATTTCAAGTCAAATGCAACAACAACCAAGACATTTTATGTGGGTTTTTCTTTGCGGCCTCGAAAACGTCCTTGAAGGCTAATAGGCAGTGCTGCAACTATATGTGTACCATCTATAGCTCCTACACAATCCTAAAAATATAATAAACAATTGGTGAACATATATATAATGTATTTTATAATTTATTATGTTGTACTATGTTAACTTCAAATAAAATAGTACCTTAAACGATGGCCAACATCGCTCGCTTGTTTGAATTTTTTCTGGAGTAGAACTTTCATTTGATGGTTGCACTAAAAGCTCGTTTCTTAATGTCAGAATATCTCTTAAGACAACATAAAAGTATCATGACACTGTCTCACCAGAGCGAGAAAATCTACTACTAATAGACTGTTTCTAATGTTATGACCAAGTGTGTGTAAAAACATCATTACTTCTTGTTCTATAGACACATAAAGTGTTGGATTGACAAGATTCCTTTGAGAAAGCATTATGCATAGCTTATGAAATGCACTTTTAGACATATGATGTTGGGAATGACACACTTTCTCCCTTTCATTTGTCAAGCTGTTTATGCATACATTTCTTGCAGAATCTCTATTTTTTCTAGGTGCTCGTGGTATGCTTGTGCAGGTTCTCAATGCACTAATGGCTAAAATACTCGTTGACATGACTGTCACACTTGCAGCAGCTATTTGCGTTTTTATTTCAGTTGAAGTATCATCTTCCGTCATCTATATATAATTTAATAAATATAAATTAACAAGCCGAATAACAAAAAGGCAATTATTGTGCATTATAAAAATATGACATTCAGATTTTTAAATATAATAAATGGGTAAAATCAAATTACATATTGAAAGTACCTCGTTGAGAATGAGGATGTATCTTATTGTGATAGAAAACCTGAAACAAAAGGGGAAAAAAGTCATTGCAAAGCAAATTGTTACATCCGAGAAAGATCAATTTAAAAAAAAAGAAGAAGAAGAAACAAGAACAACTAACGTTGGAAATCTCACATGATAATCTAAATATATTAATTCCATTTTTGATTGATTCTTGCTGCAAAATTCTTTGTAATCATCAACAAATCTTTCACTCCTAAAAAATCATATGGAGCCTTATCCTAAATCATAAAGTATCTACAAATCAACCCAACAAAATTGAACAACAAATCATGCACTTTTTTTCTTTGAAAATAATGTAAATCATGCATTTTTTTATAATTGAAACATATATCATAATACTTAACCATGGAGTGGCAAACACCATCAGCCATATAATTCATCAACCGAACACTCTTTGCAAGCAGTATTATATGTGTTAAATATAATATAATTTAAAAAGAAAAACTTGTACAACAGAAATAAAAATAAAACTGAGATATTTACTCACCTTTTGTAGATGAAAAAGATTGATATGTATAATTAACAAGATACAATTTAGTTTATATAGAGACTACTATACGAAAATTTAGTTTAATTGATGGAAAAATAAAACTTTTAACTTTTTAGAAAATATTGGGAAAATTTTGATGAAATTTTCCCACCTTTTTTGTAGGAAGTGAGATAAAATTTTAAAATGGAACATAAAGCTTACACACGAATGTTTCCCTTTTCGAAGATTTTTCATATTTTTCTCTCTTTTTCAAGATTTCATTTATTTTCCAGAAAAATCTTAAATTACCAAACAGTAGGAAAAAAAGAGTTTCCTTCAAGATTTTACTTTTCCCCTATTTTCCGGGAAAACAAACTAGGCCTGAATGAATAATTTAGAGCTGGAGTGTTCTATTTATACTTAGCTGACTAACGATACAATAGAGATTAGTGAGATGATTAAATTAAACACAAACTAACTTAAAATAACTTTTTTTCTGAATTACAATTAGAAATTGAATTGTTTCGAGAACTTTGTGCTGATCAATGTTGTGTAGGCTGAGAGTCCTAATGAGAGGGTTATCTTGTGCTATATTCCGGGACATTTTTTATTTTTCATTTTAGTGATTTTTCTTATTAATGAAATTGGTGCCAAGATCAATTACTTGAGCTTAATTGCCTGATTTAATGGATCAAAAAATCCAGGTAGTTTCAAAGATATCTTAACAATATTTCGTATCTTCCCTAACAAATATAATTGAAATAGATGACGACACACTATTTTCTTAAGTAATTAATATTTAATTCTGTTAAAGATTTGATTTGGATACGCTAGTTAGTCAGTTTGAAATCTTTGAGATAAGCTAAAAGATAAATGTCAATTTCAAGTTTACAAATTTTGTTCGGAAGGATTATGAAGTTTATAAATAGTAGGAACTTAAGAAAGAATCAACAAGCTCACTAACTCTTTAGTTACTCACCAAGCTAGCCATGGCCACACGTTCTTTCCTATTATTTTTTCTTTTAATATATAGTCTTCTCTACTTATGTTCTTGCCACTGAAGTTTCTCATGATGGAAGGGCAATTACAATTGATGGCCAATGTAAAATCATTCTTTCCGGTTCGATTCACTACCCACGAAGCACTACCGATCGAGGCACACTTTAATCAAAAGATTACAATTATGAAATTGTTTCTTAATTGTGTTTAGTTTATGATACGATATATTGTTAGATTTTTTAAAAAGAATTGTTATTTTGGACATTAGATGTGGCCTGATTTGATAAAGAAAACTAAAGAGAGTGGATTGTATGTTTGAAACCTACGTATTCAGGAACGCTCACGAGCCTCTTGCCGACAGTGTAACTTTAGTGGTAATTGGAATCTTGTTAGATTCTTAAAAACTGTCCAAGATGAAGGGCATTATGATGTTCTTCGCATTGGACCGTATGTTTGTGTTGAATGGAACTACGGGTACGTGCATTGTTTTTTATTATGTATATGTTTTATTTTTGATATAAATTTGTATTCACGGTGCAAGCTATATTTATTTTTGATCTTTTACGCAGTCGCAGAGGGTTCCCAATTTCGTTGCACAACATGCCCTGTATCGAACTCTGTACAGCATATGAAGTTTACATGGTAATTAATCATCAATCTTTTCCATATAAAGTACAATACTTTATAGCGTCCAACAGTTTTTTAATAATTGTGTTTGATTTTAATTTTGTTTAATTTTCAGAATATGCAAAACTTCACATCTTTGATAATGGACATGGTCAAGAAACTCCAACGTCAGAAAGAGCTACCATGCGACTAAACCCTACTACACCAACCCTGACGTCGAAAAACCTCATTCCAGTGGCAACGGAGTTCGTCTCACCGGATCCACTCACAATTCTAGATAGCAAAATGCTCCATGCACATGAATGAAGACGTGGAGATGGGAGAGGCAAATCCAAATATAAGCAATGGGGAGGGAATCCCTAATAAACCCAAATTGCCGTACGCAGCAATGGTGACCCCTAGATTCACGCAGCGTGATGTTCGGATTGATGATAACTTAAGCACGGAGGAAGACAATCACATATGGATTCTTCCAGTGAATGAGGCAATGCCTTTCAAACACTTGGAGATTTTTTATGAACTCTAAAATACTATGTGGAATCAATGGAAAGACACGATCATCATTCGCGTTCTTGAGCAACCTTGGTAATATACCGCACTGCATACCAAACTCGGCCTAGTGTGGGCATTGCATAATGATTTCGAGTTAATGGATCTTGGGTACGGGGCTTACTTCCTTAAGGGATTGAGTGAACAATAACGGGAGATGATCATTACCAAGAGACCATGGCAACTTGCAGGGAGCTTCCACTCAATAAAGAAGTGGACGTCGAATAACTGAGATAATACAAAAAAGGTCGAAAGTGCGATCACCTGGGTTAGAATATTAAACCTCCCTATGGAGCTACTTCACGAGGAAGTGATTAAGGGTCTAGCTAAATGCATCTGGGACTCAATCATGATTGATGGGAATACCTACAATGCATTCGAGGGTCCAAAAGTCGAGACCACATGGTAGAAGGGTCCTATCAGGAAGTGATACTAATAATAATAAAGAAAATAATGTAGGGGTCAAGGATGGGCCTTAAAGAATTCCTAAGGAGGGACAGTTAAATAAAAAAGAAAAATCCTAGCGTCATTAACTCAAACCCTAATAGGTTTGAAATCTAGATTAGGGAAAAAGAAAGAAGAGGAGAATTATCTGAAAGCCTGAGTAAAAGACAACAGTGTGATCATCATGGACGTGAATGTGAACTTCGTAAATGGCGTGCTGATTGATAATTGGAGAGAGAACATGAGATTCAAAACTCTGAGAGACAGTTTTCAAGGGCCCTCACGGATATTACGAACTGGCACATGGTAGAGACTTATAAACATGCTAGAAATTCCAGCAAGCATCTGGGAAGTGGAAAATTCAATATACTGAACTCAAAACAGGGAAAACTTGATCTCATGGTGGATAAAACTACAATGAGGGGATGAGAGACGAGGCGACAAACTACGATGATCATGGCAATAGTATGGCAATTGTTACACTATGGAACGAGATTTTACCTGAATACTCGGTGACCTCAATTCAACTTGTCTATTCCACCATGAAGATAATCATATAAAATTGCCAGGGAGCGGTTGACGCCGAGTTTTGTTAGAATTTTAGAGAAATTTTGCGGTCACATAGGTCGAGTGTTTTTTTGTTCTTGAAACTTGGGTGAGCAAGGATCATGCTTATGAGATCGTGCCTCACTTAGGGTTCAGGAATTACGTTATTGCCCCAAAGACGGGGATGGGGAAAGGTGTGTGGATGCTCTGTATGAGGAAGATATCGAGGGAGATTACCAGGGTTGAGGAGCAGGCCATTCATGCAATAATCTGCCCTAGCACGAATGAAAATGGCCCTTGACGGGTATCTATGTGCAACCTCGACTCACAGCTAAAATTCGAGTATTTAGTAACTTGGAGGGAATGGCGCAGAACTCTATGTTACCATGGCTCATCGCAGGGGACTTCAACGAGGTTAGCTTTGCGCACAAAAAGAGAAGAGGGAGTACAAGATCGCTTAGTCGACTTCGGTTCTTTCAAAATTTCATGGACAAAAGTGGATTAATTGATCTCGGGTTTCAAGGTCCGGCTTTCATGTGGACTAATAAAAGAGAGGTGGGGGCGACTATTGAAGGAAGTATTGATAGAGCATTGGCTAATCGGGTTTGGACCGATTGACTTTCCGATAATGTGGTCGTTAACCTTCCTTGGATTCATTCTTATCATCACTCGACTATTACCTATTTTTATATCCTTGAGCAGTTGATGATCCCAAGACCATTTAGATTTGAAGAAGCTTGGTTGAAGAATGATGAATGCGATCAGATTCTAAAGAACATTTGGAGGGAGAAGCCGAAAATCATCGACGCAATAGCTGTAATCCAGAAGGCACTAATTCCATAGAATAAAGAACAGTTCGAGAATATTTCAAGAGGAAGAAAAGGATTATGGCTCGATTGAATGGAATCCAAAAGGCACTAGGGAGGAAGAAGTCAACCTTTCTCTAGGATCTTAAAACCAAACTCATTACCGAATACAACGAGGTTCTGCATCAAGAGGAAATTTTATGGTTCCAAAGATCAAGGGTCAAATGGATGAAAGATGGTGAACGCAATACCAAATTATTTCATCAATCTGCTTTGACGAGAAGGAAATGGAACATGATTTGTATGCTCAAGATACAGAACGAATGGGTCAAGATGATTCGACTCTTCAAGAACATGTGCGAAACTATTATATTACACTGTTCTCTTCTTCTAATGATTTAGGTAATATGGGCAGCACTCATACACTTAAGCGTTCTAGATTTCAGACCTTCATATATGATGAGGACGCGTGGATGCTTGTTATGGTCGTGGACTTGGAAGAGTTAAAGGGAACGATTTACGCCATCCACCCTTTCAAAGCTCCGAGACCGGATGGTTTGCACGCGGGATTTTATCACAAGGGGTGGGAATGGATGCAAGACTCACTGCTCAGCTTGGTAGAGAACGTGTTTAAAACCCCATGTTTCGACCCGCATATTTGTGAGGTATTCGCATGCCTTATTCCAAAAGTGCAAAACCCCGAGCTGATTTCTCAATACCGACCAATCTCACTTTGTAACTACTTTACAAGATAGTTACCAAGTGCATCACGACGCGTTTGAGAAATTTGTGCCTAATCTGATAGCCCCAGCCCAATCCAGCTTTATTAAGGGGAGAAGTACGTAAGACAACATTTTTATGCTACATGAGATTCTCCATTCAGCACGCACCAAAAATAAAAATAAGGTGGGTTGTATGATTATGAAACTTGACTTTGATAAGGCATATGACAAGGTGAGCGGGAATTTCTTGGAAGAAACCTTGCGTGCGTTCAGATATCCAGAGGAGCTTCTGGATATTATCATGCTCTGTGTTCGGAACGCCACTACTGAAATTCTTTGGAACGGTTCGCTATTGGAGCCAATTAGACATACGTGCAGACTTAGACAAGGTGATCCGTCTTCCCCTTATATTTTTGTTCTCTATGTTGAAGGATTATTATATATGATTAATGAGGTCGTAGAGAGGAAGAAATGGCATTCTATTATCCCTTATCGAGGGAGGCCGAAGATATCATATTTATGTTTTGTAGATGATTTAATCTTAATGGGGAAAGCAATTATGTCTACTACGCGCTCTATTAAAAGAGTTTTGGAAAATTTATGCGGCGCATTCGGGTTAAAACCGAGTTTGCATAAGTCGAAGATTTTTTTCTCGAAAAGTGAGGGTTCCATGTTGAAGCGCACAATCAGCAAGGCGTTGAGCTTCAGGCAAACACGTAATCTTGGGAAATACTTGGGCATGAAGCTTGTACATAGAAGAGTGAATAGGCAAACATACTCGGATACCTTTGACAGAGTAATGTGAAGATATAGTAACTGGAAGAGCCAATTCATTTCTTTGGTTGGGCGTGCAACCCTTATTCAATTTGTGTCTTCGGCTATGCCAATTTATATTATGCAAGCTTCTTGGCTACCAGAAAAAGTTTGCAACTAGTTTGACAAGCTCAATCGTGACTTTCTATGCTCGACATATATCACAAGAAAGAAGATACACCTTATGGGATGGAATAATGTATCAAGACTTAGGAAATATGGAGGTTTGGGCATTCGGCTGTCTCCTACAAGCAAAGAACAGTTGCTGGCTAAAATTTCATTGTGGATCCTCAATAACGCACGGTATGGAGTGATTTTTTTAATTTTAAGTACTTACGCGGTGCGAGTTTGGCTAACCTCATAGCAAAGCAATCAGATAGTGTGACTTGGAAGGGCATTATGAGATGCATGGGGTTAATGAGGCATTTTATCCATTAAAACATTTGCAAAGGGGATATAATATCTCTTTGATATGATAATTGAAATGGAGTGAAACGACTTACGATGAGAAGTTCTTGATACACCACTCAGAAGTAGACATGATGATTTGTGATGTGTTTGACGAGGAGGATGTTTGGCATCTTGATGATCTTAGAACCGTATTCTTGGTTCAGCCTGTGAAGAATTTATATATAAGGGCTTCAAAATGTGTCATGCCGAAGACACTGTGTTCTGGACTAAATCGGGGAATGGTTCATTCTCATGCCAATGGGCATACATTTCCTCTCTCAAGTCGTATTCAAGGGAGGCTTCCCAGAAGACTTATTGTGCTTGGATGTAGGACGTGGACATAAGCAACAAGGTCCAACACTTTTTGAGGTTAGTAATGAACAAAAGTTTGGCCACAAATCACCTTCAAAAAGTCCGTAAACTTTCCCACAATACGCACTATACACTTTGCTATTGGCTTGACGAGACTGAAATACATATTTTATCATTGTAGAGCGACACTAGATATTTGGAAGAGGATTTTGCTGAATACCGAGTTGCTACATTTTGACAGATTAGAGGACGGGAAATGTCGAAAAATGGTAGCAAAAACGTGAGTTGTTCACTGATTTTCGCGGCTATAATTTGGAGGTTATGGAAGCAAAGAAACTCAGCGGTTTTCAATGATAGGGCAGACGCTATTGGTAGCCAAGTTTTCCAAATTAAATTGCTTAGCAGGGAGCTCCATGATGGTCGAAGCAAAAATACGGGATGCAACAAGGACGCGAAATGGAAAACACCAATGTCAGGATGGGTTAAGCTCAATGTTGACGAAAGCACCCGTGCGACAGATACACTGATACGACAGCAGGTGTAAAGCCCCAAAAATTATGAAAAATATAAATTTATACTTTAGTCCTTAAACTTTTGAAATTCTCTATTTTTAACTCTAAATGTTTAGAAAAAATTGCATTTAAGCCCCCTGAATTTAAAAGTTAGTCTTTTATTATATTTACAGGTCTATAATCCTAAAACATATATTTTAATTTCAAATATTAACCAAGTTGATTGAATTACCTAAAAAAAATACATAATTAAATATGTATGTAACAAAGAAATCTAATTATACATATTTGAATTTTAATTATAATTAATTGAGGGACTTGATATTCAATTAACCAATTGATGAAGTAAGCCATGACATCTTTTTGATGAGGTAAGCCATGACATCCTTAAGAGCATGATTAAATTCAGATTTTTATGATTTATTATAAAATAATCAAGGTGGGACATAAATAGTTATGATTAAATTACTATGTTTGTCTATAAATACTCACCATTGTTCAACATTTTATAAAGCCCAAAATAATCCAATTCTCCACAAGTAACTAGAAATAAAAGTTGTTTCTTTTTGTGTTTTCGTTCGGAAAATAAATTTTTCCGATTTTTATCTTGCCATTTTCTACCCAAAAAGACACCAAAACTTTTACTGCACAAGAAATGTCGATTCTGCCTTTACACCTTAGAAAAATCGTACGAAATAGTGGAAACGTCATTTTACTACCTATTTCGGATACATACCCTTCTTGGTGTCTTCTATGTTTGTATGAAGACATCTTTCCCAAATAATATGATCTAGAAGGCCGTAATACATAAACCGTGAACTGCTGCCAAGAAATCCGATAACAACTCTTATGTTGCAAGAATTATTTAGCATAGCAAACCTTTGTGTATTCACAAAATCTTGGATTACTACATCTCTCATGATGCTAGAAACCATAAACCATAAAAATATTTGAAAACCAAGTTCATTTGGATGTCCGGTCAAAGATAAAACAAAAACTGCGGTGATTTTTCAGTTTATTTAGCACAACCTTTGTTTTCTTAATTTATAGGTTTAATCACCATCATAATTCAAGTATTTATCACACACATAAATTTAACATGATATAGTATTAGTTATAATTAGATTATTATGATTTATAATCATGAATTGACATTTTTGTGAGTTTATTTATAGCATTTAAATGGTAAATTTATCATGTTTTAACATACTACTTTCATAAGTCTTACAAGATTATTTTTGTATCTACGTGACTTAAACATTAAATAAGATTTTTTATCATAATAAACATTCTTTATCACATGTTTTGATAAATTTTTCATGTTATATCTTTATATTTAAGTTATAACATGCATTTTAAACTAACTATATAAAATAAAGTAATATGTTTTTAAGGATTGGTTATGCATCAAATTAGATAGTTAATCAAATCTTACTTGTTACCGTGACTTGTCGTCAGAATGACTTTACCACGAATACTCATAGTCATAAGTTTGAACGTGTGGTTGTTTAATATAATTTTGAGTTATAAATAAGGTGGTTAAAACAATAGATATTCAATATTCAATTGAAGCATGTGCTTTTCTTAAATTCATCATCTAGGATCTTCATATTTTGTGTAATAACATAAATTAAGCTTATTTGTTATTTACTAAGATTTAGATTGTAACTAGCATTCTTAACAAGAACGCTCCCAATTTCACCAACATGAGAATTAAAGAAAAAGTACTAATATTTGTTGTGGTGAATTATAAATTTAGTTGATTAATATTATTTAAATTTGTTAAAAGTTTGACGAACTAATCAACGCCATCAAGGTTCCCCGTACGAGTTAAGGTGAGGTTCCATTTCTGATTTGTTCTAGCCCCGTTTGGCATCCGGCCCTGAGAAACTTGGACAGAAAAGCCACTACTATGTTACCAAACCTCGAACAACCTATATTTTATCATGATCCCGTTTTGCATCTCATCTCATAACATGATTTTCTTAATCATCGTTAAATCGTATCCAATCATTTATTATTTATCATATTGATTCATAATCATGTAATTTCCTGATATTTTGATCTCATCTTCTGGTTCTTGAACTGTGCAAAGAGCAACGAACTATGTTTGGGACATGTAGCTCAAGGAGCAACGGATATTATCTCGTTTACTAGCTTATTTATTTATCTGTTATACCCATTGAGACGTCTTTGGGAAGTTGGGCCCGGGGATTAAGTCCAGTTACTGCTGGGCAATAAGGACTGTCGGTTTAAGTAATTTTGCTTGATACCCATCTATCTAGGCGCCGCTTGCAATCAGGAGTTGGTTGTAACCCGCATGCTGGATCGGCATGTACTCGAGCATGTCTCTTGATTGTTTGCGAGGTCACTCCTCGTCGGGAGGTATAAGGTAGAATATTAGAAGTCATAAGGTTGGATTCGTTTATTATTAAGCACAAGTTCATTAACTATTCAATGAAAATTCCAGTACCATTGCTACATCAAATTATCTAGTTGAACTGTTTCTACCGATAAGATCGCTCCTCGAAATGTATCCATTAAATCACAGTTAATTCTTGCATTGCTGGTTCTTTTATATGAATCTCACTAAGTCATTAAAGACTTATTCCTCATTTCTTCTGTCCATTCCTCAGGATAAAAGTCAACATGGCAGCATGGATCAAGTGAATAATTGTTTAAGCGTGCATTTTGGAATATTCGTATTTCGTTACTAGTGCATAACCATTAAAAAAGTCACATTGTTTGTAATACAAGACTTCCACTGTATATATCAAAATATATTTTAGAAAACGTGTATGGTTTGATCCTGAACAAGTGAGACCCCTTCCTATGAGTTACGTTTTAGTCTGAGTTGGGCAAAGTGACTAATCACCACCGAACCAACTCGCATCGTAGCATGGCTCGTGGGGTGCGGTCGTCACAGCAGGCTTGATGCGCACAGAGAAAGGAGAATGGATATGGGGTTTTAGGAAAGAGATTCCATGGTGGTGACTATGGTCGAAGAAGCTGAACTTGAGGGTTTATATTTGGGATTGAGACAGACTTGGGAACAAATGAAGCAAACAGTTGAAGTTGAGATTGATTCATTAATCTTGTACAAGCTCATGAAAGGGAAAGTGGGGACGAATGAGAAGAATGGTGTGTAGGTGAAGCAATGTCAAGACTTACTACATATGCTTTGGGAAGTGAAGTTCAAATGGGTATCGAGATCAGCGAACAAAGTGGTGGATGGACTGACGAAGATTAGCTTTGCTAGGTGGGAGCGTGACCTATTCTGAAATAGGCCACCTCCTACGATTGTTCATTTACTTGAGTTAGATATGGCTTAGAGACCTTTTGTAATTTTTCTTTTTCAAAAAAAAAAATAAGAAAAAGAAAAAAAATTGGCATAGCTTCTTCCTTAACCCAAGAAAGCTATATTCATTGGGCTCCCAAGGCCAACCATAATTTCTTAGTGTACTCCAACAATATTCTCTCATACCCAGATACACTACTATAATCGAGTCCAAACTACATTAAATTCATTATTACTCGATAAGATTTATGTAACGTTTATTTGTATGGTTCGTTGTAGATTCCCGAAATTGATGTTCAAACGTGAATTTGTAGTTCTTGGACTATTATAGCATTTACATGAAACAAATTTTTATCGTTTTGAAAACAAAAATTAAAATTAACCTTTTAAGTAATTAATAGTTTTTTAATATAGTGCTTTAATATAATTTTTACAAATCATATGCTTAATATGAAGATAAATGGATTTTTGGTTACCATTTATTGACTAACTTGGCAAAAAAATAGCATTTGTTTGTAAAAGAGTTCACGCTCCGTTTCAGACCTCCTTTTCTAAAGTTCTCGAGTTTAAAAAAGTTATGGAGAGGTAAGCCAATCGTAACCCAGGTGGATCTTTTCCATCACTTTTGTGTATCGGTTGCCATTTGATGCGGGATAATTTTGTCTACTGACTAGTCACTCCACGTCAGACTAACCCGAGCTCCTGATTGGTCCCAAGCTAGCTTCGAGTTCGAGAAACCTACACTAAAAACACCATACCTGAACTTGGAGTTTGTTGATTTCGGACTGAACTTGGGCTGCGCCAAGCTGCCTACGTATCCCGTATAGGGAATCAAGTCAAACGTAGTTCATTGTTTCTTTATGGCGGTCATTGTTGCGGGTCAGAATAATGAGTCATGCTGAATGGGCATGTCGTATGTTGGGCTCGTAGCTTATTGGGCCAACATTTTCGGATGAGATGTTGTCAGACCGAGCAGGTCAGATGGGATGCGCAGAAATTATCTCTGATGAGAAAGCTTAAGGAAACTTGTTGATATCTAATCAAGCCTCCAAAAGAGTGTCTAATTGAATCTCTGAAAGTGTATTGAATTGTGTCCATAGTGAGTATTGTTAAACCACGGCTATCTGTCTCGAATTGTATCTCAAAACAACTCTATATCTCTAATTTCTCCTTTAGGCTCAAGAGACAAGATTAGAGATAACTCAAGACTTGTAACTAGATAGAGGATTAGAGATATAGGTGGGGCGCTCTATCTCGAATTGTATCTCGAAACAGCTCTATGTCTCTATTTTCCTATTTATGCTCAAGAGACAAGATTAGAGATAACTCAATACTTGTAGCTAGAGATAGGATTAGAGATATAGGTGTGCGCTCTGTCTCGAATTGTATCTCGAAGTAGCTCTATGTCTCTAATTTCCTCTTTAGGCTCAAGAGACAAGATTAGAGATAACTCAAGACTTGTAACTAGTGAGAGGATTAGAGATATAGGTGAGAGCTCTGGTTTTTCATGAGTAAAAATGATGTGTTTTGTGGTTAAGGTTGGGGGTATATATAGTGAATTGACTCCACTAATCATGCCACGAAATCCTCTATTGATTGCACAAATCACGCCTATGTCTTGGCCTGTGTCTAAGTTTGTCTCTTGGGTTGTGTCTAAGTCTGTCTCTAACTCAATGTTTGTGGGCGAATTTTGAGTTAGAGATAGTTTTAGACATAACTTTGCACTATCTCTAATCATGTCTCTAATTTAGAGACTGAATTAGACCTAGTTTAGAGATAAAATTGCGTGTTTTGATTTAACGCATCTTTCTTCGCGTCTTCATTGACAGAGTATCCTCCCTCGATCGATGCCACATAATACGATCATAAAATAGTATAATATAAGTCCCCCAATTTGTAGGGGGTTGTAGTATACGAGCGTCTGCAAATTTAATGCCACGGTTGAATCTGTGAGTTTGCGGTCGAGGAGCAAAGCAAGGGGGTTGTTGGTGAGGCAACTGAGGCCAGAAGAGTTGAGGCCGCTCGGGCTGAGCTCGGGAAGCTTCAGATTGATCATAATCTCTTGTTTTTCAATTGCATTAGATGACTTTCTTCATTCCTTGTTTTTATTCTTCAAATTGTATAAGGCTTCATGAAGGTTTTTCTGTTTGTTTAATTATGGTCGTACAATAGTCCTCCAGTCCGTAGTATTGTCATTTTGTTGCCAATGGTATGGACTCAATTGTTTAGGCCATTGAATTCGCCAATATCTTTATTGTTTTGCATGTGGTACTAGTCATATCTGTTTTGAGGATTTCTTCTATAACTGTAGTTTGCTTTTGATTGGATCTTGGCACTTGTTTTATTCCTTATCTTTGATCGTGAGATGAGTATGCTCCTCCATTTTGATGCCTTTGTAGATTAGTTGATTATTTATTTGAAAGTGTAGCTTTCTTCAACTTCTTGTTGAATCGGATACAATCTTTGGCCGATGGCTTTCGCGACTGCTTTATTAAGTAGGTTGTCTTTAACAACTTGTTGAGGTAGAGCTTTTGCAACTTTGCCAACGTTCTTCCTCAAGCATCCAGAACCAACTGGTGCGGGGTTTCTGTTTCTGTTTGACCGTGTGGTGGAGTTTTAACTCGCTTTCTTTATGGAAATTTCACCCAATAGGCTCTTCACCTAGTTAATTTGGTAGGGCCGTTATAGAACACTTAATTTATGGGAATTCACCCAATAGGCTCTTCACCTAGTTTAATTCGGTAGTGCTGTTATAGCTCGCCTACTTTATGGGAATTTCACCCAATAGGCTCTTCACCTAGTTTAATTGCGGTAGGGTTGTTATAGCTTGCCTACTTTATGGGGATTTCACCCAGTAGGCTCTTTACCTAGTTTAATTCGGTAGGCTTTTATAGCTCGCCTACTTTATGGGAATTTCGCCCAATAGGCTCTTCACCTAGTTTAATTCGGTAGGGCTGTTATAGCTTGCCTACTTTATGGGGATTTCACCCAGTAGGCTCTTTACCTAGTTTAATTCGGTAGGCTTTTATAGCTCGCCTACTTTATGGGAATTTCGCCCAATAGGCTCTTCACCTAGTTTAATTCGGTAGGGCTATTATAGCTCGCCTACTTTATGGGAATTTCACCCAATAGGCTCTTCACCTAGTTTACATCGGTAGGGCTATTATAGCTCACTTACTTTATGGTAATTTCACCCAATAGGCTCTTCACCTAGTTTAATTCGGTAGGGATATTATAGCTCGCCTATTTTATGGGAATTTTACCCAATAGGCTCTTCACCTAGTTTAATTCGGTAGGGCTATTATAGCTCGCCTACTTTATGGGAATTTGATGTAGCGATGTGAAGACATAAGGAAAGATGAAAAAACACAAGAAATCAAAAGCTCGTTGATTCCGCAGAATACCGAGAAATTGACAAAAACTGAGAAAACACTCAAGTTCAATTTTTTTTTATTCAATCAACAACTGACTACAATGACTCAAAGATAACTAATTTATAAAGTAAAAACCCTAACTAAGAAAAATGCCAAAATTACAAAAGACTCTTAAAATAACTAAATAAAATATAAAAATCTCGCTGGAAATAATAAACTGCAAATTTGACCCTCTAAACCTTTGAATTTGCCTAAAATCACGTGGGCGTAAAGACTGTAGTCTTTACGTTTTGCTCAAGAGGTCGTTTCCACTTGGAAAAGTGGTGTCTTTTGTCAAAAACGGGCTCTATTGACTTTCTGGTCAAACCTTGACTTCCTTGAACCTCGGGTTTGTTATTTTCGATCAAGAGATACCCATATTTATGATCTGCATCATTCTCCCCTGGTTGAAAAAGATTCGTCCTCGAATCTGAATCATGTGTAGTACTTGTAAATTTATCACCACAACACAAAATAAAATCTGAAACTTTAGGCAAAGTAAAACCCTGAAGATGAACATCTTCAATTGTAACAGCAATTATATGTTTCTTCTCCTCATCGACCATTGTCACGCATAAATCATTTTTTTCCTTTTCAACCCCCTCAATCATATCAACTTTTTTATCAACCTCGTACCTTCCCAACGTAGCGAAAGCTTATAGGAAAGATAGGAACGACACACGAAAATCAAAAGCTTGTTGATTCACGAAGAATACCAAGAAATTGATGTAAAAAGAGAGAAACTCTCAAAAACTTTATTCAATAATCAACTTTTGCATTAACCTCATACTTTTCCAACATATTCGTCTCTTTCATTGGATTCTCTACCATGATCTTCTCGTCCACACCATCCATGAAAGCTTTTAATCTAGAAATCTCGAACTCATCCACAATATCATCACCATCGCTATCATAAACAACATCATATGAAGATTCACAATCCTCTTCATAATCACCATGTAAATTTTGAATATCACCTTGAAACTTTGATTTCCAATATTTTTCCTCTAGATCATCTTGTCTCTGGTGGATAGACGGATTCAATGGTTGTTCTAGTGGTACAAATGGATTCTCCCCGAAATCCGCAAATAATGGGGCTTCAGGTGTCGGTGCGAGTTCAGGCTGTCGAGCAACCATCACCGATATTTGTTGCGTCAACAAGTTAATTTGTCGACGTAACATTATGTATTCATCACATCTATCTTCTTCTACCAGAACATGATGGACTTCAGAGTTTCTCCTTGCCGCCATGGTGAAGGAACGAACCTGTCTCTGATGCCAACTGATGTAGCGAGGTGAAGCCATAAGGGAAGATGAAAAAACACAAGAAATCAAAAGCTCGTTGATTCCGCAGAATAGCGAGAAATTGACAAAAACTGAGAAAACTCTCAAGTTCAATTTTTTTTTATTCAATCAACAACTGACTACAATGACTCAAAGATAACTAACTTATAAAGTAAAAATCCTAACTAAGAAAAATGCCAAAATTACAAAAGACTCTTAAAATAACTAAATAAAATATAAAAATCCCGCTGGAAATAATAAACTGCAAATTTGACCCTCTAAACCTTTGAATTTGCCTAAAATCATGTGGGCGTAAAGACTTTACGTTTTGCTCAGGAGGTCGTTTCCACTTGAAAAAGTGGTATCTTTTGTCAAAAAACGGGCTCTGTTGACTTTCTGGTCAAACCTTGACTTCCTTGAACCTCGGGTTTGTTATTTTCGATCAAGAGATACCCATATTTATGATCTGCATCAGAATTCCACCCAATAGGCTCTTCACCTAGATTACTTTCATCAGTTGTGTGATTTTTCTGTCTTCACTTGTATGTGTCTCGCCTTAACTTCATTGTCGATAGTTTGTTCTGATATGCTAGTGATTATCAGTGCTGCTTTTTTTCCTAGAGAGTATCAACATTTGTGCATTTATGCATGTTTCTTGTTGTGTTTGTCAAACACTTGTGGCTCTGATTTATGAGAGTTTCTCCCAAAAGGCTAGATGCATGTGTAGTTGCGAACACTTGTGGCTCTAATTCTTCATTCCTCTCTATGGTTGCTTATTTGTGTGTCTTGCCGCGTTCTGATGCATTAACCTCGTTCGATGTGCTGCTTTTTGATTAAGTCTTGCAGATAGTGGTAGCCTCAGTTGTAGTTAGTTTGGTCTTCTTCGGCTCTTTAGCTAGAGTGTAGTGACAAGTGTCTCTTGTGCCTTGTATAAAATAATGCTCTTTTTGAGTTGTCCATTCCTTAGTTAAAGCTTGAGTGCTGGTTTGATCTCATTAGATCACTTAAATGGTTGTTGTTGCATAGCTGTCGTCCGTGGTGATTTGCTAGTTGTATGTGTTGTCTTTTTGATTGGCATATCACTACAATTTGCATAAGTTGAACCGGCCATATGGTGAGTCCCCTAGTTTCGTATTGTAGTTAAGTTGATAATGATGAAAGTGTCAGGATATCAACATCTCAAAGGCCTGATTGTCTATGAAGGAGTATTTTATCTGCCATCTTTTTGTAAAGGTTGGATGATATGTGGTGTATCTTATGATATGCGTGCGCATGCATTCTATCACGTTCTGTAGAGTGATGAGGTAGCGGGATATTTCTTCATAGTTGTGAGATCGTGTTTTCTTAGCATGAGCTTGTTTTCTTCAAGATTTGGTCATCGTGCATCACTTTGATAAGTCAAATTATCCTCTTCATTGTTATGAGCTTTAGGAATGCTAAGCCTTCTATACTCGGGCTTTAGGAATGCTAAGCCTTCCATACTCAGGCTTTAGTAATGACTAAGTCTTCTTGAGCTTTGAAAAAGTTTATTCTTTAGCACTTGAGCTTTCTTCATCACTTTATCGATGAGTATTTAACCTTGATGTTTGTTCAATTGTATTCAGATTAGATCTTGTATCTTGGGGTCGGTTAAGGTGTTGGACCGTGCTGGCTGGACTACTAAAGTCAAAGATTTGAGATCTCATAAAAACTATAACTTCATTGGTGCGAACTCTCTTGAAGCCGCATTCAATCTTTAACCGTGCGTATCCTCTCGGGATCACATTTAATCTTTAGTGGTGCATACCTTCTAGGGGCCACATTCTATCTTCATGAAGCTATTCTTGAGCATCGTAACTTTAACTTGACAGATTTAAAGTAGTCTGCACAATCCCAGGAAAATGGTTGTAACTCCCTTTAGAAATTTTGAAATTAACTCTACCTTGCTTCATTAGAAATAAGACTCATAGAGCTTTCCATCTATATATAGCATGCTTTCTTGAATAGTCTTGAGTATCGTAACTTTAACTTGACGGGTTTTGAAGCAGTTTGCGCAACCTCAAAAGAAATATCTATAACTCATTTTAGAAAAATCCAAAGAACCTCTGATTTGTTGCATTAAAAAAGAAGAGACATAGAGATTTCCATCCATATATGACACGCCTTCTGAAACACCACCAATCGAAGCAGTTTGTCTATCACTTCACAATGTATTGTATGAGAGAGCATCATATCTTGTATTCTTTCGTGACTAATCAGTAATATGCTCAATCTTCAGTAATCCTAACAAATAGTTATCTGAGGGTCTGAATGCAATTTTGTTTGGAGTCTATTTGTTAGAACCATGGGTCAAAGCTTTGAACTGTTCCTCCTTCTTTATTTTCTTTAATGCAGTAACCTTGTATTTGTCCCTTTCGTGGCCTTGATTTCTTCCTCGCTTGATCTTACTTTCTTCATTTCTTGATCTTGCTATTTTCCTTTCTTGATCTTGATTTCTTCCTTGCTTGATTTTGCTTTTGCTCTTTCTTAATCTTGCTTTCTTCTTTTCTTAAGCTTCTTGTCTTTCTAGGTTGATTGATTGTGCAACAAGTGTTATTGCTCTTCTTGAATTTGTTATTCTACTGTCATTGTATTGGGGATCAATAGGTTTAGTCTTTGGAGAGGATCCTTAATGTTGTTGAGTAGTTGTGGTGGCATTGGCCTCTTCAGCTGCTCTTGATTGTTATAAGTTTGTGTGTTGTGAGTTTGAGCTTCTTTTCTTGTTGTATTGATTGATTGTTGCCTTTCTTTGTAGATCCTGCTTTCTTCCTTGTTTGATCTTACTTTCTTCATTTCTTGATCTTGCTCTTTTCCTTTTTTGATCTTGATTTCTTCCTTGCTTGATCTTGCTTTCGTTCTTTCTTAATCTTGCTTTCTTCTTTTCTTAAGCTTCTTGTCTTTCTAGGTTGATTGATTGTGCAACAAGCGTTATTGCTCCTCTTGAGGTTGATCGATTATGCAACAAGTGTTATTGCTCCTCTTGAATTTGTTGTTATGATGTCGTTGTCAACAACATGTTCAGACTTTGGGGAGGATCCTTGACTTTGTTGAATAGTTGTGGTGGCGTTGGCCTTTTCTGGTTGCTCTTGTAGACCTTACCATAGTGATGAACATGGGTGTTTCTTCTATAGTGCACTTAGCGGTTTCCCACACACGGCGCCACTGATGCGGGGTAATTTCATCTACTGACTAGTCACTCCACGTCAGACTAACCCGAGCTCCTGATTGGTCCCAAGCTAGCTTTGAGTTCGAGAAACCTACACTAAAAACACCATACCTGAACTTGGAGTTTGTTGATTTCGGACTGAACTTGGGCTTGGCCAAACTGCCTACGTATCCCGTATAGGGAATCAAGTCAAATGTAGTTCATTGTTTCTTTATGGCGGCCATTATTGCGGGTCAAAATAATGAGTCATGCTAAATGGGCATGTCGTATGTTGGGCTCGTAGCTTATTGGGCCAACATTTTCGGATGAGATGTTGTCAGACCGAGAAGGTCAGATGGGATGCGCAGAAATTATCTCTGATGAGAAAGCTTAAGGAAACTTGTTGATATCTAATCAAGCCTCCAAAAGAGTGTCTAATTGAATCTCTGAAAGTGTATTGAATTGTGTCCATAGTGAGTATTGTTAAACCACGGCTATCTGTCTCGAATTGTATCTCAAAACAACTCTATATCTCTAATTTCTCCTTTAGGCTCAAGAGACAAGATTAGAGATAACTCAAGACTTGTAACTAGAGAGAGGATTAGAGATATAGGTGGGGCGCTCTGTCTCGAATTGTATCTCGAAACAGCTCTATGTCTCTATTTTCCTATTTATGCTCAAGAGACAAGATTAGAGATAACTCAATACTTGTAGCTAGAGATAGGATTAGAGATATAGGTGTGCGCTCTCTCTCTCGAATTGTATCTTGAAGCAGCTCTATGTCTCTAATTTCCTCTTTAGGCTCAAGAAACAAGATTGGAGATAACTCAAGACCTGTAACTAGAGAGAGGATTAGAGATATAGGTGAGAGCTCTGGTTTTGCATGAGTAAAAATGATGTGTTTTGTGGTTAAGGTTGGGAGTATATATAGTGAATTGACTCCACTAATCATGCCACGAAATCCTCCATTGATTGCACCAATCACGCATATGTATTGGCATGTGTCTAAGTCTGTCTCTTGGGTTGTGTCTAAGTCTGTCTCTAACTCAAAGTTTGTGGGCGACTTTTGAGTTAGAGATAGTTTTAGACATAACTTTGCACTATCTCTAATCATGTCTCTAATTTAGAGACTGAATTAGACATAGTTTAGAGATAAAATTACTTGTTTTGATTTAACGCATCTTTCTCCGCGTCTTCATTGACAGATTATCCTCTCTCGATCGATGCCACGTAATACAATCATAATATAGTATAACACCATTAGATTGCATTATTTGTGTACCTTTATGACACTAATTCTAAATCTTTATAAATCGAATGTAGTGATTATAGATGCACAGGAAACAATTATACGACCGCGACATCACTTTCTTTGATCTCATGAAAAAATAAAATCACTTTCTCTAACTTAAGATTATCCCGCCTAGTCTTAGTGTAAAATGGTTCTTCTTGTTATGACCAATATTCTATCTACATAAATAAATTGGATAATGTGTTGAAACCATTTTAGAAATTATTTAAATCAATGGCAATCGATTTAATTAGAGAAATTAAGTGAGATATAGTTTCGATTAATTGAAAGAAATCTTTGATTGTCTTATTTGATAAGTTAATTTATGGTAATCTTAACTTTTTTGCATGGCAAATATTTTCTTGTATTATATTGTGAGAATTTTGAAATAAGGAAACTATCTTTATAATTGACTTGTCTTTTGGATTTTGATGTAATTGATTTTCTGTGTTGTGTTGTGTATCTTTCCTCAACCATATGATTATCTTTTGAAAAATATTCAATATCTTTTTGTGCAAGAAAGTCACACTATTTTTTGACAATGAATTTGTCAGTTGCAATGTCACCCGAACAACTTTGTTGCAACAACGAAAATCAGTGTTTTTAGTCACATAGAATATGTCGTTGATTTTATATTCTGGAAAGTCATGTTTAAAGGGAAAAAGCTTTTTCTTTAGAAAGATAGTCTGATATTTGAACTCTAAGGAAATAATTTTACTCAAATATTCTTTTCTTGATTGTGTTTTATTTTGGTTAAGAATATTATTCATGTAATCATGTTACAATCTTTCTTAAAATGCTAGTCATTTATTATAGGATAATATCATTTTGTTTAAGAAGTTAATTCTATACGTAGGAAATTATTCTAGGAATATTTACTTAATGCAATTGAGATTGTGTTTGACTCTCCATCTGATTTTATAGCTGATTATCTTTCCATGATGAGTATTAATCGAATTATATTTTAGAAAGATATCACATCTTTGGTTGTAGGGAAAAGTCAGTTATTTATAAATGTTCGTCAATCCAATTGCGACAGTCAAAGGAGTGCAATTGTTTCACATGATAGTTATATCTTGTTGAGATTATACGGCGTTTACATTTCGAAAACAAGATTATTGAAGATTTGATTGGAAATCAAGATCTGTCTATATTGAGAAGTCTGTCAATCATATGTAAAAATCAAGCAAGCAGCCAACGTTGCAACACGGGCGAAATGGATCTCCAACCTTATAAAAGGAGAACACTCAATCATATTGAAGTTAAGCTTTAATACAATATCATAAGAATCTTTGTAATATTGCTACTGGTTAGGAAAGAAAATTTTTAAGTCAAAGAAACTTGTTACCTTAAAGTTATCTAGACTCAAATATCTAGACTCAAAAAGAGTATACTGAAAAAAGTGAATGTTTTGGTGTTACAACAGTAAATAGATGGAGTCTAGTTTACTTAGAACATAAATTCTAAGATTGTAAATATTAAGTAAGTAAAAAAGTTTTAAGTTGAACTTGGGTGAAAGTCCTAATGATTAGGCCTTGTTGGCGCGAACCACGTAAAACCTTTTGTATTATTCATTGCTTTCTTTTATTGTTATATAAATGTTCCTACTTTTATAACTGTAAAAGCGTTTTCAAGTTATAATATACAACTAAGATCTTTCACTTCTCTTGCTCAAGAGTGGTATTGCCTCCAACGTTAAAAACTCTTCTCTACTCACATATACTGAGCTAAACTAAAGATTAATAGATATTCTGTGAGTTGTGCTTTATAGTTTATATCAACTAATGTTACTCTTGTTAGAGCTGAATTGCGTTGTCGTATAGATTTCGACATTCCAAGAAAAATGCAAAAATCTTTAATTTTAACAGTACTACATTAGATGCAGCTACCACTATCGTGAAATTATTTTTGCCCCCAAAAACTGTTGGAATTTGTTGCCTAGCTCATGGTCCCCTTGTGTACAAATTTTGCCCTCTTTTTTGGACAAAGAATTGTTGCAACAGAAAATAGATACGAACAAGCAACATTTAACTTAGATTTCTTGCACTTTACCTTTTATGAAGTAGGGTTGTTATCTCCATGTTTATTATTTCACTGGAAAATCTGACTACTCAATTAAATTGCTTGAAGTACCATCTTTAATTTGTGAAGAAGAAATAAAAAAGACTAAACATAAGTGGTTTTCGTGTGAAGTGGTAGGGTAGTAGTTGAAAGATAGTAACTTGTTCTTTCAAGGTTTTGGGACCATGTACTATGTGAATGGACCACAATTAATGTAGTTCACTATTAGCCCTTTTCTATTTTATTCACCTCCTACAAGTTACTAGGTGTCAGCTATCAAGATTTTGGTTTCGATGTATGATGCGCGGATGATTTTTTTAAATCTTTTGTAACATTTGGAGATATGCCTAATATATTTAGAGAAGATCTTAAAGATTATTGTTGCAACAAAAAAATTTGTATGGTTTGTTTCTATGAATTTTGCGAACATTTTCAATATGTATTGATGAGAGTTAGCAACTTTTCAATATGTATTGATGGAGAGTGTGTTTTGGTCATATCTAATTCCTCTATGGATACTTTATTTAGTTAGTCAGTTAGGGAATTATATAATGTGGTACGTAATTGCACTCGCACCTGAATTTATTGGAAAATATGCGAGTTGTCCTTTAATCGGCTTTCTTGCGAAATCTTTTCATTAAAAGGTTCAGTTCTTGCTGGAATCTTAACCGTAAATTGCACATTAGTCTTTATCTCAATTTAACATCTAATTTCAGTAAAAATATAAGATTTATCATACAAAAAAAACAAATTGCTATAATAATTAGCTGTAATCACACCAACCCGATCGAATCATGTCCAAACAAACCCAACACGTATTATGGAGTAAGAGGACAGAATTAAAACATAGCTATTGGGCCTACATATTTGAGTGGTGGGCCTGAGCCATCAGGATAAAGGGTGAGGCCCACCTGTCGTACAATTTCCACTTGTGGAAAATACTCTTACCGCTCACTGCCTCGTCTCTATTCCATTATTGGTATTAACTATTCCTTCTCCCATCTTTTTAGAGGTTTAGATAAAATTATTCTTAATTTATATCAAATTATCGGTATATAAGAAAATAAAAGATAAACTTCCACCTAAAATCGAAGAAAGTAGTACATTGTGCATACATGGTCATTTATCTTTCTTTTTTTTGTCGTGAAATCAACTTGATTCTATACTTTTTAAACATGTGGCAGAATCACGACGTTTTAGTTCGAGAGTTATTGAGTAGTAAACTAAAAACAGCGGATACGGTTCTCACACGGGTATTTTTCATTTACCTCCCCTGAGGTTTCAGTGTTTGGCAAATACCTCCCTGTAGTTTAGAATTTTGGTAGATACCCCCCTTAGTTTAAATATAAGGGGTATTGTTGTACTTTTCATAACAAATTAGATTAAAAGTTAATTTTGCCTTTTTTAATAAGATTGTTTTATGTACTACTATTTATAATGTTTATAATGTTTAGTATTAAATTTTTAAACAAGAAAACTTTACTCTATAATTATATGAGTTTGAGTTCATTATTTTTAATGTTTTGAATATTTTTGAAGTAACAAAAAATTTTTAAATTATAAATATAAATTGGGATTATAAATATAAATTGTGCCCCGTAACTATGGGTACCCTCTGCTAAAAATGTTCAATCGCTCTTATTCGGGCTATTTGGCCTACATCGTCGCCACGTAGAATTTTTAGGGCGTTTTCATCAAAACGACAAACAAAATGGGCATTTTTAATAATTCGTTCATAATAGAATAATAAAATCTCAGAACTAACCTTATAATTTTAAAATTACTTTTTGCATTCCAAAACATATAAGAAAAGTATTTTTTTATATTTATATCTTAAAAACTAAATTACTAGTATTTATATTTATATCTTATATTTATTAATATTATACTACTTAAAAACATAATAAAAAGAAAAAAAAAAAAAGTAGAATTTCGGTAATTAAACTATATTTTTTAATTAATAATTATAAAAAAAAACTTCATCTTTATCAAATAATATATATTTTCAGAAATGAAATTTTTGCAACAAACCCAATTTATATTTATAATTTAAAATTTTTTGTTACTTCAAAAATATTCAAAACATTAAAAAATAATGAACTCGAACTCATATAATTATAGAGTAAAGTTTTCTTGTTTAAAAATTTAATACTAAACATTATAAACATTATAAATAGTAGTACATAAAACAATCTTATTAAAAAGGGCAAAATTGACTTTTAATCTAATTTGTTATGAAAAGTACAATAATACCCCTTATATTTAAACTACAGGGGGGTATCTACCAAAATTCTAAACTACAGGGGGGTATTTACCAAGCACTGAAACCTCAGGGGAGGTAAATGAAAAATACCCGTTCTCACACCATAAACAAATATTGTGTCTTATTCAGTGGCACACTGAGAATAGCGGCTGTACGGGGTTGATTTATTAAAAAAAAATATCTTTAAGCCATTTTTTCCCAAAAAAATATTTAGACACCTTAGTTTAAGTTTTAACTTTAAATTACAAAGGAAACACGCACCCAAAAAACAAAGTTATAATTACATGTGTTTATATTCTGTTTAATACTTTTACTAGTAATATTTGAAAGAAATACTATAATTAATCTAACTTACGAAAAATAAATCATAGAGGTAATAACTGTATTTCGGCCATCAAATATAACAAGTACACGAAAAAATTGAACAGAAAATAGTATGCAAATTTTTGAAATCATGGTAATTACGTTGATAATTCACTGGGGGTATTTGACAATTTGTCAAAAAATTATTTGGTCAGGCAATTCATTGCTTATGGAAAAGTGATCGATTTTTAAACTAGACTGACTTATGGAAAAGTGATCGATTGCATTATATTGAATAATTTCTTTAAGAAAAAAATAAAGTGCCCGTCACCCAACTTTCCCAAATAAAGTGGTATATTTTGATTGTTTCTTATTTCAATCTATCCGATTGATACAATTGGGTATCATGCAACTTTTTTTGCAATCGTCTGTAACTCTGTGATTGGCCAATTTTGTTCTAATGTTTTTTAATTGAAAAAAAGTTGACTATATGGTAGGGACCGCTAATATGCAAAGGCATCAAGGGAGGATGAGTTGCTGCTGAAAACATTTTTAATAATACTATATATCATGTCGATTTAAAAAACGTGTTTGTTTAAAAATTATTATTTTAGCAAGTGAATATTACTTTAGTACAATATCATAAGTTTGCAGAATCTCCAACAAGAGTTTTAAACATTTATAAATGGCAATAATGAATAATATAGATCTAGTAATGCAATGTTATGATATTGTATCAAAATGAATGAGGAATTTTTGTCTATCCTTTGTTGTGGGTTCTCTTTTTTACTCTTAAATTTTTATATTTTTTGGGTTTATTTTACTCTTAATTACGCACAGTGAGGTTTTTTATTAGCTCCTTCTTGTGATAAATATATGCATCATTAGTGCAAAAAGTTCAATTCATGATATCATTTCACAACTAAATAAAATGTTATTCAAGGTCCGTATTTCTATTTTCTAAGTTATTTGCAAATCTTTCAAAGCTTGTAAATTCTTCAAAATTTGAAATGTTAGAAGTACATTGATTATTTTTCTAATCTTTAACTAAATTTATATTAGGCCTACTAAAGATAAACTGGACTTTAGAAGAGTAACTAAAAAATAGTGGTCGACAATAGATTATTGATGGGTTTTTTTTTTTTTGATATTAATGGGTTGTCTATATATAAACAGTGACATGCAACTACAATAATCATGTCTCATCTGAAGTTCGTTAGGCACACTTTCAATGTGTCCATTACATATATAATAATGTAATATGAACATATGTTATAATGATCAATTTATATTTTGTTTTATCAACCATACGCCGCGGGACATGTATATGTCCCCAAACAAATATTTGGTCAAAAGAAAATTAAAATACTTATTTGTTTATTTTGATACGACACTTAAAAGGATCACACCATCAATGTTAAAAAACACAAACTATATGCATCAACATTTGTTGATAATTTTCAAGTTTAACAGTTATTTAACATTTGTTTGATCGCTAAATTTGTAAGATTTGTATTGCTTGGCTCTTGATAATTATGAATTAATCACTGACTTGGCTCTACGGCTTATGCATCCGACAACATCCTTCATCACATTCCAACCCAAGTTCGTATGCATTGTATTTGAATGCGAGTGTATCCAAATTATAATTGAGTCATAACTTTAAAAGAATTTGAATAAAATTGACATGATGTATCTAATTACCCCGTAAAGATTTTCGCATCACATATAAAAAAGAAAATGCAGATCATACGATATAAGTATTATGCGAAGAGCAAACAACATTTTAACCCATGTTATTCCTTCATATGGTAACTCCATATTTAAATGACACGCATATACGGATAATAATATAGAAAAACATGAAGTTAAATTTGACAAATTAACAAAACTACAAAAGAGAAAGGGCAAACATAATAGAAAGGACATAACCGCCAAACACTAAAAGACAACTAGGGCGTGCGTCACACTCGCATGAGACAGAGAGTGGTGAAGTACAGTTGATTTTTGAAATACGTGGTACATAAGTGGTCCAGTGTTGCAAAAACAAGAGAAATGAAATAGTTGGACTTTGCTTACCGTACTAAAGGATTGGACAATTGTGGAAAGGTTTTCCTTTTACCACACATTATTCCCATTTCCTCTTCTGAAGGCCAAACCTTCTCACCCCACCCATCTTGTCCCCCTCATCTGTAATGATTCCCACCTTATTTCCCACATTTACCCTCCTTCCTCATTTTGTTATATTCTATATTGCGCAGATACTCGAAGAATTGTCCATCTCAGGTATCAAACATTCCACTACGTCGAAGACGCATATTGAATATGTTAGATGTAATGAACTAGCCTCCAAGTTTCAAGATGAAGAGCTCAAGTATTCGGTCCCTCATTATTGGTCCAGAGCCAGTTAATTGAGATGGTAGCGGCCAACATAATAGCATTGGGAGAATCAATACATCCAATAGGAGTTTGACTTCCTCTAGCAACAAGTAGCGAGTGTATGTTGCGCTTTATTCTTCACCATACAATATAAGCAAGTGTAAAGACGACTAGAGAGGGGACTGGTTATACCCACTCGTGATTAAAATAAGTATATATTTCACTGTGGATACCAAAACATGTATTCATTTTAGTTTAAGGCAAGAGTGGCTACACCAAAAACTTGGAGGTAGGGTTAATCGAGGACAAATATTTGTTCCAAATAGGAAGGTTTTCATATGCATGGATTTTGTAGTATTAGTAAATGATGAAATTTTAATATAGTTCATCGTGGAGCACCAATATTAACATGTAACTTAAGTAATTAAAGGCTTAGACCTTGTTGAATGAAAACCTTTTATTTCTTTTATAGCCCTAATGAAGTATTAGGAATAAAAGAAAATGCTATAATACAATTCGAACATGACTTTTACACGCCTCTGATACCGGGGGATACGCCTCCAATACTTTGATACGTCTAAGATACAGTTGGATTAAATTTAAAACAAACAAATTAAACTTTAAAGGAAATTTCGAAAGAAACAAAAAAAAAAAACATTTGGCTAAGTAAACTATGGCTTCTCCTACACTTTAATAAGAACATTAAACCTCTTAGTGTTAAGACCGTTTCGCACACTGCCCACAAATTTCTTGGAAGGAAGACTCTATTCGCAACCTTCGCTATTTTGGTAAATTTCTTCTAATGCCGAATTTGGTCGTTCGATTCGAAGAACTATCAGCATTTTCATCCCTTAAATCGGCCTTAGGGGAGAGTTTACCCGTTTTTATATATTATGGAGTTGATTTACATATTCTAAAGTTTTGAAGTTAATTTGCATAATGACCCAAAAGATAAAGTTTTGTTGCTTGTATCCCTTGTTTTCATAGTTATAACTTATAACTTATAAGCTATGCGTGGCTTTACTTCTCCGTCTTTATTTCTCAATTTGTCAAATATATAGATCAATCTCAGTTGTTGATTAAATTATGAGATGATTTTGTTTGAAAACTATATCAGACTGGCTACTTCGGGGTTATTATTATTATTACTATATAACTAAGGTTAAGAGAATAATTATTGGGGAAACACATAGTCAAGTGTGACAAAGGACAGCTATCAAGTTATCAAAAAAAAAAAGGACAGCTATCAGTTCGCCTTTTGTCAAATTAAGAAAAATAGTTTTACTTTTCTATGTGCTTCTTAATCAAGTACTGTACATGTAGCCTACTTACCCGAAAGATCTCAAAATTTGGATACTCCCACATTTAAAATAAAACGAAGAATTAATATTAAGTTACTCGAAATTGAAAAACCAGCCAAAAAGAAGAATGACCTAAACACCATTGTTTTGTTAAACTACGCCGTCCTTTTTTTTTTTTTTTTGATAAGCCTTTAGTTTGACATTATATTCATAAATTACCAGTAACTTTCATGAATAATGGCACTTTAATTATCATATAACTGTTTTGACTACTACGCGACAAAAACAAATAAATAATAACGCTGCTAAAATAAAGTAGGACAAGATACGACGCTGTGTAAAAACAACTTCGAAAAAAAAACAGAGAGAAAATTATGATGATCATCTGTTTAATTGAAATGTGCATGTCTAAATTGGATGTGCGATAAGTAAAAAAGAGAAAGCAAAAAATGAAGATCGACTCATATATCCATATTGTAACTCTCAAGACCTTGCAAGATGAATAAAAAACATCTTGAATTATGCAAAAAAGAAATTACTTTTTTATTACAGAAAAAAATTAATAAGTCCTTCCAACTCACCATGGTCTTGCTTTTTACGTTAATAAACATTCAAAACAAGAAAGAGGCGTTCCAAGACTTGTTATTAATTATAAACCTCTTAATAAAGCTTTAAAATAGATTATGTATCCTATTCCAAATAAAAAAGATTTATTAGACAGATTTTATTATTCTATCATATTTTCTAAATTTGATTTAAAATCTGGATATTGGCAGATTCAAATTAATAAAGGAGATCGTTATAAAACTGCTTTTAATGTTCCCATTGGACATTACGAATGACATGTTATGCCATTTGGGTTAAAAAATGCACCTTCAGAATTTCAACAAATTATGAATGATATATTTACTCTCTATAGTGAATTTATCATTGTTTATATTGATGATATTTTAATATTTTCTAAATCTATTGAAATGCATTTTAAACATTTATAAATTTTTAAACAAATTATTATAAGAAATGGTCTAGTCATATCAAAACCCAAAATGTCACTCTTTCAATCTAAAATTAGATTTTTAGGACACTTTATTGAAAAGGTACTATAATACCTATCAATAGAAGTATTGACTTTGCAGATAAATTTCGAGATGAAATTCTAGACAAAACTCAATTACAAAGATTCTTGGGAAGTTTGAACTATATATCCCCATATTATAAAAATCTGACTCAAGATACGTCTGTTTTATATGATAGACTAAAAAACAAACCTTGCTCTTGGACTAAACAACACACAAAATGTTATTCGTCGTATCAAATAGAATGTTAAATCTCTTCCTTGCTTAATGATAAGCAATCCTCAATGGAAGAAAATTGTCGATACTGATAGTTCAGAGATTGAGTTTGGAGGAATCCTTAAACAACTCAATCCCGATACAAAACAAGAAATTCTTGTTAGATTCCATTCTGGAAAATGGAATAATAGTCAGAAGAATTATGCCAAAGTTGCTAAAGAAATCTTAGCAATTGTTAAATGTGTTTTAAAATCTTAAGATGATTTATATAATCAACATTTTATAATATATACAGATTGTAAATCTGCTAAATACACGTTTAGTAAAGATTTTAAACATGATGTTTCAAAACAAATGTTTGCTAGATGGGAAGTACATTTAGTTCCTTTTGATTTTGATATTGTTTATAGAAAGGGTGAAGATAATAATCTTCCAGATTTCCTAACCAGAGAATATTTATCATGACTCCTCCAATAAATTATTGCAAAAAATTAGCAAAGGATATAAAATTAAATAAAGAATTTCTAGAATTCTTACAAACTCATACTATGGAAGAAATGGGATTTCGCTCTAAAAAATACTATCAAATTGTTTTAAGAGCACAAAAATATATTGTGAAGAGGCTTGAAAAACAAGCAAGTTTATTCCTTGTATAATGCTTCCTTCTTTTACCAACTCCTCTTATAGAGGACAAGGAAAAGGTAAAAGTCCAGAATATCTGGGTAAAATTGGCCAACAAATGCTTATAGCCGCTGATCTTTCACATAATAAGGAATTTCAAGAATTCCTTGCTTTTAAAAAGCAAAAAAGTTTGAGTAATACTCAAGAAATAGTTAATAGTCTAGAAGAATCGACAACATATGCGAAAGTTGCAGGGGATGAAGATATACTTACTGGTTTCATTAATAATACAAACCAAGAAGACATTCTTCTTATAGAAGATTCTGATCTAAAATGGGAAAATGAGCCATGGACGATAATTCGCAGAAAGCTTGATACAACTTACTTTATCACAGGAACTTATAAATCTCGCATGTTTTATGAAACATTGCTTCAGCATACAGGATCCTGTGAAATTTCTCATTTTACAGGAACACATAAAGAAATTTATAATTTCTCTAAAATAATAGTTAAGCATGTCATCTCTATTGATGAATGGGGATCTTCTCCAATAAGAGAAAGAGAATTAATAAATCCCAATACAAAAACCCCCATTAGATATAACTATTGGGATTATATGGAAGCTTTTCATAAAGTCTTTCTATACGAAAATGATCATCATAAGCATACATGGTTCATAAAGATTTGTGGTCATGTATATGATAGAGAAATACCAAATTGGTTTTTCACATGGTGGAAATTTTATGGTACCACAGTAAGAATCTTACCAGTGACTTTTAAAGAAAAGTTTAAAACTTGGGTTGATATTTGTCCCAGGATTATTGAGAGACAAAATAATATTGCTTGTCCTGAAGGAATATCTTCCTTCTATTTTTTCACAGAATTCTCTATTCCATGGATCTGAAAAATGGTCTCCTGAAGTGGGAAGAAATGAGGATAATATTCCTTGTTTGTTCAGAAAAAGTTACTCAAAATTTTGGGGAAAATGTTAAAAGTTAATTTGGAAACAAATCAACACGAGGGCTAAGAAACCCTACATCAAATTGATGAAAAGATTCAGGCTTATAAGAAACTGGCTGAAAGTCAAACAAAGAAAGATATCCAAACCCCTTTCGATCTCATAAAAAGAAAGGTCCAATTACGCTCCGAGAAGATGGATAAAATGAGTCTTCTGGCAACTTACATTGAAGAAATACCAAAAAATTATTTCCAGAGAGATGGCGGAACTCGACGAAGATACTTCAATGGGTTCAAATCAAGATGAGGTTCTACAAGACGCCCAAGACCCCAATGATATTGGGATTGATGATATTTTCCAAATACTTAAATCTGCGGTTAAAGAAGTCAAGCGAGGGAATCCCTCTAATTCTTCCTTAGTCAAATGATAGGCTAAGAACCTGTTATGTAATAGATTAGCTCCTTTGTATGTATATCTTGGGATTTGGAAATGAATTACCATTTCACTAAAGATTTAAGATATCTATTTGTATTCATATGAATTTGTATGTTACAAGTCTCATAACATGGTTAGGGTATGAATCTGGCAAGCTTAAACTGAGACATGTTCTGCACGACTGTTTCTCCCTTTTTGCCAGCGTTTTAGGCGTTTATTGTGGGGATTCGTTGGTGCCTTTTGTCTAGTATAAGTTAAAACGGATTTTTATCTCGTAATATCCCCCATGTGTCACATTTGTAACACACGATATGGATTAAGCAGAAGAGATCTGAGATATTGGATCTAATAGGGTTAAATCTTGAACACAAACTAGTAGAGAAAGAGAATTTGGACTTGAAGAAATTCTCGTTTAGGTAATATATATTTTATAATAATTAATTATAATTATATGTCATAATAAAAAAAACAAATTTGTTAACAGCTGAATGTTGTCAAACGGGTAAATTCTTCTAATTAAATTGAAGTTGTATCACCATTCTAAGTTTTTAAAGTGTATGTGATGATGCATATCCATAAATATAATTAAAATATACTCAGAAGGAAAAACGGGTACCCAACAAAATCGACTATGGGTCATCGAGTGAATACTTCGGGTTACACCCAACCGAACCCTAAAGGGGAATACTCGGCCCGCTCGAAGCTCGGGGATATCCGATCCTAAGGGGTACAAGCATGTTGCGCCATCTCCTCACTTGAAACGACAAATCATCAACGCTAAAAAAAACATCAAGATAGTGAAACTTACGAAAAGTAATGTTAAGATGGAGAGGGGCAGGATGGAGCTCTTCCAACACGTTTTGGAAGCCACCCATCATCATAGCAAGGGGGTTATCCAGCATGGAGAACATATCATATACGCCACTAAAAAGACCCCGTTAACCCAGATCCACAGCCGCATCCATGTGCGCATCGGCAGAAGGCACGACCTACCCTAAACCCCATTGCATCAGTACACCCCATCTTGAAATGGCACCACTCGTGGGAGCAATACCTCCAACGCCAATCTCCGCCACATACACCGTCCGTACCAACGGTTGCCACCAGGAACATGTGTTTGTTATCCCAAGTGGACAACATCAAAAAAGGAGAACCAACCACAGTCGTCCTCAACACGAATGCCCCCCCCCCCCACCGGTATGAGGCGTGCATTAGATGTTCATCAAATTACAACAATGAATGAAGCCTACCAAGTACCGATAGGAAGCAGGAGTCAGTTGACTCGGGCATATCAGCCAAAACAAAAATAGATCCCTCTGGATCTGGTGAAAAAATTATCGGAGTCCACAGCAAACTTGCTCTGAGTAGACGGTCATATATACCTCTGAGGGATTATACGCCCTTTGCGCGCTAGAAGGAATAATCACGTCTAAATCCTTCGGAAAGATGTAGACCTATCTCACTAGAGCTTGAGCCCACTCCATGGTCTCTAAGCTCGAGGTAGAACCAACATGGGCCCTTCCGACCACACGTTTAGGCTCTAAATTCTCCTAAATAAAGAGTCGACTCATCAGTAGGAACATTGTAAGGTGGGCGACGAGAAAACATCTAACGAATTCGCTCCACAGTCATAGGAGGGGGAACCAGGAGCCACTAGCGAGAGAACCCCTTTCTATTCTGCCGGATGCGGATAGAGATGACATGGATAAGGTAAACCGTCGGAGCTGAGTATGCCAGGAAACTGCAACGTCGCTCACGGCAGAGGATTGGCGGTTGGACTACGGGACTGGTGTATCATGAGAACTCTGAGAACTTTCATCACTAGAATGAATGGAAGTAGAGCAAGAAACCATGTTGAGAAAAGTTAAGGTCTGGAAAAATATTTGCAGAAGAAAAATGGAGAAGGTTTGAGAATTGTGAGGAAGAAGGCATCAGGACCTTCCTTTTATAGACGGGGGAACTAGTTCATATCCAAAACTGGTTCGGATTCCCGCCCGCATTCAAATGATGGGACCCTCTAATTACCACTCACAACCACTTGTAACCGCCACGTTTCCCGAATCAGGGCTACCCTAGAATGTCAAATGTCGCCATAGTGGAGTCCAATCGGCGATTTGACTCTCCACGTCCACTCACATTGAATATCCGTCTATTCCCAATGCCTACAGTCAAATAGGCAATTGGCGGGACCTTTTGAAAGAACGACTATCCGAAATCCCCGCCCACAAGTGCTCATACAAGAAACAATTTTTTTCTCAAGTATGGAACTCTCACCCGGAAACAAGCAAAGGAAAACGAGCAAAGCTTATGATACTAAGAAAGGTCGTACATCTACACCAAAAATAGAAACCATTCATTAACAACCTGGGTGAGGAACTCTCCGATACACCCCCAAATTACAAAATAAAGGCCATTGAGCCATAAAATAATCCCTAAAGCTACCTACAACTACGTGGCAGGGAGAGAAGCTCCCGGGCCAGAAGAACGAGTGGGAGAGCCCCTGGGGCTAGGAGCATGCATTCTAGAATGCACCAAGCCCAACTTTGCTTCTGGGGACGGGTCATTTTTTGAGAAGCCAACATCCTAAGAACTACCCTTTTGCGAAACATGCTAAGCTTACAACCCAAATCTTTGCAAGTCTTGAATCCCCACAAGAGATGCCTGGTGCAATATCGAGAAAGTCATTGCTGAAAGTCCTCCTCCAGAGCCGAATTCTGAGAGGCCATCTTCTTATCATATTCCAAAATAGTGGTAGAAACTGTCCCCGCGCAACAACTCTGTCACCTGATTAGACTTTTGTAGTTCACGAGCCACCTCTGCTTCCTTCTCAAGAAGGGACTCGTTCCTCTTCTCTAACTCAAATACATGGGCCTACAGCAGATACTCTGACTCTTCTAGCTCCCTGATTCAGGTCCGCCAACCTTCCACCTCCACGGATAGTTCTGAGCAACGGAGGAAGTGGGTTCGACTGGTCTCCTCATCTTTCCCTAACCTCTCTAGCAACAAGTCCCCTTCACGGGACACTTCGTTGAAGGAGCAGTCAAGTCCCTTCTACATGTGCCTACCCCATAAAAACAAAACCAAGTGTTACGAGTCAACACTTACGTAAAACAAAAACAAGATAACCAAAGAAGATGCTCACCAAAACCAAATCCAAATATATCATATGGCCATAAGACTTGGAATTCAAGGAAGAAGAGGTCGGAGAAGACAATAAGGTCGCTACATAACTGGACATCTCCGATGATCTCTCACCTAAGCCCGCAGCACCCTCTATGAGGGAGTGTAAAGAGGACATCACCATTGTCCCCCAAAAGAGAGAGGCTCCAACTGGAGATGATGACTTCGGCGCCGCCGGCAAATTAGAAGACCCTTCTCCACGATTCAAAGGCAGTTGAGGGGACGCCTTCTCCATAACTAACTCCACCCTCACGGACAAAGATGGCACCCCCGATGGATGCTCCTCAAAGATTCAAAAATCCTCTCGTCCTTCTCCATCGGAACCAAGAAGATCCCTGAGCCAATGGGTCTCTGCTTCACCCCTCGATACTTCGGGAAGTTCATCGAAAACTTGGGAATCTCCAAGACTCCCCTTCTTAAGAGTCGACATGCTTTTTTCCTCGTTCAATGCAATCACATGGACAATAACGTCCTTCGAATTGACCTCCGGTTGGTTTGTAAAATGATCCGGGTCCGAAGGACTAATATCCCCTATTCTTTCCTGGCTCGGGTTTGTTCGAGTCTCTTCTTGAATTGCACTCTCTCCTTCGCACCTTGAGGGGTCGTTCGCCATGGCCGAATCGACAGAAGTAGTGGAACCCTGAGTCTGTCAAACTTTAGTGGCTAGAACCTTTCCCCCCTTGGTCGAGCGAAGAGGCGGAGCATCGCACCTTAGCCTATCCATGATGTCCTCTGCATGAGAGTAAATAATAAGTAAGAAAAAATGAAGAAATAAGAACAACATGGAAAAAGGTTCGTACAAAAAATAACTTACTTATTTGGGGTCGTCGGCCCCCAGTGTACGCAACCATAGTGGTTACATCGCACAGGCTGCACGTAGTGTAAAGAGACATAAAGGTGTCGCCTTTCATCATCTCTTTCCAATCAAACCCTTAGGCAAAAAATTTCTCAGGCTCAAGCAAGGCCAAGTTACCCTTAGGGTCATACTCTGCCGGGACTTTGGGGTCCTCGTTCCATTTTATAAGAATATCCCACGTCATCCGTTCATCTTTGGGTCGGACAAAGAAAAACTTAATATTCCAACTACTGTGAGACCCCGAGAGATTGTGAAAGACTCGGGAAGTCCCCTTACGCATCACAAAAGTATAAAAAATAGAGCTCCTTGAGGAACTCGCCAAATCAAAGGCCTCAAAGAATCGAGCCACAATGTAGGGGTGGCCATAGGCCGAGCAGATGAAAGTAAAAATGGCCCAAGTGGCCACCCATTGGAGAAAGCTGACTCGGGCAAAGCATGCAGGCCTTAAAAACCTCGCGATAAAAAACCGAGAGGAACAATCGTAGCCCTAACCTAAGCTGGATGTAATAGGCCGTTAAAAAACCCTCGTGTGGGTTTGTAGCCCTCTCATCCTCTCGAAGAACCTTATTCTCTAGGTCGGAGGAATCCATACCCAGTTTGGTAAATTCAGCCACGGCCTCTTCACATGACTTTATCGTGCTCACCTTCTCCTCTACTGAAACCATAGGTGTCGGCTTCACTAACTAATTTCTTGCCTTCTTAGAAGGCGTGTCAGTCACCTCTAAAGCAACGCGACATTGCCGCAAAGTGCCCGCTGCAGTAAGTGGCATCACTGCCACCAGAACTCGCATCCCAGAAGTTGCCATATTCCTCTCCTCCCCAGCATCACCTTCGTCGAAGCGATTTCTAGACCCCATTAGAAGTAAACTTTTGAAAGAAAGAAGAAGAAAAAAAGAGAGGGAAAAACGAAAAGGCTAGATCTCGTGTGGAGTAGAGACAAAAATGGTCAAGTCCCTAATTTATAGACGGAGAAGGTCGATCGTCGTAACAAGGCGTGTGGACAGCTAAGCGCCACGTGGCCAATGCTGGACCACTACTCCAGAGGTGCACGACAACACATCACTTCTTTTAAGTTCCTAATGATTTCTACAAAATACACTTGGAACTTGGGGGGCTTCAGATGATGCATATCCATAAATATAATTAAAATATACTTAGAAGGGAAAAACGAGTACCCTGCAAAAACAACTATGGGACATCGAGTGAATACCCCGGGTTACACCCAACTAAACCATAAAGAGAATGCTCGGTCCGCTCGAAGCTCGGGGATATCCAATCCTAAGCCTTTGAATATCCACTCGAATATATCTCGAACCTGAGGACCCCGGACAACTATTCTGCCCCGCTAACCCCGTGCCTGTTACAACCCACTTCCTTGAGGACTTTAGGTAATTCCCCGGTCGTACATGATCCCAACTTACAACGAGCTTACCTCATCACCCAAACCCCGCAAAGTCCACTTGCCAGAACAATTGGTCGTTGTCATCTAACACTTAGCCAAACTAAGAGTTCACAATGAGAAGAGAAATAATACAAAATACAAAGCGAGGACGGATACAAGACGGGCCGCAACAAGGAGAACCATCGTAATACTCAGAGAGCACAATACTTACACTCAGAGAAGTATCATCGGAGGAGATGACGTACAACCAACATCATTAAAGACAAGTCCTAACTATCCACCATCAAGATACACGACTTTACCTGATTGGTCCAAGACTCTGATTGGACCCCCAAACAACAAACCTCATTGGTCCTCCCTCACCGAAGATGGCCATTGGAGCAGAACAAGCCTACCCCCATTGGCACAGAAGACCCCTCAAGATGATTGGAAAAAACACATTCAACACCTAATCAGAGAAGCTTTATCAAACCACCGTCATTGTGCACCTCCAACCGACCCTCCCACCCTCCCCCCCCCCCCCCCATTGGCGCATAAAGCATCTCACACCATTGGTCACCCCAATTTCAGGAGTTATGAAGGAAGACTCACGACTACTGGCCAGGAGACCCCAAAGGACTCCTATAAATAGCACCACATTCAGCAACCAAAGACAAGTTCACTAAGTTCATTATTAGTGACTACATTAGCACTCTTTGTACTTAGACTAGTATCATAACTCTCTACTTACTTTCGGCAAAGCTCCTCCCCCTATACACGACCCTCTCTTCCCCTGTAATTTATTGTTATTCCTTATATTAAAATAACATTGCATTCTCGCTCTCAACCTCGAGATCGGCGCTACGAATAACTCACTTGATTGTATCTTTGATTTTACCCCTCCCCAGATTCTCGTATGATAACTTTACCTATATGTAAAGGCCGTAAAAGTTACGACTATTACAAAAAGATGACATATATTAGGAGTATGATTCGTAGTAGTAAGTGGCAATGAACACGTCCAATAATGTATACTTAAATATCGTGAGTCGTTACGTAAGCCGTGTTGTTAATATTATATCAACTTGTTCCTAAGGTTATCTTTTATTAGGTAAACCCGAGATTGAAAAAGGATTTTCCAAACTCTAATTATAACTAGATTTTCAATTAGACTAGCAAATTGAGTTATCAAAATTGTTTTGAATTTGAACTTATAATCACTATTTAATCAAGGGAGTTGATATATCCAGAGCAAAATTCCTAAATCCAGAGCAATTTTTGTATTGATTACTATATTACCCTTTCTAAATCTCTCATCTTAATTGTCTTCCGTGATTAACTCCACTCTATTAACAGAAATATATATTAATTTTGCTTGATATTTCCTTTTTTACTAATAAGATAGATATGTGTAGATAAACTTATCATCTCTCCTATATTTAAAAAATAAAGAATCTTGTGGAGCTATTCATAGGATTTAACAAATTTTGCTGGCAAATTATTTCGCGGTGAATTTTCCGATCAAAAAGCTGTGGTAAAAAAAATGTAAGTTTGAATTTGTGAATTATACTACTGTCGGCATGCATGTCCTTACCTATGGAGTAATTTTTTTTTTATATAACATGCACATATGGTGGTACAACTACTTGTTTTAATCAGCAATTTTTGATTCCCAATTCGTGAATACTCATCCAATTTTTTGTATGTGTTCTTTTATTTAGAAGTTTTTTTTTCTACTACGCCTGAATGAGTGAGAACATGCTATATAGAAGTCATATGCATGTTGATTAGAATGCAATGTTGCATTAGTATATTACTTATGATTTATGAATATGATCAATAACTTTTGTTTGAGTGGAAGTTAGATTGTTGAAAAAAAATAAATTGTTTATATTTACAGTGATTTTATTTTGTTTATTAGAAAACCAAATAAGCATGGATGTTCAGCAAGCATTGGAAAGCTCAGGCATGGATGGTATTGACTCAACTGTGCAAGATGGTAATGTTTCTCCACTAGATAGCAAATTTATCTCACGTGATGAACTTCTTAAGGCTATGAAAGAATATTATTTCAAGAAAGGGTATGCGTTGTCAATAAAGAGTTCACGTAAGGACAAATATATAACCATTGGTTGTGACCGTGGAGGCCAATACCGGGACAAACTAAAGACTCCAATAGAACTCCGACAACGAAAAAGGGCAACCCGTTTAGTGAATTGTCCGTTTGAAATTCAAGGAAGACGTGGAGAAGATGAGTCTTGGGTAGTTGTAGTGAAAAACAATTCGCATAACCATGATGCATATATTGACATGTGCGGGCACCCGTCAACCAGAGTTTTATCAAAAAAAGAGACTGATGATGTCGATAAGATGACTCGAGCTGGAATAGCACCAAAACAGATTTTGTCATCTCTTCGACAAAAGAATCCACACCTTCAAGTAGTGTCAAGAAACATTTACAATACCAAATGTAAAATTTTACAAGATAGCTTGGCTGCGCATTCCTCGATTCAAGTTTTGTATGATGAACTTGGCAAAGGTGGTTTTACATTTGATATGAAACGAGATGATGTCGGTCGTGTGACCCATTTATTTTTTGTGCATCCTACCTCAGTGAAACTAAGTCAAAGCTATTCGAATGTATTTGTGATGGACTGTACTTACAAAACAAACAGATACCACGTGCCTTTGCTGGAGATTATTGGGGTCACGAGCTTCAACACTTCATTTTTTTCAAGTTTTGCATTCTTGAAAAATGAAGGATATGAAGATTACACTTGGGCATTAAGTGCATTTAGTCAGGTTCTTGGTTCGACTTGTCGACCTACAGTGATTGTGACAGACAGAGAATTAGCACTAATGAAAGCTATTAAAGCAGTTTTTCCGAGAGCAACAAATTTTTTATGTGTGTGGCATATTCAGAAGAATATAGTTAGCAATTGCAAGTCTAACTTTGAGAAGCAAGAAGATTTTGATAGATTCCTAACCATGTGGAATGAGGTTGTATACTCTTCGACAGATGAATCATTTGGAAGAGCTTGGGAAGGACTTGAAATAACTCATCAACACAAAAATGAGGTCGTGAATTATCTTAAAAATACTTGGCTTCCATACAAGGAGCATTTTGTTAGTGCTTGGACAGAAAAATATACTCATTTTGGAAACCGTGCTACTTCAAGAGCTGAAGGAGCCCATTCAAAGCTTAAAAAGTATTTGTTTATCTCAAGTGGTGATCTTCGAGCTATCAAAGATAAAATGATTCTTCTTATCGAGAATGATCGCCAAGAGATTAAAACAAAATTATTAAGTGAAAGGCTTACAGTTCCTTTGAACTGCAACATTCCTTTCTTCAAAGAAGTTGTGATGCGTATATCATCATTTTCCTTGCAGAAATTACATGAGCAATATGAAAAAGTCCAAAAGTGCAAAATGACGAGTATATGCACCGGCGAGTTTGTTGCGACAATGGGTCTTCCTTGTGCGCATATGATGATTTATTGGAAAGACACATCATTACCTCTTGGAGCTATACATTCTCAATGGCGCATCGACACTAGATCTTCACTATTTGTTGATGATGTTACTGAAGAAGATAATGAAATCATCGGTCTAGTTTCAGAGTTGCAAAATAAATACACCCAGTTACCTTTAGCTGAGAGAGAAGATACCCGTGAAAAGTTATCACAACTTGTAAGTTTCTCAACACCTTTAGTGTTTGAACCTAATATTCAAACTAGTAAGGGACGGCCAAGTGGTGCAAAATAAAGGAAAATATCTTCTACAAGACGTGATCCTTCGAGATTTGAATATGTGGAAGCGTCGAGGAAGTGTAGCATATGCCGGGACGCTAAACATAATAGCCGAACTTGTCCAATGAAAAATAAAAGCAATTTTACAAGCCAAGGTGAAAATTTGGTTGATGGTGCAGATAGCTTTATTGATTTGAACACGGCACCTAGCGAAAGCAACATCTCATTTGACTGGGGCGGGGAACTCGAAGTAAGCTTTTATTGTTTTTAATATTTATTTGCATGTTTCTTATACTTTTATCCATTAGAAGTTATATTGTTTTTACAAAAAAGAATACACTATTAATAAAGTACTTTCTTTGTTTTCAGGGCTTACAGTGATTTCTAATACACATGAAGGTGTGGACACTAAATTACGTAGAACATCATTACTTATTTTCTTAGTAATGCCATCTCAAACAGCTTTTCTGATTGCAGAAAGTTCTTGTGTGATATGTCATTTGCATAAGGAAGAAGATATGAAGTTGCTTTAGAATTTATTGTTATTTTTATTTATTTTTAGACAATTCCTACCAAGAGACATGATGAACTTGTTCAATTTACTGTCATTCTCAGTTTATGTATACTTTTCCTATCAATTTGAAAATATTGATGCTTTTATATGATTAATATTGAGGAAAGTTCTCATATACATGTGTTAGTGCACTTTTTATGATTTAAATGTGTGTAGAGTTCTTTTCTTTTCATTATACAGTGGGGGTCATTGATTTTTTTTTTTTTTTGGTTTGATATGGATATATAGAAACAAAAGAACTACACGCATCAATGGTTTTTACAATTCTCTTTTGCATTATTGCACATACTATTGTAGAAAAAATCGTCATCAAGTTAATGTGTCCAATACCCAGTGTCAGTTGTTAATTTTGTTGTTCTTGAAAGCCGAGTACACTTCATCTAAGTAAATATGTTTGTTTATACGTTTTTTTTTTTTTTAAAATTTGGTTGTTGTAAATTGGAATAGAATGATCCATGGAATTAGACAACACACGAAAAAAGAAAATCAAAGAAATTTGAGTTATACATTCAGTAAATTAACGTACTCATGATTTGCTTAAAAATCTCCACAAAAACAAAAAGATAACGTTATCAATCTTAAACACAGGAAACAAGAGATCTATTTCTAAATTTTCAAAGATTCTCTAAATGTTGACATGCACCAATTAAGGAAGATAGATATAGATAATTAATGTACAAAAGGGTATTATAGAGAACAATTAATATTTGCTCTGGATTTAGGGATTTTGCTCTATCTATATCATTTCCCTTTAATCAAACATTACGGAAAATCACATATCCGTCGTATGCTTTTAATGCAACTCTGGTTTAGGACAAGCGAGTATATGCCGTCCCAATAATTCATTATAAAATCTTGTATTTTTCTCCTAACTCTTCCATAATGCGTAGCTAAATAAAGTAAATAATGAAAGCTCAAATGAGCTGTCGCCATTATTAAACGGCCTTCGTAAAAATGAGGTAACGAGGATCACGAGAGAAAAAGATAGAGAATAGTGTGTGTGTGTGGGGGGGGGGGGGGGGGGGCTGATGTGGGATTTGAATGAATGAAAACGATGCGGTAATTAGTTTATATCTAATTAAAGTAATAGAGTAACAAGTCATCCAATCTAGTCTTTGTGCTGTCTATTCTAATTTTTCCATTAATGGGAAATTTTGTGAGAAAAAATAATGAGGAGAGAGAAACGGAAGAGAGATAGTTGCTTTTCGATTTGGTTAACGTCGTAAGAAAAGAGACGGTTGTTACATTTTTCCACCTCCATATTTCTTTCCTTAATAACAAGAACAACATCCAATGAAAATGCTAGAAGGTGGGGTAAAGAGTAAAGGAACAGATATCTCAACTAAGATAGATAGATTTGGGTGGTCAGTAGTTAAAGCTAGCTAGCTAGCTAGTAATATATACGTACAAATCACAAACACACACACATACGTGTATAGATATTGTGAATATGTAGATAGAGAGCTAAATTATTCCTTATTTACAGAAACGTCCCATACTTATTTCTATTTGGTTTTTCAACAAAATCTTGACTAAACTTCATATTGGTGTTATTTTGAGATTATGAGTAAACAACAAAGATCATCCTTTTTTCATGAAGAAATAAGTAAATTAAAAATTTACATAGAAAACACATGAAGAATATTATCGGAGAAATAAACTCCAAACAATTGAACTATTAAAAAGTAACACTAATGCATGTGATTTTTTGTTATTTCAACATAAACAAAGATGATTTTTTGCAGTATCCTCAAAGTTACAACTTTACCAAGAGTAATTTGGTCTTTTAAGAAAACAATTATACCACCAACATGCCGGAATTTTGTTCATTAATAATAAAATACGAGGTATATTTGTTAATTGATAACACAACTCTCTGCATAAAGAGGACATGTATTCTATTCGTTATGTCGAGTGTGATATTACAAAACGAACCTTGCGTGTAGTGGAAAGAAAAAGCTTAAGAACGAAGACTAGTGTTCACTACAAAAAGTTCTCTATCGCTTTTTTATGCGCTTTTACAAAACTATAAGAAATGAGAACGTTCATCTATAGTAGCGCTTTAAGGAATATTTGAGCTAGTGCTTAACTAGAAAATCGTGTGAGTTTTAGTATTTCACGTGGTCTTGTTAACTACTTTTGAGAAATATGACATTGCAGAGTGAAGTTTTTGCATTGTATGTCACTATATTGTAACAATAAGTTTTTTCTATTATTGGTAACGAGGAAGGTCAATTAGACGTCCATCGTATGTGTTCGATGAGAATTGATTGTGAAATGTGAGTTTTTACTATAAAAAATATGGTTTAAATGTAATAAACTCTCCAACTAGTGCTCACTTTTACAACCCCCAATATGTAGTTTGAAAAAGTTTTGTCCATGAGTTATAAACAAACTGTTCAATTTGGATACGTGGCTGTATTTTTTGTCCGATAAATTTGATCCCACGGGCAAGACTACATATTTCAATAGGTTGAGGGCTTTTTTGCAACTATATCAATGTTTGGAAGTATTTTGTAAAAGAGAACATAGAGTTTTTTTTTATAGGCAAGACAAAATTTTATAAAAATTAACGGAGTACAAGGAATATGAGAGATTAGCTAACAAGAAGACCCAATATGTAAAAGAGAACATAGGGTGAAGGGTTAATTGCATTTGTACCATAAAAATAACATGTAGGTGTTTTTCTCAATTAAACATTGCATATTGGTAAGTTTTGCATCTAACTTTTAGTAACATACGTACAAATTGTAGCCTACAAACACATATATTGCGTACACATACATTTGGAGTTTAAACAAAATAGTTTGGTTAAATGAAGAGCTACGGCACACATATATAAATGGAAAGAGTTTTAGAAAACCATCCATCAGTATTTATGACTTGATTGAACATGTCGCAGCAAAATGCAAAATAGGGTCCCTCCCCCTCTCTATCTAGGTTTTTAGGCCTCCCCTATTATTAGTTTCACACTTAATTTCATTTGAAGTAAATTGCAAAACTATCTACGTATTATGTACAATTTACAAAAATAGTCGATCATATTAGTTTAATTAACAAAACCGCGTGCAATATTTACATATTAGCAAAGTTTTGTGCTACACTTAAATAATATGATCAGCATCACTTTCGAGATCTGTAAAACCAAAAATAATGCGTTTATTAGTTTTACTATGTTTTCGAAACAATTGCAAAATTTCTCAAAAAGGAATAAGAAAGATTATAACATTTAAGTTTCTGTTTGAGCCTTGAGGAGTAGCTCTTACATTAAGATTAAAAGATTACAAAAGAGAGATTAATAATACGAAAAGCTTAGAGAGACATAGAAGGGAAGGAAGAAGAATGGTGCAATGTGGTAGACAAGAGAAAATCCACAAGGAAAGGAAAAGAAAACACAGAGCAGAGGGGGAAGACAAAGAGGGGCATAGGCCCACATGGATAGAGAAATTAACATTGGGGTATGGAACTTGAGGGGGATGAATGACCCCCTCAAGAAAGCAGCTGTGAATAACTTCCTAGGTAGTAATAAGTGCTCAATAGGGGCCATTGTAGAAACTAGACTCAGAGAGAATAAGTTTGATGAGGTTAGAAATAAACTGAAAAAAGATTGGGAGGTGGCTAGCAACATTAGCTATGAAAAGAACTGCAGAATTCTTCTCTTGTGGAAAGAGAATGAAGTGGATTTGAGAGTGGAAGAGCAGGGGGACCAGTTCATACATACTAGTATACAAACTAAAGACAAGAAATGGAGAGGGAGGGCTACATTTATCTATGCCCACAACACTGCTGATAAGAGGAGAGAACTATGGGACAAACTGGAGGAAATAGCCAAGAATACCACAGAACCTTGGATGGCAGCTGGGGACTTCAATGTAGTCCTCACAAAAGAGGAGAAAAACAGAGAGGATGGTACACAGGAAAACATTGGAACTGAGCTTAAGGATGTGCTGGAGAAGACAGGCCTAAGGGATCACAAATACTTAGGGCCTGTGTTCACATGGAGTAATAACCACACCTTTTGTAAGTTGGACAGAGTGCTTGTGAATGAGGAATGGATATGAGCTAATAATGAGACATCTGTACAATTCATTTCACCTGGTATCTCAGACCATGCTGCTAGCATAACAAAGCTGTTTGCCACTGAAAAGAAGATAAAAATTCCTTTCAGATTCAAGAACATATGGGCAGAAGATGAGAAGTTTGTTGGGATTGTTACTGGGGCTTGGGCCACACATGTTAAGGGCTGTAAAATGTACCAACTGGTCAGCAAGATAAAGATAGTGAAGGGCAAACTTAAGGAGCTAAATAGTAGGAAGTTTCAAAATCTGGAAATGAGAGTTAAGGAAAAACTAGAAGAGCTGCAGAATCTTCAGAAGCATAACTTCCAACAACCAGGCAGCAAGAAACAGGAAGTGGAGAAGAAACAGGAGGAATATAAACAGACTTATCAACTCCTTATGCATCAGCTTAAGCAGAAAGCCAAAGTAGACTGGATAGAGGAAGGAGACAGCAACAGCAGATTGTTCTTTCAACAGATAAAAACCAGGAGGAAGAATAACAGCATTAATGCCTTGATAACACCAGAAGGTAAAACTCTTAACACTCAAAAGGAAATAACTAACCATGTTCTTTCCTTTTACCAGGATTTGTTTGGCATTGAGAAGGAAGGAAGCCCAATTGATATTGAAGCACTGAGAACTGGAAGAAGAATCCCAGAAGAGGAAAATTCAAAGCTAAGAAGCCAGATAACAAAGGAAGAAGTAAAGAATGCACTATTTAGCATGAGTGACCAGAAAAGCCCAGGGCCAGATGGGATGAATGATTGCTTCTTCAAGAAGAGCTGGCAGATTACAGGTGAACTTGTTTATGAGGCAGTCATTGAATTCCAACAAACAGGTAAACTTTTAAATCAGGTGAATGCTACAAGTGTTTGCTTGATTCCCAAAGTTTTAAATGCCTCAACTATTGTAGATTATAGACCCATTGCCTGCTGTAATATTGTTTACAAAATTGTGACAAAAGTTCTTGCAAAATAGGATTAAGAATATCTTGCCTGCCATTATAAACCCTTGTCAAAATCAAAACATCTTCCTGGCCCAGGAACTGATTAGGGGGTATAATAGGAAGAATATTTCTCCTAGATGCATGTTGAACATTGATCTCAGGAAAGCCTATGATACAATAAACTGTAAATTCCTTCAAGATGTTCTGTTAGGTTTGGGATTTGATAATTGGTTTACTCATTTGATTATGACTTGTGTCACTACTGCTAGATTCTCCTTTTGTATAAATGGTAGGCTGGAAGGATATATGCCTGGGAAGCAGGGGCTTAGACAAGGGGACCCTATGTCTCCTTATCTGTTTGTTATCTGTATGGAGTACTTATCTAGACTCATTCACTATAGAACTAAGGATAACAGAGTTTTCAAATTCCATCCTAAAACAGCCAAACTGCAGCTGACACATATGTGCTTTGCTGATGATCTCCTCTTATTTTGCAGAGGTGACAAAGGATCAATGGAATCACTCAAAAGCACTTTACATGAATTCTCAGAATCCTCAGGATTACACATAAATGATACTAAAAGTTTTGTGTTCTTGGCAGGTGTGCAAGGTGATAGAAAGGAAGAACTCATCAGGGTTTGGGATTTTCAAGAAGGCAGATTCCCAGTGAGGTACTTAGGTATCCTACTAAGCCCAAAAAGACTCCTTATTCAAGAATATGAACCCTTCATAAAGAAGGTAACTGCTAGAATTCAGAGCTGGTATGCAAAGAAACTTAGCTATGCTGGTAGATTACAATTAGTTAGGGCAGTGCTAATATCTATCCAGAGATTCTGGTGCTTTGTTTTCCCTATACCTGCAGGAGTTGTACATAAGATTGAGGGCTTATGTAGAAGCTACCTCTGGACTGGAAAAGAGAAAGGGAGAAAGAACCTGATTGCTTGGAGCACAGTCTGTCAAGAAAAGGAGAATGGAGGGCTTGGGATAAAAGAGATACTTAGCTGGAATAAAGCCTTGTTGTGTGCCCAAATAATAACCATAGAGAAGCACAACACAAGACCAACTATATGGACAACATGGGCAAAGGAATACAAACTAAAGGGGGGGGGGGGAAATCTGGAATATGAGGAAAAAGGGAAGGAGACTCCCCATGGTGGAAAAGGATCCTAGCACTAAAGGAGGAAATGAAAGAGAGAATACCTCAAGTGGGACCTGAGAAATGGAGAATTCTACCACAAAAGCAAATCATCCTTGAATGCTACAAAGCTTTCCATAGGGAGAAACCAAAGGTGAGGTGGTGGGCACAAGTCTGGAACAAAATCTCAACTCCAAAGGTAACTTTTATACACTGGCTTGCCATGCACAAGAGAATGGCTACAAAAGAAAGGTTAGCAAAGTTCAATATTATTAATGATGAAAACTGTTGTTTTTGTAATGATAATGTTGAAACTTTAGAGCACCTGTTCTTTAACTGCAAAACCGTCCAGCCTATTTTTGAAAGAATCATGAGAGCTGTTGGAGTTAGGAATAATAGTCACCAGATTCAGGTCTGGAAGGAGATGTTTGAGAACTCAGTGAAACAAAAGAGTGACACCTTCCAGATCAGAGCTGCAGCATTTGGCAGTGTCATAGCAGGCATATGGAGATGGAGAAATGTTAATATCTTCGAAGGAAAGAATACTCCAGCATATATTGTTTGTAAGGAAATTGCAGAAGAACTGCACTTGAGAATAAATTTCAAATTGGGCAGGAAAGACAATAGACTCATGAAGAGTATATTGTATAACTTACAGAACATCTTTGCTATGTAATTATGCCTGTTGCTACTAACAGATTATGCAGGGTGGAGAATGTGGACTGTCAAAGGAGAACTAGAGCTAAGGAGAAGAAAATACAGCAATACAGGAAAAGGTATAATAGCACCCCTAAACTGCTACATACTATACATACTGTAGTGGCTGTTTTGTGCAATGAGAATAGACTAAGTCTTGATCTGGCTTGGAAGGCAGAGAACTCGTTTGTTTTCTTAGTTCAGGTTGAGGACTCTGGGCTGGATCTAACACTGGAAGGTAACCGCATCCCTCCCTATATCCTTCTCAACCCCTGGAAGAGTGTAGGAAGGAACAATGACTGAAGCGGCTATCCTTGAGCACCCATGACCTGCTAGGCAAACACTTGAAGAGTACAGCCACAGGCTAGCCCTGGAGCTGGAATGAAGGGAGTGTGCCTATAGAAAATTGACATATATGAGTCATAAGGAGGGCAGTGAGTGGGAGAAGGCTTTCCACAAGTCATAGTCATAGACTAGAGCTTAGTGGATTCCTTAGCTTGATAGTGCATTGTTCCTAGCATTTGATTCCTTATAGTGTGCTTTCTCTTAGCTTCATGTGGGGATGATATCCCTGCATCTTGTAATCACACTCTTTCCAGTTTCTTAATATATTTACCTTCGTGCAAAAAAATACGATACTCTCTCTCACAAAGGCAATCATACTCATAAATATAGTATTATCCAATCTTTCAAACGTATGCAACCGCGCCAACATTGCACCAGAGCATAACGATTTTTTTAATAGGAATCAAATAAACGAATTTAAAGCAATATCAAAATAAAATTTAATTAATTGCTCTGTAGATACACACATACACAGCTTAAACGCGTAAAACCATTAATTATCGATACAGTCAACTTAAAAAATCACGACAAGGGACGTTTTCCAATAAAAACAACATACAGGGTTATTTTTCTATTAAAAATAACATTGAGGTAATTTTTGCAAATCACTCTTGTTTTATTTTCCCCAACCAGGCCAAGGCAACTTTGCCTACACATGAATCAATTTTGTGCACATACAAACCGAGCGATATTAAGGAACAACAGCTGCTTTCGGCCAAACCTAGGCTAATGAAAGAATAAAGGTATGTAGAGAGAGAGAGAGAGAGAGAAAGAGGGAGGAGAGAGAAATCTAGCTAGGCCTTAGAGTTTGTGGGAATGGGACATGAAGCTATTCTATTTTATTTCCATTTCTTGCAACAACCTTATTTGTGCAACTCTATGGTCATAGGTTCTTTATGTTCCCTCTTATTACAAGGGCCAGCTCATGAGTATATATTATTTATAAAGCTCTCTGTTTGATGATCAATATTCAAGTAAGAAAAAAACAAGAACATGGCCTTCAAATTAGTGTAAAGATTGTATTTTTGTTGTTTTATTTGTCATTTAAGTAGTTTAAAAAGATGTGGGATCTCAACGATTCGCCGGATCGGAGGCGGGTCGAGGTGTCGGAGGGGAAACGGGTCGGATCCGGGTCGAATTCAGGTTCATCGGTGGTGGTGGTGGAGGACGGTGGTGACGAGGAGGAGGAGGATGCGGTGGAGGGGAGTGGTGGTAGTAGGAAAAGGAGTGGCAGCAAAATGATATTTGGTTTTAATTTGGGGCACGAGGGTAATAATAATAAAGAGGAGGAGGGTGATGATGAAGCGGATGATTCTTCGCCGGTGACGAGGCAGTTTTTTCCAGCGAAAATGGTGGTGGGTGGCGGCGGCGGCGGCGGTGGGGAAGCACCGGCGGATTTTCCGCGGGCTCATTGGGTTGGAGTTAAGTTTTGTCAGTCGGGCGGCGGCGGCGGCGGTGTGGGGGAGGCGGCAGCGGCGGAGGTGGGGCAGCCGCTTAAGAAGAGTCGGCGGGGGCCGCGGTCGAGGAGCTCGCAATATCGCGGCGTCACGTTTTACCGGCGAACCGGCCGGTGGGAGTCGCACATATGGTATAAATTATAATAATTGAGTCTAAGTTTCTATTTTGAGATATATTTGTGAAGGCGAAGTAATAGTGACTCCTTTTTGAAGGACTTTTTTTTTTTTGAAACATTTTGCAAATTGTTAGTAGCCTTTTGTGATGTTTTGAGAAAAAGGAGGTTTTTTTTTGGGTTTTCACTTTTCATGATGAATGAAAAAATAATAGAGTTTGTTTTTAGGAGTTAAAAGAAAATTCATTTTGATATTTTCTACGGAAGCGTTTAGAAATTGCTTTATTTCCATATTTTTGGTGGAAGCATAAAATTATTTCGATATTTTACATGAAAATGTATACAAATTAGGATTTCAATAACTTTCGTGGAGCTTATAGAAAATTTTGGTCCATTAGTAGAAACACCTACTCATTTTCATTTCTATGGAATTGATCTTCTCTTATGTTTTTGATTCAGGGATTGTGGCAAGCAAGTTTATTTAGGTTGGTTTCTCTTCTTATTCCCAGTTCTTATCAATTTGGTAACAACAATAAAAGTTATAACTTTGAAATTCTTGGTTTTCCATTATTTTAATCTGTCAAATGTGGTTTGTTCTTTTTCATGATAACTTTTTTTTTTTATTTACAGGTGGATTTGACACAGCTCATGCGGCAGCCCGGTTGGTTCCAATCTCACAATTTTTTTTAATCATAAAAGCCAAATAAATAATAAATAAAACATTTACAAAATTACTACTATCTGGTAAAACAACAAAAATGTGTTTTATTTGCAGTGCATATGATAGGGCAGCCATTAAATTCCGAGGTGTAGAAGCCGACATTAACTTTAGCTTAGAAGATTATGAAGAAGACTTAAAACAGGTTACAAATATCTTGTACAGTGATTATATATATCTTACCTTATCTTGTACATTGTTTTATTCCTTATCTTACACCCCTGTTGTTTCGTAAAATTAACTCCCATAACTTACCAAGAGTACCTTGTTGTTAGTACATGGGGGTCAAAAAAATATTTTAAATGTTGGAGAATGAGGAAACATTATATTATAATATCAATAATAAATATAATACATCTTTATAGTTAATTAGTTTTGTTGCAGATGCGAAATCTAACGAAAGAAGAGTTTGTTCATGTACTAAGGAGACAAAGTACTGGGTTCCCACGAGGGAGTTCAAAGTACAGAGGTGTTACTTTGCACAAATGTGGAAGATGGGAAGCCAGGATGGGCCAGTTTCTAGGCAAAAAGTACTTCATATTTTCAACTTTTTATTCATAATTTATTTTTAATGATTGCTGCTTTGAGTAATTTATTAACTCACTCTTTTGAATTCTGACATTTATTTTCAACAGATATTAAACTTTTGTAGTATTACATAGCGGTTTATTGGCAAAAATGAGTAAAAACCTTGGGTACGTTGTTTTGAAAACTTGGACTAGATTCTCTTGTGTTTGCAAAAACCCATACCGAACCATCACTTCTTTTATATATCGATGAGTGTGCATGACACTTTTGTTAGTACAGACTTGTTTAAATCTTTAAAATTGAACTTTTGTACCTACTAAATTCATGCATAAAAAATTTCTATATTTTTTCAAATCTCTTTGCAGTATTTGACGGAAACATTTTTGGAATTAAACACCTCGCACCAAATTTTCTCTTGTTATATGAAATTCTTGCACCAAATAAGTTTCGAAACATAAGAGGGGCGAAATCGTCTATTTATATATTATAATTAATCTCAAAGCACAAAAAGGTTATTTGCAAAACTAAAAAAGAACACTAGGGAGTTTGATGCCTGATTTATGGAAGTACTTGTGATTTTGATGCATTTTCATTGGTTTAAGCCTTAAACACTGCCTTTTAGTAAATCTGATGCTTATTAATTTTTATGCTTTTGGCGAAACAGGTACGTTTATTTGGGTCTTTTTGATACTGAAGTTGAAGCTGCCAGGTAGGTTATGTTCTTGAAGTTAATGCTATCTCTTAATTCTTTTTTCTTTTTTTTTTTACTTTACAAAGTTAGGATTTTAAGTTAAGTCCGAATCTTATGTTAAAATATATTGTGCAATTTTATTTTATTTTTCTCGATTCCACTTACTATTACTACTCACGGTCACATGCTCTTATTCTCCCATAGAATAAACTAAATTAAACGATGATATAATCATAGCATTAACGCATGGTTTGGCATTTGAAACTTGGTCTACTTTTTACTTTTGCATGAATTTGTTAGAAAATGTGACATCAAGTTTATTTGGGGCTGATTTATTTTTTGTCTCATACATCAAAAGGGCTTATGACAAAGCCGCCATTAAATGTAATGGCAAAGAAGCTGTGACCAACTTTGATCCCAGCATTTATGAAGAAGAACTCAAAACTGCAGGTACTAATTTGTTTTCCCCGAAAACATAATAAATATGGATTTTTTATTCAGCTTATTTAGTTGCATGGAACAAAATTATTATTGATAAGTTAATTCTTAAAATTATGGTTGTTCGTATCAGAGTCTTCCAACAAGGGAAGTGATCAACATGATTTGGACTTGAGTTTGGGTAACTCGGCATCGAAATCGAGCGGCCAACATTCTTCCTCCCTGACATTCGAAGGTGATTGGAGACGCCAAGGATTGAAGCATGAGGTATGTGTATATAACTATATATATTTAGAAGAACAAGATTTGTTAATATATTCCCAAAAAGTTTAAAGAGCTTCTGCATATTGATTTTATGAGACCAAAGAAAAAAAAACAAAACAGTCATATTATGAAATGGACGTTCAATTAGAGCAAAATAATAGTTTGAGAATGAACAAATAAAGGGCTCAAATTAATGGAGGTAACAAATCAAAAACAAGGTGGAAGAACATCATTAAGATTTGAAAAATAAGAATTACTATTTCTTAGACTTATATCAAATATAATTACACTACTCTTTATTTAATACCCTACACAACGGCTCACTTTTAATAATGCAAAGGATATTACTTAAGACATCATTTTCTTTCGTATATTCTTTGGAATGATGGAAAAATTCTCACATAACCTTCCTAATTATATGAGATGATTTATGCCTCCCTCTTTTTTATGTTTGCACACCATGTCTGTCGTGTTAAGAGCACGTGAGGTGATTTTGTTTGTAATTTACCACTTGAAAATTTAGCTATTAGGTTCTTTCGTGTTGCTCATGTTTCACTAAGGGCACACGAGAATCATCACTGAATGAACTTATCGGCATTATTAATACTTTATCATGAAATTGGCTATGTTAATCTTAGTGCGAATCGTTGTCACATTCATTCTACCCTCTTCAACCTCCACTTGAACAAAGTTATTCTCCACACGAGTATGTATTATTGTCCTAGAATGAAAAGCAATATTTTCTTGCTACATGTAACACACTTTGATGGTCATAGAATAGAAGTATTTTCTCTTGTTTGTGGCGCCGTAGTTCCTCATGAACATCTTCAACTAAAATGCTCTCTTATGGCTTGCAATAGTTGCCACATATTACAACCAGTAATGTAGAAACCCATCTTTCAACCCTTTCAGCAAGAGTGAACACATAACCAATTGTGGATTTGCCTTTGTGAAGATCACTTCCATAATTAGAATTAGCTTACCTCTGATTGTAAAAGTCGATCCTTTTCCACAACATAATGCAATATTTGTGGTTGCTGCAAATTGCAATGTATCTCAGAATCCCCTCTACTAGGATTTGTTATGAATTAGCTACCCCTCCCACTACATAGCAATGTCTGGTTTACTGCAAATTATGACAAACATTATACTTTCCACTGATGATCTATGATGCACGGATACTCCAAAAAAATGGCCGGTCAGTGTCGGATACGTATCAGATACACCACGTGGCGTATCTTGCATTAAAAATAATTAAAAAAGACGGATACACGTATCGGATACCCTGTGAAGCGTATCCGAGGAGCATCCGATACGTATCAGCAATTTATAAGAGTAACGTGGTTGTTTTCTTAAACTAGAAAAGGCCCAACAAGAACCATCTTGCAATATCTTTTCAGAAAATTAAATATAAAATCGTGAAAACCCTCTATTTCAAACCAAAATAAAAAATAACACACAAATCTTTGATATCTTTCATAATAGTATGTGACTAATGACTGTGCAAGTGATTAGATATAATGTTATTTGATATTTTTATTTAAATTATATCCTTATATATAATTATTAATATTAAATATTTAACGTATCGCATCCGTATCGTATCTTGTAAATTTTAAAAAAAAATCGTATTCACGTATCCGTATTCGACGGATACCGATACTCGTATCCGTATCCGTGCAACCTAGCTGATGATGCATTGGATACTAGAAATGTACGTCTCTTTTCTCTCTTCTTCACTACTATAGCACATAGTTCAGGAATAACTTGAAAGTTGAGATTCACATGTGAATGCATGTAAAATGTGGTGTGGTATGCAAACTTGTAAAATTACAATAATTACTTTTGAATTTAGCGACTGTATTTGATAGCGCTAAAGGGTACTTATATAATTTTAATTTTACATAATAAGCCAGCCCATTAATTTTATACGTACTCGAGTATATAAATCTCTACTGATTTGAGATCAAATAGGGATAGTTTTTTTCCAAATCAATATATTTTTATTCCCATCATAACACGAATTAATTTGCAGAACCACATCACTTCAATGGACATTGATCATTATCCACAGAGAAAAGATCATCATCATGCTTATAATGAAAGCCACAGGTTTGGACAACTGGGGAAAACCTACGAACCCCACATGATCCAAATGTTCAACGCCTCACAAAATTATCATCAAGTAAGTTTACTACAAATAAATAACTGAGCATGTTAAGTAAATAATACACTAGAGTGATTAATTACGTGCGTTGCAATCATCATTTCAACAAATATATCCAACATTGTTGTCATTGTTGTTGTGCAGATTTATCGTAGTTTTCCAACTGCCGGCATGACCAGTGCCAATGGCAGCAAAAGAAATGTCGGAGGAGAAGGTTACGTCTCAAGAAATGAACAACAGCAATGGCAAATGAATCATCATTCTAATCATTCCTTTGCCACTGCTGCAGCATCATCAGGATTCCAACACGCGCCACCGCCCCCAATACTTCGACCACAGAATTGGCTGCAGAAAAATGGGATCCATTCTTTCATTAGACCCTCGTGATCGATGGTCAATGCAAGTGCTCGTTTTTCTGCTATGCCAAAAAATAAGTCTTCTGTGGTTCTGTAAGTCAGTAGAAAATCAATGTTTTCCATCGGCCTTTTTCTTTCTCTTGTTAGATACTAATTAAGCCTGCAGTGGACATGATTAATTATTGTTTAGTACATAAGTGACCAGGTTATTTGGTCTATTATTAGAATGAGGAAGAAAATGGTTGAGACTAATGAAGTAATAAAATCTTATTATTATTATTATTATTGTTATTTTATTGTACTTTTATTATTGTTATTATTATTCTTTGTCCCAAATCCGAGTGCCCTTACTAGCGGGTACTTGAGGGTGAAAACAAATGTTTGTTATAATTCAGGAGGTAATTATTATATCCAACAACTGAAAAAAATTGTGCATAAGCTAGCTTTGTTTTATAACATCAACTGTTTTCTTCGCCGTTTAGAGGTTATATAATGAATTATATCAGATGAGATACGCATTGAAAAAGGCGATACTAGACCCAATCTATTCGCGTTTTTGCGATGTTGTACCCAACCTTTTATTTTTTATCCCGCTGTACCCAACCTTTCAATTTTAAAACATGTTGTACCCAAACTAAATTTCCGGCCAAAATTCAAAATTTGCAGGGGTAAAATCGGTACTGCACTCAAAAATTAAAAAATAATAATAAAAAATAAGAAAAAACAACCCCCCCCTCCTTCCCCCCCACCCCACCCCACCCCCCCCCCCCCTCCTTCCCCGTCGCACCCCACCCCACCTCACCCCCACCCCGATTTGCAGCCACCCCGCTGCAAATCGCGGTGAATCACCGCGATTCGCAGCGGTGTTGCTGCAAATCGTGGTGATTCACCGCGATTTGCAGCCGTGGTGGGTGGGGTGCGACGGGGAAGGATGGGGGGGGTGCGACGGGAAAGGAAGGGGGGTGGGGTGGGGGGGAAGGAGGGGGGGTGTTATTATTTTTTAATTTTTATTATAAATAAATAAAATGACTATTTTGTCCTCGTGCAAATTGGATTGCTGATGTCACAAGATCAGAATATGACGTTTTTTGGCCGGAAATTTAGTTTGGGTACAACATGTTTTAAAATTAAAAGGTTGGGTACAGCGGGGTAAAAAATGAAAGGTTGGGTACAACGTCGCAAAAACGCGAATAGATTGGGTCTAGTATCCCCTTTTTCCCTTGAACATTTGATTAGATTGATCGAGCTATATAATTTTGATAAATATAAGGAAAAATTACACAAACTGCCGCTCTTTTTGGGAAATTTACTAACTACGCTTATAGCCGAAAAAAATAAAAAAAATTAAGCCAACTTTTCAACTTCAAATTATATCAGAGACTAAAGTTTGCATATAAAATTTTTTCTTTGAGAATATTATTTGTTTTTAATTTTTTTTGTCTTTTTGAACGAGATAAATGAGGTTTAATGCAATAATTTTGATTTATTTTTTTTTCTTTGTAAAAGAAATGAAGAGTATGAATTTAGATTCAATAAATTGTAAAAAAAATACAAAAAAATTGACCATAAAGGTAGTTTGTGTAATTTTCCAAACATGAGTGGTGGTTTATGTAATTATCCCATAGTTAAGGGGTAGTTTGTGTAATTCACCCTAAATGTAATAGGAACAATTGTCAAGCTTGGACATTAATCTGCCATTCATATAAGACTATAAGTAAATTCAAGTCACTTAGGAGCTCAATAGCCATCCATTATCTATATATTTTAATATTTCATATCCCATAATCTGATGGAAATAATTTTTTTATTCGTTGTGTTGTGCATGCATGGATTCTGATTATAAAATTATCACTGATTGCATCCTTTCATTAGTCAATACATCAATAAATAATTAAATATCAAGTTATTTATACAATACCTTGCCCGCACGCTCGTTCAATATAATTAAAATATCTTAGGAAACGTATAAATAAATGTTATGGTCTATACAAGTTATATTATATCATGAGAGTTGAGACCAGAAGAAAAAGAAGTCAAAGCTTGAGTGATTATCTCTGATGCATCGATACCGATACCAAGACGGTTATGCAGTACCGATACATATCGATACCGATTCAGATACCGATACCGATTCTAACGTATCCGATACGCCACGTGGCGTATCCTTTAATTTTGAAATTAAAAAAATCTCGATACGTATTCAATACGTTTTTAGGCGTATCGTAACTATTATGGGTCTTTTTTATAAATTTTAATATTTGATGAGTTAAATATTTAAATATAAATTCTACCAAATATAAAATGAAATAAAAAATGAAAATCTCTTTATCAAGGTGACGATTCAGGTCTCATTATTTTTACAATTATACTTTTTTTTTTCTATTCATAATCACCACTACTATCATGCGCCACCACAATTATAATTTTTTTTTCTATTCATAATCACCACCACCACCATGTTCCATCTTCAAGTTTGTTATGTTGTTGTTTAACTTATTAGTCATAAATAATTCACGTTTATATGTCTTTTTTATATTTAATGCATGACTGTTTTTAATGTTAAATATTTTTTGTGTATTTCTAATTTTTCTTGTTTAAGTTTTAAATTTTATTGCTTGTTAAAAATAAAAAATACATATAAAAAAATATTAATAATTATTTATATATAGACGTATTCTAGCCGTACCGGTATCGACTATTTTTTAAAAATACCGTATCGGTGTATCCGTATCGTACTCGTAGCGCCGTATCCGAACCCATGCAAGGTATGTGATTATACATTATGTTGTAATGTCTGTATGGTTGCAGACTTGCAGCAGCTCACCGGATCTAACAGTATATATACTGCATTTGCATAGATTTCTACTGGTCAAAAAGTAATTCAGCCACTGTAATAATTAATTGCCTAGTTGCACCCGACAGCTTCTGTTAAATGATGCAGTAAAATAAAGTACCAACATTTATTTTCACTTTTCACTGATAATTGGAGTCAATTGAAAGAGACTGCAGAAGCATGGCATTAGTCGGGGAAAAAATGTACTGAAAAGTCGAAGACAATTTAAAGAAAAAGACCAGGTTTTCTTTTCTAGATCTCTGTACTATTTAATTTGTAAAGTGTGTCTATTGTTGGAGAACAAAAATGTTGTTTTCTGCTTTTTGTTATTGGTGCACCTAATTGTTATAACACAAGACAGTTTAGTATTTAGTGTTGGTCAACTGTGATCCTATTTTTTTTCTTTATCATTAATATGTTGAAGTAACATACCTTTTTTTCCTCCATTTCTTATATGTTGAACAATATAGTCTGTTTATTTATATAAAAAAAAAAGCAATATAATATGTTTAATTATATGATCAAAAGGATTCTCTATCGCACTTTTAGTGTTCTGTTTTGTATACTAATAAACAGCCCCCCTTCATTTCTACGTTCCACTATGTTACGGTCTCCTACTCATGAAGGGATGTTTGATGGAATACAACGTAGTATACAGAAAATGGGATAGAACTTCACCGAGGGAGGAATGAGCAATATATTATGATTATGTACTAATCATTTTAAGGCAAAACTATGCATCACACCCCCTGCCCCTAGCTGCATTTTCCGTGTCTTGTATAGTCGCCCTCCTCGTCTTTGCTAAGAAAAGAAAGTCTTGAAAATCTGAGATCAAGACTTCTCGTTTTTAATTTTATTTTTAGTAAACCGTTTAATGAACGAATCGCTTTTGCTATCACCTTTTACCGAATTTGAGATGTTAGACCGCCCTTTCAATTCACTTCACCTTTTTACAACACGGCCCTCCGTACTTTCTATGAGCCTATTGCTATATTTTGATTTGAGCTCCTTAATCTACAAGGAGCCACTTTTGGTGAGGCGCATCCACTTTCGATCCCCAACAAGGCTTTATTGAAGAGCTCAAGGTTCCGCACGTTCAAACCCCCATCAAATCTTGTTTCAACATTCTTGTTTACTTAGATAGATGGTCACAAAAAATCTAAGATTGAAAACATAAATATGTATCTTGCATTAGGTGATTGTATAAACTATTTGAACTATAAAACTACACTCTCTTGAGTTGTGAATTTGTGATACCTAATACATCTTATAATTGATTAAGAAAAGTTCCTACAAAATAAGCGGCTTAATTTTCTTAGCCACAATGACTTTTATAGATTAATAGTACATGGACCTGATTCACAAGACGAGGATGACCTACATATAACATGGACCAAAACGATTATTAATTGAATTAAAGCAGTTGTTAAATACCTCTTCGTTATTTCTAGGAGCTTCATTCTACCGAGATAAGATGCATCATAATGGAATGAAGAGTTAAAAGGCGCAATCAAAATCAAACAAGATTTTTGTGTAGACTTTGAAGAAGAATCATGATGGAGCAAGTTTTGAGAGGTATAACAAAGAAAGAGACAATGAAGCGATTCAATATACACATGACAAAGTTTACACGACACCTTAAGATGTGTAAATGTGTGGACCGGGATTTGCACTCTATTGAATCCACACGTTCTATTAATTTGGAATGTTGAGCCAACACATAATGTATTCGGTTTAACATTCACTAAAGAGTAAATTGCAACAGAACAGTAACAACACAATGTGTAAATTTTAAGCAGGTTATATGAATATGACATGTTGAGCTTTACGACAAAATAGTCACTAATCACTTAATAATTTTAAAAAATTCAACTGAGAACATACAAGAAAATCAATCATATCAACCTAACTCACGCAAGCTATTGAGATTATAGTTTTCACTCCTTAGACAAAGTCTGAGCAAAACAAGACTGAAATACTTTACTCTTATGATTTGATATATTCAGAATACTATGATCTTGTCTCGTATTTCATCTTTATGTCTACCACTCTACTTATAGATATTACAAACTCATTCCCAAAGATGTGATAGACACACGTGATTGTTCTTCAATTCTTCAGATAGTATTGATATCTTCACTGATATTATCTTCAGCTTGGAAGCTTTCTTATCAAATATTGCAACGGCTTATCTTCAAAGATCTTCCATCCTTATCCTAATCTTCTTCAGCTTGGTCTTCTTTCTTTATGCTCAATCTTCTTGAAACTTAGATCCTCTGATGTTAACGTGTTGGATATTATTCTCGATTTAACGAGTTATTTTTGGGTTGGAACGCTGATCCCGACACGAGGGGATTGTTGGTTTTTACTGATTTGGGGCTGGACTCAAATATTTTTCGAGGTGCCTACGTATCCCCCGATTGGGAATCAAGCCACTCGTAGTTCTTGTTCTTGGTGTTGATTATTTGGAGTATGTCGATTTTATTGATTGTGTTGATTTTATATATGTTGAAAGAGTCGACCTTTGTGAAGTCTTCAGAAAGAAAGGAGTTCGCCCTCTCCTCTGAAGCCTTTTTTCTTTTAGTTTTATAGAGAACATGAGTTCCCTTGGGAGCGTGCCCTCTCCCCCTTTTTCTGATCTCTCATCTCTACCTTTTATAGAAGTTTTTTAGGGACATGTCTCACTGTGCATGTGTTCACAGGTGTCATTATGCATGTGTGAAGAGATAGGTTTTATCTGTTTGGTATATCTGCTGACGGGGTGCTGACCAGGATGAATTATCCTCTCCGATAGCTTCAATGTGCTCTGATGAATTGGCTCCTTGGTTTCCTTCTCTCCTATAGGTGGTACCTATCAGAAACGCTGGATAAGTGGGATGGAATGCTCGTCGGATGCTGTTGTAGTTCCGATGGTGGTCCATCTTTGGGATGCCTTATTTTGATGTGTACTCCGATAGACGTTTCTATCTTGGTCTTGGGTTCCGTAAATTGGGCATGTTTTCGAGGGGTCTGATTTGATTTCTGAGGGCTTTGTTTGGCCTTCGTGAAGTAGTGTTTTAGTATCCAAGCTCTCGTAGATTGTCTTCCAACGTTCATTGGGCTTAGACAAGGCTTTCTTGTTCAGACAAGGCAATGTTCTTGCATTCAGGTCTTTATGACGTGCGCTTCGAGGGGTTCTAGGTTTTGATAGTGCATTTTTATCGCGCTTTGGCCCTCGGGATGAGTTCTCCGATAGCTTTTAGACATCGGAGGGTGCAGGGGGTGTAGGGGGTATTCTCGTATTTTGGGGGACTCGGGGTCTTCGCCGTGTGATACGGTTATTTATAAGTATAAATCATATAATAATATCTCCGGCAATTTTAGTAATCGAATTATGGTATGTTTTAAGCATGTGGAATTTTACGCTGTTAACAAACCCCCCCCCCAGTTTTTAGTGCAATTGACTGCACTAGAAACTCAAAAGGTCGAAAGTCACGATGGTCCTGGTATCGTAGCCTTCAGTCATCGGGGTCGTCGAAAGCAGTGGTTTCGAGCTTTTATAGTATTGTACGTAGTATCAGGACATCTTAGTGTCCTTATAAGCACCGTAAGGGCTGCCTTGACCCTTTTAAAGCATTGTAGAGTTATCAGGGAACTTGTAGATTTTGGTTAGGTATTATACCGTGAATGTCTCATAAGGCATCGTAGATCCTCGAGAGGAATCCAAGTCACATCCAGGACTTGGAAAACCTTGGGAGGGTATCGTAGAACTCTTCTAGGGTGTCGTAGACATTCGTCATTGACGTTTATGTCTGTTTAACACATGTCTCCAAAGTTCTTGGCCTTGCTTTTGAGGAGACGAGGGGATTATTGTGATTGCCTTTTCCGAGGCGAAAAGTTTCCGATGCCTTTGAAATGTTCCCTCGTGGGATTAATATCGGGGAACTAATTATAATTAATGTCGTGGTATTTAATTAACTGCGATTAAATGCAATTAATGGTGTTTTAATGCCACGTTAAAGAGTGGTGCGTGGGCCGAGGTATTCGGACCGTTTCCCTAACCAAAGAGGCGTGACAGTTTATAACCCACTAGGCACGATTTCCAATCGTGGGGTGTAAAGAGGTTTAGTGGGTAATTAATGCCTTTATTGGGCCTAGGGTTTATAAACACTTTTCTCTCCAATTCTATTTCACTTGCAATTTTTAGGCGAAAAAATCTTCTCCCGCTTAACTTCTCTCTCTGCAAAAAAGATTTCTAATCTTCTCAAGATCTCTCTAATGGCGTCTCTACCCACAACCAACTTGGTGTCTGCCACTTCTGGCACTGGCGGGACGACGGGGGCTGTTTTTCCGTCTTCTCGAAAGAGAAGCACAGCGGCGATGGTGAGGGCCGGTGGTAGCGGCAGTGCAAGGAAGGTGAAAAAGTCGAAGAAGAATGCTGACAAGGGTGGTGCTCCTCGAGCCACCCAGAAGGTTGAAGCGACAGTTAGGACCGCTTCAGAGGAGGAGATTCGAAAGTTGTTCACCGAATATGGTGTTTCAGACCGGAACGTGGAGGTGACGGTTACGTTAGCCGATCAAAGGGATAATTCTCCTCCGCCGAAGCACTTAACAGTTTACTACTCCCAGGTAAAGGCGGGATTGTGTTCCTTTTTCCCGCCTGCGAAATTTTTAAATATTGCAACGTATGCCCTAGTCAACTCACCCCCAATTCTTTCACGGCTTTTGCGTTGTTTGTCTTCTGGTGTTTGGTGAGGGGAATTGAATGCACGATGGATAGATTTTTTGCAATTTTTGAGTTGAAGGTGTCTCCGGGGGGGGGGGGGGGGGGGGGGCTCCTTTCTACTATTTTAGTCATCGGGACAAAGATGACCGTATCTCCGAGGGCAATGTCAGTTCTCACAGCACATGGAAGAATAAATTTTTCTACATATGTCCCGCCGAGGGGGAATTGGACATGACACTTACTTGGAGGGTGCCCAAATTCTCAGAGAGAGTGTTGGACGATACATTGGTGTTTTCACCTGTGTTCTTTGCGAAACCTTTGGTGGAGTCGAGGGATTTCGCTCGTCTCTATCGGACCGCGGGCTTGCGACATATTGCCCCGATAGACAAAATCAAGACCCCTCTGGCTATCCCCGAGAAATACTTCAACGCTCTTGGTAAATTACTATACTTATACTTCTTATTTTATAGGTATTTCTTCTGGTTTATCTAACTTTTAGTTGTTTGTGCAGTGGCTATTTTAGGGCCGTATATGGTGGAAGGTGCTAGCGGTTCGGGTGGTAATGAGGAGATGGGAATTCAGGAAGGGAAGTTGACGGTAGGAGAAGATGAAGTCCTCGGGGCTACGGAGGGTGATACCGAGAAAGCAAGGACTCGTTTAACGACTTCGACAGCCATAACCCGATCATCTAGTAGAACGTCCGATACCCCGGAAGAAACGGAGTTGGACGTGACTTCCGCGAATGCGGTCATCGTGGGGGCTTTCTCACTAGGAGAAGAGGACGAGGATGTAGGGATAGGGGGGATGCCCTTGCCCCCCTTAGGTGTTGTCGACATACCTTCGCCCTCGTAGGCATCGGGGGATTCGTTGGAGATACTACTGTAACCCCTCCCAAAGGTACGTATCTCTTCTTAGTCTTAAGCGATATTGAGATACTTACATACTTACTTATATGAAACTCTGTTTTTGATAGACAAAGGAGAGACCCTCCCTGCCGAGAACGAATGAGTATCTCAGGAGGATGCTCCAGATTTGGGTAAGCTTCTCAAGATTAAACATTTCCCTTTTTAGTTTCTCCTTAGGGAACAACTTACTTACTCGGGAATTTCTAATTCGCAGGGGGTAATAACTTATTTAGTTTTGAAGGAGGATCCTTTCCCTCGGATCCTTACGTTCCTTCAACTTCCGATGATCTGATGCTCTTATTGGATGAGCTGATGGTTGCAGCTCCTTCTTTTACGAATCATCCTGCTCCGAATCTGTTTGCCACTATTCAATCGGACAGTCCCGTGGTTACTCAAGTACCCATATCGGGGGGAGTACCTTTAGGGGGACCTTCGTGTTCGAGTATTCCAGCCTCGGGACGAGAGCCTAGCTCGGAAGAGGCTAAGGTGGCTCTCGATACAGTCACCCGATATCTATCGGCTGCCAACTCTCTGCCATCGGAAGGGTGGCAATTTGTCCAGGCTTGCACGAATTGTGTGGCTATGCTGGTAAGATTTAATTTCTACTTATCTAATTCCTTTAGGACCCATCGTTGGGATCTTTATTCTTCTATTCTGCTTTCTAGGCGCCTAAAATGCTTCCTCTTCTATTACTCGAGGTTGAGAAGTTGCAGAAGTTGGCGAACGCAGCGGAAGAAAGGTCTCGGAAACTAGAGGAAGAGAATAAGGAGCTCCGAGAAAAGATGGGGAAGTATGAAGAAGCGTGGGCTAAGATCATGCAGTAGAACCAAGAGTTAAGGGGGAAAACAAGCGGCTCTAGTCTTACGTATCGGAGATGGAGGCCTCGGGGTTGGTATTAAAAGAGAAGGTTACCTCCCTGGAGGAGGAGAAGATTGCATGGGAAGAGAAGCAGAAGGAGTCGGAGCGTAGTTTGTACCAAGCACTTGGCCAGGTGGATGCTCTTACTGAAGAGTTGTCAAAAGCTCCGGTTTCGGGGGGGCACCACCTCCGAGGAGATGCAACAGAAGATGGCTGCTGCTGTGAAGCAAGCTCAGGAGGATGCCATTACCCACGTCAAGGAGCTATATGTCCGTAAAAAGCATGGATACTTGATCGGACATGTAATGTGGGGGGTTCCTTCAATGCTTCGGGCAAGTGCATAGGAAGATAGCTCCCAATGTAGATCCACATCTGATAAATATAACGGAGATGCAGAAGCCCACGCTGGAACAAGCCTATGATATTTTTGTGAAGAGTAGTTCTTAGCTTCCTTCTTCCTCTTCTGCCCCGACTCGGGTTCCCTTAACTGTCGTGGTTCCCCTGCCTACAACTCGTACTCCTTCCGGTATTGGGGCCCATGCTGGTCCTTCTGGTGCTCCCCCTTCCACAAGTGCTCCGACTCTCGCCTCCACAACTGGGCCAACCCCCACCTCCACGAGTGCTCTACCCCCCCCCCCCCCATCTTAGAGGCTTTTTATTATTTTTAAGCACAATTGTACTTTGTTTTTTATTGGAATGAAACTTATCTTTTCCGTGTTAATAGTCGTCATAACTTTTCAGCACACTATGAATACTTGGATCATTTCCTTTAATTGTGGAACTTAAGATTGAGTTTAAAGAAATGAAGTTTATTCTTATTGGCCAAACAAATTACTCAGCATAACGTGCTTGTTTGCAGTGTAAACGTTGGAGATACATTTTCTCTAAATAGAGTATGTCTATTTTATTGATTGTGTTGATTTTATATCTGTTGAAAGAGTCGACCTTTGTCAAGTCTTCAGAAAGAAAGGAGTTCGCCATCTCATCTGAAGCCTTTTTCTTTTAGTTTTATAGAGAGCCCTCTCCCCATTTTCTGATCTCTCATCTCTACCTTTTATAGAAGTTTTTTAGGGACAAGTCTCATTGTGCATGTGTTCACAGGTGTCATTATGCATGTGTGAAGAGATAGGTTTTATCTATTTGGTATATCTGCTGACGGGGTGCTGACCAGGATGAATTATCCTCTCTGATAGCTTCAATGTGCTCTGATGAATTGACTACTTGGTTTCCTTCTCTCCTATGGGTGGTACCTATCGGAAATGCTGGATAAGTGGGAGGGAATGCTCGTCCGATGCTGTTGTAGTTCCGATGGTGGTCCATCTTTGGGATGCCTTCTTCTGATGTGTACTCCGATTGGTGTTTCTATCTTGGTCTTAGGTTCCGTAAATTGGGCATGTTTTCGAGGGGTCTGATTTGATTTCCGAGGGCTTTGTTTGGCCTTCGTGAAGTAGTGTTTTAGTATCCAAGCTCTCGTAGATTGTCTTCCAACGTTCCTTGGGCTTAGACAAGGCTTTCTTGTTCAGACAAGGCAATGTTCTTGCATTCAGGTCTTTATGACGTGCGCTCCGAGGGGTTCTAGGTTTTGATAGTGCATTTTTATCGCGCTTTGGCCCTCGGGATGAGTTCTCCGATAGCTTTTAGACATCGGAGGGTTCAGGGGGTGTAGGGGGTATTCTCGTATTTTGGGGGACTCGGGCTCTTCGCCGTGTGATACAGGTATTTATAAGTATAAATCATATAATAATATCTCCGGCAATTTTAGTAATCGAATTATGGTATGTTTTAAGCACGTGGATTTTTACCCTGTTAACATCTGATATTCTGAAATACATCAAAGATAAACTCAACTCGTGGAACTAGATGAGTCCATGAATAAAGGTAAAACTAATTACATAATGTAAACTAGATTAGTGCAGTGAGTCAAATTCCATGTTGGGTTAACATTTCTTACCAGTATGTTAGACTAACATTTCACTTCAACAAGAGTAGAGATCTGTAAGGGCTTGTAGTTTAATCGGTTTCAAGATGTATATCAATGAAACCAAAATAGATGTATTACAAAACGATACAACTCTATGCATAACATAATACAAGTGGAGAAAGAGTACGCTAGTATCACTTTATAAGAAAAAACAATGACATCAAAAACGGTTACAACAAACGTAGGATAAAATTTTGTGTTGCTATAAAACTATAAAAATGGTGCTTATATACTTATTAAGAAAAATGTTCATATATCATATGACAAATTATGGTTTATGTAAGATAGAAAAACAACAACATTTGCTTTTTTAACTTGACGAACATTTATAAAAAAGAAAACAGATTTGCGTACGAAAAGTACTAAGAGGGATACTATTCTGGTTTATACCTAGAGAAGAGTGGGATTTCATTAAGCATGTTAACATAATTAAAGATATATATGACATGTTAGAACAAGTTTTCAAACCAAGGCGACTTTAGAAATGCTCTCCTTATCACAACCACCTTACATCATGAACCACCTTTCCGCTCGCCTTTATATGCTGAAGTGACAAATAAAATTCACGTGAACTATTCAAGACTAAGTAATTTGGCTTCTTGTTTGCAGTGATGAGACAAGAGCTTATGGTAATGATAAATCTACTAGAGCTACAAAGCTAAACTTTGTGATCATGTGATTTTTGATTAAGTCAATCTTGAACAAAGTATTTAAAGTGCGAGCTTAGTAAACAAAGACGTCGCAGTAACAATATTCTAACCCTTACGAACAATTGTATCATAAAATACCCAATTGCACTACATCAGCTCTATACTTCATAAATATGGAGAACTAGAGAATAATCTCAGACATATCCTTCAACTCGATTAGATGAAATGAAAGAGCATTACAACATATTATGATACCATAACTTTCTTTTAAAAAATAAAAGAGAACATCCCCACGGTGCCATCCGAAGATGATATAATGCAAGAAACGATGAAATTTGCACTAAGTTAGGTGTAACACTAATCAAGCCGAACGTAAGATAGCATTGTCAACAATGATGTGGTTAGTTGAGGCGTAAACCTATATAAGTAATAGGACAATATTTTGACACTTTTGATTTAAGACAGGTGAATAGAGAATAAGACAACATTAGAAAGCGTGGATGTGTGTCATACGTAGTAAAACTAAACTTCGAATACCACTACAACCGGGACGAATAAAGAAAGAGTATCCTAGTGTTCGATTCTAACTTTCAAAATAACCAAAAGGTCATTTTTCGTGATGTCATAAGGTGTCAAATTAGACTTGGTGGCTCGTGAAAACCAATAAAAAAATATATCAACAATTTTTTATATTTTAATTTTTCTAGTATTTCAACATCACACAAAATGTATCATACAAACTTCAAAAAAGACAAAAATGATACAACTCTATGCCTAACACAATACAAGTGGAGAAAATGTACGCTAGTGCCACTTTATAAGAAAAATAGTGACATCAAAAATTGTTACAACAAACGTAGAATAAATTTTTGGTGTTGCTATAAAACTATTAAAAATGGTGATTAAGTACCGATTAAAAAAGTGTTCATATATCATATAGCAAATGATGGTTTATGTCAGATAGAAAAATTACAATATTTGTTTTTTCAACTCGTCGAACATTTACTAGAAAAAAAGAGATTTTCATACGAAAAATACCGAGAGGGACATTATTGTGGTTTTATACCTAGTGAAAAGCTGGTTTTCATTAATCATGTTAACATAGTTAAAAATATATATGATATGTTCAAACAAGTAATCAAACGAAGGTGACTTTAGAAATGCACTCCCTATCCACTACAAGAAAAACGGTTTTTGTAACCGCCGGGTGGTCGACCTCTATTATCGATGGCCTTGCGACCGTCGGGTAGTCGCTACGGCTTTTAGTGACTGCCTAGCGGTCCCAAATGAGTGTCATTTGTGACCGTCGGGCGGTCCTTAATAATACTCTAATATTTTTGACCGCTCGACGGTCACTAATAATATTTATATTAGAAGTTTACGCATTTCGCATGATAATTTAATGCATATTGTTGGTTTAATTGTTAATTACAACAACAATAGGTAAAAATAAGTTAAATAAACACAAATCATAGGTGTCGTTGCACATTCAAGCATCATTCAAAGAGGCGGTTCATAATGATACTTTCACTAATTATAATGATGATGTACGTAATGACTATTTTTTTTTGATTTCTCACTGGTGTCCGCTTATGCGACTAATCCAGCCGAGCCTTGGTCGGGCCCTTTTTGAGGGGGGACTCTCACATCGGTGTTTTTTACATCCACAAGACTCGAACCCGAGACCTTGCTTAAGTGAACTCAAGTCCCTTACCACTTGAGCCAACAACCGTTGGTGATGTACGTAATGACTATATATATATATATATATATATATATATGATTTAGATGGGATACTAATTAAATAGAATAATGACATCTATACTTATATTGGTAACGATTATAACAACTTCATATGATTAGTTGTAAAACATATAATATTTCAATCGTTAATAACTTGGTTAATCACCTATAAATTAGTATTTTGATAACTCTATTACTTGTGTACTAATTACATATTACTTCAATTCACATGCGTTAAGAATGATTATTTATTAAAAATCACAAACACTTGAAGATCATATAGAAGGAACCATAAAGTAAAAAGAATATGCCTAAAATTGCAACCACGTGGCGGTAGCAAAAGACCCTCAATTGCGACCGCCCGACGTTAGCAAATAACCTTTAAGTCATTTGCGACCACTGGGCGGTTGCAATTGAGAGTCTTTCGCTACCGCTTGGCGGTTGCTTTCAAATTTATGCATTTCAGATGATTATTAACGGCGTGTTGTTTGTTTAATTGTTAATTACAATAAAATAGGTACTAATAAGTTAAAATGACTCAAATCAAAAGGTTTCATTGTAAAATCAAACATCATTTATAGGGGACGGTACATAATGAAACTGCAAACTAATTTTAATGACAACGATCGTAATGCCTACATACACATGTATATACATAATGATTTAGATGATCTACTAATTGAACATCATAATGATATCTATACTTACATTTGTAACATAAATCACATGGCAATGATAACTACTAGGTATGATGACTGGTTGTAGAACATAAAATAGTTCAATCGTTACTAACTCACTCAATCACATATAATCACTATTTTGATAACTTAATTACTAGTTATCTAATAATTTATTACTTCAGTTCACATGTAATAATGAGATTTGTTCTTAAAAAATACAAACACATCAAAATCGGCCCTAAAAATCACAAATTTGAAATTTGAATATTATTTGTGATCGGCCAGCGGTAGCAAAAGAAGGTCTTTTGCTACCTTTGGGCGGTCGCAAATAATGTTCATGGAATTTTCAATCGTTAGGCGGTCACCATACAAGTCTTGCGACCATCGGGCGATCGCAATTAATGATTTTTTGCTACTGCCCGGCGGTTACTATTTCAGATGATTATTAAAGGCATGTTGTTTGTTTAATTATTAATTACAACAATAATACGTACTAATAAGTTAAAATGACCCAATCCAAAGGTTTCATTGAAAAATCAAGCATCATTTATAGGGGACAGTCCATAATGAAACTTCTAACTAGTTTTAAGGACAACGAATGTAATGCCCACACACACACACACACACATATATATATATATGTATATATATATATACACACACACATAATACTTTAGATGATCTACTATTTGGACATCATAATAATATCTATACTTAAATTTGTGACGTAAAGCCCAATCACATAGGGAAATTATAACACATATGATGATTAGATATATAACACAAAATAGTTCTGATGATGCATAATCTGCCCCACCCACGGAGAGGTGCGGAAAAATGGGTACCTTACAAAAATTATTTACTATCTCGCGAAGAGATACGTCTAAGCCAGGACCACCCTTGCCCAAACAGGGGCCGACGATCTGGGCTTTGGAGAAGGTACCTCTGAGCCACGACTAGAAAACACCCTCCAAGGGTACTCGGACTAAACACTTGGAGAAGGTACCCCAGACCCGACCAACACCTCTTAAAGGGATGCGGTGAGACCTCAAAGGCTTGGACACGTTTTCCCCAAAGACCTGACGACCACCTGAGTTCAGGTACTCACGAGGAACAACCTTTGACCCCCCTCCCCCCCCCCCCTCCGAGAAAATAATTCGGAGCATTCAGTATCTCTCGAAACGCCCGAGGAACCATCACCAACACTTAGCAAAATTGAGGAAACATGAGCATATAATAAACATTAAAGAATCGAGTAAATGCAAAGAGAAGTCAAGACCTAACATAATCCTAAGGAAGCAACTCACACCAGAGAATGACCCAATGGGGTCTCATCCAAGATAGACGATCTACACGAGTGACCCGATCATTCAGGCCGACCATAACCCACGACCCTACTCAGAAGATGCGCCACTCATCATCAACTCACCCTACATCCCAATCGCCCTACTAATGAGGAAATACCCCACCCCATTGGTCCAACTCATTCATTAGGGCAGAAAGCAACAAATTTTATTGGTGCAGATTATTGATTGGAGCAGATCGATCCCCATGTATTGGCTCAGTACCGCCACAGAAGACCATTCGAGCAGATATCATCATTGCCCGCTCAGACGGATTGCTCGCTATTGGCTACCCGTCAATAGACGATCCCCATTGGCGCAGAAGACCTTCACGTCATTGGCCAAAGACCCCTGGGACTTACAGTACAAATAGTCCCCCATTTTCAGCAAGAAGACTTCAAGATCAAGCACAAATTCAGCTCCACACAAAAAATACATTATTCACCACAATAACAACATAAGAACACTCCCCACAACTTAGCACTCTATTGTACTTAGAATTTATCGCATTCTTCTAGCTCTCACTCGTGTTTTTCACACGACTCTCTTGTACTTCACTCAAAGTTCTTAATAAAATCGTTGTGCCTCCTTTCCTCAAATTCGAGACTGGCGTTCTGAACAAAAAATCTTGAGTAACAATATCCCCAAATATCCCAACCACACGGGCTTAGAAGATATTGCCTCACCAAATGGCGCCGTCTGTGGGAACGCCTTAAGTTCTCTGAGAAACGTTTGAAGAAAGTTGCATGGCTAGAAAAAGAGTTAGAAGAGTACCGGTGCGAGCGTCCTCACAATCCTCACGATCTAATACTGAAATCGAATCAATGGAGAACCACGAAAACGAAGCGGAGAAGGAGATGAGTCTTATGCCCCCTCTTAAGGAAGCTCCACAGCCAGACGGACATGTGCCTCCCCTTGAAGCGCCAGCGCCACCTGCTGTTGATGCTCCCGTACCACCAGCCCACCAGCAGGCGCCCCCGGAGACAGGACCCGCTATGGATTACGTACAGGTACCCTGGACATGTATCGCAAAATGTTCGCTCGGTTCAATCGAAACAGTGTCACGACCTCTGAAAACGGTCGGGGCCGTGAAGGGAATGCTCCGAGGAGCAAAGGGATCCTCGGCGGGTGGCAACCGAGAGCCCGATCAAAAGGACTATCACAAGGCCCCGCCCATGCGTCCCCTACTCGTCGTAAAAGAAGACAACCCTCACCTGATACTACAAGTTCAGTCGACGCACCGCTGGGAGAAGAACCTCTCAGACCGCCCCGTCCTCAAGAGGCGGCATGGAATACTCCCGACCTTTACGATCCCTACTATCCTGAGCTTGCTGGATGGCGCCAACGCTCACCAACCCCTGACGCTCCTTTACGAGGCATGATGGAGCAGATGCAGATAGAGCTATTATAACTTTGCCGCAACCTCAACCCAAGCGAAGAGGTAGCCTACCAGGGGTCACCGTTCGCACCTCACATAGTTGAATCCCTAATCCCTCTGACTATGAAGCCCACTAGACTTCTGACTTACGCTGGGGAGAGTACCGATCGCAACCCCTGTGATCACATCAACCAATACTTAGTATGTATAGAACTGTCGTCGGCCCCTGATCTCTCAAGCCGTGGGAGAAGTGACCCGATTCGACTCAAGCATGCTCTTCGAATCATTATCCAATGGTTACTTCCACGAGAATTCGCCAACTACCTTATGAGGAATCGAGCTATCAACATGGAGGACCTGTTGCAAAAATCGGAGTCCTTCATAGAGATGGAGGAACACGCAAGAACTTGGAAGCCGCAGAGGCCTCGAGGGCCCCTGCCCCCTCCAAGGGGAAAGAGAACAAAGATGATAAGGAAGAAGGCAAGATGGAAAGAGTCAAGAAGGAGCTGGACCCAGTACCCTTGCATAGCATGACAATATCCCCATGTAAGCCATGACCATCATGGGAGAAGAACGCCTTTTCAAGTGGCATCGGGCTGCAAGAGACGCCCAAAGGCTTAAACATATGGAAAGTTTTTCACGTACCATCGGTCATACGGGCATCTGACAAACTAGCGCATCCACCTTCAACAGGAGATCGCCAGGCTACTAAAGCTTGGAGAAGTATGTGGTGTCCGACAAACGTAGCCTCGCGGAAAAGCAAGGACGAGAGGAGGCACCTAGGAAGAAAAAATAGAGGTTGGAGATGCCTAAAGAGGACGACGAACCAGAATCTCCAGAGCAAGAACATCCGCCCCCACCTCCTCATGTGTATTGCGACAACACCCCTACGGATCGTACTGTGAACATGATCGAGGGAGGGGTATTGTCTGTGACCATGGAACAGAAGCGAAACTACATTCAAAAAGCACAGAATGCTGATAACAAGTTGGAGGACTTACTGCCCAGGTAGCTAACCAACCGGTTATCTCCTTCGGACCGAAAGACCTCCTGGGTGTTGTGTACCCCCACGAAGACCCTTTTATGGTCACAACCACCATACTGGGAACCGAAGTCAGAAGAATACTCGTAGACACGAGAAGCTCAATCAATGTCCTTTTTTCTACCTACATTCCTGGCTCTAGGCATTTCACAAAGTCGGATGGAGACAATTGAGGTACCTCTTGTGGGGTTCTTAGGAGAACAATGCCAAACAGTGGGAATCATAATTCTGCCAATGCCATGGGGGGGAGGGTGTTACACGCCGTACCAAGCCCATAATGTTTTGGGTGGTTGACGCTCCCTCTCGAACGTACAACGCCATATGTGGACGACATGCCCTTTGGACCTTCAAAGCGATAACATCCACCCTCCATCTAAAGGTCAATTTCCCAACCCTTTCCGGGGTAGGAGAGCTCAAGAGGGATCAAACCCTAGCACGTGAATGTCGCATGAACGCTTTGTCAATCGAGTCTGACCACCCTAAGGCGCAACCCCCCACAAAGAGGGCCCGCTCGGAGGAGATCTGAGTCCAACATGTCGAAGAACTCAAGATGATAGAAGTGGTGAATGGTGCTGAAGGCAAAACAGTAAAAAAATCGGCACCAAATTGAGGAGGATATAGAAAAAGCCATCACCACCACCCTCAGGTCATTCCATCACCTCTTTGCTTGGAAGAACGGCCCCCCTGGGCGAATCAGCCAAGAAATATGTGTACATGAACTCAACGTGTACCCCACGGCCAAGCCGGTCCAACAGAGAAAGAGAAACATGGGACGAGAATGAAACAAAGTAATTCGAGCTGAAGTCCAATGACAAATAGATCTCCACCAGATCCGAGAAGTCGGATACCCGAAATGGTTGGCCAATGTGGTTCTAGTATATGGGAACTTCTCGTGGGCATCAGGGGCACAACTCCCCCACTCACAGAGAGGTGGGCCCCACACACATGGGCCCACGTGGGGCCCACCTCTCTGTGAGTGGGGGGAGTTGTGCCCCCTGATGCATATCAAAAATTCCTTTTATATATGGTGTATTTATACACATCCATAAAATAATATACAATACGCGTTTTATGAGTCTCTTTTTCTTTTGGCAAAAGAGGCATTTCGTGACTTCATGCAATATAAATTTGTAGATTCATTTTCATAATTTTAATTTTGTTTCTTTGCTTTTTATAATTTTATAATTTTTATAAATTGTTAAATATATACAAAAAAATTATATATATATATAATATAAAGATGATGGATTAATATTTTTTAAATGTATGTTTTTTTTTATTATTTGTATAACTTTTATAAATTATTAAAGATATTAATATATATATATATGAAAATGATGAATTAATTTTTTTAAAATGTACTTTTTTATATTATGATTTTATGACTTTTATAAATTATGAAGGATATAAAAAATTTGTATATGTATATATATGAAAATGATGAATTAAATATTGTTTAAATATATATATATATATTTTACTTTTTTATGATTTTTATAACTTCTATATATTATTAAACATAAAATAAAACTGCTCTACGATATTATTAAATATTATTCGCTACCGCCGGACGGTCGCAACTAAAATTAATATTATTTGCTAGCGCCCTACGATGATAGTTATTTGCTACCGTCAGACGGTAGCGTATGACCTAAAGGTCTTTGGTGGCTGCCGAGCGGTAGCGAATAAGGTCATCGCTACCGTCCGATGGTCGTGAATGACGTTGGGTCATTTGCGATCGATCAGTGGTTGCAAAAAACCCCATTTACGGTCGCAAATGGACCACGACGGGCCGCATCAGCGACCTGTGGGTAGCGACCGCCCAATGACCTTTTTTTCTTGTAGTGATCGCAATGAACTTACATCTTGAAACTACTAATACTCTCTATAAGTTGTAGTGATAAACAAAAATTATGTATACTATTCAAAACTAAGTAATTTGGCACTCTTTGTTTGCAGATGATATTGTCTTAATTGATGAGACAAGAGCACATATAATGATAACTTCATTAGAGCTATGAAGACAAACTTTGGGATCATATATGGCTTTCGACTAAGTCAAGCCAAAACTGAATATTTCGAGTGCGAGTTTAGTAAACAAAGGCGTCGCAGCGACGGTATTTTAACCCCTACCAAACAAGACATATCAATGTACCCAATTGCACAACATAAGCTCTATACTCCAGAAATATGGAGAACTAGAAAATAATGCCGGACATCGCATTCAACTCGATTAGATGAAATGGCATAACATAACAAAATTTTATGTGAGCATAATTTTCTTGTGAATATTAAATTAAAAAAATGCTGCCGCACGATAATTTGAATGTGTCGTTCTGAGAAGAGGTAATGCAAGAAACAATGAGATTTGCACTAAGTTATGTGCAACGCTAATCAAGCCGTACATAAGAAAGCATTGTCTACGAGAGCCTAGTCATTTGAGGTGTAGATCTATATATGTAACTGAACAACATGTTGAAAATCTTGATTTACAAGTAAATAAAGCATGAGATGACACAAAAAACCGTGGATGCATATAAGGGTGTGCATAAAAACTGAAACCGATTAAACAGACCAATAACCGATTCGGTGATTTGGTTTTTTAACCGAACCGGATGATTGGTGCGGTGTATGACTTGATGGTAAAAATCAAAATCCTATATGGTTTGGTTTTGGTTTATAATCGAACCAAACCAAAATTGTATTTTTATTAGCATAATTCTTTAATAGTTAATATCCTAATTCTCTAAACTATTAAATTTGTATTTTATATGAGCAAAATTAAGTAAGTACATGAAGTCATAAAAAATCTAGTTAAAGAAAACCTTTGTAATTTACAACTTATAAGAAATGTGCCTTATATTGACGTTGTATTGTTCAAAAATATAAATAGATGACTTTTATGCTTGCATGTGTATATATTTTGTATGTGATGATAAGTGAATTTACATATATATTTTTAACATAATAACATTGGGCCGGGTCGTCCTTTCCCCAATTTAAGGAATGGTAAAGAAAATAAAAAGAATAAAGGCTTACCGTTTTATTTCATTGTTGTCTTTTTCTCGGGGACCCCCTCCCTCTTCAAGGATAAATGTGGGGGGGGGAGAGCAGGGGAGAGGGGGCTATATATAGATTATTGGGCGTTGTTTATAGCTAGGCTTCCTCGAATGGCGGCGTACACCTGATCAAATGGAAGTCTGACAAGTGTCATGTGTCTTGATGAGAAGATAAGAATTCCGAGTAGTTCTATGTTAGCTCCGTCTTTGCTTTGTGTTGATCTTGAAATAGGATAATAATTTCGAGGGGCTCTATGTCAGCTATGTCTTCACTTTGTGTTGATCTTAAAATAGGATAAGAATTTCGAGGGGCTCTATGTCTGCTCCGACTTCGTTTTGTGCTGATCTTGAAATAGGATAAGAATTTGGAGGGGCTTTATGTCAGCTCCGACTTCGCTTCGTTAAGTGCTACCTTGTAAGAAGGTAATTTCATAGTTTTAATCTGATGAGCTTATCTCCGAGTATTACCAATACGATTTAAGAAAATAATGATTATTATTGCAACGATCTTTGCGATTTTTAAATTGTTTATGATTAATAATTTGCGGTTGATGAACAATCTATATAATTACTAAGTTATTTTATTAATTATTATGTGTCGTTTGTGTTCTTATACATTGTCTATCAATTTATTTTTCAAGTCAAAGATAGATTGTTTGATAGATAAATGAGAGGGTTTATACATTCTTTTTTATAAAACAGAGAAAAAAAAGAAGCAAAAATAAAACCAAAAATGGTGGTAAAAAAATCAAACCGGTGACGATTTAAACCTAACCAAACCGTGTCAAACGGTTCGTATCACGATTTGCTTTAGAAGAAAATTGAAACCGAACCCCCATTCAAAAACTGAACTAATGGTTCGATTATTAATTCGGTTAAACCGAATCGCCCACCCCTAAAGGCATCGCCATCATGCATGCCATAAGTAACAAAAGTAGGAGACGAACGAAGAAAGAGTATCATAGTGTTTGATTCTAGGTTATTTTACTTAGTTTATACGTTATACAACACATTGGGTGAATCGAGAGCTAACAACAATGTGACAATTCTATAATATATAACTATTTAAAATAAAATAAAATAAAATAAAATGAAAAGGTCTTGTTTCTTGATGTTACAAGGTCTCAAATTAGGGGACCTTAGATGCTAGGGACAAGAGCACTACTCTTTTTGGACTAATTTACCGAAATATCCTTCTATCTTTCTTGCAAAAGGTTGCCAATTTTATGAAATTAGAATTTTACCCCAATAAATTAAATAGTTCCTATTTTTAGTGTTCTTTTCAATGGATATAGTCCATTACGACCATATCAGGCCCAGCATGCTTCCGTACAAACAATTAAAACATAACCGTAAAAGATACCTCCTTTTGACCGTATCACCGTCGGGTATTCTGCCAGGTTTTACGAAGACTCCTCGCCCTCAACCACTCGATCGCAACCGATGGTTCTGCAACAGCTCCTTCAACGGTAACCAGCACAACCCTGGTTCGTTTCCTACTCCGGGTGTAAGAGGCAACTAAAACGGAATATTTAAAAGCTCAACTTTGACATACTCAAGCGAAAGAAAATCTATATTTATTTATGTGGAGATTTATTTATTACAACACACTCATATCTCCTTAGAGAGGAGTAACTTGTTTTAGCTACTCATAGTAGCTAACTCTCTCTCGTACATACACTCAGTACTGAAAATTAAACTATTCTACAGACACTTGTTTATTTGACAGAAATGAAAAACTCACACTATTACAAACTATGCTTCTCTCTTGTTTATAATAAAACTAAGGGAAAATGTTCGATGCCTTTAGCTTTCTTCAGCTTGTGTATTTATAGGTGAAGATCCGGATTTGAAACGCGGATTTCAGCTACATCGTAATGCTTTTTCTTCCACTAGCGTAGTGGCCTGGCCCTCCACTTATCATTATGTCGTTGTAGTGGAGATGGTCCTGATTTGATCACATGGCTACTTTAGCTTTTCCAGCTGTAGTAGCCCACTTGCCTGTCCCACGCGGCATCTTTCCTTGTCTCGCATGGCCTTCTCTGTCGTTATCCTCTTTGTCTCGTTTCATCGGGAATCCCTTTCCAAAGAGGGGTTCCTTCTGCTCTTGACACTTTGGACAGATCCTCTCCTTCCATTGGCCGACGTGTGCCATATTGCAGAATTTTCTGCTGGTTTCAGCCGTCGATGGAATCTCGTTTCTCCACAAGGCTCTTCGTTTGTTTTCGAACATTGATTCAGCGAACCTCGTGGTGGTGTTGGTCATGCTGTTAAGCATGAAAGTCCCTTTTTCCTTGTCTTGGAAAATCTTGAATGCATACTTGACCTTGTCCATCTCCGTGAGACAGACCCAGAGTCCCCAAGCTCTCCGTGTTGAAACATCATCTTCTGAGAGTGGGGCGACTAACATCTGTCCTTCTGGTGGAGGCTTGATGTAGTCCAAGGCTTTCCAATTGGGTCTTTGGATTTTGATAAAATGAAAACATGGTAAAGACCCTTTTTCTGCGATTTCTGGGGCTGCGGATATGAACTTCATTTCAAGAACATCGCCCCTTCCAAGTGTATGATTGTTATGCCATGTCTCATACACATTTTTCTGGATCCATTCCGGTAACTTGGCAATCTCCGGAAAGCTTGGTGATGTGGTAAAGATTGAGGCTATACAGCCAAAATCAAACCATTCTCGTGTCTGCTCGGGTTTTGATCCAGGTAGTATCCAAACTCTTGGATATTTTCCTGACCAATCTGCAATAGCTTTTCCAGGGACAAGTCCCATTCTCGTGTTTAACCTTTCCCACGTTCTCTGATATTCAATCAAAGGTGGGGTTTTCTCGTTTTTGTTTTTCTTAGATGGTCCCGTTTGGGGTCTAAGATTAACCTCGTCCTCTTTATTTTTTGAGGTATTTTTTGATTCCTTTGGTATTTCTACCTCTGGATCATCTTGCTTCTGGCTCGTTGATTCTTTAGGTATTTCTACCTTTGAATCGGCTTGCTTCTGGCTCGTAGATTCGTTAGGTATTTCTACCCCCGAATCAGCTCGTCCTTGGGTGTTTTCCTCGAAAGGATCACCTGCTGGTCCAGTTTTACTTGGATCATCACACTCGTATGTGTTTGCTCGTATTTCCACTTCCAGTTTTGAAAGTGATGCATCTCGAAATAGTGGAATCGCGAGGCAATCCCACAAACTCGTACTACCCAATAAAGTTGCCTTCATTGAGTTCTGAACCTTAGAAAGGTCCATTTCCTGTACATGACTGGAAGCCTGAGCATTAATTGTCAGACCCTCGATCGCCTTGCGGAGCTCGTCCAGGTTATCCCTGTGGTGTCTCCATCTCGTGAGGATGGTATCGGCCTCATGTACCTCCATCCCTAGTTAAGAAATCTGCAAGAACATTCTCATGAGATTTAATAACTTGAACATCAAAATTATAATACTGACATTCAGCTTGCCATCTTAATAACCTAGCTTTTTCAGGTTTGCTTTCTATCTTATTCTTTAAGAAAGCCTTGACGCTAGTGCTATCAATCTTAAGTGTGAATTTTTTAGCTAGTAAGAATAAAGGCCATTTTTAAAGGCCCTTCGAACTGCAAAGAATTCCTTCTCGTTGATGTGCCACCTTGCCGCTTCATCTTTCGAAAAGAGGCCGCTACAGTATCTGCATGGCACTTCTCCTTTTGGTTTGACTTTGGTAAGAACCGCCGCCCACCAATGGTCGCTTGCATCTGTATAAAGTACCAACTCATCTTCGTCGTTGGGGATTGCAAGCTTGGGGAGATCTTGACAGATAGCTTTAAGCTTTTGTACTATTTTCTTGTGTTCATCCGTCCATCTGAACTCTGCGTCCTTCTTCAGTAGTGGACTAAATGTTTTCCTGTAACTCGCCAGATTGTTAATAAACATTCCAGCAAAATTAACCAACCCCATAAAACTTTGGAGTTGTTTAACAGTCTTGAGGTCGTCGGGAAAGTCACGTACCTTTTCCACCAAATGATTTTGGAGGATAATACCTTATTCGTCAATCTCGACTCCAAGGAATTCGATCTTCCTTGTAAGAATTACTGCCTTCTTCTGTGACAGCACTAATCCTTCTTTGTGGCAAACATCTGAGAAGATCTCCAAATGTTTGATGTGGTCTTGGACGTTCTTCGAGGCGATGAGGATATCATCGACGTAGACGAACATGAACTTGAAATAATCTTTGAAAAGATTATCCATTTTCCTCTGATATATCTGGGGCGCATTAGCCAATCCCATTGGCATAACATTCCAAATATAGTGACCTTGCGGTGTGGAGAAGGCTGTAAACTTCTTACTTTCTTCATCCATCTTGATTTGGTAGAACCCTGATTTGCAGTCAAACTTGGAGAAGACTCTCGCATTCTGAACGCAGTTGATCAGGTGCTCTCGGTTCGGGATGTAATACCCGTCAAATTCCAAGATCTTGTTGATCCCTTGGTAGTTGATCACCAATCTCGGCTTTCCTCTCTTGATCTCTCCATGGTTCCTAACTAAGAACCCTGGACTGCTGTAAGGAGAAACTCCTGGTGAGATGAGCTTCAGATCCAGATGTTCTTTGAGAATCATCTGCATATCCTTTCGATCCTCCTGATTCATGAGGATGGGTCTATATCTGACCAGCTCGTTTTCCTTTCCCTTTTGAACTCTTAGAGTAGCCTTGAGTTCATTCTTGTTCCACCACGCCAGAGGATCTTCTTCGTAATTCCTCCGAATCTTTTCCTTGACATCTTCAATTGAAAACTGTTCTTCATTGGTGATGTCAATATGAGGACTTGGTTCAAGGCTGGCCTTGAGGATCTCGATTGTTTCATCTTTGATCCTTTTGGTCTTTTGTCCGCCCAAGCTTTCATTTCTAAGCTGTAGGATTGCCTTACCATATTTCCTCTGGTCCTGCATTTTTGGGTGTAGAAGTCGTCCTTCATCACCATGCTTGCTGCGAAATTGAATCGGCAGTTTGCGGTGAAACGCTTGCGTCAAACGCTGCACCAAAATCTTATGATCACAAATTGTTGTGAGGATAAGACGCCTTGTTTCATTATCCTGCGTAAAACGTTTGAATGTTTGCAGGAAATTGTTGCCGAGTAGGATATCAGCTCCGGTATCATGGAAATAAATTGGGGGTGTCTTCACTTTGTACCACGGGGTACCTCCTGCTCCGCCAATTAATATCTCTGCCTGTTTTATTCCTCGTTTGAAGATGATGATCTTCTTTGAGAAATCTCTTCCAGCAATAGCTGGTAAATATTCCCCGAGTTCTTCTGGAAAGATTCCTGGTTTTGCTGCGCAAATCCCTGCTCCTGAGTCGATATACGTTGCAAAGTATTCGGCTCGATATTTCTCGTACAACATCCCTACCGAGATGTAAATTGAGAATGGACTGGTGGTCATTTGAGCCGGTATCTTCTTCCTTCCACCGTAAACTCCATTCCTTCTGGTACCTTTTCCCAAGGTTTGTGGTCCTCGAGAAATTCGATTCCAAGAACAAGTTGTTCTGGGATCTTTCCTGCTCGTCCGTTGATAACAAAATCAAGTCCACCTAGTTTTAGGTTTCCCTGATATCTTCCAACAAATGGCTGCTTGAGATAATACAATGCATCGCATGGTAGCGTATTATCTTTCTGGGTGGTGTCGAAGATGATTTCGACTTCTCCCCATCCTCCTGGGCACTGCAGCTCTCCTTTGGTTATGAACTTCTTTGGTTCAATCACAACCTCCATGATTGGTTTCTTTCCCCATGTAAGACTTTGCATCATATTTTCTCGGAAAGAGACTGTTCTGGGCTCAAATCTTTGGCTTGTCTCCTTGCCAAAAACTGGTTGGTCGCGGATGATTAGATCCATCTCATGAATATGTGGCAGGCTGGAAATCTCTGGCCTGACTGCATATGCGACCTTCTCGAAGATCTCCGGTATCTCAACAAACTCATTCCTCTGGAAGAGATCTGAATGGTGAGTATTTGAGAGTGCGTAGGAGATACTGTATGTAATGGAGTAAGGACGGTTCCCTTCCTTCATTAACTCCTTGTTTTTGAAGTCCTGATGTAGAGTAAGGACTCTACTGAAATCTTTATCGGCTAGGTTAAAGGCGATCTTTGGATAAATGAATGTCGCCACCTTTCCTGCAAATAGATTTCCTGAAATACCTCCGAGACAAGCATCTCGTAGGTTCTGGATCCTTCGATCAAAGACGGCAATGTCAATTGGGGAATTGATTCCTTCTTTGAATGTTGCTTTGAGCAGAATCCTTATGGCCCCGATATGGATCCATGACATTTTCTGCGCAACCTCTGGCCTGAGTCTTTTTAGTTCCTCTTTGATTTCGTTCATAGGAACTAGCTGCATCTCCATCACATTACTGGTCAGCTCCATTGGGATAGCAATTTCTCCCGCTGTCACCTTGTAGATGATGTGATGTTTCCTCTTTCTGAAGCTTAGCTGAGCTAAGGCTCTCTCCATTTTTCCGATGGTGAAACCATCGTAAACTCTCAACTTTGGATCTTCTCGCATAATTCTCATCAAGGCTTTGTGAGAAATGCTCGTTTGTGAGAAAAATCTTGTCCTGTCTTCTTGAACTTCCTGATGGAAGATCTCCTCGTCTTCAGTCTGATTCTGATTCTGATTCTGAAGACTCATCTGGCCCTTCGTCTTCTTCATATATACTTTCGTCTGAAGGGATATTTTCAAACCGGTATACCTGAACAAGGTCCTGAAAGTAGACAGCTTCTTCGAACTCCGGCGTAGCCTCGAACTGTCTAACACCTCTCTTTTGGTTTTCAGGACAATCCGTTGAGATGTGTCCTTTGGCTCCACACGTCCAACAGTTGCAGTCTTTGAAGCTTTCATTAGCACGTGTTTGTGCTCTCCTGAAAGTTCGCCTAACTGGTGGTCTGCTGGTACTTCCTTGACTGGAAGACGTCCTTCCACGACTGAGTCCTGTTCTCTGCCCTGATTTGTAACTTCGGGCCTTCTGTTTTGACCAGAATCTTCTTGGCTTCCATGAAGATCTCCTGGTAAACTTGCTTCTTCGCTCATAGGGATAATCCCTATGCTTCTTCTTCTGGTGTCTCTCTGGTGCTCCCACGACTGTTGGAACATCATTATCGTCGCAGCAGAGCCGGGCTGATTTATTGATACGTTTCAGCCTCTTGAAATTCTTCTGAATTGCTGCCTTCTGGCACCATTCACTCAATTTGGCTTTGAGGAAAGACATCCTTTGAGCCACCGTGTCTATTCCCAAAGGAATATACTCTCGTAGTAACATTTCTCGCCATGGGCTTGGAATCTTGGCGAAGAAAAGGGGAAGCGCCGTGTCTTCTGCAATTCGGCTCTTCCATCTGTACTCGGTGAACAACTTGATGTATAGATCAACTTGACATATGTCATGTAGCTCCAGGCTATACAACGCTTGTTCGTACCTCTTGACTTTCTCTTGGTCACCTCCTCCGGTCTGGGGATCCACAAAGTATCCTTCTCCGATGAAGTAGATTTTGAAAAGCCTCGCCATTCTATCAACGATGTCTTTGAGAGACTCGCCAGATAGGACTCCTCCTCTGACTTCTGGAGTACCATGTTCCCATCCGACCTTGACCGAACCTTCGAGACTCATCTGTAACATCATGATGAATCCTTCTTTGTCGAGTTCAAGCGTCGCCGCCGCAATTCTCATTGCTGCTGCCCATTCATCGATTAGGGCTTCTCGGTTCTTGAAATCCAAAATGTCCAAGTTGAGCATGAGTCCATACGGGTGAATCGGACCGAGTTGAGATCTTCCGTATGGTGTTCCATGAACATCTGGTCTTCTGGCTCTAGCTCTGGTTGGAATACGATTGTACATATTCCCCGCAACAAAATCATGCTGGTGTGGCATGGCTTCTTCTCGAACTGGCTCTTCCCGAATTGGGTCTGGATTTGGGATGGAAGATCCGGCACCTTCGGTAACTGTTGATTGTCCCGGTGGAGGACCTTGACTTGATTGTCCTGGTGGAGGACCTTGACTTGGTACGATAGCACCAAACGTCTGCACGTTTTCCAGGCTGAGGCCTGAAAGTGACTCCGCCAGATCGGCAAGGTCTCGCCCAATCTCGAAGTTGAAATCGTCGATTCTGAATCTGGACATGATCTCACTTCGTACTAGGTTCTCCCCTTATCCGGGCTTCCAGCTTCTCGTTCGTGGTCATCTCTCTTTTGACCTGGACTGCTTTGCCCTTTTGATGTAATAAAGGCTCCTTTCCGAAAGATGGTGGTAACCATCCAACTCTTCTTCTTTCAGACGACCTTGGCATGGATTCCAAGCTCTTGACTCGTTGCTGGATATCTTGTATTTTTTCCAAGATCTCTTTCTGTCGTCGAGACATGGCTTCAAGCTTGTCTCTGATTTCCTGTATCAGCTCGGGCACATGGTGTTGGCAATTGCCATATGCTTGCACTGTCTTCTGGACTTCCCTGAGGTCCTGGGATAGCTTGGAGCTATCTGGCACGAGCTCGTGGAAATCTGGCAAAACTAGATTACTCATGAAGAACGGTTATTACGTTCAGTGATTAATCTATTAATTCTCGCAATACTTGCCAAGAGACCATTAACTCTAATGAATTTGACTCTAATGGCATGTATATCGTCTGGTCTATAACTAGCTAGGTCATCTAACTTAGTTATCAAGATCTGGAGCTCTCGTTCAAGTGTAATACCAGGCATTTTACAGGCTTAGTATATAACTTTGTTTTTTAGCTTTTTCAAGGCTAATCTCGGTCAACTTGATTTGTTCAAGTCTGGTAACCTGTATAGGACAAATTCCTCCTGTTTGTTCTATGCTACAGCGTAGAACATCATGGTTTCTCAATTCTCTTTTGTGAAAATTAAGGTATCTCGTTAGGGCGGCAATTCGCCCTTTAATACTCGTGCACACGTTTCCTTTCATAGGAGCCCAAATTATGAGATCCCAAATGTCATCCATCACTGGATCACTCATGTTTTTGCAAAACTCCTCTCATAAGGTAATAAAGTGTTGAAATAAATAAATAAATAACCACATAAAATAAATAAACCATGCTCTGATACCATTTTTTGCCCGAACCCCAACTCAGAGCCTAGGTGTCGCCCACATAGGATGAGGTGCCACAATGGCGAATAACAGGGTGACGCCAAAAACGATACCTATCAGTTTGCTACCGGCCCAGGCGGGTTCTTGCCCGTGGGTTACGACATCCCCTACGGAGAGTCGCACTTCGCGTCAGGTCATGCGATAGAGGCTCGGGGCTTTTCAATATAGCTCTGATACCATTTTTAAAGGCACCAAAAATAGAGACTTTTAACCTATGGGGTATAAGTGAAATAACATAATTCTTTGAGGAAAATAGAGAAAATGGCATAATAGTAAAAAAGTGGGAAAAGACCACTGCTCTTGGGAGTAGCATCTAATTTCTCCAAATTAGATTTGGTTGTTGGTGAAAACCAATAAAAAAAACAAATATCAAAATTTTTTTATTTTTATTTTAATTTTTCCTAGTATTTCAACATCACACAAAATGCATCACTCAACTTCGAGAAAGACAAACACACAAAATAATTCTCTGTTTTCTATTGCACGCAACAACTCTCCGATTCTATCCGTACTGTAACGGCCGGCCGCCGGAGTTATTAGTAGGATTCAGTTCAGAGGCGAAATGGTGAATGGACCGAGCACGCGCATCGACGGGCCGACCAATCCAATGGTGACGCCTCTATTGACGGATCTGTATCAGTTCACCATGGCCTATGCGTACTGGAAAGCCGGCAAGCACAACGACCGCGCCGTGTAAATTAATTTAACCTTTCTCGATTTTAGCTGTATTTTAATATGTGCAATTGGAGCTGAATGATGATTGATTGTTGTAGTTGAAGCTTTGCGGTTGCTGATTGATTTATCCGGTATTTTCACGAAAATCGGTTGGGTGAAACTTGAGTGCTAGTTGGGTTTAGCTTGGTCTATGATATATGCTTTGAGCATTGCAGCTCAACTGATTTTTTTTTTATTATTTTTTTTTATGTGAGTTTAAGTAATTGTTGGAGTGTTGATCGGATGAATTTTGATTTACGTGAGCACGCATGCGATGTCATAAGTTTCCGCCTAGGAAAACCGAAATTCGGAGACGAATTAGGCATAGTGAAGTTTCTAATTATTACTGCAAGGAGTGTAGTATCTAGCATCAAAGGCTTGATGTGAGTTGCTCTGCTATTATTTGAGTTATATTTAGAGAGAATTATGTGATCACCTGTGTTCGTATAGAGCAAAACAAGACTAACTGTATCTTCTTCCTGCAGTTTACGTTGTTTCTTATCTACATTTAAGTTTAACGCCATAGATAGCAATCAGAGAGAATCTTGGTCGTTTATGTTTGAACTGAACTATTTATTCGTTCTCTTTCAGATTTGATTTGTATTTTCGGAGGAATCCCTTTGGCGGAGAATATACAGTTTTTGCTGGTCTAGAAGAGTGCATAAAGTTAATTGCTAACTTTAGATTGGCAGAGGATGAGATCGCTTTTATCCAAGCCTCCTTGCCCCCTTCATGTGAGGTATATTCATTGCACGGTATATGATTGGTTAAGTTTGTAGGTTTCTATTCGATACATTCGGACTAGTAATTCTGACAAAACCTGGTATCGTTTTTAGCTTCTGAAAGGTTATTAAGAAAATCTATATTGTTTTAGGATTGGTATAACTGGCACATGAGGTTTACGTATACAAATATCTCTCGTTGAGTAAATTTGAAAGCGTGGTTGGCTCCTTGAATGTTTGCTGTATAAAATAGCTCATTCTGACTTAGGAGTAGAAATTATGAAAAAAATGTGGATAAACTAGTGTGGATTAGCATTTGAACTAGTGCTGCCCTCCAAGCTTCTTCGTACAAGGTGATATGTTACACAGTCATGAAGGTACTATAATCACTTTCCTTTTGGTATATGACAAGATTAGATGCTTTTAAAGTTTAAAGGTGTTCAAACTACGAATGCTGGGTCAATCTTTCAATCAATTTTGCAAATAACGGAAACTTAATACAAGCTGCAAATTGGAATTTTGAGAAGCTTATGATAAATTAGGATTATGCAATATTATATTCTGATGTGTAGTTAGTTCATTTTCTACGTCGATTAAGTTTTTCTTTCTTTTGGTAACTACCATCGGTAATATGTCTTGCCACTCTTATAATTTTTACGCTTATTGTCCTTAAAATTGAATAACCTCTATTAATAGGCAGAATACAACAACAACAACAACAACCAAGCCTGTAATCCCAATTAAATTGGGGTAGGCTATATGAACCATAAATGAATCACGTCGAGTCGTGCACATGAATCGTCTGTCTCCATAGGTTTCGGTTTACGAGCATGTCTTCATTTAGATCTTTTAGCTTCATGTCGTTCCGTATGACCTCCATCCACGTCTTTTTCGGTCTCCCACGACCTCTAGTCGTCTGTCCTAAGTCGAGATCTTCAACTCGTCGTACCGGTGCGTCTATGGGTCTGCGTTTAACATGACCAAACCATATTAATAGGCAGAATAATAACAGGAAATTTCGACTATTGTTCCATATCATGTTGAGTTACACTTCATTGAAGGTTGATCTTTTAGGCTGGCTTTTATGATTATCTTCGAGGACTGGATTGTTCCAGTGTGGAGATACATGCTATTTCTGAAGGATATGTTGTATTTCCAAAGATACCATTGATGAGAGTTGAAGGGCCTATTGCTGTAAGTACCTCTATCAGTCTTTCATTCCGAATGTTATCAGCTTGTCATTAGTCTTCATCACTGTACTCATGAGTTGTTTCTTCTTTTAAGGTGGTTCAACTGCTTGAAACCCCGCTTCTAAATCTCGTAAATTATGCATCACTGGTTGCCACAAATGCTGCCAGGCATCGGTTGGTTGCTGGGAAATCCAAACTTCTTCTGGAATTTGGGCTGCGACGGGCACAGGTATTATAAATTACACATCGTGTATCGTTTGATGTATCAGTCTCCTTTCAGCATATCAAAAGGTTGTTTGTCATTTTTTGCAGGGTCCTGATGGGGGTATTGGAGCATCAAAGTATGCCTATATGGGTGGATTTGACGCTACAAGGTAATTCTGTTATCTAATACATTTTAAAGTTCAGTCTTTTGATAGATTGGTGTCCTTTGACAGTTCAATCGACCTGTTCAATGCTTCGTTTGGAGCTTAGGTTTTTTTACTTGCTTAAATTGGCAGAGAGATTAAAGCCTCATGATAGTCTGATTTGTTATCAGGAATTGAAATGGTCAAACATGTAAACCATGAATATACCATTAAATAAATCATTATCACGATATATGCAATGTATTTTTTGCTTGTCGTTATAGGACGCCATAATATTTCCAAGATCACTCAGTATATGCATGTGGATCTTCAGTAATTAAAAAAAAAATTGTTAGTTTTTCACAAAAGTTAAAGAAAAAGAACTGATGAATCATTTACTGTTGTTGCCAAGTGCGAAAATGTTTCAGTTTCAGTTGAAATCTTTTAGAATATACTTTTGTGTTCGAGCATGCACGCGATAAAATCTTTTTCAAATTAAGATGATTATACCAGTTAGGTTTATAGACACTCTTTATAGTTCCACATTGAATATCTATTCACTTTTTAAGTTAATTGGAGTAGTACAAAATTTGAAGGGGAGCCTTGGCGCACTGGTAAAGGTGTTGCTGTGTGACTGAGAGGTCACGGGTTCAAGTCCTGGGAGCGGCCTCTTGTCAAAAATTGACAGGGGAAGGCTTGCCCCTTATACACCCTTGTGGTGGGACCCTTCTCCGGACCCTCGCATTGCGGGGATGCTTTCGTGCACCGGGTTGCCCTTGGAGTAGTACAAAATTTGAAACTTCGTAGGAAGTTCCATAAATTTCATTTGCAAACATAAGATCTGTAGATGCAATTGTAATTATACTTTCATCTACCTTTCGTTTTAGTTTCCCTTTTATAATAAGTATTTTTTCATCAAGCTAATCTATCTTTGCTTTCGGGTACTAACAGCAATGTTGCTGCTGGAAAATTATTCGGGATACCCCTCCGTGGAACTCATTCTCATGCGTTTGTCAGCTCCTTTATGGTAGGTACTATAAGTGTCTGATATCATGAAATAGTGTTTTGCAGAAGCAAATACACTCAAATTCCCTGGTCTCCCTGATTTCTACTGTGTTCGAGCAGCTTGTTGTTTGGGTGGGTAGTATTACGAATTTGTTACTTGAAAGAAAAGATCGCTATGTCAAGTTACAATTTATGCTTGACTTTCTACTTTCCCTTTTTCTGCTTCAAGTGAGATTTGTTCTTTTCCTTATATTGATAAATTGCTGAGACGTAGTCATTATATTTGCACAATCGTGTTTTTGATGTAAAGGATAATTTGATTACGTAATGTGTAGAAAACTAAGACAGAGCAGATTAGGCTCCAGATGTAATATATTTTTATTTGTTTGAGGTGTGTCATTTGTATTCCATTTATGACATGATATCAATACTGAAATACTCGTACCTCGATTTTGGTCTTAAAAGTAGAGATAGGAAAACACGGCAGCTTTTGTTATAATGGAGCACAATAAGTTACTCATTCATCCTCAGCTTTTCTTGCATCACTATTTCATATTATCCAAATTCACCCACTTGTGTTCCAAAATTCATAGATTACTTCTCTCAGTCAAGTAAATCTTGCAGGGCCTTGATGAGATAATTGAAAAGTCACTTAAGAATTTTGATGGCTCAAATGTTTGCGAGGATTTTGTTACTTTGGTGCAGACATGGTTAAACAAATTAAAGGTTCGATGACCTTCTCCTAATTGCTTCGTAGTCTATTTTATCTTTGACTCATTCAGCAGTGACTTTAAGTTGGTTTTGTCTCTGCTTCTTCACACTGTATATATCTGCAACAGTCTCGTAATTCACCTATTCTGGGTTTTGCTTTAGTAATATTATATAATCTTGAAGTGTTTGTTGAATCTTTGACACTTCAAACTGAATATCATATCTTCCCTTTCTTCTGTGAATCACTATCATATTTGCCTGACGAAAACATCAATATGCAATTTGCCAAACATTATGAATTTAATAACAAATCGGTATTTCCTTGATGTTGATTGGCAAGAGTTATGAGCTTTTTAATTATCATTCAGGGTACCTTTTGTGAAGTAGACTATTATGATTTTAGGCAGAACTAATTCCCTAAAGCAAGTCACGAGATGGTGTTATGATGCTGAATACATAATTAACAGTTGACCTATAGTTACAGAAAAGCATTTTGAACTTCATTTTTGCATGAAAGATTCACTTTCAAAATCATCGGCTCTGTTGAAAGGATTCGTACTGCAGTGCTGCCTCTCATGTAATTCTCTCTCTGACTTTGAAAACAGACTGAGTTTTTTTATTGTGCTCTGAAGAATTCAAAGGTGAATTTTGTTTATTGTGCTCTGAAAACAGCCTTAATGTGTATGTTCCTTCTTTACTAGCATATACTACAGGCCAAACTGAATTTCTGACCTTTCATGAGATGAAATGTGCGTTTAACATTCACTGGCTTGTGTTAGACAGATTTTATTGGTACTCTAAGTCATATATGTCGCCCAGCCGAAAGGGGGGTGACCTCACTGTCGCCAGTTATCCTACGTGGGTTCTATGTTGGTATACTGATCTAAGGCTTCTTGAAAAATCTTTGTTAGCTTAATTAAGGACTCTTAGTTTGGGAAACTACTCTGAGCTACTGTTACACCACCACGCTCAATCTAATGCTTAGTGAGGGACTTGTTCGGGAGGAACTGATTAATGATAAGAAATGGGAAAAAGTAAAAAGAGAAAGAGAGCAGGAAACAAAGAACAAAATGAAATGAAATGAACTAGAGCGGGAGAAAGAGGAGGAGGACCAAGTGGTGTTCTTGATGCTGGTGGCTGAGTGCCAGCATATTGGAAAAGAAGGAAAAGGTAGATGAAAGAGAATAAATAGGAAATGAAATGAGAAGGGGGTGGGGAGGCAGTAGGAAAGGAAACAAGAGATAATATATGATTGTAGGCAGTGGTTGATATTTTGTGTGTGAGAGAGAGGGAGGGAGGTCAAAAGAGAATAGCTGAAACAATGCATCAATTAAAAAAATCATTTTTCTTTTTTCAAAAAGTAGATATATGTTTTTTAAGCATATACATGGAAATTAGCAGTTTAGAACTTTCTGTTTATGTTGCAAGAGTGATACAAGGTTTATGAGTAGTCTATTATAACTGAATCTTGCTTATAACGGAAAATGGGAGCAAGATATTCTAATTGGAGGATGAGACAATAGCTAATTTCTGTTGGATCCTAGGTTTCCATTCTTGAGACTTCAGTAGTCTAGTCATCTTAGGCATATAGTAAAAGAATTCCTTAATAAATTTTCCATTCGGGTGCAAGATTTGTACATTATCTGATTTGAATTCTGTGTGGAAAATGTTTTGGTGTTTTGAAGCTCTTGTACTTTAATATTTGTTATCCGATATCAGAAACCTTCTATAGGTGATTCAGATGTCTTTTGAACTCATATATGTATGCTTAACATTGAGAAATCTTATTCTAAATAGCATGATTTTGACTGATTCAATAGCATGATTTTGACTGATTCTGTTTTCCAATCTGTTTCTAGAGGTCAGCCTTATTAAGTGGAATTTTCGGTGAAACGAATCAAAGCGAGTTAGCTGCCTTCATCTCGTATGCTCTTGCCTTTCCAACAAATTTTCTAGCCCTTGTGGACACATATGATGTAAGTTTAAATTATAAATTATTCTTAGTTATTGTTGGATGTAAGGAATATATCTAAGGCACTCTGCTTTTTTTAAAAACTTTCTATGAATGCTCTATGTTTAATTTGGACTTGTGGACCTGAGCAAGTTTTCAAGTTTGTTGAAAAGAGAAGGTGAACTAAACTCTTTCAATTTCCAAGCTAGTTGGATTATTTACAATGACGATTATAGCCTATAGATAATATGAGGGTCTCTTTGTACATGTAATGTCATGCAGCGTAAAGCCTGGAATAATAAGACTTCAGAATAAGAGCTAGTTTTTTCTCACACAATACCGAGAAACTGTAAAAATGGAGCGAACTCTCAAACTGAACTGTAATCAAACTAAATTTGTCTTTTCATCAAATGCAACTTAAATTATCAAGGTAGAACTGTACTTTGAATTTTGAAACACAGAGAAATAAAATTCCTAGAAGTATCTCTGGTCTTGGTGAACTTGGTTCATTTTATAGTGAATGAAATCATCTTTGAGTCTTATTTAAGACATATATTGAATTTAGTGCCCCAGTATATTGGAAAGCGGCTCGTGTTATTGTGGTAAAATTTGACATTTTCTTGTTCCTTTATTTTGTATGTATTTTTAATTTTCAATTCTTTCTGGTTTCCTATTACTGTCATTGATGTAGCTCTTGAATCCACATGAACAGGTTATGAGAAGTGGTATCCCTAATTTTTGTGCGGTTGCTCTTGCTCTAAAGGATTTAGGGTGTGTACAAAAGGCTTGTTCTTGTATTGATACTGTACTTTGTGAATCACACGATTTACGGTTCTGTGGAATAAAATTGTATATATTATTTTCTAAAAAATGTCCTTTTGCAGGTATAAAGCATTAGGTATTAGACTGGATTCAGGTGATCTTGCCTACTTGTCATGTGAAACTCGAAAATTCTTTTGTTCTGTTGAGAAGGAATTTGGGGTGCCAGATTTTGGAAAGACGGGCATTACAGCAAGTAATGATCTTAATGAAGAAACTTTAGATGCTTTAAACAAACAGGTAAAGAAAATATATTGTAAAATCTTGAAACCTTATCTTAACTCATTGTGAACTTTCACGTTTGCATAAGTTTTTTCGTAAATGTCACGATCAGATAATTCTTCAGCAACTTGTCCAATATAAATCTTTTCCAGGCCTTCCAAAAATAGCTTACCTTTTATGGCATAGCTTCCACGAAAACAATTTTAACCAAATAATTTGTAAACTTATGATCAGGTACTGGAATGGAGTCAAGAGAGATACCTTACATTTAAGCTCGATTAGAAGAAAAAAAAATGTGCATTTTCCCCTGGTTTTGTGGCCTAGATATAGCCAGAATATTAGTAATTGATTTATTTTATAAAGTGAAAATGCTGGTATACAAGAGCCTAATCGGAATTTTATCATTGTAACCAGTTTGGCCCGAATTCAATCACGAGAGGTGTTCTATTAATTTTTGAAACATGAGAGGATTTGGCTTAAATTTGACTTAATTTTACGGAGTATTAATATAGTTTATGCTATATAAGTTTAATTAAGCATTTTTTGTTTTTTTTTTTCTTTTTAAATTTCTGATACCCCTATAGATTGATATTCACATGCTATGCAGGTCAATTTATCTGCACTATTAACCCTATGGCTTTTGTCAGGGCCATGAAGTTGATTCATTTGGGATTGGAACTCATTTAGTTACATGTTATGCGCAACCCGCCTTAGGTGCTGTATTCAAATTGGTTGAAATAAATGATCAACCTCGAATCAAACTCTCTGAAGATGTTTCAAAGGTTTGAATGGTTTTTTATGATATCAAAACATAATTTTACAATGGGCACTTATTGAGCTTTCATGTCAGGTCTCTATCCCATGCAAAAAAAGATGTTACAGGCTATATGGCAAGGAAGGGTATGCTCTTGTGGACATTATGACGGGGGAAAATGAACCACCACCAAAGGTATGTGTTTTTGGTGTGCTTCCTTCATATAGATGCTTCGTAGAATTCCTACCAAAGCTTCTGCAGTTAAAATCAAATGAACCCTCCCTCCAGCCCACATCTCACTCGCGAAAGTTACGATCACTGGTTAACATAGGGGCATTGATTGTGTGGTTAATTCGGATTATCTTGTATTCAATACTTAATTAGAAAACAGTGTTGACCCATAGGATTTGAGTTGACTTTTTTAACAAGGCCAATTTGCCGTTAATTCGTTCATGGTTTGCATTATTTCTTCAAATTGTTAGAGCGCACGATGGTCATTTGGATAATTCACCACTGTTGGTTAATAGTAACTGCTGACTTTATTATTAACTAATACCTCAAGGGAGCAGTGCATGGCATCATAAAAAAGGTGTAGATGTGATTGTTTCTTACCTTTTCTGTTTTAAACTCCTTGAGAAATTACTTTCTTGAGATTATTACATTTACACCTGAAGTTAGGTTTAACTACAATTTTCTTTCTTCATAATTTTGAAAAATTAGGAGCATCTTCAAGTTTATAAAACCCTCTAGATAGACTCTACTAAGATTACATCTATTTTTATATTTCTCAAAGCTTTAGCAGGTGTCTATGATTATTAACCTAGAGGGTGATGATGTAATCAGACTAAAATGTAAATATCCATGTATGTTTTAGAGTGCTCGAATACAAAATTTGAGAAATGTATTTACGGGGATATCAGCTTGAAGAAAATTGCATGTCAGCTTGATGGAATGTACATACAATGTCTGCGTACACCATGCATTACATGACATGGTAATACAAGTACTATCAGAAAGATGTAGGAAATTAAAATTATAGATTCATCCAGGTGGAACTACAACATCAAGTATGATATCAACAAATTTCCTGTTGCATATGTGACCTGCTCATTTCATCTTATAAGTTATAAGTTATAACCCTTGATAACTGGTCTCTGTTACTCGCCATTTGTAACACGTTTACCCTATCAAATTAACCTATTGGAATATGCAGGTAGGTGAAAGGATTTTGTGCCGCCATCCGTTTAATGAGTCGAAGAGAGCTTTTGTGGTGCCAAAACGTGTTGAGGAGCTTATGAAGTGTTTCTGGCCTGGTAAATCAGGTACAATTCAGTTCAAATGATTGGAAATTTCAGTTTTATCTCTTTCACCCTTACAGTTGCTAACATTATATAGCCTTATCTGATTAAAACATTAGTTAGCGTTTTTTTTTTTTTGATCACATAGCATTTATAGCATAGTACCATGTGTGTTGGTATATGACCAATGAATTTTCGGAATTACACCTTTGAATCAGTTATCCTATGAACAATGTTCTTATTTTCTTGACACGTGCAGGAAAAGATCGAGAAGAGTTACTACCCCTTAAACGGATAAGAGAACGGTGTATTAAACAATTGGAGCAGATGCGACCTGACCACATGAGAAGGTTAAACCCGACACCGTACAAGGTACATTGACGAGTTACACCCGACACCTAGTGCGATTTGAGATTAACCTTCACCACTTGCAATAACTTTTCATTGTTTTGTGACGTCTTCTTCTGGGCAGGTTAGCGTAAGTGCAAAACTGTATGACTTCATTCATTTCTTGTGGCTCAACGAGGCTCCAGTGGGAGAGTTGCAGTGAAATAAATATATTACATGGTTTATTAGTGTGTACGAGGAAATGTGAAAAGCAAATGTAATATTCTTTTGTTCTCTAATTCATTGGTTTGCGTAGCGAAAAATAAATCGGAGCCTCGGAGGATATGTTCCACCAGAATATCGTGTAATTGTTGTAACATTTTAACTCTTTTCTTTTCTGAATTCGTGTATGTGTTATAATGTACATTAAGATCTTTGTGTTGAAATTAAATCTCGGTTTCTTGAATATCATTATCATCGAATATTGGTCAAGTAATTCATCGATTATATGAGATTCGCAACTTGATTCCAGCTGACGCCTCGCCTCTACAGCATTCTGTCACTGATGCTATTTTTTGGTATTGTCATATTATCAAATTGGTTGACTGTTTTAATGATTTTTTCCATTCGTTCTGTTAACTAATCAGTCTTAAAATTATAATTCACCCCTAAATTGACCCATTTTGACACTTTGCATCCCTAAAATGAAATGACATCACTTTGCAAACCTGAAATGAATTTGTTGATGCACTGCAGGGAAATTTAACGATTTGTTCCCATAACTTGGTTTCTTTTAAATTTTGGTACATTAACTTAGCACCTTGTAATTTTAGTCACGTAACTTGGCACTTCATTTGAATTTTGGTTCCCTCATCCTTGCTCTGCCCAATTTGCCGTTAAATGTCGACGTGGTGCCCCTTGATTGTACAGTAAGCAATTTTAGGCCCCTCTTCGCCACGTGACGCCCACGTGGGAGACACATAATTAAAAAAAATTTAAAAATATAACAGTTATATTTAAAAAAATAATAAAAAAAAGAATCGATCATTCACCGGGAAAAACACCCACGTCGTAAAAAGCACGAGTCGCGCTCCTCGTCAACCCAGTCGGGATCAACCTCCTCACCAACACGAAAAACGTCGTGAAATCGGGCCTCGTGTCACCATCCCCACCAACACCATCCATCTCCAAAATCAGCCGCCACGCCACGTCGAATTGTCTCACCCTGCACAAAACATGAATCATCACATTGTACGCCGACGTATCGAGGACCGAGGCATCGATTGCGCGAATTTGAAGAAATCGAGTTCAATTTTGGAATGGTAGGCCAATCGAATTAGGGTTTGGTGGATCAACGGAGGCGAAAGGGAGATTCCAGTGAGCCGGAGGAGGATTCCATGTGGTGGAAGGGGTTGTGGTGGCGGATTAGGATTTGGGAGAGAGTGTCCGCCTCCGGCGAGGGGAGGAACGACGGCAAATAGGGTTTTTCCACGGCGGCGCTTGACGGCGGAGAGGGGCTTTCGGTGTCGGTATCGGAATTGGAGAGGGAGTGGTAGAGGTGAGTGAGGCGGAGGAGAGTGTGGTTTTGTGGCGGGAGTGGAAGAAGACAGCGGCGGAGGAGAGAAATGGAGAGTGCCGCCATTTTTTTGCAGCTTTCAATTTGAACTAGTTGCCATTGAAAATTCTGCATATAATGAGAGAGAGAGAGAGAGAGAGAGAGAGAGAGAGAGAGAGAGAGAGAGAGAGAGAGAGAGAGAGAGAGAGAGAGAGAGAGAGAGAGAGAGAGAGAGAGAGAGAGATATTCTTTTTTTTTTTTTTTTTTAAATATAACTGTTATATTTTTTAATATTTTTTTTAATTACGTGGCTTCCACGTGGGCGTCACGTAGCGAAGAGGGCCCCAAAATTGAGTCAAAATTGCTTACTGTACAGTCAACGGACGAATTTGGGCGGAGCAAAGGTGAGGGGACCAAAATCCAAATGAAGTACCAAGCTACGAGACTAAAATTACAGGGTACCAAGTTAATGTACCAAAACCAAAAGAAGCCAAGTTATGAGACCAAAACGTTAAATTTTCCACGCATTGCAATTTGCACCCTTTAGTGTATAGTTGTTTTTAAAGGGGCAAAAAGGTATTTCCAATATTTAAAATAAAAAAAAAATTCAGAAATTAAAAATAAAAACGTGTATAGATCTGAAATCCAACACCGCCACCGCCGCCTCCCTCCTCATCCCGTGAAGTCTAGTCGTCCATGGGTTATCTCGGAAGCGAGAAAAATAAACTACTGTGTTATGAACGGCGCCGAAGATCGCCATTCGAACGTCATGGTGTTACTCTTTTTGGTATTTTCAGATTAATTTGATAAGAGAAAGAAAAAGAGAAGAGCTGATGAGAGATAGAGATGTTCAGCTCAATGGGGAAGAAGACTATTTCTTAGAGAAGAAGAAATAGAAATGTTATAACTTTTCGTTCATACCTCCCTGTGCCCTCAGTTCACCTTCTTATACAAATAAAATGGAAATAAAGAAAAGTATAAAAGACAGGTGGCAAAATATAAGAGGCCAGATAATAACTAATTAATAAAACCATCATTTGCCTTTGCCTAATCACAACATACTGAGGATTCGTAATCGGAAGTCAAACACTTGGAAACTGTCATGTAATTAGATCTAATTTTTTTTTGATGAGTAATTAGATCTAGTTCAATCAGCATATGTTGTTTCCTTATTTTCTTCCTTTTATATATTTATGTGCTGGTGTTCCGTGTATAATGTGTCGTCCGTGGCAGAGATCAAATCGACATGGATGAATATGAAGTACACATCGGCCGATTGAGATTGGAGGAGAGATGAAGAAGATGATCGTTCCTTTCTTTTTTTAATTCCTTTTTTTCTCTTTTATTTAATAATTAGCTCTGAAAGAGTTAAAATCCTAGTCTAAAGAATTGGTCCTTTCATTGAGAGTACCGCAAGGATGAATTGTTTCTATTCGAATCGGAACGAAACTCTAAAGAAATACAAAAGAGGAGAGAGAGAGACTTTTCTTTACTAATTTTCTTCATTTTCTTCATATTACAAATAATAAAAAATATAAATAAAATCCCACGAGAGAAGTTAGTAGATAGATTCCCACTAATAACAATACTAACAATACAATAAACAATATAATATAAATACTACTAATTCTTCCATCCGTATCAGCTTACAAGCATGATATTTACTACACAATATATTTGTTGTTTTTAATGAGCTAATTAGGGGTGCGGAATACTCACCCATAATTTCGTCTATTTTCAGGTGTTTCTTTCACTGTTATAACCGGTCCTAGGTATATTCTACTACAAAGAATTTATATGACATTTTTACACGACATGCCATAATATTTTTCTGGAATCAAATTAAGCGAAGTCGTCTTATGATCAGTCAATAATTTGACTTTAAATTATAATAAATATTATAGCACGAGAAGACCTTCAAATTGAGGTATTAGCAACGGTCTAAGAACTTGCCCGTATTGTTTTTCATAACAAGCCGGAGGGACGATTTAGTGAACTTAAGTCACTACAAGAACACATATTCGGGCGGTTGCAGATAGCCCATGGACGGTCGCCCGACGAGTATCTGCGACCGCTCGACCCGTCGCCGACGCGGTCGCAGATATCCCTCGTCGTGGGTAATTGCGACCGCTAGGTGGTTGCCACCTCCATAAGGGCGTGGCAACCGCCCAACGGTTGCCATGCCCTTATGGACGTGGCAACCACCGCGTCCTAATAAATATGGCAACTGCCAAGCGGTTGCGAAGTCCCTAAGGACATGGCAACCGCCCAGCGATTGCCATGTCCATAAGGATCTCGGAAATTTTGAAATCTTGCAACTGCCTAGCGGTTGCGAATTCATGATGCTTGCAATCGCCCGACGGTTGCAAATAATATTCATAAAAAAAATATTTCGGGAATTTTTCTGAATATTTTTTTTTTGTTGAAATTAATATGGTGAAATAAAAATAAAAGAAGAGAAACAAAAAGAAAAGAAGTGAAACAAAAAGAAAAGAATAGAAAAAAGTGTTTGGTGTTTTGTTTTGGAGATGAAAAAAAGGTTATGGGTTTTTTGTTGGAGATATAAAAGAAAAGAAAGTGTTTGGGTTTTTTGTTGGAGATATAAAAGAAAAGAAAGTGTTTGGGTTTTTTGTTACAGATATAAAATAAAAAAAAGTGTTTGGTGTTTTGTTTTGGAGATAAAAGAAATTATTTGGGTTTTTGTGGATTGGAATATGAGTGTTGGGTATTTTTAGAGAGTGTAATATTTATGAATGAAAAATTAGAGGGAAGAATGGTGGGTATATATAAGATTAGGGGTGAAAATTTTGAATTTTCGTGAAAATTTGAATTTTCCCCCAAATCTCGCCAATTTCAGCGGAATTAGCAACCGCCGAGCGGTTGCTAGGTGCCATGGAGACCGCCCCGTCGATTGCGACAGTAGGTATTGCAACCGCTGGGCGGTTGCAACGGTGGGATACTCGCAACCGCCCAGCGATTGCGAATAATATTCATGTTTAAAATTAGTGATTTTTGGCAAGTATCTTGATGTGTTTGTGTTTATAGGCAAGAAATATCATTATTAACCGTGAAATAAGGTCATAAATGACTACAAAACTAGTAATTGAGTTAGTAAAATAGTAGATTATATGTGATTAGGCGAGTTATCAACGATACACCTATATATTATGTTCAACTACTAACCATCATACTTAGTCCTTAATGTTGTCCCCAAGCTTGATTTTGCAATGAGACCTTATAATTTGGCTTGTTTTAACTATCATTAGGGTAATTATCAATTGATCAAACAATGCGCCACAACGAATCATTCGAAATAGTAAAATTTCAAGTATGAATGTTATCTGCAACCGCCGGACGGTTGCAGATAACCAGAATTAGCAACCGCCTCGGCGGTCGCCATGTGACCTAGTGACAGCCCAATGGCTACAAGTAGACCTAGTGACCGCCTGGGCAGTCGTCCCAACCCAACGACTAGTTTACTTAGCAACCGCCAGGCAATTGCAGATAACAACTGCTAGTAGTATTTGTAATCGCCGGGGCGGTCGCGAGTTCTACTAGCTGTTGTTATTTGCAACCGCGCGGCGGTTGCGAAGTAACAATTTCTTTGATATAAATACCTCCCCACTTCACTTGCATAATTTATTCCCACCTCCACTTATTCTTAAGGCACAAACGTTTTTGCCTAATAATAGCTCAAATATCTTTTTTTTTATTTAATGTTATAAAATTTCTATTTATAATTATTTAATTAATGCGTACTTTTTTATTTATTTCATTTGTTTGTAGATATTGTCGAAACACCATCGTGAGGCTTGTGTTTGTGGACACAACATTTCTGAGGATCGTTTGTTTACGCTACCAGAGGTACGTTGTTATTTTATTTGTTTATAGTTAATTATGTGTGTGTTACGTTTAATTAAATTGATAATTGTTAGTAGTGTAAATTATAAATTTTTATTTTTTATTTTTCAACTTAGATAAATGATGGAATATCAAGTCGATAGATCTTTGGATGTACAATATATTCGATAGTGATGGTTATTTGCAAGATAGTTTTGTGCTTGGTGTTTGATCGTTCATAGAATACGCTTCGCAATCACCCGACTACTTAGATCTAGAAAACCGTATAAGGTGCTCGTGCAAGAAATGCAAAAATAGAGAGTTCTTTCCTACTTACACGGTCCGTGATCATCTTCATAAGTCGGGATTTACGCCAAGATATCTCGATTAGGGTTTTCACGAGAAAAAGTCCTCAAGGCCTGCTATGTCGTATATGCCCGACCTCCCCAACACATCACACGTTAATATTCCCGACAACTCTGTTCATTGTGATGATTCGTTTAGAGACATGGTGGTGAATGCATGTGGAGGTCGATTTGATGAGGATGAGGTGCGTAACGAGGATCCGAATCCCGAAGAGGAAGCGTTCTACAAGTTGATATATCTAGGAAAGGTGAATATTCATCCTAGGAAAAGTACATCTATCCTTCAGTGGGTCACAGAGTGGTTGAGGGACAAGACACTGCACATGATTAGTAATATTTCTTCTAATAAAGGCTTTTAACAAGGCGAATGAAGGTTTCTTGGATGAGACAGTGAAGTTGTTACCTAAGGACACAAAAGGGATGCTCGCGATGATGCGAACATTGGGGTTAGGCTACGAGAAGATCAATTGTTGTATAAACTAGTGCTTCTTGTTCTACGGGGAGCCGAATAAGGACTTCGACAGATGCCCGCATACGAGGCGGATAGATACGTGGCCGGTTTGAAATCGAAGGTCGGTAGGAGAAAATTGTGGTATTTCCCTTTAACTCCCCGTCTTCAAAGGTTGTATTATACTATATGCACTGCTTGACATATGACTAGGCTGAAGTGTCGAGAGGCGACAGATAGAATGATTCACCCAGCTTCAGGTGAGGCATGGCGCCACTTCGATCGGACGCACCCGGATTTTGCAGCTGATCCCAAGAACATACATCTCGGTTTATGTACGAATGAATTCACACCATATGGCTCACCTAGCAAGAATTACTCTTGTTGGCCAGTGTTTGTCACGCCGTATAATCTTCCTCCAGGTCTTTGGATGGGACCATAGTTTATATTTCTTAACCTTATCATTTCTGGTCCACAGAGTCCATGAAAGAATTTGGATGTTTTTTCTAAGACCACTGATTGACGAGCTGAATGTTTTATGGAGCACTGGGGTTGAGACACTCAACAGTTTTAGAAAGGAAAACTTCAGATTACGAGCATCCCCCATGTGGACGATTAGCAATTTTCCGACATACATAATGTTGTCTCAGTGGAGTATGCACATGAAGTTCATATCACCATATCCAAATTCATATCCAAATTCATATAGACGATCCAACTTACAGCAATCATACATATAATTAATCTGACGAGAAATACTAACAATCAAATAAACATATATTCGTATCATCATCATAGATATAATTTCGACGAGCGACGCATACATATAACACTCATACAACAAAAATATGACGAAACATATGTATAATCATACAATTTCGAATAATCAAGAAAATCCGGTAAACTAGAATATAAATCATACGTATAAATTCGACGAATACATGTAAATACGTATAATCATACATATACAACAAAAAACAATAAATAATTCGGCCAACTTACAAAAATCCGACGAAGCTAGCTATGTGGCAGCGATGGTGGCGTGTGGTGAAGCCGGTGTGTGGTGGTGGTGGTGATGAATCCGTCGTGGTGTAGTGTGGCGGTGCAACAGAAGGGCAGTTGGTGGCGTTGGTAACAGAATGGACGGTCGCGGTGGTGACTTGATGACGGCGCCTTGGTCGTGGTGGTGGTATGGTGACGGTGGATCGGTCGCAGTGGTGTCATGGTGACGGCTGCACGGTCATTCGTGTGGTGGTGGGTGGATCGGGTTGGAGAGGAGAGGATGTGAAGGAGAAGAAGAAGCTATTTTTAAAAAATGGGGCGGGGTGACGGGACCGTCTCAACGGCCTGTGTGTTGACCGATGGGCCGTCGCCACATAGGCCCTGGCGATGGCCTAGCGGTCGCGTGGGATTATAGAAGCTACGCGACCACCAACAATAAAGATGCCAGTTAAAGAGAGTTCTAACGTGGGGCTTCGACAGTCGCCACTTCTCCGTGGCGACCGACTGGCGGTTGGGGGCGGCAGTTGCAGATGCCCTCCAATCTTGTAGTGAGTGTTCACGCGCCAAATAATTCTCGAAACTAGATATATTCAAATATTCAAATCTAATTAACATGACGAGGAAGGTATCTAAACAAAATAATGGAGCAAAGCAATACACACAAAATTATAATAAAAATTAACATTAATATTTATCACGCAATTACAAAATCTTACAACATGCTAAAATCTGGCAACATTTATTTCAAATTTAATTTTTCAATCCCATGGAATAATACAAATCTCGCAAAATCTTCATGCAATATTTGATCAAGCTGATTCAAATGGCAAACCTTTCTCCGTTAAATTGTTTTCTTAGCTCGTTGTCCTTTTTTCATGGAATAATTCATGCAATCATAAAGTATACCGGCAAACGTTGTTGAATGCTGACTTAGAGAGTGTTTGCAAATGCTTTTAAAAAGAATTTATGGGTTTTTTTTTTCTATAGAGAAGTCATAAATTAGCGTTTGAAAATCAAGCTTTTGCTTCTCCTTATCTTAAAATAAGCCAAAAAAAAACACAAGCACAAAAGGTCGGTAAAGGGTGCTTCTATAAGAAGCTTTTAATTATTATTTTTTTTAAAATGCTTCTCTCTCCTAATCCCCTCAAAAGATCATTTTATACCCTTAGAATTAGGAAAAAAGACCTTCTCTAATATTTGAAAAATAATGAGAATAAAAAATAATAATATTATATTAGACCTCAATTTACTTATCCACAAAATATAAAATATTTAAAAAATTAACATCTCTAAATAACATCTCAATTGTTATCTGTTACGTAGAGCGATTGCCTAAAAGATTATGTTACCTCATTATCATATTTTATTTCCTTTCTTTATTTCCAGTTTTGAGCAGCAGGATTATGTTATCTTCTTTCGCATATTTTTATTTTTCTTCCTTATTTAATTTTGAGCAACAATATAAGGACTTTTATTATGTATTGAATTCATTAAGCTGATTTTGGAGTAGTTTTTCTATGGAGTTTTACACTTGACTTGAAGAAGTGGTGTATCTTTGTTAAGAGTTTAGGCACGACTCAAAGGTGCTTTGTATCTTTTCGTAATTTGATAAATACATATTAATTTGTATTTCATTCGTAACATTATCTTATCACGTTACCGTTTTAACCCTTGTTATTTGAAAAACATCTAATGGATATATACATACATGAGGGAAATTTTTTATTGTTGTAACTCACAAGAACCATATTTATACTTTAATTAATATGACGAGTGAGGTCTGCATTAGTATTATATTATTGTAAATATCCTTTTAGATAGTTGCATATCTTTCCTTAATCAGATTCTTGCTATGCAAGATTGATTGTACCATATATTTCCTCATATAGGTTTCTTGCTATGCAAAATTGTTGTACTATATATATATATATATATATATATTCTTCATTGTGCTTAATGAAATATCACATAATATTTTTCTGCATGGTATCACGAGTCTAACCCTAACCGGCCAACCCCCTCTCTCTCTCCCCCCTCACGGCCTTACGCCCTTCACAGCCTCATGCAACAAGCTTCTTCTCTCACGCTCTTTCTTCCAATATCCATGGCCGACTCCAAATTTCACCCGACGTTGACCGTCTCTAATGTCTTAAGCTTCATACCTATCATTCTCGGGATGGAGAAAAGGGCAATATTCCTCACATGCAGAGTTATTCAAGATTCATTGTCGAGCATATCAAGTGCTCGATCATATTTTTACTCTCTCACCTTCCGCTCTTTCCAATACTGAGACTAAATCATCTCCGTTGGAATCCACTAAAGACACCGACAAGGCCGACGCCCCTAAAGCGTCTACCCCCACAATCGCTGCCTCTTTCTCCACTGCGACCGCTTCTTTCATTAACGATGCTCTTTGGTCTCGGCTGGATGCCATTGTCCCCCAATGGATTTATGGCGCAATCTCGAAAAAGAGTCTACGGCTCATAAGGCTTGGATAAATCTTGAGAATATTTTTCAAGACAACAAAAATTCTCGGGTAGTGTATTTGGAGAATCAGTTCACTCACGTTTACATGGACCATTTTCTCAATATCCCTGCCCACTGCCAAGAGATCAAGATGCTTGCTGATCAACCCTCCAATGTTGGATCTCCCGTCTCCAACCAACACTTGGTGCTTCAATTAATCGCTAACAGAGTAACCTTCTACCTATGTTCTATTAGGCGTGATCACACCTTATTCTTGAAGAGACCCAAAGGTCAAAACAACTCTCCACCACTCTCATCTAGGTCTATGACCACGCGCAGCATGCGGGGCATCCACGCAACCAAACCTTCACTTCAATCTCTCCTCTATCACTTCTATATCTCCTCTTCCAAAATATCTGAAGTTAGCCTTATCAAGTCCTAATCGGAGAAATGCTATGCTTGATGAATTTAATGCTCTTATTAAAAATAGAACTTGAGGGTTAGTACCCCCCTCCCCGCCCCTCTGATGTTAATGTTATTCGTTCAGTGTAGATGTTTAATCAAAAAACTTAATCGGATGGTTCTTTTGAGCGATACAAGGCTTGCCTTGTTGGTGATGGCAGGTCTCAGCGGGTTAGGGTCAATTGTCTTGAAACATTCAGCCCAGTTGTCCAACCAACTACCATTTGCAACGTTCTTAGCACTGCTCTTGCAAATTCGGGGAATACTCACCAGTTAGATGTTAAGAACACTTTTTTACATGGTGCACTTCATGACACCGTGTATATGCATCAGCTGCTGGGTTTTTGGGATTCTTCTTATCCAGATTATGTTTGTCTCTTAAAGAAGTCTCTCTATGGTTTAAAGCAGGTATCGTGGGCTTGGTACCAATGTTTTGCATACTTTATTTTCACCACTGGCTTCACTCATAGCTACTCAGATCACTCCCTCTTCATCTACAAACATGGTGCCAGGTTGCTTAATTGATTACTTTATGTCTATGATATTATTCTCACTGCGTCGTCTGATGATCTCCGGTTCTTTATTATATATTGACTTACTTCTAAGCTTGCTATGACTAATTTGGGTCCCCTTAGCTATTTCCTTGGAGTTGCAGTTACTCGTCATTCAGGTGGTCTTTTTCTTTCTCAGAAGAAGTATGCCCTTAAGATTATTGATCTCGTAAGGATGTCTTGTTGCAAACTAGTCTCTACTTCAGTAGACACAAAATCCAAACTCAGTATGTCGACTTCTCTTTTTTCGGAGCTTAGCCGACGCATTACAATATCTCACCTTTACCCGTCCCGACATATCTTATGCGGTTCAACAAGTTTGCTTACACATGCAAGATCCGAAAGATGAACACATGCCTGCCTTAAAGTGTATTATTCGGTATATTCAGAGGACTTCCGATTTCGGTATTCATCTCTACAAGTCGAGTCTTAACGTCTCCAGTCCTTAATCGACGCCGATTGGGGTGGATGTCTAGATACTCGCTGTTCAACTTCTAGTTATTGTATATTTTTGGGTGACAATCTTATTTCATGGTCTTCTAAGCGACAAGATATGCTCTCACGTTCTAGTGCCGAGGCTGAATACCGCGAAAACGTGGTGTCGGAGTCTTGTTGGCTATGTAACCTATTACCCCAACTTCACTTTCCCATCTCAAAGGGTACTTTGGTTTACTGTGACAACATCAACGCCATCTATTTGTCCACTAATATCGTCCAACACCAACGAACTAGGCACATTGAGATGGATATCCACTTTGTTCGGGAAAATATTGCTCGTGGTCAAGTTCGCGTCAGTGACGTTCCCTTCCGCCATCAAATTGCGGATATCTTCGCCAAAGGGTCTTCCCTGTGTCATTTTTGATGATTTCTGTTCCAGTCTTAGCGTTCGTGAGCTCCCACTTCGACTGCGGGGGTGTATTAGTATTATATTATTGGTAATATCCTTTTAGATAGTTGCATACTTTAATTCCTTAGTTAGGATTCATGCTATGCAAGATTGATTGTACCATATCTTTTCTTAGATAGGTTTCTTGCTATGAAAAATTGTTGTACTATATATATTCTTCAATTTGCTTAGGCCTAGTTTGTTTCGGCGGAAAATGGGGGAAAAGGAAAAAAAAAAAAAGGAAATGAGGGAAAACAAGGTTTTCCAGGAAATTCCTTAGGGAAAATAAAATATTTTCCTTTCTTTTCCTGTGTTTGGCTCATAATGACTTTCCAAGGAAATTTTTTAAGCTTTTTTGTATTTCTTATAATCTAACCGTTTAAAATTCATAATTATATTTTATACTTTGAAATATGCATTAAAAACAAAAAAAGAAGTTATATTATTAATTTCGTTAATATTTTTATTTTTGAAGTTCTCCTTGAAACTACTTTATGTAAAATATCAATAGATAACTTGCATAACTTTATTTCATACGTATTATGATAATTATCTTTAAATATATGTGTTATATATAATATAATTAAAAAGGAAAAACTTGTGCAACGGAAATAAAAATAAAAATGAGATATTTACTCACCTTGTGTAGATGAAGAAGATTGATAAGTATAATTAACAAGATACAATTTAGTTTATATAGAGACTAACAAATGAAAATTTTGTTTAAATTGGTGGAAAAACAAAACTTTTAAAATTTTTAGAAGAGATTGGGAAAGTTTTGATGAAATATTCCCACATTTTTTTAGGAAGTGAGATAAAATTTTAAAATGGGAGATAAGATTCCATTCTTTCCAAGATTTTTCCTTATTTTTCTCTCTTTTCCAAGATTTCATTTCTTTTCCAGGAAAATCTTAAATTACCAAACAATAGGAAAAAAAGATTTTCCTTCAAGATTTTCCTTTTCCCATATTTTCCGGGGAAACAAACTAGGCCTTAATAAAAGATCACGGAATATTATCCGACGGTCATGTAATTGGGTGATTATATTAATAACTGTCACGTAGGATTATCGCCTACCCCATTTGTTTATGTGAACATGATTGCACCGGTAGTTAGTCATATAATTTGAATTCGCATATATAAGATTATTAATAGTTTGAAAATCTTGTTAGATTAGTATATATGAGATAACAGTTCATTTATATTTCATATATTATTAATAATTAAGTACATAATACCTGGAGAGTGACAAAGCAGAAACTTTTTGTCATCTACGGATGATGATATATATGTATGATTATTCATTTTGCAGTATATATGCATTTTAGTTTTTAAACGACAAACTATGTTCCAAACAAATGCTTATTTTTGTTCAAATGTTATAATTTATTCATTGGAGATGGAAAAATCAGACAATAAATTAAACAATAAAAACTGATTACACAAATTAACTGCAATAGTTGAAGCTCGTCTTAGATTCGATCATAATAGATTCTTAATTGAGTTGCATTCAAGAGCTATAGCAAATAATTAGTCTAGCTAATGGATGGAAATCCGGGTCGCAAGGTGATATCCTTATACGTTGTAAAAAAAAAAATGGTGATATCCTTTTATACATTAATTCACCTTAATTTAAAAGATTATCGCTCTCATAATTCTAATATCATGGATTAAAAATTCTTATTTCGGTTTTCTCAATCACCGAAATGGTTCGAGTATACATTTTCGAAACGTAAATTCGGTTCTATTTATGTAAATGATTTGGTGGCATTTCTGACCAACTGTAATTGTTTACATAACTCATAAGCTTTTGTCCATAAGTAAATGTCACATATATGCATGGTGTAAGTTTTATTTGATGATATGAATATTTTATAATAAGGTACTATTCACAAGTTATGGACGGTAATTAAGTTTTAATGCACATAATTAAATTTATGACATTTATATTAGAATTTATATATTGAGTTCTCTCAGAGGTGTTTATCTATGAATTATGATAATTGTTGACTCTAAACAATTAAAGAAACAATTTTTTTTTTTCTTTTTATTATATTAACGTGTTTTAACTCATTGTATTTTTTTCTAAGTATAGTTTACGAAACAGTCTGTTTTCGAGATTTTTCGAAACATTTCTAATATTTATCCACCGAAATATTGTATAGAACCAAAATTTTAATCCATGTCTAATATTGAGCTTTTTTGTAATTTAACTTCAATTCTTTACTTTAACTATAATTGATATTATTTTAAACCTAGTTAATCCAATATTTACATTTGCAACAGGACCGGGGTTAAATCTTCGTGGTTGCAGGTAACATATAAATATTTTCAGAATGCCAAAAGATGGTTGGCTAATATCTTACGAAGATATTGCAAATTTACCATCTGAATGTTAATTCTTTCCAAAGTAAACTGTACAAAACTCAACAAATAAATTAATAAACTATGCACGGGGTCGGTTACCGGCCGGGTAGGCATGCACACTCTAGATAGTGCGGCTCCACCTCTAAATCGACGATAATTATCTAATTTTAATTAATTAAATAATATAGTTGCATCTGTTAATAAGCACGAGGAAATTGCAATGCATGCCAACTCTTTTACTGTTTAAGCAGCCACCAAGTAAGAACTCAGAAACCAGCTAAAAGCATTGAAAAAAGACTTTAATTCCAAAAAGTTGATGATTACAACACGCTTATTTACTATTTCCACAATTAAAATATTGAATTAGGACAAAAGTTTAGGTAGAAATTTTTATTTTTTTAAACGAGCAAACAATGAATAGTCAACAAAATAGGAGCTAATGGCAAATTTAGCTCTTGAATTATGTGGAATCGGTACATTACCCACATATGAAAATATATAAATAAATGTCCATCCGTAGTTTTTGAAGTAGGCATGTTGTCCTCCTGTAAATAATAATAGAGCACGTCACCCCATTTAATTTCAAAAGTTTTTTTTTTTTTTGATAAATGGAGTAAAGGGGTATAAAATTAAAGAACATATAAGGCGAGATAATTCACCTATTTACTTCTCGCATATGGTAATTAACATGTGCATTTCACAAAACAAAAAGGGGGCTGTTGCAATATTACTTTTTACAGAGGCAAAGTAGCCTATTTCAAATAATACAAGGGGTGTGCCAAAAGCAGTCAAAAGAATTATTTTATGCATTTTTGGACAATCATCATTCTCCTCTATAAATACCATTGTCCTTGTTCGCTATTAAACCACCTAGCTTAGCTCCCGCCATCTCTATATATAGTCTTCACCATCTCAAATAAACATAAAAACTATGGCTTGTATTAGTTGTAACAAGTCTTTTTCTAGTAACTACATGATCTTGAAGCCAGAAGAAGCTGGCTATCTTGATATATGTAAGATATTATTTTCCAGTGACATAGGTGAAATGAAATTCGTGGACTGCCCCGAGGGGATTCGGAAGGAGCCATTGGGGCGGAGATGGATCATATTTGTGTCTGCCATGGCGCAGAAGTTGCTAGCAGCGGTGTCGAAGCCCTTGGCCGCGACAGGCTCCGGATTGGAGCACTGGCTGAATTTGCTGTCGAGCAATGGTGGTTTTTTCCGCCTTGTACTAAATTCTTTAAAAGGTATGTATTCATTTAACTGTTACATATAAACTACCAACAAAAAAAAAGAAGCTTAACAACAATGACGGTACTTTTTAATAGACTTTATGAACAAAAATATCGATAGGTGAGGCCAAAATTATCGTAAAAAATTCATCAGTGTTTACTCTTTTTTGTAGTGTATATTTTAATATATATATATATATATGTATATCAGTATATGGATTAATCTTAGTTATACATTGCGCCTGATCAAAAAAAAGAAGTTATACATTGTGTTAATACTAACAAACTGAAGCGAGAGAAGAGTTCTGCAAAATCTCCTTATTTGTATGTTACTATCTCAAATCTTTAGTTTCAAAGTTATAAGTTATTATGGATTTGTGCCACATGTAAATTAAATTACATAAGATAAACGAAAGATCGTGGAGATTATTATGAAAATTTGAGCAAATAGATATTTTGATCCTAGCTAGTATTTTCTGGTCCTTATGGTAAACGAGTGTACCTAATATTCAGAATGTGATAGAAACTATTCGATCAGGCTACGGTCATGGATAAAAGCTAAGAACCAGGGATGTTGTTATTCTTTTTCTGATTGATTTTGCAATAATGTGGAGTGTTTTAGTAGTTGTTAAGTCTTTTTTTTTTTTTATGGAACTCTTGTAATTGGGATTGGGGTTGAACTACCTTGTACTCCATTTATATAATTATTGTCTTATTAAAAAAAAAGCATTTAGACACTTAACATTAGCGCTAAATATAGATTAAAGTTGTAGTTTAGTAAATGAATTTGTGGATCCCTAGGGAATTAGTTTATAACTTTATAATCCAACATATAAAGAAGTAGTCATTGTTTTAATATTATATACTATTGCTATTATCGATATTTATTAGTACTAGCAGCAGTAGTATAACTCCTACTACAGCAAATATCACTTACTAACCATTTTTTTTATTAAAAAGAAAACATATTACGGTGTTATTTGCAAACAATTAAAATAAGCTATAATCAGCTTTTTATTTGAATAAGTAATTTTAGGGTGTTTGAAAATTTAGCTTTTTCGGTTACAAAACTTCTTTTAAGCTAAAAAACACCGCAATCTTAAAACTGGTGTGAGGTTAATTTCGCCTTCTTAAAATTTCTGAACTTTAAACTTTAACTTTTCAAATAGAATTTGCAAACACCCACCTACACATATGGACCTACATATGGACAGGCTGGACATATTCTACTTTTTGATAACGCTTGTGCAATGTGAGCTGCGTTTCTTTTTCTCTTCAGTCTTCACATGTCATGCATAACTACTCCCCTTCATTTGAATAAAAATTTCCTTACCTTTCAAGTCAATAATATTATTTTTATAAAATCACACCCGAACATGCACTTATTCCAAAAATATGAATTTGATACAATCCATAGCACAACTTACATTGATCGATCTATCAGTATATATGTATACTTTTTGGCACTTGATAAAGACTTTATACTTTTATTTTTCGATTGGTGTAATTTTACTCGAAATTGTCTGGGTTGCTTGTTTTTACATGCATTGTTTTATGTACACCACTGATATAAACCATATTGAACAGATTAATAGAAACTAATAAATTAAACCATGTACGTCGTGGACCTAGAACCTGAAGTACTGTAAATTGAAGCCCGGTTTCTTTCGTGGCACTATGTACAAAGTTTACGTAAAATTAACATAATTTGTTTCTGATATAAATAACATTCTCATCTGTAATTGTAATTATCGACTTATGAAAAAAACATTAATGAAAACTCGGCCCCACCTTCCTCCCTCATAGACGAATTTGGTAAATAAAAGCTTCTGTCTATATTGCCTTTTAATGTTTTTCTGCATTTCGTATTGTTGCGTGACGCATTACATATATATTCCTTACAAATTCTTAATGATAAGTTGAAAGTTAAATCTATATCGCAGGAAAAGTAGTAAGACCAGAGGAAGCATCAGCAAGTTACATTTCATTTTTTGGGAACATAGACAAAAGAATTGACTTAATAGACTACTCGAAGGACAACATGAGTAGTCATGATGATGGATATCATAATAAAAGATCATACTATGCTTTGCTTTCCGTAATGGCTGCTAAGGCGTCTTACGAGAATAAAGAATATATTGAGTCTTTGGTCAAAGATCACTGGAAGGTAATTAAAATAGTAATTATTAACATAATAATATTGTTAGTGTCATATATTGAATGCGTAATTGTTTGTACTTAGCCTAATTTATACATGGCTTAGTTCACCCAATACCAAAACTAAAGTCCTTTGACGGTCTATATTTCATATTATTAAGAGGTTCTTTTCTATATCTCTCCCGGCCCCTCCTCCCACCCTACTTTTTAGAAGAATATATTTTATATACAGTAGACTATTTTTTTTTTTGAATAATATTAATTCTACATGATACCAGAGTCAATTATCTTCGATATTAATGATGGTTTTGAGTTTTGACGTCCTAGTCTCAGCTGGCCTTATATTTTGTGTCGTTCGACTTTTAATACAACTTGAATACTTTATATAAGGAGTTCAGTTTGTGTTAATTATCCAAACAAAGAGAAAAAAGAAAAATAATAGAGTTCAATCTGTCTTTTCATTAATGTCTTAAAAAAGAGGTACAATTTCGAAAGAGGTGCTAAAGAATTGGAATTCAGAGAAAGGGATTAACACTTTAACTCAATCAATTATTAACCATTTTCCTTTGGGCTTTCTAAAACCTTAATATGTGTGATTAGAGTCATGTTTTGTTTAAGTTATATCAGCAAAATATAACGAGATAGAATCATAAGATATAATTTTGAATATTTGTACAGATTGATTCGCGTACGAACCTTCAATGTGAATAATAAAATGTTCGTAATTATAAAATATTTACTTTTGGGGTTAGGTATTTGGTCCTATCATAACGAACATGGATGATCAGTAGTACAGAAATTGGAAAAAACACGTGGTGTCCCATCAGCATCATCAGAAATTTGGAATAGTTAACCATCATTATTGACGTGCTAAGTAAAAGTATTAGTGGAGTCTAAAAAAAAAAAGTAATATTATTAGTGGGCCAAGAAGGGTCAATATCATGAGCCCGTGAACCCTGACTCCTGAGAAACATATAATTAAGAATAAAAAAAAAACAGATCATATGGAAAAAAAAAAGCATGTGGATAGGATCGCGAAGACTGACCCATAATGTTACTTTTGGTACTTTAATTTGCTTTGTCAATTTGTTAATTAACATTAACTATATATTGAACTAACGTAGCAACATGTCTGTATTTCCCTTGCAGATGGATTTCCTCGGATCCTATGATTTCTGGAATGGTGAGTTATACAAAAATTATTTCTCTCTCAAATAATCTATTAGCACATTTTGCCTTATCAGCTTTTACACATGCAAAATGGCAACTATAATTTTTATTACTACATTCTTACCTTGTGCAGATTGTTTATCAAAGTCCAATTCAAGTTATAAGCTTTATCTTTTTGACGTCATTTATTCAACTAAAATTACCAATTGGTCATGAAGTCATTCTTTTCCCAACTAAGTTTTTGAACTAACTTGTTACACCCTAACATAACAGAAATCAAGAACGATAAAGACGATATAATGTAGTGGAATCTTGTAAACGTGCAGTGGAATCTTAATGTATTATACATTAATATATGAGTTGTTAAATAAATAAGTATTTATTATATCTTTACCTTTTAATTTTATAGATTATCAAGAAAAAGCCACAACTCAAGCATTCCTCCTAGACGACAAGAACGACGTGATTGTGGTGGCCTTTCGTGGAACAGAAACTTTCGACGCCGATGCATGGTCGACAGACGTCGACCTCTCCTGGTTCCAAATCCCCGGTATTGGAAGAATTCATGGTGGATTCATGAAAGCTCTTGGACTACAAAAAACCATAGGGTGGCCCAAAGAATTGCCCGAAAACAAGCCCGAATCGGCCTACTACGCTATACGAAAATTGCTAAAAGAACGCTTAGAAAATAACGAAAACGCCAAGTTTATCATAACGGGACATAGTTTAGGTGGGGCGTTGGCGGTTTTATTCCCGGCCATTTTGGAGCTGCACGAGGAATCATGGTTGTTAGAGAGATTGAAAGGGATTTATACATTTGGACAACCAAGAGTTGGAGATCAAGATTTTGGGGATTTCATGAAGAGGACTATTGAAAAGTATCATATTGAGTATTATAGATTTGTTTATAGTTATGATGTGGTGCCTAGGTTGCCATACGACAATTCAACGTTCATGTTCAAGCATTTTGGGACTTGCGTATACTACAACAGTTTCTATGAAGGAAAGGTATGCTCGCTCGCTCTTTCTTCCTGAATTTTTTTATTTAATTATTACATAATGACGTGGTGCATCTAGTTCGATGCTTGCATGCCCAGTTGGGATTGGGATAATGTGGAGGTTGATTTGTGGTCTAATTTAATAAATACTTTTATTTTGGCCGTTGGTTACGTTGCACTGCATCACACATTTGTTAATACTTTTCTTTATCTCAAACACGCAGAAGAAGCAAAATCATGCATATAGCAAAACGTGTAATCCTAGAAATTTAGAGCCTTGTATTTTTTCTATAAAAGGACTTATCAGTGGAGATTGGAGATCATTTAATAAACATATATAAGCCCAAATACATTCCCAAGATGTAGGATACAATTCAACACGAATCCTCAAGTGTAGATTGAAATGAGCATCAAATCTATCACATGGGCAAACTCATCATTAATAACTGAGGTTTGTTGTGATATCATATCAAGAGATATAGAATTCTCCTTACAAGTCCTTATTTAGAGTTCATTTTAACAGAAACTCAAGTCCATTTTAACTGATGTGAGATAGAGTTCACCGATAATCAGGTAACAAATACATGGAGTTTGATTAGTAACCTATAAAATCATGCTTTTGGCCAAAGGACGTACATATTATATAAATTAGTAAACTTCAATAACTACATACGTTTGTGCTTTTAAATGAGATGGCAATTTAATAAAGTCATTACAAATATGCACACATTAATATTATTCCATTGTATTGCAGGTTGTAGCACAAGAACCAAACAAGAATTACTACTCTCTGTTATGGCTGATACCCAAAATTGTGAACGCTTGTTGGGAGCTGATTAGAAGCTTCACAATTTCATACACAAAAGGACAAGAATACAAAGAATGTGGCCTTTTAAGATTGCTGAGGGTTTTTGGTCTTTTCACTGCGGGAATACCAGCACATTGCTTTCAAGATTATGTGAATGCTATTAAATTAGGTTCATCTGAAGTTTTTTTCGCATCGGTCTCCAACTCAAATGAGGATCAACAAAAGCTCTTGAAATCTCAATAATCGCAATGTTTCAATTAAGCTCGTACGGATGTTGGCATTCCTTTTTACTCATAGCAAACTCAAGATGTTTGATTTTTTTATTTAATAAATTAAGTCCATGCATAATTAGAATCTCCTACAAAATAATGTAGTACGTGAATCAGAATATACACTTATCATTCGGTGACATCATGTACTAAGACAAGTAAATGTTTGCATGGCTAAGTGTTTATACGTGAGGTAGACTAGATTCTTATTATGAAGATTTTATTAAATTTTTACCAAAAAAATGAAGATTATATAAATATCTATATAATCTACTTTTTCTGAGACAAGTCAACTAGAGTTGGATAATTGAAGCTCCTCGTTCACTCAATTTGGTGTGTGGTCTAGCGTTAATTTGGACTTGTTTTGCCAATACTTTCTACAAATGGCATCATAGTCATTTCTTTTTGAAAACAGGTGATAATTGATGTGCTAAAATGAAGGGTTTTCTTGGAGTATGTAATGTTTAAGGAACATGTGAAACATCATACTGAAGAAGATTAATCCATAAGGAGGACCACAAGGTTCTCACTATATATATTGAAATTGTTGGATAGAAATAAAGTACTAAAATCAAACTGTAACTCTGGTGTTACGATCAGTTTTGGTACAACACCTAAATACTATAATGTTGTTCTAACACATATTGACATAATATGAATGCTATGAAAATTAAACCAACAAAATAAGTAAAACTTTTAATCAGATTATAAATATAATCTACCGAGCCTAAGGGCAAAATATTTACTATATCAACGATTAATTTACAAAATTATCTCTCTTTAATTCTAAGAACAATTGAGATGCAAACTATGGTGATAAAAGAGAATCAATTCTTCTATCGAGTTACTCAACTCTAAATCGGTTATAACTAATGACTAAACAAAACTTAGAAAACCATGATTCAAGCACTCGATAATTATTAATTTTCTCTCTTGTTAATATCACTCGAGTCTTGTGTTTGATCTTGATGCACAACCTTTTTTATGTAGTGTTGTAATATTTGCATCCAAGACTTCGGGCACAAGGTAGATTGCATAAATTGATTTCTTTTCACGTTCTTATTTCCTTCAGGTACTTCTAACGCTTGGATTCTTTCCAATAGAGAACGAGCTGCGTATCTTTCAGTAATGGAAAATTCTTAACAAGTAGTTTACCTTGAATGACAATTAGTTCTTGAAGGAATCGATCCATCCTTGAAGTCTTGTAAACTAATCAATACTAAGTAAAATCGCAAAAGTCGGTTGCTAGGTGAATAAAAGCAAAACTTAAAAAAGAGATTTAAAGTGTAGTGGTATGTTGTTGCATCACGTACGATGTTGTCTCAACACTGAGTAATGTTACTCCAACACTTAGCCACAATAAATGAACTTACATGTACCATCCATCAACGCTTGTATAACAAGATGTTCGAGAAGGTGGCTAATGCAACTTAGTCGAAAGATGAAATATAATGCAAGCTCTTTTCACAGGACTGATAAAGACACGAATGTTACTTCTCAAACATTAAGAGGAATAACTCTTATAGATAAAGGAATCAAAAAGCCTCAAATTATATTTCAAGAATGTTTTTTTTTCTTCTTTGATGAATTAAGAATGTTGGTTATTGTCAACTAAATTAGGAAATTCAGAGATGACTTAAATAGTGGTCATGTCATTTGAAAAACTTTGTGATTGTTGGACGCATAATTTAATATTGCTTTTTCGATAACCCAATCGTCCAAATTAAAGTATTTGATCGAGGTATTTTAGGAATGGCCCAATACCAATATTTGGTCGGCGCAAGGAGAAAGACCCACTGAAATAGTACATCGAACATGAGAAATTCGATACTGGACAAGCATCAAACGTACTCGATTCGATCTAAGAAATAGATCGAATTATCCCAATTCGATACACTTTCTCCAACTACCACTGGGGCCTGCAGAATGGGGGTTATAAATACCTCGTCCTCTGACATTCTCGGCACGCATTCTAGACGAACTCCAACCTACTCAAGATCGATTACATAGCATTCAATACAACACTTGATCGAAGTCTTTGTATTCGATACTCAACCTAAGATCAAAACAGACAGATTCGATACACAACAATCATTCACATTCTTACATCGAAGGACCATAATTCGATGTACTCTTGGATCGAAGGACCTATATTCGATACACATCTTGGATAGAAGGACCTCATTTAACGCATGATCATTTACCTGACACATTATCAAACATTCCCGGTTTGATACTACGTAGATCGAACACAAACAATTCGATACACTATTGACACTTTGTAATTTTACTTGGTTTGCCTAGTCAGCTTGTATTAGGTGTTCCGGACCAAGCTAGTCCGATTTCTATTTGATTAGCATTATTTTGGCAATTGATAAGCCCAAGGTAACGCTTCACGGTGTTTTGTTAGCCGGACGAAATAAGACCAAAATATTGGTGTCGTCTGTGGGAACACCACTTTTTCCCAGTTTATTAGGCATTACTTCTAGAGTTACCACCCGATCTCGGAGTAGAGAAGTAGAGAGACCAAATGAAGAGGTTGAGCAAGAAATCGCTAGTGAAACTGTCTTAGACATTATGGGACCAGCAACACTACCTACAAGTGTACCCACGCCTGCGATGCGAGAGATGCTTGAACTGCAAGGAGAGGAGAGACCAACAACAGATGCAGGTACAACTGGGGCGACAAAAACTACAACTTCGATCCCAAATAATATGAAAGATGAAACTATGACCATGGTCAAATCTGCATTGGCCCCCGCACCACCAATGCAAACACAGTCGCAAGTGGGATGCACTGAGGCCGTAAGGGAACAAGGTTCCACGACTAGAGGCGGGGAGGGAGCAGACAAGGAAAAGTCACATCGAGATGGTCATGGCTCAAAATTTCCGTGCTTTCCTTGAAAAGTACCGAAATGTTTTCATTTTTGACTCTATCGAAACGAAAACTACATGTAGTTTGCTTGATAGCTATAGTCAGTATTTTTACAAATTCTTCGAAACATGCCGAAAAGTTCTCGAAATATACCGAAATGTTTCTAATTTTTAGCTGAGTGAAACCTACTCCAAAACTGAAACTTTAATCCATGAAGATGGCAGAAGGGACAAACCTGTCTCGGTGGAGGTGCAAAATAAGGATAAAGCACATAGAGATGAACATAGAGGTAAACCTAATTCCGTAGATGTGCAATCAAAAAGGCAATATGACGCAAGAAGAAGAGAAAGAGAGGAAATGAGGAAAGATGAACCAAAGAGGCAAAGAGAGAATAATGAGAGGAGACGCGAGGAAAGCCACGACTCGAGGAGGTAGCACGATGAGGTATTAAGAAAGCTAAAAAGGCTTGAAAGGGAAAAAGCAGTGGTCGAAGGCCGAATGGAACGTGTGGGAAGTGCTCTGCGTAGCTCTCCATTTTCTGAAGAAATAGAGGCGGAGATCCTAGGGCACGGGGAGAAGATCCTCGATTTGAAAACTTACGACGAAAATTCTGATCCCCGTGATCATCTTTTCAATTTGGACATCAAGCTGACCTTGTACGGTTTCAAAGAGAACGTACAAGGCAGGATATTTGCCACTACCTTGGCCTGGGGAGCAATGGACTGGTTTACTCGAATCGCTCTAGGGTTAATCAAAACCTACAAGCAACTGAGGAATATTTTCTAGAATCAATTCTCAAGTCAGGCGAGGCTGGTTTTGGATCCTTCCCATCTATACTCAATGAAACGGTAAACAATTAAAGTCTAAAGGATTTCATGAGGCATTTCAACACAGAGCTGCTGAGGATAGACAGCCCAAGAGGAGAGATGGTGATGAGTGTACTCTTCCGAGCAAATAGCAATACAGTCTTCAGCGATGACTTACTAAGGCGGAGCCCCAGCACTATCGAAGAGATAAAAAAGATAGCGCATGGGGTGGTCCACCGTGAAGAGATGATGGTAACCAAGTTGGCTGTTATCGCGCACCTAAAAGAGAAGGAGAGATGAAGGGAGGACCAAAACCGCATCAGCAGCAGCAGCAACAACAACAACAGAAATAGGAACAATAGGTACCAAGACGCGTTGCCGAGGCAATACACGCCTCTGAATGCTAACATCATTACAGTGTACGGGATGGCAAAAAGAAAAGAGTGGTTGAAAGAGCCCAGACAGATGAAGGATTCAAAGGCAACAAGGTATTCGACCCATTTCTACAAATACCACAATCAAAAGGGACACGAAACTGAGGATTACAAGGATCTCAAGGACGAGATCGAACGACTGGTAAAGGACGAAAAACTCGTGGAGTTTGTCAAAAATATGAAAGAGCAACAGGACAACGCCAACAGGGATAGATCACCATTGCCCAAAAAGGACAAGCAAAAGATAATCGACCATCCGCATGTGTTGAACTATCCTCAAATTGGAAAGGCCAACAATATAAGGGGAATGATAAAAAAAAAATAGGTGGCCCAGTGGGGGGAAGATTCCACAAACGGCAGAAAGAAGATTTCAAGGCTCGTTGAATCAAACAAGTTTGTTAGTTTTGCTGACATATTAAGAATCGAGAATATGCTGCATGAAGAGATCACCTTCTCAATAGCGAATCTGTGCAAGCTAAGTGCCCAAGCCATTCAAACGATAAATATGGATTCCCTGTTAGTGATAACGGTGGACATAGCCAACTTCGGCATGAAAAAATGATGGTGGACCATGGCAGCTTAGTTAATGTTCTATTCAACTCCATTTTGGCAAAAATGGGGCTGAATGGCGAGACATTGGAACCAGTATGAACTTCGCTTCATGGATTTGGAGGCCTGGAGATAGTGCCTCGCAAAATTATTTTGCTCCCTACTTTACTAGGTACCGCGCCTCATAGGAGAACACTGCTGACGAATTATGTTGTTGTCAACATGCCTTTCTCATACAACGACATTATAGGAAGGCCAGCGTTGAACGCGTTCTGAGCATTGCCATCAACTTACCACCAAATGTGGATTGACATTCGAATTGTCAAAATAAAGTAAAATACAACAACATCAATTGAAAGAAAAAAGGCAACAGATACGAGCCAAAAAAGCAAGCAAACAATTGAAAATTCCCAGGAATAGAGTGCGACATCAATGTAAAAGGCGACGCCGCTAAAACATATCTAAAATTGTTCATAAAAATAGAAAGTTAAAACCGAAGCCCTTAGGCATCAGCGTCATCTTCATCCTCAGAAGAAGGGTATACAAAGGGCATAAGAGTAGGTGGGAGATTCTCCAAAAAACGAGGTTGTTACTCTCGAGCAGCACGACAAATTCATTCAGGGAAGCTGGCAGATCATTCACGATAGGCAGCAAAATTTCTCTATTAGGACCCAACGAAAGATCGAGCCAACCAAGGTCGAAACGTCCACATACATATTTAGTGCTGTAAAATTGTTGCACTGTGAGCACCTGCGCCTTCTGGGCTTCTCGGACACCCCTCCGAGCACTGATCTTTCGAAAGGTATTGCTCTGGAGAAACTCCTTGGCAATCTCCACCCGCTGTTGCGAGGAAGGAACCTACAAAATGACAAAAATAAGATTAACAAGGAATAATGGATAATACCGACTTAAAGTCGTGTAAATTATTTACCTTGCTGAGGCCGTGAGCATATCCAATCTCCTCGGCCCGCTCAAATTTCTCTTTCTTGGTCGCCAGCTCCTTCTCGAGTTCAGCAACTCGTTTTGCTAGTTCACCCTTGTTGGATGAAAGATTGGCGACCTGCAATTGAAGTTGATCAATGGCCTCTCCTGCAAGCTTCGCCGCTTCACTGTCATTGGCAGCTCGAGCGGCATAATCCCTTACCTTTTGCATAGATTTCTCGAAAGCATCAGGATCACTACCACAGACTCCCCCTGGACTGATGTTGCCCACTCGTCCTTTCTTCATGAGCTTGGACTAGCCCCGCGAACATGGCGTCCACCAGTCCACCACCCTAAAGGAAAAAACATCAAAAGGATTACAAAAATGACAAAACAATGAATCGCATAAAAATGCATCTGGGAAATAAAAATATTACCGCAATAAGGATATGAAGAGCATTTTGCTCAACCATTTTTCTTTCCTCGACAAATACTGCATGAGGAACTGAGAGATTTAGAAGAAGGAGTTTCAGGGCGTCAATCGACTCCTCCTCAGAAATCTCATATCCACCAACATGAGCACGTGGACCCTGGCTTGGCCCCGTTTTGACACTTGGCCCCTCTACAGGAGCAGAGCCGCTAGCAGCCCCCGAATAAGACGTCCACGACGCAGAGGGGATAACACCTCCGGTGTGAGAACGGGTCTGATGGACTCTTCTCTGTTTGGCATGAGCAACAGCCTCGACATTAATGCTTTGGCGAGTGGCAACACCATCAAAACCGCCTACATGGATAAGATCGACAGGAGGAGGAGTTGCTGCCCGGCCTTGTCCCAACACAATCAAAAGGATTAGTAGAAGCCTCAACGTGGGAGGAGGCCGAAGCCTCAGCTGATGCCTTTTTATCCTTGTTCTTACTCTTCCTTGGGGGTGATATTAGGGAGCAGTGGTAGTTTGAAAACCTTCGTTCTCAGCGGCAAGGGCTCGATTGATCCGGGCATGACGGTCCATGATGAATTCGACTGAAAAGATACGACACTATTAGTATCATCGTAAAGATAAACGAAAACAGAAAGTCGCTAAAGACACAGAAGCTATACCAAGCGTAAATCTCCCGTTATTATAAACTGGGGACAACCCCCGCTAAGGATAGTACACGATTTTCTACCAATTTTTTAATGTCAAATTGGTGGTCGCGAACTGAGTTCGGAACAAAAGTATAGTCCCACGAAGGTGGGTGTACACCGGGCGATATCGCAACTCTCGCTTCATGAAACCAATCGCGGCGATACGTTTCAATTCATGTTCATAGCTCTATTCAATGTAGAAATAACATTTTTTCCAATCTTTTCCATAGCTAGTGGCCCCGCTACTCATAAACTTGCAATTCCTCAATGCCTTAATGTGATAAAAACCTACCTCCCTCCTACACACCTCAAAAAGAGTCCATAACTCGTTGGGACCTTGAGGTTCGCCTAAGGCTTTCATAAGAATGATAAAACCAATGATATGCCCGAATGAATTTAGATTCAGTTGACTCGGTACAAGCCCGATGGACCGCATAATTAATTTAACCTAAACTGGTATTGGGAATCGCAACCCGTTGGAAAGTTGACCTACAAACACTGTGAGGTGACCAGGGGCGGAGTATCCATGCGGTCATCAGGGCCGAGAATGACTAACTTATACATATTCTGTTATACCTCTCACGCAGATAAGGGCGACTATGTTGCAACCACGACACGTAAGTGTTATACGCCAATCCTGGGACCTCCACATAATCATCAAGCTCCCTATTGATAAGTTCAATATCTTCGCCTCCTTCACTGGAGGCAAGATTATCCTCAGAAGAAAATGATTGCGAATCATCGTCCCCACCTTGCGAGGATGACTGATCATCATTAGCACCTGGATGAATATCCCTAGGCAAGTCAACAAAATCGATATCTATTCTCTCGTTGTTATCTCCTCGGGCTATATTCGAACCCACGAAAGCACTTGCAGGGCCAACCACAGAGTGGTTAAACCGAAGCCAGAGCCGCTACTAGACTCACTCCCCGAAGTAGATTCAGAACTCACCATCTTGATCGACACAAATTGAAAAAAAAGAAGAGAAAAGGCTGACTACGCGTGAATACGTCACTCTCGGCAATTACGACAACTACGCGATATGCCTAAGTGGCCATTAACTATCCAACCATAACACGACCCACAAAGTAAGGTCATAATCATTTACCTTGGTTACAGCTGGAGAATCGACAACGATTGGGAAATAAACTGCCTGAAAAAAATGTGAGAGTAATGTTAAACAAAATTAAAGACAAAACCTACACATTCAACAAAAACCAGAAAAACAATTTCTAAGGCATTAGATCAAATGATCTTCGTTCAATACATCCAGCATCGAACAAGCAACATTCAACATAGTCTGTATCGAACCATACCCGTTCGATGCTACTTACATTTGAGCGTGAGTTTAGCGGAAGGAGAAATGAGCTTCGCAACCACATCCCCCCTTTATATAGACAATGAAAGAGCCCATTAGGCCCATCAAACCAAGCATCGAATCGGGCCGATTCGATATACATCTCAACATCGAACGCCATCGATTCAATCGAAGAGCAAGAATAAGTGAGATAGACATCAAATCACCACCGTTCGATGCAGACACCAAGATCGAACGAAACACATTCGATCCATGACACCAAAATTTATAAAAGGCTACGGAAGAGTATATAGGAACTCGGTCTCTGTTTGAGACCGCCTCTCAATCGGGGGCATGGTTTTCAACAAAAATAGTCATGTTAGCAGAGCTTGGAACCCGATCTCTGTTCAAGACCGCCTCCCAATCGGGGGCATGATTTTCAACAAAAAGAGCTATGTCAACAGAGCTTGAAACCCGATTTATGTTTGATACCGACTCCCAATCGGGGCCATAATTTTCAACAAAAAGAGTCATGTCAGCAGAGCTTGGAACCCGATCTCCGTTGGAGACTGCAACCCAGTTAGGGGCATGATTTTCAACTTTATAAAAATTGCAAGCATAAAGCGACAAATCAGAAATACAGTTTTATAATTTTGGAACCCGCTCTCGGATCAATACCGTCTCCCAAATTGGGGGGACTATATGATGGAGGTATTTTAGGAATGGCCCAATACCAATATTCGGCCGGGCCAAGGAGAAAAACCCATTAAAATAATACATCGAACATGAGAAATTCGGTACTGGATGAGCATCGAATGGACTTGATTCGATCTAAGGAATAGATCGAATCATCCCAATTCGATACACTTTCTCCAACTGCCACTAGGGCCCTGGGGACGGGGGTTATAAATACCCCGTCCTCTGACATTTTCGACACTCATTTAAGACGAACTCCAACCTACTCAAGATCCAATCCATAGCATTCGATACATCACTCGATCGATGTCTTTGTATTCGATACTCAACCTAAGATCGAAACAGACCGATTCGATACACAACAATCATTCACATTCTTACATCGAAGGACCAGAATTCGATGTACTCTTGGATCGGAGGACCTGAATTCGACACACATCTTGGATAGAAGTACCCCGATTAGACGCAGGATCATTACCTGACTCAGTATCGAACATTCCTGACTCGATACTGCCTAGATCGAACACAAACAATTTGATACACTATTGACACTTTGTAATTTTACTTGTTTTGCCTAGTCAGCTTGTATTAAGTGTTCTGGACCAAGCTAGTACGATTTTTATTTGATTAGCATTATTTTGGCGATTGATAAGCCCATTGTAATGGTTCACGGTGTTTTATTACCCGAACGAAATAAAACCAAAATAGTATTGGATCATGATTACTGAGATCCTAGTCAGTTCATTGAAAGCTCACGAAGAACATACACTCAAAGTACTAAGAATTTTTAATGTTTCATCAAGTTCTGTTATAGATACTAAAATTACATCTAGTAGGGTTTTTTCTAAAATCACTTTTCCATATGTCGACGTGACCCAGTGAATTAATGATAGTGCAGTAGTCCACTTCTAGCAATCTAATCGATCAGCTTTGGGGAAGTTCGAATATGTAATACACTAGGGCTCATTTGCCTTGGGAGATATCTCCCTAAGAAAAAATCCAGTTGAGTTTTCATGTGTTTGGTTTGCATGGTGGTTAGTAAAGGGCCTCTTCGCTAATCATACGTGGCACCAATAATAAGGGCGAGTTTTGGTAGATTTTATGTAGTAACAGAGTGTTTATGGACCAATTATTTCCAGATACATTATCTGTCTTTCTGTTTGGTTTATAGAAATCACATGTCATTAATTGTGTGATAAAAAATTGGATTTGAGGAGGAGTGACGATTCTACCACTGAAAGTCGAAAAAAATAATAATCTCAGTTGTCCATACGCTATGTATAACCCAAAAGATCGTATCAAAGATTATTTTACACTAAGAGCACATTTGCTTGCCCCAAATAGCCAAGACAAAATTAATAATCTTGGCTAATCTCGCATTTGGATGACCCTCTGGAAAATGGCGGGCACCCGTGATAAGTGGGGTATTTGACATTATTTCCAAGATAATAAATCTCACCCAAACCCCTAGAATTATTTATCTCACATTTTATTTGATTCTTCAAATGACATCTTTGCCCCCAAATTCATCTCCCGCCTAAACTCAATGTTTAAATTGTGGGTAAATGTGTAATTCAGTTTCATGTAAGCCAATATATCTTGCGAGCCAAACATGTAATAATAAATGGTATGAAAGTTATATGTTACTTACAATTCAAATGTGATATTAAATACAAAAACTAACAAACAATACCTAGATTAATTGTTTATATAATTAAAATTTGGGTCAACCGAACGTGCCCTAATTATCTTTAAGTTTTTGTTTGCTCCAAAAGATATGCTTGAAACTTCCCTTTTTGTATATAGTGATTACATAGTTTGAGATTACAAACTGGACTTCTAAGGTATATTTTACTGTCTCTCTTGATAAAAGATTACATGTGAAAAAAAATATTTTCTTAACTTTTACCATGGCCGAATCAAAAGAAAAAAAAAACTTAATTTCTATCAAAAATGCAATTTTTTTTATAATACAAAATGCAAAATCCTCATTGTAATTTTTTGATATTTTTTACATGCTTCAATTAATCTCACATTTCTCATGGGGTGAAATAGTTAGGCCATCAAAATTTATAAGGTCATTGAAAATGTATGGATCGAGATTGGTATAAGTTTTGTACACTGATTATACTCAGTCTTATCCTAACACCTACTGACAAAGTATAAAACACACATTGTTAAGTTGAATGTTACGCAAACATTGAAGTACTCAATGTTGCCTTAACATTCGTGATACGGTGATAGAGTAAATTGTGACAGCGGAATTTAAAGAACATAATAGGTAACTTTTAAGCAGATTATATGAATATAATATGTCGAGCCTATAGGGCGAAACAACCACTAATGAATTATTATTTTACAAAATAAAGCAACTGAGTAAGAAAATCAATCCTAACACCAAACTCACTACACGCCATAGGGATTATAGCTTTCACATGTAAGATAAAAACTCAGTACAACAAGACAAAGACACTCAACAATAAGATTTTCCTCTCGAGATATTTTCACTCTAGTTTTCGTATAATTTTCTTGATGCCCAACACCTATTTATAATATATTGTTCCTTGAGGTCCAAGACACGTTGTGCACATTTTTGATTGCTATTAGATCTCCAAGATCATCTCTAATTTGGTTCTTGAGCTTATCATCTTCTTCGTCCTTATCTTTAAATGAATCTTGATATTTTCCTATTTGAACTCTACTTCTTCGATAGATGATATCTTTTCTTGATTGAAGTTCTCTTTTGAAATCTTCTATCTTTATCTTCAAATTTGTTCAACTTATCATCTGAATATCTTCATTCATTATCTTGCAATTCTATCGCCTTTATCTTCAATATATTCTTCTTTTGATAAGTTAACCACTTGGACTCTTGATTTAGCCTTATCCTGAAATGTAAATAAGATAAACTACAACTATGAAACTAGATTAGATTGTGAATAAAAGTAAATTAAATAATAATATAAAAATAATTGTGCAGTATTTGATGTTAATCTCAATGTTGGGCTAACATTTTTTACTAGAATGTTAGACCAACATTTCGCTCCAATACATGCACTTACAATCTTCCTTTTTTTTCCTTTCTTCACAAAACCTAAGAAGTACGCTTATCTTTTTATGCACAATGCTCCAGTAACACAATATCTTCAATATCTTAAGCTACTCCCCCTTAATATGATATCATTAACCAAGTAGCCTTAAGATAGTAATTAGAAAACATAGTGAGTTAAACATCACAATTATAAGCATAACTTGGAAAACATAGGATACTTCAGATTTGTAGAAACAACAGAATAAGCATGAAGATACAATGGATTACCCTCCCCCTTTTTGTAAGGAAAGCAAAACCTGAACGAATCACTTCATAGGATCAAAGTTCCTATAGCTCTTATTTAGCAGCTATTTCCATTTTCCTTTTTAGAAACTCTATCATCCATTGTTTCTTAAAATACCCCAAAATCATAGTCTTCTCTCCCGAATGGGAACCAAAGTTAGCCTCAATTGCAAATATTACATCAGGTGCTACCTCTGATGTTGAGTCAACATAGTACACAAAAGATTACACCAGGTCGTAACATCTAGCTCAGACTCAGCTATGTAGACTTCTCATAATCCTCTTTCTCATTCTTCAGAGCTCTACGACTTTATCATCTTCACCATTCTCAGTTTCCTTATCATTTTCCTCAGAACCATGTTTCTCGCCTTCACCGCATTAATCCTTGTTCTCGATCTCTTCATTCCCTTTCTCTTTCTCATTCTTCTCATCATCATCTTGCAAATACCCAACAACATCATCATCTCATTTTCTTTATCAGCACCAGCGGTCGAACCACCATTTTACCCACTTTAGTCTCTCCAGCAACAACAACACCATGTTCTTCATATTGAACTTGTCATGTCTCAACAACAATATCTAGAATGGGTGTTGTACCTGTGAGTAAGAACTACATGAGCAGGGAGGATTATCTCCTTGATTATCCATATCAAGGGCCACATTAACTAGAGCAGAGATAAATGCCATAGATTAAAAATTGCAAGTAAAACTCTTAGTGTTTGAGAGATTTGTGAAACAAAGAGAGTGGAGACATTTAAAATCAAAAGTGATAATAGGTATTGGGCGATTTCTTAAAATCAAGCATGCATAATTACCACATGTTGAGTCAACACGTGCACCATGTTTACTTCACACTTTACTAGAGCAGTTTCATGAAAAACTTATAAGTCGCAATATATTAAACCTGGATGTTGGATAACACGCTTACAAAATGGTGTTGGCACAACATTGGCACCTGAATTGAATCAACACTGGTTATAGCGGCTTTATGATTACAAGGCTTACCTTCAAGCTCCATTCAAGTAAAGGCATGAAGTAAATCTGAAATAATTATCTGGGACTTAAGACAAGTTTAGCACGTTAGTAACACAGATATTTTAGACATGTACATGAGTAGGAGAGTTAGCTGACAGAAAACACACATTTTGGATGTCAAGTTAGAGATAATCAACTTCCAAGATATAATTAGAAACAACTTAGTGTGTCACTCGCAGCTAAATCACCTAAGGTGTATGCCTTTACATGAAACATGACTATTTCTCCCCCCCTTAAGCCCAAACCGACACAGACACCCCAACGAAAGAATAAATAAATGTAGACCTATATGGATGTAGAATAGGAATGCTTTGTCAACACGGTTTTGGTTTATGTTGCCTCAATACTACTTGGTGACACCTGAATCCTGTTCTATTTTATTTTTATTTTTTTCGACTTTGAAACTCAATAAATATATTTACTCTCTTTATCAATCACCTGGAAGGTTAAGAAACGATAATGAATTGACGGAATGTAGGCAATAACGAGACCCCATAGGAGGTTTACTTTTTCGCTAAAAAATATTGTACATGTTCAAATCGAGGAATAGAGAAAGGTCTTAGAACTCGCATGTATTGTTTTACAAAACTTATAATCAAGAAATGATTAAATTTGATAAACTTAAATCTCCAGCCGCTCTATAAATCGTCAAACTCCATATTTTGAAACATTGAAATATAATTAATATAAGAAAAAGTCGTGATAAAATCGACTAATACAAAAGTGTGATTTGATATCAATGTTAATAGGTATCGCGTTTCTTAGATTTTAATACATGCTAAAATCTTAATATGACATTAAATTCTATTTTAATTCATGAAAGTACTATAAATTATGTGAATTGTTCTTGCAATTGATCGAGCAAATCTCTCCCGGCCCATTCTATTGCGTTTTCGTTGTTCTTCTTCTTATCACCCACAATTCATCTTGCCTCATAGGCAATAAAATGACAACTACGTACATAGATAACGTCATAAATTATCTTGATAAAGATTTTCTTGCTTATAAGTTATAGACATTTTTGTATATAAAGTTACGATAGTAAATGCATAAAAACCTCAAATTGGTTTTAACAATCTACACGAAATCACATCATAATGAAAACTACCTATATATGATCTCACTATGATTTTATAGAAACTCTTCACAAAATTGGTTAGCTCTACAAAATTCTTTGTCCAACCCAGTTAGAGAGTCGCGTACACTTATTTCATGTGAGAGTGAGCTTGATTCTTGTGTACATTTTTTCTTTTAAAGTTAATTAATTCCCTTATAACTATTAGCATTGGTGTCACCCCCCCCCCCCCCCCCCCCCCCCCTCCCCCCCCACCTATTGAAAAACTATTCATCAAATCCGCATTATAAGTAAGTGGTAATTAGATAGTTGATTATTTCATATTGATAAAAACTACTCAAAATTTTAATAAAGTGTTTGGAACAACAAGAAAATTTAGAGCAGTGACCAAACTACGAAGGAAGTTTGGTGCACAATTTTCTAACCATATAAGAATATTAAGTTGATATACTAAAACTATGGTATCACCTCGTTTTTCCATAGATAACTTATTACTATTTTTGGAATTTAATGTCTTTAGATATAGACCTTGATAATCAGTGAAACAGAGATCCAATCTCCATAGGTAGAGAGTGATACGAGCCCAAGTTTCTAATTCAGTTATTTTATTATTCAGCATTTTAGAGGGAAAAAATCAAGTTTGGTACCTTAATTTGGCTTCTGTTTCTTTTTGGTACCTTAATTTGTCACGCCACATTTTTGGTACCCTATGTTTCCAAACTTAATCACGTTTGGTACCTCCCTAGCGGCGTCCCCAATTTAACCACCGCGAATCCTACGTGGCTCGCCGTTGACCACCCCATACTCAATTTTGACCCAATTAATGCTACGTGTACATGCTGACTGGGATTAAAAAAATTAAATCAAATCTAAAAACATATATAACTATTTGTAAACATAAGAAATATATAAATAAATAATAATAATAAACAAATATATACTATTTGTAAAAATAATAAACATATATATAAATAATAATAATAATAATATGTAAATAATAATAATAAACATATATATATATATATATAATAATAATAAATAATAATAATAATATGTAAATAATAATAATAAACATATAGATACGTATATATAACTAGTTGTAAAAATAATAAACATATATACATATATAAATAATAATAATTATAATAATATGTAAATAATAATAATAAACATATATATATATAAATAATAATAATTAACATTTTTATATATAAATAATAATACTAAATATATATAAGTAATAGTAATAAACATTTTAACAAAATATGAAAATAAAATTAAAAACAAAAAAAATATTAATCATCATCTTCTTCACCACCCACGCTGCACCCCCCCCCCCCCCACCCCAGCCCTCCCCCGCCGCTGTCACCGGCGCCGCCGTCACGAACACCACCACAAATCGCAATTGAAAGCAAGCAATTGTTCAAATTAAGAAAAACCCCACAAAATTACCAAAATCCCTTAAATCGAAATTAAACAAATTCAATGGTGAGAATCAAAATTCAGCCACATTTTCCCCATCGACCTCGGTCCTCGGCTTCTAATGGCGAAAGAACAATCCCACCTATTATTATCGTTGGAAACAAATAGAAATCGATCCCTTATTGTTCCGAGTTGAGGGGGAGTGGGGGGTGACGGGGAGGGGAGGGGGGGTTTGGCGGTGGCGGTGATGAACTGAGGGTGGCGGTGGCGGTGGCGGTGATGAACTGGTGGTGGTGGTGGTGGTGGTGGTGATGATGATGATGGGGTGGGGGTGGTGATGGAAGGGGCGGGGGGCCCGGGGGGGGGGGGGGGGGGAGGGGGCTGCTGTAAAGATGATATAACATTTTTTTTCTTTTAGATTTGAGTTTTTTTTTGAAAAAAATAACTTATATTTATAATAGTATATATTTAATAGTTATAACTTTAAAGTTAATTACAAAGATTTATAAAAATTATAAATATTTTATAGTAATTAGTTATAGGTTTTAATAGTTATTTTAAAAATAACTTATATTTATAATAAATTTTTTTTAATCCCAGTCAGCATGTACACGTAGCATTAATTAGGTCAAAATTGAGTATGGGGTGGTCAACGGCGAGCCACATAGGATCCGCGGTGGTTAAATTGGGGACGCCGCTAGGGAGGTACCAAACGTGATTAAGTTTGGAAACATAGGGTACCAAAAATGTGGCGTGACAAATTAAGGTACCAAAAAGAAACATAAGCCAAATTAAGGTACCAAACTTGATTTTTTCCCGCATTTTAGATATGTTAGCCGTTAATTTTAGGACGAATTATTATTTGTGTCCGTGATGTTTCACTTTTTGATGAAAATGCCATTTATCTTTCGAATATTTGAAAATGCCCTGGATCTATGTCATTTTTTGTAAAAACTGCCTTTTTTCTAAACTGCCTTTTTTCTAGAAAATGGGCAGTTTCTACAAAAAATGGCATAGATCCAGGGCATTTTCAAATATTCGAAATATAAAGGGCATTTTCATCAAAAAGTGAAACATCACGGGCACAAGGTTAACAAAAAATTGGGTCTATCTTGATAGAACTCTTGACTTAGAAGTAGTCCCTATATGTTTTTTCATACCCAACAAATCACGTCATATTCGTCCCATGTTATAACACGGAAGAATGTGAGATCATCTTCGTTCCCTGAAAAAACAAGTTTTCACCTTGTCCCACTCACAATACTATACGTGATGCAGCAGGTAAACGTTGCGTCAACTCGTTTTGGTCAAGTTTGTTAGTAATAGATCTCGACACTACTCATACCATCGTAACGCTTTATGACACACACATTGCGATATAATTCATTACGCTCAAGTCAAACTCTTAAAAGTTGGGTATCGCCTCACTATTAATCTTGTGGAGATTATGCCAGCCGAATTGAAACGTGTGAGCATTACATGTCAACTTACTGACCTTATTACTATAACATTAGAAGTTGCTTGCCTAAAGATACGAAGAAAATCTTTTGGCCTATGCCACCTTTGAGTCACAACATCAGTTGTCGTAATAGTTGATGTATGCTCATAATGTCAAATTTTCCGATATTCAGTCCAATATGTTTATTTAGTATGTTTGTTTTATGATTTGGACGAATTATTATTTGTGCCCGTGATGTTTCACTTTTTGATGAAAATGCCCTTTATCTTTCGAATATTTGAAAATGCCCTGGATCTATGCATTTTTTTTTGTAGAAACTGCCCTTTTTCTATGCAAAGGGCAGTTTCTACAAAAAAAATGGCATAGATCCAGGGCATTTTCAAATATTCGAAAGATAATGGGCATTTTTATCAAAAAGTGAAACATCACGGGCACAAATAATAATTCGTCCTTAATTTTGTTTGCATTAGGCTAAGTCATTAGTGGATCAGTCAGGTTACGTTTTTTTTTTTTTTTTGATAAGTAAAGGAATAAGTCAGGTTACATTATTAGTGGCCTATATTCATGACATAGTTATAGGCACATTATTTTTCTTATTTTTTCTTCTTTAGTTTTCATTGTAATTCAGATCATTCAATCAATAGAAGTATTTTTATTTTCTTAAACTTTGGAGTTTTTATCCTTTCTCGAATAAGGATTAAATCAGTTATCTATCATAGAGTTCACCAAATTGGCTCGTTTAGATTTCTCCTTTTCCTTTTTTTTTAATTGTGCAATCTCAACTCGTAAACATTTCATGCACAAAGTTCTTGTCATTGTCACATATTACATATTGATTGGTACCATGAATGCAGGTTGTAATGTGTAATGACACATTTTGACCGGTGGTTCCACCTTTAGCAATATTGGTTAATCTCCGTAAGTTAAATTCATCAAATTATTGGTTCTTACTTTTATTTTTTTTATCGCAAGAACTTGTAAACATTTTCATGCAAGAAGTTCTTGTCATTGTGCCACATATCACATATTGGTTGATACTTATATAAATACCATGAATAGGGTTATAATGTGAAGATAATAATTAAGGCAAGCTTTGAGGGTGGTCTTGAATCAATTTTGTTATGCGTGGCATCACAAGTCTGTAATTGTTGGATCGGGACTTGATACTCTTTTTCCAATGTTATGAAACCACTCGATATGATGTTATCTTAACATCCGTTAACAGCAGTTAACGTCAGGACCAATCTACTTGACAGAGAATATAACGCAGCGGAAAAGTAAAGAACACAAGTACATAATTTTAAGAAGATTATAAGAGTTTATAATGTTACGAGCCTTAGGCGAAATAACCACTATCGAAATAATGATTTAACAAAAGTTGTTCTCTCAACTCTCAAGCCTCGCACTCTCAAGCTGTTTGAACTCAACCGAGCAAACAAAGATCAACTCCTTAAATCTAAACAGGACTTTGAGACTCAACTTGTTAATCTCAAACCTCGGAAAAATAACACAAAGACACTCGACTCTAATAATTTCCTCACGGGAGATTTTCGCTCTTGTCTTCGTATTTTTTTCTTGATGCCCAACATGCCTATTTATAATGTAGTATTCCTTGATGTCCAAGACATGTTGTGCACGTTTTTGATTGCTATTAGATCTCATTGTATGACTCTAATTTAATTCATAGAAAGTCTTCTTCAATATGGAAAGGTTTCCTTGTCCAACTGGAAGTTTTCAATGAAAATGTTTCCTTCTTTGACTGAAAGTCTTCTAAGGAAATAATAATTTTCCATCTTGTAGTCTTCTATGGAAAGAATCCTTCTCCATCTTGTAGTATTGTATGGAAAGAATCCTACTGCACCTTGTAGTCTTCTATGGAAAGAATTCTACTGCAAGTAATCTTTTTTCAATCTTGCAAATCACACGCCTTGTTCTTTCCATTGCAGCGCATGCAGCTTTCCTTCTTGAATTAGGAAAGTTTTCTTTCTTTAACTTGAATTCTTCTAAGGGAAGTTTCCTTCTCTTTATAGAAGTCTTCAATTGAAAGGATTCTCCTCTGGAAATCTTCATTCCTAATTCGCTCTTCTTCTTTCTTTTTCGTTTCAGCTTGCACGCGTCTTCAATTAAGGAAAGTTCTTATTTGGAAACTTATCTTTGAATGACAACTTTTCTTAAGGAAATAAATTCATCCTTGAAGTCTCTAGACCTGGAGCACATAAAAACACCAAGTACAACTCGTGGAACTAAGTTAGTAAGTGAATAAAGGCAAAACAATAATTTTTGCAGTTTTTAAACAGATTGTCTGCATGTCCTCTGTTTTCAATGTTATCATCAATGTTGTCCCAACATCGCATAACATTGATTCCAGAATACCTTGCACTTTCAATCTCCCCCTTTTTGCCTTTCTGCACAAAACCAAACATGTTCACAATGCATTTCATGCACAGTGCTCCAGCAACCCAACATCATTAATATCTTAAGCTACTCCCCCTTAATATCACATTTTCAATCTTGTAGCCTTAAGATACTAAACAGAAAACACAAAGAGTTAAACATCACAACAATAAGCATAACTAAGAAAACATAAGTTACTTCAGACTTACAGAAATAACAGAATAAACATGAAGCTAAAATGGCTTACTTCTCCCCCTTTTTGTGAGGAAAGCAAAACCTTCACAAATCACTTCATAGGATAAAGTTCCTATAGCTCTTCTATAGCAACTATTTTCATTTCTCTCTCTAGAAACTCTATCATCTACGGATTCTTAAAATCTTCCATAACCATAGTCTTATCTCCCTAAAAGGAAAACAAAATCTTGAGACTCTGATGGTGTTACCTCTGATGTTGAGACTTCTCAAAATCTTCTTCCTTATCTCTTGATCTCAACGATCTCATCATCATTCTTGGTTTCCTCATCCTTTTCCTCAGAACCATCTTTCTCTTCTTCACCACTTTTTCTTTATTCTCAACCTCTTTGTCCTCTCTCTCTTTCTCATTCTCCTGATCACCTTGCAATTAACCAACAACATCATTAACCTCTTTTTATCTATTAACACAGCAGCAAAACCACCATTGTCACCCACTCTAGTCTCTCCAGCAACTAAAGTGTTCTCCCCATCAATCAAATCATTCTTCTCTGCAAAAAGTTCCTCAAGCGCTGTCTCCTCAATTGTGTTTGAAGTACCAACAAAAACAACACCATATTCCTCAGTTTTTAACTTGTTTTGTCTCACCAACCATGTCTGGAACGAATGTTGTACCTACGAGAAAGAACTCAAGAGCAGGGGTGGGTTTATCTCCTTGATTTTCCACATCAAGGGCCACAATCAACATAAGAGATAGATGTCTAGAATTTAAAAACAATTGCAAGTTAGAACTCTTAGTATTTGAGAGAATAAGGCACAAAGAGAGTAGAACATCAAAATCACAAGTGAAAGAAGTAATGGGCGGTTACTTAAAATAAAGCATGCATAATTCCCGCCTATTGAAACAAAACGTAACATTGAGTTTACTTCACACATGACCAGAGCAGTTCACGAAAAACTTATAAGTCATAATGCTAAACCTGGATGTTGAGACAACATGCTTACAGACTGATATTGGCACAACATTGACACCAGTTTTGAATCAACATTGGTTCTTGTGAATGTGGAGGTATTGAGCTTACCCTCAAGATATTTTCAAGTAAAAGCATGAGCTAGATCTCAAAACATATATCTGAAACTTAAGACATACTAGCAAGTTAGTACCACAGATATATCAGACCTATACATGGAAAAGAGAGTTAGTTAACAGAAAATCCAACATCTTGGGTATGAAGTAAATTAAATGAGTTAATCTAAACAAATACAGAAGGTTGCTAAACACAAAGCTAATGTCACTACTGAATGCGGGCAACCTGAACTCCACACACCCCAGTAACAACATTAACAACAGCAAGTTAGGCAAGTACAAAGGCCTTGAATGTTGGCAATTCATTTATCATGCACCCCAATACCCCAATTTCTTATGCATACTTGTTTACCAACCTGCATTCAAGAGAATTCACTAAGTGATCAGTGCTACCAAGTGTAAGAAATATAAACCCCAAACACCCTAGTAGAAAGGATAACCCTCATGTGTTCCTTGGCCAAACAAACAGAAACATGTAAATAAGCACAACCGAGTAACATTGAAGCTGTCAACATCATGTACCCCAACTTCTCCACATGTCCTGTACACCTTTCATATTAATAAGACACAACTGAATAGACATCAAAGTAGTAAACTTTGTGTACCCTAGCTTCTCCATATGTTAGGCTATCACAACCTCAGACAAACAGAAGATTTTTATTACTTTTTCAAAACAAAGATGTGAAACTGATAACTAGAAAGAGTTGTTTATCAAAGAGTTCAACTACACAAACCAAATATGTCAAACATTCATGAAAACAACCAAGAACAAAAACAGAAATTAAACAAAGAAGAAGAGGGAAATAGAAGTGGAAAGTTTTAAGGAAAATAGAATCTATGAGCTGCTGGAAGCAAGAGGTGTGCTGGGATGATGAATCACTCATCATATGTCGAGGATGTCATTAGAGAGTTCTATATGAACATCTCCCAATGGGTGTGCTACCATAATTCCCGCAAGTATGGAAAGGCTTGACTTAGGAATAGTGTCTTTGACATAAGCCCCTCCACCATCAATGAGGCATGAGGACTTCTTGATACAGAAGAATCAAATGATCCAAGCATGGATGAGATCATCACAAATCTCACTGGTGGGATGACAATAAAGTGGAATGACAAGTTTCCCACAACAAAGTTGACTTCTTTGAGTGATGTACTGCACAAGATTTCTACCTACAGTTGGCTTCCATCTTCCAACACAATAGTGATGACCAAGGAGTCTGCCAAGCTGGTGATTAAGTTGAAGAATGGACTGAATGTCAACATAGGGGAAAAGGTGTTGAGAGCAATGAAGGAATCCACTACAAAAGCTAAGGGAATCATTCCATATCCCTCTCGGATCTCTATCATCTTGGTGAAATAAAGGTTCAAGACCTTGAAGACAGTGGGGTGGATTAAAAACAATGCCAAGATGTCTATCACCAGGAGCTACTTTACATAGGTGAGGATTCAGGATCTTCCATGGAATCCTAAAGATGGAACTAGTCCAAGCAGAAAGAAGAAGAAGAAGACTCACAAGTTTGCTGCTTCTTCAGTCTCTATTTCTAGTGGGGGATAGCTGCTTAGTGATAGCTGATACTTTTGTGGAAGAGACTCTCATCTGGTTGGACAGGGAGTATAAAGACACTCAAATGAAGATTGCTGACAAGCAAGTTAGGCTTCACGAGATTGACAGTCTTAGAAAACATCTTAAGGATCTGCCTTCCTCATAAAAAGGGGGAGAATAGATCAAATTTTGATTTCTGAACTTTAATTTTCTGTTTCTTATCTTCATTTGAACTATTTTTGTTTTGTTTGAACTACTGTTATTTCTATTTTCCTGTTTTATCTTTATTCTTATCAATGAGTATGTTCCTTGTTAAAGTTATGGCCTGTAATTAAGTTTTCTGCATTTTGGTTCTTTGTGAATTTTCTTATGCAATCTTGAACTTTTGTTACAAGTACTAACTCTGTCAGCAGTTGTTATCTGATATCTGATGTTAAGATAACATTGAAAAATTCAATGTTAGAACATATGTATGGATTCAATATTAAGCTAACATTGAGAAGGTTGGATGTTATGACAACATTGAAAATATCAATGTTAGAATAACATTGTGTTAGACTCTTCTGAAATTAAGTGGGAGTTACTTGGTTAATAATTGTTCTTAGGTTGATGAGTTTTTTTCTGGATATTTGATCTGAATAAACAGGGTCTAGGGTTTTGTGAAGTAAGGCAAAAAGGGAGAGATTGAAAGTGCAACTATTCTGGCAATGTTAGGGTAACATTGAGATTTCAATGTTACCGTAACATTAGGTGCCAGAATCTTTTCCACGATCTTGGTTTTAATATCGTAATTATTGTTCTGCCTTATTCACTTAACTAGCCTAGTTCCACATTTGTGATTGTCTTTGATTATTATTCAGGAAACAAACTTACCATAAGTTGATCGTTCAAAGTTTCCATTATGGGAAGTTTCCTTAATTAAGTTAACCGCTCAACTTAAAAGGAAAGAAGTGTTCGAGTGCAACTAGGAAACATCCAAAATGAGTCCTGATTTGAAGAAGGAGTCTTTCCTTAGTTAGATTACTAACGAAGGAACTGTTATTCAAGAAGGACTGCGAGAACAAGAAAGAGGAGTTCAACAAGGAAACTAGAAGGACTACCAACCATGTACAACATACCTTGAAGTCCAAGTCAAGAAACTATATATAGGTGTGAAGTACATCAAGACAAACACGAGACAGTAGCTAATCAATCTGAGAGATTTATTTACAAGTTGTTGAGTGTTGTCTTGCTTTTGCAAAGTTTGTGAGTTGTTCGATTAATTCTAGGTTTAGAATTAAGAAAGCAATTCTTGTTTGTTTTGTTGAGTTCAAGCAATTCGAGAGTGAGGAACTTGAGAGTTGTGGGAAACACCTTTGTTAAAACCTTCGTGGTTATTTTGTCTATGGCTCAGAAGTTAATATTAATATATTCACTTCTTAAATTATGTGTTTGTTTGTTTGTTTCCGCTGCACTATTATTCTGGACCGTTGTTAAAGTAACATTGTGAAGTTAACAACGTACAATTATCAACCCGGTCCACAATTTCACATCTCTTGGTGGAGAACATGGTTTTGTAAATTTTTTTTCTTCTGCTTATTTTCTTTTTCAGTTTCACCCTTCTATATTTTTTTATTTTGGTTTTTTGCCCCTCTTTGTCACAAATAAAGAAAAGTTTCTATTTTGTATTTTCAATTGTTCAGGGGAAAAAACTTCAAGAAGTTACCGCACAAAAAAATAAAAAAAATAATCTTAGAATTGAAGTAATAAACGAAATGCAAAAAAGAAGAAATAAGAAGAATGAAGTAATTAAAAAAATTCGGACGCAGTTTAAAAGGCTCGATAGAAAGACAAATCGATAATAATACATTAGTTGCGTATTAATTCCTATAGCACATACATTCTTTGACATGTGGTTCTATGCAACGTGAAAGGTAAAAAAATATTACTATTAATATATAAAAGTTTATACGTTTATTTTTAATGTACTAACATTCGTTTGTAATGCTTTGTAAGCATTGAAAAAAATCATATTGATAAACTTCTGATGTAGTATTTTCTTTAATTCTTTGACATAATTTGTTTGTATTTATAAATAATATTTTTTTACAATTATATAATATGCGCATGTGTCGAGACTATTAAGGTTATAACTTTATATTTATTTAAAATATAATTAATTTCTAGTATATCAAAGTTGTAAAGCCATACCAAAACCATAAGAAGAAAATGGACGCTGCAGAATTCTCTCTCTCCACCTCACCTCTGTCGTTGCCTTCTTCCTACTCCACTCCACAAACTCACTTCCACCTCGCCATCGACATGCCCCAATTCAAAGTACAACCCCTAATCGACCTACTAGCCATGGCCGGCCGCCGCCCTTTTCTCTCCATAACCGTGTGCTGCAGCACGCACGACGAACTTGGTGTCATATGCTCGAATCTCGCTAACTTATCCTCTCACATTATGGTTAATTCGTCATACAGTGACCTTATTGAGGCGCGAATTTTGGAAGATTTTTGGTAGAGTACTGTGAAGTGGAATAGGTTGGGGAAGGAGCAGATTGAGGAAGACGAGGATGGAAATCGAGTGTCATTGTTGTTACTGATGCTTGTTTGCCGTCCGTTGGCGCCGCAAGGGAGTCGAGTGATGCAGCTCGGATTTTGATTAATTACGAGTTGCCGGTGAATTTGGTCGATTTAGGTTTCTTCGCTCGCGGGAAATAGTGGAGCATTTTTGTTTTAGCCGTTAATTTTGATCCGAGTTGGAGTTATATACAATGTGGTTATACGTACTATATTGTATTTGGTTTAACATTATTTTAAAGTTTTAAAAAAAATAGGGTTTTAAATAATCGGGTTAATTTTTTTTGGTTAAGCCACGCGTACAAGCGTTTCTTCCACGTCATCGCGCGACATTGCTACATATGCCACGCTTTGCTGATTTGGCAGCCACTAGGCATTAAATAGTGTTTCGAGCATTTTTGGTAAAGTTAGCGGGCAACAAAATGAAAAAAGAAAAAAGGTGTATGGTATTAAAGAAAGTGAGCAAAAGTTATAGTGCAGTTTTAAAAATTTTGAATTAAGAAAACATCTCCCATTGTTTTGTATACTTTTGTCTCTCTCTTTTTTTTGTGGAATTAAAACTAAGAAAGCCGTCTTCTTATTATTCAAAAGACTACTTTATATTAGAATGTTATATCACGTATGAAGGTTCAAATTAAAGAATAAAGGAAGTTTTACAAAATATTTAATAAACATGGATTTCATTTGATAAACTTAGATCTCCACTTGTTGAATAAATCGCCCTATTTTGAAACATCAAAATCTATATCAATATAATTAAGAAAGAATCGTGACAAAACCAATTCAGATTTTATAGTAGTGTTACAATTGCTATCATAAAATTGGAAGATCTTACTACATGCTACGATTCGACAATCACATTAAATTCAATTTGAATTCATTTCTCCCGAAAGATACTATAAATTATGTGAATTGTTCTTACAATTGATCAAGTTATCACAATGGCAAATCTCTCACCATTCTATTGTATTCTCATTGTCCTTCTTTTCACCTCAGGTAAAATTATCTTGCCTTGTAGGTAATAAAATGATATATCTATTCATAAATTATATATCTTGATAAGTTTTTTTTGCTTTCTAAGTTATAGACATTTTACATATGAAATTATGAGGGTAATGCATGGAACCCTCCACGTGGTTTTTAAACTTTCGCAAAACCGCATGGTGGTTTTGAAATCGTCTATGATCTCATTGTTGTTTCAGAAAACTATGCACAAACTCCATTTTTGGTTTCACTAGCTCTACACGAATCTCATTTACGTTCAACCCTTTTTGGAGAATGACGTACTCTTATTTTATGTGACAGTAGCTTGAATTTTGTGTATATTTTCTCTGTAAAAGTCGATTGTACCCTTAACTTATCACCAAATCCTGTTGTGCTTTAAAATATCATGCATATAATCCTCATTATAAATTATTTATTTTACATACTTCTAATGAATTTTTATTTCCTCCTAAAACTTAAAACATATTCAGTTAACAAATGTTCTTTTCTTTTAAGTTTATATTTTTCAAAATAGTTTCTTTTGCAAGTAAATAAGGGAGCTTCTTATTTAACATCAAGACTAACAATTTTATTTGAAATATAATTGGATTTTTCAAATCACAAAGGAGTTTGGAAAATTTATCAAACCACAAGGAAATGTTGTGCATAATTTTTATGACCACGTGAAAGTTTTAGGCCAATATGTTATTGTCACTTCATTATCTTTAGTTGAACTCAATATTATTACTATTTCTGGAGTATATTGTCATGCATTAAAAATAAATCTTGATATATTTCTCTCTTGCAAGTCAAATACACATAGATCCGATATCCATAGTTCTAGTTCACCAAATTATTGTTGATCCAATAAAATTAACAATATTATTATGCACGAAGTTCTTTTACATCGTATTACACATAAATAATATATATCATGAATGCAGGTTATAATGTGATGATAATTAAAGCAAGTTTCAAGGGGTTTCCTAAACCAATACTGTTAAAAGTGGAACCACAAGCTAAAAGGTGTCGGGAAGGATTAGGTCCTTGCAGCAAACTCAACTGCGATGACGCTTGTTGTCAGAAACAATGCAACAATGACTATTCTTTGGCACATCCAAATGGATATTGTAACGACGTCCCTGGATTTCCTACTCCCATTTGTTTGTGTGAACATGATTGTACGGGTGAAAAATTATAACTCGAATATCACATAAGAAGGTTATTACTTAATAAAAGTTTGAGTTATCCTAAGATTATTAATATGTAATACACTTTCAATAAGATTATTTAACGTTAAAACCTTGTTCTGTTTGATGCTGTTGTAATTGTTTCTTTTTTTTAGACCCATACTGTATTGATTTTCAATTTAGTCCCATATTGATTATTCATTATCAATTTGGTACTTCAGGACAAAATTGGGCTCTCGTAATAGTTGTTTTATAATTTTGGTCTCGTATTGATCAATTTTTATCAATTGCGGTATTATGGTCCAGAATCCTTCAATTTAAGTTTAAAATTGGCACTTTTTCACGTGTTTTAGTTTTTGAGAACTTATTCATAATTTTCATCATGCACACGTACAAGCCTCAAGTCCAATTCAATTTGTTGTCAAAAAAATATTAATATGGTCTCCTTCGTCGTAAAAGTTGGGTTTATTTTTTTCTTCCACATTCATTTAACCGTAAACCCAATATATACGTCCAACCCTAAATCCAACTAGGCCATTTTGCTGTTTCTTTTCTATCAACTTAGTTATATGTTTACACGAATAGAATTAATTCGACCTAAACTAGGTCATATGTTTACAAGAAATAAATTGTGTTTAGACCTTGCACGTGCGAAGTACGTATCGAAAAGTAAATATTATTGTGGCCTAATTTTGGCTCGAAGTGCCAAAAAACTAATAAAATTAATTAGTATGGAGCTAAAATTGAAAACGAAACACCTTATCTACTATATTATAACCATAGAAAACAATTCGACGTTTAGTTTTACCTTCCTAATTTGTTCCTCAAATTTCAGCTATTTACCTTTTAATAAGTTGAATTAGCCGCCATTTTTCGTACTACCAATTTACTCTTGCAACCATAAGAAAATATTTTTTTATTATTTTGTATTATTAATTTTTCTTTAATTATTATTAATTTATTACTCTTAAAAACTCAAATTTTAAAATTGTAGAAGATATGACGTAAATGAGGATAGAGAGGAATCTTGAGATTTCTTTCTAATTAATTGAGGCTACAATAGGATGTTTAGAGAAATTTAAGGGATATATAAGTAGAAGCTGTTTATGGAAGCACCTTATGACATGATTTTGGACTTCTACCTTTTCGGCTTTTTTAAGAGAAGGAGAAGCAAAAGCATCAATTGCAAACACTAAATAAATGTTTTTAGTGACTTAGAAAAGTAAATATTTTCAGTGAATTAAAGCTCATAAGCTACTTTTAGAAGCTCTTGCAAACACCCCCTTACTAGCCCAACATTATGTCATATTCAATTTGTTGAAGTTAACTAGAGTATCCATCTTGGTGGAGAAAATGGTTTTGTAATTTTTTTCTTTCAGTTTATTTGTTTTTTTCAATTTTACCCTTCTATATTTTTGTATTTTGGTTTTTTGCCCCTTTTTGTCACAAAAACAAATTCTATGTAGTATTTACAACTGTTCAGGGAAAAAAACTTCAAGAAGTTACCACAGAAAATAAAAAAATTTGATCTTAGAATTGAAGTAATAAACAAAATGCAAAAAAAGAAGAAATAAGAAGAGTAAAGTAATTAATAAATTTTTTGAAGCAATTTAAAAGGCTCGATAGAAAGACAAATAAAAAATAATACATTAGGAGAGTGTTTGCTTGGATGGAAAGGGCCGATAAATTAATAAACTAGCTTTAATTGGATGTTTGCTTCAGCACACTCCTTTTCTGTTATTCCCCAAACCCAATAAGTGGCAGATTAGCCATTATCTTGAAATTATTAGTCTGAAGTCACACCCCCCCCCCCCCCCCCCCCGATTCCATATCTACCAATTATTTTACAGGTTAAATGTCCATATTACCCTCACTTACTTTCTCTTGTTAATTCCTCCTGTCAATTTATATCTTTGAACATCAAATTTGGTGCTAGAAAGTACACAACTGTCAGCTCACGAGCTAAGAATGTAGGGTGTATTGTTCAAGGCGATTTTCGCAGTGACTTCAATTTGATGGCTTTCAGTTCATGCAATTTGGTGTGCATTTGTTTACACATGAACGCCCCATTAATTTACCAGCATTTTTGTCCTCTTTTTGCAAGTTAATTTCTGAAAATGGCCATCTTGCAGCATGTGTTACCTACTTTTCAAGTGCAATTTTGAAATGTTCTCTTTAATCTAACATTTCTACTAAAACTCGGGTCGTTTGTCACCTTGTAAACATACAAGAATATAGTGTATTATGGTGAAGTTCCAACATTATTTCTTGTGTTCTGCTAAATAAATGTTTTATACTATCCAACAAAGCTTTAGGTGCAGTGGAATGGAACCATGATAAAAGCTTTAAATATAATGGGGTAACCTGGGCAAGAAAAGGCTATGCTTACCTGTTCAGGACTCTGTTTGTTATGATTATATAAATTGTAGAATGAACATTCAGAATTGTGGCTTTTTCTGTAATTACTGTTTTGTTTATCTTGATGAAATAGCTAATTGTATCAATATTACTTCTCTTGTTATATGTGTGTCCTGCATATTAGTAGATCACTTGACATTGGTCACCTATTCTTAATTAAACTTTTTGGGAATTACTGGATTTTGTGAAGTACTATGCAATGACCATTTTCAAATGTACATGTTCCTAGCCTTTACAGTTCTCTTGTTGTGTGTTCAGGGTTTAAAATTGGTCCAAGCCAGGAGGTGTTTATCCTCTTCTTGATGCACCAAGTTGTTTTTCGTGTGTCATTCTTTGCTTTAGCATTGGTCGTGATCTACCTTAGTTTGCATACGGGTAAATTAGCGCGTAAACCAAGAAGGGTAGGAATTCATTATAGTATTCTCCGTCGTATTCCTTATCAAAAGAAATACATTGACATGATCTTAAACATCGGTGGTGTTAAAGTGAAAAATTCATTCAGAATGAATAGAGATTGTTTCATGAAGCTTTGTTACTTATTTCATAGTTACGGGGGATTTCAAGAAACTAAATATGTCGGAATATCAGCCCAAGTATCGATATTTCTTGATACTTTGTCACATCACACAAAGAACCATATTGTTGGGGGTCATTATATTAGATCGGTTGAGACAATAAGTCGTTTATTCAGTAAGGTCCTTCTTGCGTTGTTAAAATGTCACACCATATTGCTATCAACCCCTGAACCAGTTGGATCGGGTGACTTAGATCCCACGTGGAAACCCTTCCAGGTAATAATTATATTATGTCACTAACACTTATGTTGAATTCATTTACCTTAAAAAATGTAGTAATTATTCTGACCAAAACAACGTGGGAATGTTTCCACATTATACTTATAGTGCTGTTTAGGAGCTTTAGATGGTTCTTTTTTCCAAGTCTGTGCCCGAGTTGAGGACAAGGGTAGATATCGTACAAGGAAGGGTGTAACTGCGACAAACCTGCTAGCATTGTGTAACAGGTTATTTGTTTACCTACTCGCCAGTTAGGAGGGATTAGTTGCGGACAGTCGAATGTTGAAAGATGCTATTAGCCAGGAACACTAGTTAAAAGTCCCAACTGGTATTACATGTTATCACTACTACCCTTTAAGTTGCTTTTATAAGTCCTTAGTCACATCAAACACAATATGCATGCCATATACTAATTAAAATTGTCAAATGTAACCTCTTTTATTAGGTTGTTATTTCTTAGACGATAGTGGTTACACAAATGGGGAGGGTTTCCTTGTGCCTTACCGTGGAGTACGGTACCACTTGACGGAATGGGAAAGTATAGTCACCTTACACCAAAAAACTACAAGAATACTTCAACTTGAAGCATGCCAGAGCCTGAAACGTGATCGAGTGTGCTTTTGGTGCATTGAAGGGGAGATGGGATATCTTAAGAAGGCATTCATGGTTTTTGGTAAAGCGACATAACCACATGATAATGGCGTGTGCCCTCCTACACAACTTCATTAGGACGAACATGCCCAATACGTTGTTAGAATAAGACTACCTTAGATCGCCATCAATTTGGATAGAGAACCCAATTATATTGATGCGGTTGAGCCATCCGAAGCTTGGCACCATTTTAGGGAGAACATGGTTATGCAAATGTACAACGAGTGGCATGTCGCGAGGAGACGTTAATTTTAGCTAAATAGTGCTTTACGAGCCTGTGTGTTGCAGCAAACCATGAAATCATTGTTGTATTATTTCCATTTTGTATTGCTCTTTAAAAACATGAAGTTGAAAGGCCTGCTACTTATGGTTTCTGGTCCTTTTATGTTGTAACATCCCATCGTGTAATCATTAACTGAGATAATCCCACTTTTGATGTTATTTTCTTATGAATATTTGATGTTGTTGCTTGCGGCAAATCATATTACATGTGTTGTCATGAAGTTACTCGCATTATAATAAATACATACGCAAATCTGAACCTTATATATCTTACTAAAAATTGACTGATGGCTTGTAAAAAGGCCTATCATCAACATATTGCTTATTAGAGGATGGCCACGGAATTCATAGATCGTCACTATGTTATTAATTACAATGAGTGCATTTTGGTAGTCTGCCTTAAACGATCAGTTGCGTAGCTGGTTATCTACTGTTTTTTTAGTTTTCGCAATTGTTTTGCTACTACGGACAGTGTGCAAATGCATTGTGGTTCTATTTTCATTGTAAATTGTTGCATGCATTGGTTATGTCCAATTTTCTTGCGATAATGAGTCCTAAGGATTACGATATTCCCCAACTTTCAATTACGTGTAATATGTGTAATTTAATAGATGTTGAATTATCTTTTAAATAATTATTTGAAAACAACAATGCAGCTGGCTTTTTTCCAAAGCAGTTGTCCTAGTGGGTTACCCCCTTACAAAAAGCCTGTTGGTACAAGAAGAGTCTGGACTAAGCCAGAAGTGTTGTAATTAATAGATGCACTAACGAAAGCGGTTGTAAATGGATGGTGGGGAGAGAATGGTTTTAGACCAGGCTACCTCCGAGCTCTTGAGAGCTCAATGGTACTGAAATTTCCTCACGCACGACCAATGACTGAAAAACACATCTACTCCAAACTCACGATTTAGAAAAAGACTTTTGTTATAGTTTACACTATGTTCAATACATCAGAGTTTGGGTTTATACCTTCAAGCCAAATGGTCAAAGTTGAATCCGCCGATGTTTGGAAGGCATATGTGAAGGTTAGTTACTTAATTAAATTTCATTTTGAATACAAAAGAAAAAAAAAAACCTGGGATAGACTCGGTCTAATAGTTCATAGCCACAACAGATGCAAATTTACATCATATGACACTACCAATTAATTGAGAAAGTAAGTGATGCGAATGAGTGTATATATATCGCTTGTATCCGGGATACATTTGTCTAAGAAGATATATGGGAATATATTTCTCTGCCTTAAATACAAAACTGTTTTGGCTACTCGGTAAAGAATTAAAGGGGAGATGGTCTTTCTTTGTATGGAGTTTAGTTTATGCATAACTTGACTGGAGTATGATATAAGTTTATGTTCATGACTGTTTTAAGGTGAAATAATAATTTTGCCATCCCTGATTTTTTTATGATATATGCATAATTGGAGTTCTGTGTCAGATATGACTTCGTGTTCATTATTATTTTCAGGTGCACTCGGAGGTCTAGACGTGGAATTAAAAGAGTGTTCCCCATTATGAAGATTGGTTGCACTGTTTTAGTAGCGATATGGCTGATGGAAAGGCTGCAAAAACTTTCAATGACGCTATATTGGATTTGGAAAGTCCTCATGAGATTTACGAGAAAGTGTACGATGATCATATTGCGAGCGACGCTAAGGGGAAGGCGAAGAAAGGCGGAACATTTAATGCTAGTACTCAACCGAAGGACACGGAACATATTTGCAACCCCCCTACCTTGTTTACCACATCTACTACTCCATAAAAGCACTCTAAGGCACTTTAACACAGCTTATGTAAACTATAATTAGTAGAGACATGGTGTGCATATATTTGCCACCTCCTACAATGTTTGCATATACGATTCACTCCATCTTGCATAAATACTAGCGTTGATGCAGATATAACACAAAAACCTTGCTAAAATACACACATAGTAACGAGTATTTGTCAAAATTTCTCAAAATTTTGAATCACAGATTCCCCTTCTGGCGAAAATCAAATGTCCGACTAACGCTTTGCATTCGCCTTTGAGGACCGTTCATTGCATTTGTTAAGAATTGGACTGTTCAAAGAGCTTGATGACCCTTGACTGCAAGAAATGTTATTCGATAGTTTTGGTATGGCCGTAGGCACATGCTCATGGACTGTGGCGTTCTTCATGACATCTTCTGAAATGCGGAATAGGGAACGTTGCCCACGATGATTGCGAAGTTCGTTGGAGTCCACGGTTGGGAGGACTGATGTTTCCTCTACAACCAAAACAGGGGGAGGGCGCATGTTTTTATCCACCTCGATCACGTTGTCCCAACACTCGTTGTTGGTAGCAGAATGATGAACTTCGAACGTCACCCTTGGGAACGCCTAGACATCAGCCGGTGGGAGTGATAGGGAACAAGCAGGGAAGGCGAATACGCCTGTTCCAAGAGGCTTTAAGTTTGCATTGAGCCACCAAATGTTGTCATTGCTATGCTCGCTATTTTCAGTGTCCTCGGTCAAGTCAACAAAGATCGAGGGTGCGGATGGCCCCGGTGAGGGTGGAAGGTCAATAGTTGGAGCCTCAAATAGTTTGCAAAGTGACCTCCAGCGAGGTTCTCCCTCCCCCAGTGGATACTTTTGCATATTACAAAAAAGAAAATGCAAAATATGGACAAGGTTAGTCTCCTGATTAGCAGTATTTCTTTGCAATAATAAGTTAATACTAATGTTAAGGCATATGTGTATTACCAGCAAAACATAGTCCCAAGTAAAGTCTTCACAGGCATGAACGACATTGTTAGTCTCGTCGTAATAAACCGAGCTTAGTGAGCAAATGAACTGAAATACCATGTACCGTTGTTAGAGTTTGCGATAACTGTTCAAGCATTGACAGGAGGTGAAACCCTTATTAAAAATAGCATTGATCTTATCACCAGACACTCGAATCATTTTGGATTTGACAGCCTTAAAACGATCATCTGCCTTCCCTATTTCTTCGACAAGGCAGTCGATAAACATTGAGTCAATAGTGAACGTCCAGGTTTTGTTATAGAAGAAGCGGGATTGTGGACGAGGGTTGGTTAGAGCCATGATGTATGATGTATCTAATGTTTGGCTATCAAAGATAAGAAGGTAAGAAAGATCATGCATGCTTTCAAGTTAAATACTAGTTGGGAATGTCATGTTGCTAGTGTCCTAGTCAATTAAACTACGACTTATTATATAATTTGTGGAAATCAGTTACATTTTCAGTAAGGGGTGTATGTTCTCTAGCCTTGAGTCGTGTGTGAAGTGATATATGAAACCTGGTTTGACATACAAAAATGTAAGTAAATGCTACTTGGTGTTGTAATGTACTGTCATGCCAACTGTGAAATGCATGTAGTCTTGGCTTGAATTATTACTAGCAGGACTTATGTGAGTAGTTAAACTTGGGGATTTTCTTACATCAAGAAGATATGAGACTTAATTAGCAGCATTTTACAAATAATCATCACACTTGTTGATTGACAACACAACACATCATTTCCATACAGATGATTTTTTGGAGTTGTAGATGAGAGACTAATTTATGCATATTAATAAGGTTAGGGAAAGCAAGTTTAGTAATTAAGAATCCTCTTATGATGGTGAAGTCGGACTTTGGTTGCCCCAATTAATACACCAACCTTTTTGTGTGGCATTTATGTTGCTTGTTATCTCTTCTTGATCACTTACTTCAACTCATAAGCAGTTAAAGGAGTGTTTAAAGGGAACTGTGTAGACAGCTTAATTAAACTATTTGCCATGTTTTTAGATTCAGCATAATATGTGTCATTATTAAGGTAATAATAATGACATGTTCAAATAAGTTAGTTTGTGTTATGCTTTGTAGAGGAAATATAAGTAGTGAGGGAAATAAAGTTTGTAACCATCTTTATAGTTTGACAAATTTATTTTGTTGTTGTATTATGTTTGGGCGTTGTACAACTCTAAGTGTTGTACAGTAGTTTGCACTTACATACAAAATAAAGTCATAAAACAAAAGAAGTATTAAAGAAATGAACTATCATAAGAAGTTCATAGAGTACAAAACGCAGCACTTTAGTTCTGTTTGCTAAACACCATACATACATAAACTCCAAAATAGTTACCATTACATACTAATGCAAAATGTTCACACATAACCATAAATAAAGATTTTTAACTTGAAAACTTGTAGCAGCACCAAAACTCAAATTTATTGTCTTCTTCCTCATAATGATGAGTGTATGCTTCCTTCTCCTCATGACTTAATGCAGCCTTCGCGCATATGAAGAAAGCATGATGAAGACGGTATAGTGCGGGGTTAACACAGTTGTAGTACTCTTTCACCTGCTCATGTACAGTTAGCGGCACAAAAATAAAAGATTGATGAGCACCAAGATGAATTTACAAAAAGAAACAGTCTAAAAAGTAATGCCTACTATAATAATGAAGGAATGAACGAATCAAATACGTACGCTCATCGTGTCGTAGCGATTACCAACAACACTTTCATCATTGCCAGCTTTCCAAGACTCCATCAATTTGTTTTGTTTAAGAGAAGTATAGAAAAAGAGGAACGGAATATGGCGCCTTCTAATCAAGCTCCTTATTTGGTCTTCAGTTTTAATAACATCTCTCGTAGCTAGCGTAAATGCTTTTAAGAGACCTTCTTCATTGCTAACAATCTGTGTTTTTATGATTTTGTCTAAAACCATGAACAACCACTCTTCGTTGTGGATGTTCCATACAAAGCGGTGGATAGACTAAAGCAGTCGCTTGTCACGAAGAAAGTAGTACATATGTTCTTCAAGCAAAAAAGCTGCATCTTTCTGCATGAAGATAACGTGATGTTGATAGAAACCGTGAAATTCATTTTCCCGAAAGTTTTTTTCCAATAAAGTTTCCTGCAATTGCAAATTTTTCAAATTACTTTTTTACTACAAAATACTCAGTTGTATGTTCAGGTCATAATGCAGCCAAACTTAAACTGAGAGTTGTTTATGAAAAAGGTTGTACCTCAGCAATCTTCATATTTAGCAGGTGTTGTTATTTCACCAGTCTCGTAATTAAGTGGCAGTCATGCAAAATCCTCTCTGTTTTAATTCTACCTGGAATATATTAGGTAACAGAGAATGAACTACCATCAAATCAATTGTCATACTTTTTTTAGCAAAGTTACGCAAGGCAAAAATTAATAATCCAGAATATCAAGCATCAATGTACATGAACCTCTTGAGGTAACCTATTTAATTAAACATGGATTAAGAACTATTAAGTAAAACAAAAGCAACGGTTAGTTTCTGAAAAACACATCTACCCAACACTGATATAGTATATTCGTATGCTCCTCAAACATGTTGGTGGACAGATTTAGTAACTTAGTCGTACTAAATGAGAATAAGCCCTTAAATTGCACGACAGGACACCAATTAAAATAGACATCACAATACCCGCTAGTAGTTCAATCTGCACAATAAGTGTATCAATGTGTGTATACATATATATATATATATATTGATGGTTTTCCAGTGAGTGCTCGATAAAATTTCCCAATTATAAGTTTTTTCATATGTCATCTGGTATTGTAAGGAATTTTCATGAGATTAACAAACAAATGAAGACTAACCTCCAAAAAATTAATTTCAAAAGTTTAGCAAATGTGGCAACAAGAATTAACGACTATAACTGTAATACAAGAGTTTATAGACATTGTGTTAACCTGGCAGTCTGCAAGAGCTGGGTCTTCGAGTACGTATGGCGTGAATTGTGGTTCATTTCCTCCTTCGGTAAGCGCTTCTCGTGGCATTGTTGAGTATATCAGCATTTTGAATCGAGGAATTTTTGGGTGTTGATTAATAATTTTTCGAATTAGGGTTTTGGCTGTGTGGAAATTAGGGGTACCGGGTATTGAGAAGTAATGAAGGAGAATCTGCATAAAAGGGTAGTAGCAAAAGTTAAAAAGCGATGGCATAATAGAAAATAACTAGCATGTGTCCACACCTCACACCAACCAAACGTTAATTTGGATTAAATAATTGAGGTTTTTGTGCGGAATTTTTTTAGAGCCAAACATTGTACTTACTAACTATGGGAGGATAATTTGTTAAAGATTTTGTTGTCTCATCCTATGGATAACCCTAAGCAAATGCTCTCTAGTTGCGTATTAATTCCCAGAACTCTTACATTCTTTGACATGTGGTTCTCTGCAACGTGAAAGGTAAAAAAATATTACTATTAATATATGAAGGTTTATACGTTTGTTTTTAGTGTACCAACATTCGTTTGTAATACTTTGAAAACATTGAAAAAATCATATTGATAAACTCCTGATGTAGTATTTTCTTTAACTCTTTTGATATAATTTATTTTATATTTATAAATAATATTTTTTTACAATTATATAATTATTCGCATGTGTCGAGCCTATTAAAGTTATCACTTTATATTTACTTAAAATATAATTAATTTCTAGTATACCAAAGTCGCAGAGCCATACCAAAACCATAAGAAGAAAATGGACGCTGCAGAATCCTCTCTCTCCACCTTACCTTCGCCGCTGCCTTCTTCCTACTCCACTCCACAAACTCACTTCTACCTCGCCATCGACAGGCCCCAATTCAAATTACAAACCCTAATCGACCAACTAACCATGGCTAGTCGCCGCCCTTTTCTCTCCATAATCGTGTGTTGCAGCACGCGGGACGAACTCGACGTCGTATGCTCAAATGTCGCCAACTTATCCTCTCACATTTTGGTTAATTTGTTGTACAATGACATTACCGAGGCAAGGATTTTGGACGATTTTTGGTAGAGTACTGTGAAGTGGAATAGGTTGGGGAAGGAGGAGATTGAGGAAGGCGAGGATCGATAATCGAGTGTCGTTATCATTACGGATGCTCGTTTTCCGCTTGTTGGCGCCGCAGGGGAGTAGAGTGTTGTAGCTCGGATTTTGATTAATTACGAGATGCCGGTGAAGAAGGTGTGAGTTTTTGTGTTTGGGTTTTGCTGCATTGGTGATTTTGATGTTGTGACTCGGCGTGATCCACTTATGGTTCATATGGAGTATCCCAATTTATTGGTGATGTTGGTATTGTTTTGTTATTTAAATACGTGTCGTGGAATTCGGTTTCGTTTACCAAGGGTAGCAGGTTGAATTGTTAACTTAGATGATTGATTTCCTAAGATTGTAGCTTGTTTGGGTATGAGGATCACTTAATCAAGTGAAGAAATGAAGTATCGGACAACCTTAGTGAAATTGTCGGGGGTTCGATCAGCAGATTGAGTGTAAATGTGAGTTTAAAGGATGCCAAAAGAGATAAAAGTAAGACTATGTAGATCCATCATGCGACCCATGAGCTCGGGCCTGGACGGGGGGCTCGCCCGAAGCTCGACGTTGAGCATCGACGGCGGGCTCACTCGCAGTGACGCCGACTGGAGTACCCCCATGGGTAAAACGTATATGAGGTCTGAGACTACCTCTACTAGTCGAACGTGGTCGGCGTGTAGGATCGTCCGACATGACGACTATAGGTATACTACAAACAGAGTAAAAATATATAAGTTAGATCATTGATAGGTTATAAAGATTCCCTAAAATATAATCGTTACTAAGTTATTGAGATTCCATAAAGGGAAAGTCAAGGTTTAACAACCAACAATCATGCGACTTGGAGAGATTCCTAAAAATAGCATCATTTCTAAATTATAGAAATTCCCTAAAAGCACCGTCATTTCTAACTTTTAGAGATTCATAAAGATCATTTGTTCTAAGTTATGTAAACCTAAGACATGTAAAACTAAACTAGCAATTTTAAATTAAACAAACTAATTACACTAAGAATTTAACATTAAAAAATTAAATGTAACACATGTAAAGTTTAAAATTAACAATTTTAGACTTAATAAGCTAAACTAAGAATTTACCATATAAAAATAATAATAAAACATAAATCGAGAAAAAGCGGAAAAACCTACAATTATTAGGAGTCGCGACTGGCGGGCGGCAGCGGAAGGAGGGGGCGGTTGCGGGTATTGGGAGGGAGAGAAAGAGATGAGTGTGAGAAATAAGGGGGTGGGGGTTGTTATAGATACCCCCCCCCCCCATCTGCGATCGTTAGGCAGTTGTAGATGCGTCTCTGTTGTAAATGGCCATCAGTCGCAACAGCGACGCGGGGTATTAGGACAACTCGTTGGTCTAATACCCATTGTTGCAACCATTGGGCCATCACAACAGCAGATGTCCTTTGGTCGGATTTCTTCCCGCCAAAGAGTTGCGATCGCCAAGCGGTCGCAGAAAGCCCTGGCGACTGCCTTATGGGCGAAAGGCAATCACCAAACGTGACGACCGTCGGGCGGTGGCAAGGGGACAGTGGTTAAAGTTCCTTTTTCTCTTGACTTGTAACAAAGTTTTTTAGATGGACACTACAAGAAAAGGGGTCAATATGGACCAAAATTAGGTCCATATTAACCCCCTCAGCGGTCCCTGAAGGTCAATAGCGACCGCACGTAGGTCGCTATTGTGCGGTCCCTATTGACCTCGCTCGCTTGCCATCAGGGACCGCAAGTAGGTCCCTGATGAGGGCAATAGCGACCGGAGTATCAGGGACTCCTCTCCGGTCGATATTGTATAAAAAACAATAGGGACCGCAGTTGGGTCCCTATTGTTTTTCACACAATAGGGACCGTCATTAGGTCCCTATTGACCCAAAAACAATAGGGACCTAACTCCAGTCCCTATTTCTTTTCGGTCAATAGGGACCTAACTGCGGTCGCTATAACCAATATTAGGGACCGCAATTAGGTCCCTACTAGTATTCATAGAAGTATCTATGAATATTATTAGTAGGGACCTAATTGCGGTCCCTAATAATAGCAATAGGGACCACAGTTAGGTCCCTACTAATATTCATAGAGTACTTCTATGAATATTAGTAGGGACCTAATTGCGGTCCCTAATAATAGCAATAGGGATTGCAGTTAGGTCCCTACTAATATTCATAGAGTACTAAGTGCAGTTTAGTGACTTAAGTGCGGTCCCTAATTATTATTAGTGACCGCAACTAGGTCACTAATTCTAAATAGGGACCGTAATGCGGTCCCTGTTTCCTAATTAGGGACCTAAGTGCGGTCCCTACTAATATTCATCCTTGAAATTTGATTTTTTTGGATTGATGTTGGTGCGTTTGTGATTCCTAGCAACCAAACTCATTGCAACATGTGAATTGTTGTTATTTTAACTATTATAGTGGTAATTATGAACTTAACAAACAACGATGTACCTCAAATCATCATAAAATAACGATTTTAAAGTATGAATATTAGTATGAACCGCAATTAGGTCCATGTTAAGTCAATAGGGACCTGATTGCGGTCACTATTGTGAAATCAGGGACCTAATTGCGGTCGCTATTGACAACGGCTATTGTCAATAGCGACCACGTCTAGGTCGCTACTAGCAACAGCTATTAAATAGGGACCGCGTTTAGGTCCCTATTGACAACGGCTATTGTTAATAGCGACTGCAATTAGGTCGCTACTAACAACAGCTATTCAATAGAGACCGCGTTCAGGTCCATATTAACAACGGTTAGTATCAATAGGGACCTAACTGCGGTCCCTATTGGTACTTACCGTTGCCAATAGGGACCGCCAAGTGCGGTCCCTATTGACTGTTAGTGGCCTATAAAAAGGCCACTCCCTTCTCCTCTAAAATTCATTCCATCCTTCACTAATCCTTAAGGTATGCACGTTTTTTTCCTTTATACTATCCCAGATATTTATTTTCAATGTAATTTGTTATTTAATTCTAACTTATGTTTATTTATTTGGTGATAGGTAATATTACACACACCGAGAGTAATCGTGGTGTACACAACATTCTTGCGGCGCGTTTTTTCACGCTTCATGAAGTACGTTGATCATTCTATTTAGCTCTTTAAAATTCTTGTTCTATTAATTGTAATTATTTGTTTTATATTTTAAAACTTATTAGATAAATAATGGATTATATAGTAGATAAATCTTGGATGTATGCTATGTATGATAGTGATGGTTGTTTGAGCGATAGATTTGTGTTTGGGGTTCGGGCTTTCATTGAATATGCTACGCAACAAGGTCCTAGATTCGTAGATCTACGGGGCGAAATTAGGTGTCCTTGCATGAAATGCAATAATATACGGTTTTTCGATAAAAAGGTTGTACGGGATCATCTTCATAAGTCGGGATTTACAAATGGATATTTAGAGTGGACTTTTCATGGGGAAACATCAATAGATAATATACCGTCGTATGTCTCCGATTCCCCCGGCTCGTCACACACCAAAATTCCCGACAACCCAGTATACGTTGATGTGTCGTTCGTAGACATGGTCGTGGATGCACGTGGAGGTCGATCATTTGAGGACGAGTCAACTAACGAGAACCAACCCGGAAGCACAGGCGTTCTACAAGTTGATGCACCAAGAAAATATACACATGTATCCGGATTCCAACTCGGGTGAAGACATAAGTATCCTTCAGTGGTTGTCGGAGTGGTTGGAGTACAAGACACAACACAAGGCTAGTACTATTTATTCTTATAAGGGTTTTAATTTGGCGAAGAGAGGTTTCACGCCTGAGGTGCGGAAGTTATTACCAAAGGACACGAAAGGGATCCGTAAAATGATGCAGTCAGAGTTAGGGTATGTTACGTATGATGTATGTCCAAAACAATGTTTCTTGTTCTACGGAGAGGAGACAAAGGACTACAATAAGTGCCCGATATGCCTCACAGGTAGATACGTGGATGGACTAAAATCAAAGGTAATTCTCAGCCAAATCATACATCTCATCCAGGGTCGCCAGTGGATCATCATCAACACCAACCCCACCCTCATCAACACCAACACCCTCCTCATCCTCACCGAGGTCCTCTGCCTCAACATCCATCAGACCAAGATCATCACCACTCTTCGACTCATCAGTATTAGTATCAAGATCATCAACATACTGGGTGGGGTTGGAAGTACCTGGAGCAAAAGGATATGGTCTCGGACGTATCGGCCTCGGAACCCGAAATGCGCCTCCGCTCCTAATAGCGTTCCCCATGAACAAGTCTGTCGGAAGCTCTCGCACTGGTCGGCCTGTCTCCGTCTACATGTCCTCTCTAAAATCCTGGAGCCAGGACAACATGGAGTCGACTCTCGGGTCCTGTGTCGTCCTCAACTCTCTGTTCTCCTCCTGGACCTGCCTGAACAACTCCCGCCTGTAGTCTGGCTCCCTCCCGACCTCCATGTCGAAGTCCTGTGGATCAGCATAGCTCGGTAAACCATGTGTCTTCCCCTTCTTGATCCTCCCTATCGCCTTCTTCCACGAATCGGCGTCCCATTCAGGCAAGTCCTTATCTTCCACTGCATCCGGATTTTTCTTCCTCAGTTCCCTCCTATAAGTCTTATGTTGAATTTTCAAAGATCATTAAAAAGAGAAATTAGTTCAAAGATCATTAAAAAATTAAATTAAAACAAAGATCATTAAAAACGAGTAGAAAATTTAAAACACTTACGTAAATAAGTCTGGTCGCCTCAGACTTCCACTCTCGCCTCAAGGGTACGGATGTACCTCTGCCAGTCCCCGCCACCCTCCTCGTATGTCCTGCCATATAAATCTCGTCGTGCCTGATAGGGTGGGTGCGGTTGGGCTGATTCCTCTCCTTCAAATTGTAAGTAATAGTTGGTTATAATCCTTTTTTTTAAATGTTAAAATTACATTTTTTTTTAAACAAATCAATAAACAATAATCTTAAAATTTAACTACAAATAAAATATATAAGTTTAACAAAACATACCAGTCGCCGCCGGATCTTCTCGTAGTCAATGGAACCACCGTAAAAGGTGGCAGGCGCATCGCCGTCCAACTTACCGCCTCGCCGAGCCTTCTTTCCTTTCACGGACTTCTTCTTAAACCCTTCCGTGTCCCAGTATTTTGCCGTCTGATCCTCCAAACTCTGGCTCATCCACGACGTCTTAGGCTTCCCTTGAAACTTCTCCTTGTTCTTGTTCTTCATGTACTGCTCATTCGCCTTGTTCATCATACGCTTATAAATCCCTCTCGCCTTCAACTGGTATGCCCTATGTACCTGATCCCTCTCTGACCGTCGGATCCCATAGGTATTCTACAAAAAAAAATATTAAACAATAAACTAATACACTAAATTAATAAACTAAATTAAACAATATTTTGAACCTCGAGTAAATTAATAAATATTAATAATTCATTAAAAACTCACCGTAAATCTCGAGTAAATCTCTCTTCGTACTTTCTCAGAAACCTTCAAGTAGGAGGGCCAAAACTCACTCATAAAATGTCGAATGAGTGAAGTGATCATCTTGGCAATCTCACGACCGGGGGGTTTAGAAAAACAACCCCTCTTCAACTCAATAAGTTGCTTCTTCTGCCCAGCCCTAACCGCCATAACCCCTACATTGGGTCCCCTACCCGGTCGAGTATCGGTCGATCATGGAGTATCGATCGACCTCTAGCTCGGTCCAGCTCTAGTGTCGGCTATAGGTGGTGAGGTGTGAAGTCTGCTAGACTCGACTGATGGGGGTACGTGAGTCCCAACTGAATATGAAGTATGTAGTCGTGCCACCTGGGATGCGGTGGACTCTGATGATCGGGGTCTAACACGCGCTCCGGGACGGCCGCCTCATCGTCTACAAATAACTGTCGATGTGGTGCAGGTGTCCTCGATGTAGATCCATCACCTGACCCAAGTAGCGGGACGGACGGCTCGGCTGGATGGCTCGGCCCTGCACCACGTCCCGATCGGACAATCCGTATAGGTCGGCAACTACCTCGACCCCCGCTACCACTACCACCACCATGCCCAACGCTACCACTGCCACCACCACTCCCGCTACCACTGCCACCACCACGTCCAACGCTACCAGTACCACCACCACGACCTCGACTTCCACTACCTCCAACACCTCCACGAGCAATACTACCACTACCTAAACCCGATACCACACCACGACCTCGATCTCCAGTACCGCTAGGGGTCTTACGTGACGACATGCGTAATATATAGATGTACTGTAAAAAAAATTATCAATTCAACATTTAAATATCAATCTACACTAATTAATATAATCTTACAAATTAACACTAATTAACAAATTTTACAAATATAATCTACAATAATTAATATTACACAAATTATAATCTACACTAATTACAAGTTTTACAAATTAAAATCTTACAAATATAGTCTACACTAATTAATATAATCTTACAATTTTTTTACTAATTAACAAATTTTACAAATTTTACAAATATAATCTACACTAATTAATATTACACTAATTATAATCTACATTAATTAGAAATTTTACAAATTATAATCTTACATATATAATATACACTAATTAATATAATCTTACAAATTAACACTAATTAACCAATTTTACAAATATAATATACACTAATTAATATTACACTAATTATAATCTAAACTAATTACGAATTTTACAAATTACAATCTTAAAAATATAATCTACACTAATCAATTAAATCTTACAATTTTTTTACTAAATTAGGATTTTAACACATCTAACAATATAATTAACGCTAAACAAATCTAACAATATAAACACTAATTAACAATAATTAATACTAAATTCGGATTATTAGCTAAATTAAACAATTCTAACAATATATTAACACTAATTAATACTAAATTCGGATTATAATATAAATTAAACAAATTTAACAATATTTAAAAACTAAATTCGGAATTTAATAAAAAATGAGTAAAAAAACAAAAACAAAAATAAAGATAGCCGGACCTTTACCGGCGGTGAGGAGGCGGCAGAACGACGGAGATGGAGGCGGAGAAAGAGTGATCGAACGACGGAGAAAGGGCGGAGAAACGGACGAAAATCGCCGGAGAAACGGAAGAAAATCGGCGAAAATGAGGAAGATTGGGTGTGGTGACTCAAATTGGGTCGCCAAATGGGACCTTGGGTCGCTGATTTCGGAGTTTTTTGGAGGGCGGGTCGGGTAAAGAGAGAAACGGGTGAAGATGGAGAGAAATAGGGAAATAAAAAAATTACTTATAGTTAAGAATCAGCGACTCAATTTGAGTCGCTGATAACTTCCGCCAAGATTAGGGCAATGGAGGCCCTAATTTTGGCCCACATTTTGGCCCAATTCGAGCCAAAATGTGTGGTCCAATACGCTAAAGGACTTCAGCGACTCAGTCTGAGTCGCTGAAAGTCCGTCAGGACAAACAGCGACTCAACTTGAGTCGCTGGAATTGAGTCGTTGTTTGTCCTCGTGACTTTCAGCGACTCAAGTTGAGTCGATATTGCCTTTAGAAGTCGCTGAAGGTTAGCGTCTCAACTTGAGTCGCTGTTGGGCGGTCCCTATTGACCGCCCAGTCTTGTAGTGGGAGTTTCGCAGGTGTGAGATCATAACTTCTCTCATGTTATAATTCTTATTCTATTTTAGATTAGAAATGTTTTTTTGATTTCCATCCGTGTCAACAATTAATTATTAAAAAAATCTCCCCTTGTTCCATATACTTTAGTCTCTCTTTTTTTGTGGAATTAAACTAAGAAATCCGTCTATTTATTATTCAAAAAACTACTTTATATTAGAAACATTATATCACGTATGGAGGTTCAAATTAAAGAATAAAATAATTTTGAGAACTCGCATGAATTGTTTTACAAGATAATTAATAAACATGGATTTCATTTGATAAACTTAGATCTCCACTTTTTGAATAAATCACCCTATTTTGAAACATCAAAATCTAATTCATTTAAGAAAGAATCGTGACAAAACCAATTGAGATTTTATGTTCATGTTACTTGCTATCATAAAATTAGAAGATCTTACTACATTCTAAGATTTAACAATCACATTAAATTCAATTTAATAGGTTTCTCCCCTGAGATACTATAAATTATGCGTTTTCCGTACAATTGATCAAGTTATCTCTCAATGACAAATCTCTCATCATTCTATTGCGTTCTCGTTGTCCTTCTTTTCACCTCATGTAAAATCCATCTTGCCGTGTATGTAATAAAATTATAAATATATCGAGAAAAGCTTTTTTTTGCTTCTAAGTTATAGTCCATTTACATATGAACTTATGAGAGTAATGCATGGAGCCCTCCACATGGTTTTTAAATATTTGCACGAAACCATATTGCGGTTCGAAAAATGTCAATCTGATTGGATTGAAAAATTATGCAGAAACTTCTTTTTTGGTTTCACTAGCTCTACACAAATCTCATCTACGTCCAATGCCTTTAGAGAATGACATCCACTTAATTTATGTGAGCATGAGCTTGAATTTTGTGTACATTTTCTCTTTAAAAGTCGATTGCACCCTTTAAATTAGCACCAAACCCCGTTATGGTTTGAAATATCATGCATGTAATCATCATTATAATTTATTTATTTTAGATAGTAGTTATGAGTTTTGTATCCCTTCTTAAAATCTAAAACATATTCAGTTAACATTTTTTTTTTGTAAGTTTATACATTTCAAATAATATTATTTTTGCAAAGTAAAGGTTATTTTATTATTTAACATCAAATGCATAACTTTAGTCAAAATTTGAAGTGATTTGTTTAAGCCACAAAGAAGTTTGAAAAACTGACCAAACCGCAAGAATATTTTGTGCACATTTTATCTGGCCAGGTGAGAATTTTAGACCAATTTCCCAAAATTATGGTATCACTCCATTTTTCTTTAGTTGAACTCAATATTATTATATTTCTGGAAGTTTATGTCATGCATTAATGATAAATCTAGATAAATTTCTCTTTTGCAAATCATTGAAACATAGAGCCAATTTCCATAGTTTCAGTTCACAAATTATTGTTAATCCCATAAATTAACAATATTATTATTCCCGAATTTCTTATCATTGTGTTACATATATATAACGTCATATATTATGAATGCAGCTTATAATGTGATGATAATTAAGGCAAGCTTTGAGGCTTTTTCTAAACCAATATTGTTAAAAGTGGAACCACAAGCTAAAAGGTGTCAAGAAGGATTAGGTCCTTGCAGCAAACTCAACCGCGATGACGCTTGTTGTCATAAACAATGCAACAATGACTATTCTCTGGCACATCCAAATGGATATTGTAACGATGTCCTTGGATTTCCTACTCCCATTTGTTTGTGCGAACATGATTGTACGGGGCAGCAAATTATAATTGTTGGGAACGTGCTGCACATAAACATGTGAATTTATAAATATAGACATGCACATAAACATGATTATATTTATAGAATCATAACAACATAAAATTAAACAATAACGTATATATAATTAAACAGATAATAGACAATAAGATAAAATTTGACTTCTCAGCAACTGTAGGAAAATCCCTGGAGTGGATTAGACGAGTCAGAAAAATCCCATTGAAGCATAGAACGAGTCGAAGGCTTAGCCCTCTCCCCTTAAGATCAATTTTTCCGGCTACCCTTCAAGCCCTCGGTGGGAAACAACCTCCCAAGGTACAACGTCCTCACACAATAAGGGACAATACTATCTTCTCAAATCGGACTCGAATAGTATTTGCAGAACTCAGAAAAAGAAAATGCTCATGCTATGAGTATGCTGAAAATATTTTTGGTTTTTGGATGTTTGGATTTTGGATGCTTTTCACAAGACTAGAGGGGCCCCTATTTATAGTTGAGAAAACATGAAACCACCACAATACATTAAGGGGATAATTTACTCTTGTCATTCAAACCATTTGAATTCATTCAAATGTTTTTGACCACATTAAGTGTGTGACTTAATTCACATATTCAAAATAAATATGAATATTTAACCATGAATTTTATTTATTTGATTAAATAAAATTCTATCACAATTTTGGGATAATCCCACTTGCTTCTCATTAAGCAAATTTTAATTCACACACAAAATATTTGGACTCAATTCCAAATATCTCCAACAATAATCACATAAGATGATTATTACTTAATAAAAGTTTGAGTTATCCTGAGATTATTAATATGTAATGCATTTTCAATAAGATTATAAAAGTTAGAAGCTTGTACCGTTTGATGGTGTTGTAATTGTTTTTTTGAATGTGTCCTTGAGAAAAAAAAAATCAAAACTAGCTCTATAATGATGCATTTTTTGTATTTATTTTAGTCCTATACTGATTTGGTTTTCAATTGAGTCCCATATTAATCATTCTTTATCAATTTAGGTACTTTAGGCAAAAATTGGGCTCTCATATTATATGTTTTATAATTTTGGTCTCGTATTGATCAATTTTTACATTTCAATACTGTGGTCCAGAATCCTTCTTTTTAAGTTTAAATTTGGCACCTTTTCACGTGTTCTATTTTTTGAGAACTTATTAATAATTCCCATCATGCACAAGTGCAAGCCTCAAATCTAATTTGATATTTTGTCAAAAAAAATATGAATTTGGTCTCTTTCATTGTAAAGGTTGGGTTTATTTTTTTCTTCTGCATTCGTTTAACCTTAAACCCAATTCTTGCAACCCAAAATCCAATTAGGTCATTTTGTCATTTTTCTTTTCAAATTAGTTCTATGTTTACGCGAATCGGATCACTTCGATTTAAACCAAGGTTATATGCTTACGAGAGACAAATTGGGTTTAGATCTTGCACGTGTGTAGTGGATATTATTTTGGGCTAATTTCAACCCGAAGTACCAAAAGTTAATGAAATTGATCAAGATGGAACTCAAAATGAAAAACGAATCATTAACCTTAAACTCAATTCTTCGAACCCTAAATCCAATTAGGTCATTTTGTTATTTTTCTTTTCAAATTAGTTTTATATTTACTCGAATTGGATCACTTCGATTTAAATCATGTTATATGCTTACGAGAGACAGATCGTGTGTAAATCTTGCACGTGTGAAGCGGATATTATTTTGGGCTAATTTCAACCCGAAGTACCAAAAGTTAATGAAATTGATCAAGATGGAACTCAAAATGAAAAACGAATCATTAACCTTAAACTCAATTCTTCGAACCCTAAATCCAATTAGGTCATTTTATTATTTTTCTTTTCAAATTAGTTTTATATTTACGCGAATTGGATCACTTCGATTTAAATCCGATTATATGCTTACGAGAGACAGATCGGGTGTAAATCTTGCACGTGTGAAGCGGATATTATTTTGGCTAATTTCAACCCGAAGTACCAAAAGTTAATGAAATTGATGAAGATGGAACTCAAATTGAAAAACGAATCATCACCTAACTAAATTATTAAAAAAAAATATATGACATAAAGATAAAATAAAACGTACAATAAAAATTCTCCCGGAGCAAAATTCCGGCGGCAAACTCCGCCGCGAAAAAACAAAATGGACGCCGCAGAATCCTTTCTCTCCATCTCACCACCTCCGCCACCTCCTTCCTACTCCACTCCACAAACTCACTTCTACCTCGCCGTCGACCGGCCCCAATTCAAATTACAAACCCTAATCGACCTACTAACCATGGCCGGCCGCCGCCCATTCCTCCCCATAATCGTGTGCTGCAGCACGCGCGACGAACTCGACGCCGTATGCTCGAATCTCGCCAACTTATCCTCTCACATTTCAGTTTCGTCGTTGTACAGTGACCTTACCGAGGCGGAGAGGTTTCGGATTTTGGATGATTTCCGGCGGAGTACCGTGAAGTGGAACAGGTTGGGGAAGGAGGAGATTGAGGAAGGCGAGGATCAGAAATCGAGTGTCGTTGTGGTTACGGATGCTTGTTTGCCGCTCGTTGGCACTGCGGGAGAGTCGAGTGTTGTGGCTCGGATTTTGATTAATTACGAGCTGCCAACGAAGAAGGTGTGAGTTTTTGTGTTTGGATTTTGCTGCATTGGTGATTTTGGTATTAACGTTTCGACGTGATTCATTTATGGTTCATATAGCGTATCCCAATTTATTGGTGATTTTGGTATTGTTTTGTTGTTTAAAGGCATGTAGTGGAATTCGATTTCGTTTACCAAGGGTAGCAGGTTGATTTGTTAACTTGATTGATTTGCTAAGATTGTTGCTTGTTTGGGTATGAGGATCACTTAATCTAGTGAAGAAATGAAGTATTGGACGACCTTAGTAAAGTTGTCGGGGGTTCGATAAGCACATGACCGGAAATGTGAGTCTAAAGGATACGAAAAGAGGTAGAAGCAAGAGTGAACGATGGAACTTTTTTCCAGGTCGAATCTGGAGTAGTCGTTCTTGGTTTCTTCCATAGGTTGGAGTTTCACTGTCAATAGATTATGTTGAAATAGAGTTTACTTTCGACTTCCTTTATTGATATAGTGAATTCTCGATAAAGAATGTGCATTGTCGATACACTTCTCAAATATTTCGTAGGAAATGGTACTGTTATACCTTATGTTTTGGTAATTCGAGGAAACTTTGCTGTTAGTGTATAGGAGCCATGTGACATCTAATGTGTTAGTTATGGATTAATGAAGATTTTTATTCCACATAAACATTGTTCTACGATATTGTTACTTTGTCAGTTTATAATGTTCTTCAGCTTTTTGATAAGTCTCTCAACATTGGATATTGTTTTGTACAGGAGACGTATATGAGGCGCATGGCGACATGTTTGTCACCAGGTATATTTTCAATTCTACTTCCGTGAGAATCTGGCTTTTTGAGAATGTAGCCGAGTGAAAAAAAAAAAATTAAAGCAACGATACGAGTCTGTTCTTTTTTTCCTTTCCTTGGATAATCGCAAAGGAGGGAAGTTGTTTTATTTGATCAATTCCTGTCTTTTCGTTACTCCTTCATAACTTGGTTCTCAAACTTCGTCTTGACTTAATTTTGTTGTTTCATTTTCTGAACATATAAAGATGGGATAGTGATCAACATGGTTGTTGGGGGAGAGGTGGTGATTCTTAAAAGCCTTGAAGAGAGTAGCGGCCTGGTCATAGCCGAAATGCCTATACATGTAACCTCTTCACTTCTTTATGTAAATTCTAGCACAGAACCATATTACCCTTCTCGTTCGTAAAAATATGTATTGCATTGAGATAACGAATATCACTGCTTACCTGTTTGTCACTTTGATATCATCAGTCAAGTATGAGTAAAAATTCATCTTTGTTTCAGGCCTGAACTTGACATTACAGTTTTTCCGTATTGCAGATCTTCGAGATATTGTAAGATTGTTATACCTCTTGGAGGGCGAGGAAACGTTAGCGGCACTTAGTTCAAAGTAGCTTTCGTTCGTGGTAGTATTGAATTGTAATATACCATCTTTTAGCATTCTTTGACTAATTAAACAGCAATTTCAAGTTGTATCCTTCACCTCCAGTGTAATAGAAACATTAGGAGTTTCTCTTCTGTTTTTGCCTACTTTTTTTTCTTTCAAAGTTGGTGAATGGTTGCGAGCTAAGACTTCATTTTGTTGCCAAAGGGTACTTTGAGCTTTGAGCTTTCAGTTTCAATCAAACCAATTGGAACTCGTCAATACGGCCCAATTTCAAGACAATTCTTCAAACTTGAAGAAGGCTGGCCTAACATAATCTTTCTTCTATTGTCCATCATTGGAAACAGAAAAACTACAAATCGCCAAAGGTTACAAATTATAGTGAATATACATGCTAGATCCCTTCTAAACAGGTAACAATCATAAGTAGAGACAAAGAAACAGTTAGGTCATGTCTTTTCTATTCTATTTTTAAGCAAACTATGATTTTACACACCAGAACAAAGTATTACCATGGAGCAATTACCTCTTCTTGGAATTTGAGCTCATAGTTTTCTGCGTTCGTCTTCAAATTATCTATGTCTGTATCATATTTTGCACGTAATTCTTTCAGTTCCACAAGCTTGGCTTCGAGAGATAGAATCTCATCTTCAATGCAACTTCTCTCTGCCTTGGCATCCCAGTACCTTCTTGTGTCCAGAGCATCTTCGCAGTCAAAGGCCAGATTCAGCAGCCGTTTCAGACGAGCTCGTAGAAATCCCACATTTAAGCCCAGAAGCTCGAAAGACCTCAGCGACTTTTCCCATACTTCAAATTCTTTTCTCGAGGTAGCAAGAGTACAGCCTCGTATACCATCTGCAGTGCTGACAGTTTCAAAAATCACACCAGCAGCTAACTTAGAGTAGAGGCCTGGGAGAAGGCGCTCATGAAGAAAAGCTTTTTTACTGCAGCAGAGTTCATAGTATTTTCGACGAATGTTTTCAGGGATCTCAGAGTCAATGCACACTCCATTAACGACAATTTGGAATTCCTCAAAGCTACTAACTTCGCTAAAATTAATGGAACCTCCAGAGAACTTGGAAGAGTTGTGTACTTCAGAAGCTACCTCCCCGCTATCATTTCCAGACAGCTCCTCTTTGTGACTAAGTTGGGGACCAGATGGCCCTCCATTCTCTTTCTTTTTCTCCACAATCGCCAATGGAAGAGATTTTGGGCGTCTTTTCCTCTTGCTTTGTCCATCCATAGCTCCCTCTGTGTGGCAGTTCCAAGTAATTTTAATATTAGTCCGAAAACCAAAAAAGGGTAAAATGTTTGCTTACATGAGAAAGCACCGCATATAATTAAAGCCAGAACACAACTCGGAAAATGGACTGACAACAAAACAGACCTGCGTCACTCTGCTTTGTTTGAGAATCCAGAATTAGAAGGCTTAGAGCACCATCTACCTCAGTCAAATCATTTGCCCTTACTATGTAGACCTACAAAATGAGCATACAAATTAAGGAGGGACTACACTATCTAAAGAGTATCACCACTACCAAAGTAATATACTACAACTTGAATTCAATGGCACCTGTTAGTGAGCAAAATTTTAATTAAAAGAAGATGCCTACTACACAGCACACTTAATGATCTTCAATAATGCTACACAGCAGTTCATAATTACAAAGGAACATAAAAAACCTCCACGTAACAAGGAATCCAGGATTGGCTCTATATGAACCAAACAACAATCATGTGAAGTCAAAATACATAATTACAAATGTACACGACGTAACAAAGATAACAGAGGGTTTTAGGCTCAGTATATAGTATTATAACATGATTTTCTCTTCTAAAAAATGGCGTAGTGCCAACAAAAGAAGCAGAAACGCCTACATTCCAAAGCAACAATGCTATGTTTAATATTGTCGATCCACCAGAGTTCATTTTCGGGGAATTACTATGAAAATGATAGCCGGTAATGTCATAACACTATGTTCCCACGCAACTCGTTTTCTTTGATGAAGCTCAGAGGCTGGCAATTTCCACATTCTTCCACCCTCTTTGCTATTGCTTGTGTAATGCCTCTCATCATACATACTATCGCTAACTAAAGTATGGATTGATCCCTCCAGTAATACGACACATCATTATTCTTGGACACAACAAAAATATAATGTATTTTCAGGACATATAACTATCAAGTGAACGTCAGACAAGGTTTTATTTAATCAACTGCCAATAAAACACATCATAGAGCATCACCTTAAATCTGCAAGGTCCAATTAGTTGGAATACGAGAACATCTCCTTCAAGCAACTTGTTTCCAGTAACAAACTTTCTCCATCCGGCACTTAGTCCAGTCTTTTGCGCAATGTACTTAATTGGAAACTCTTCACCACTCTCATTTTCAAGAACAGCTGTAGTGTCCTTGGTTGGTAAATGTGCCTTGCAGAAGGGCACTGGAAGACCCTGCAAAAAAGCGGAAGATGAAAACATATCCAACAAACTATATGTAAGTAAATTCTACGAGGGTATAATAAAGTCCTTCCAGACAAATGAATACCATCCAGAAACAACTGCCAACATGCGATCTGACTAAGACTTTGAGAAAGTGAGGCTGGTCATCGCCCAAACTCGATTCAAACTCCTCTGCTCTAATCAAAGTAGGCGACTTTACTGGGGCAGTACTGTTTGATCCACCAACAGTGGCCTCTCCGTTGCTGTTTGCCAATGTTCCTCCACTTTCAAGCATCCCCTGCACAAGAAAACTTCACATCGATTAGTTAAGTCCAGATATTATTGAATAGCACTCATATAATTCATTTTCAGCCGACAAAAGTAGGACCTTATATGGACCATTTTACCCATCGATGCTTGAAAACAAACAGTGACTCTTTTAATCAATTCATGCCACCCGAGTAACATGCAAAATCCTTCTCAGTCAAAAAAAAATGAATGAACAAGTAGCTCTACTGCATTCTTTTCAATATTCGTTTCACCATGTCGTAGAGAGGCATAGAAGCTAGACTACCGTAAAAAGACAGTACCAACGAAAGCCCCTATACATGATAACACGGAACTGAAGCTCATACAAAAAGTACAAAAGATTAAACAAATATGATTCTATTTTATTTTTCTAACAAATCTTCTCCCAAGATTGCATAAGAAAGTAAAACACAGTATCCCCTAACTCAACTATCCATGACAGTGAATAACTATCAGCACATACAGAAAGTCGAGGAACGGAAAACTCCGCCCAACTCCACAATGCAAGATAACCCACCCACCCACACACACACACACACACACTGCAACTCGCTTGTGCAAATCGATTCTTGGCTCGTCTTATCTAATTCTCGTCTCGTCTAAAAGTTCAAAACTTGTACAAAAGAATCAACACCTATACTTAATCTTTACACTTCCCAACACATCATTCTTCCAAATTGCACAGAAACAACAACAACAACAACAACAACAAAAGAAAAAGAAACACTAACAACATTCTTAGATTTGGAAAAAGCAGGGGTGTTGTTCTTCTTCCGCCTATAAATGGGAGAAACCTCGTCAATCAGCTCCTTTGGCTTCCTTTTCCTCTTGCCCTAACACACAAATAAACAGATCTGACATCAATTCACTAAAAAAAACAAAATCAAGAACACAAATTACCCAAAAAAGAAAGAACTTACTAAAAGAAGAAGGGGTTGTGAATCAGCTGAAACTCGCGGCGAATTTTTGCCGTCTTTTGGTGAAATTGGAATCTCTGTGGCTTCGTCTTTCATGGGTTGTTCCTCGTTATTGCGGATTTCTTGATTTTGGTGAACTATTTTGAGCTTCATTGTTGTTGTTGGTGTTGTTGAATGAGAATATGGTGAGACTGATAGAAAGGGAATAAATAATAGATGAGGTAAAAGATACTTCAAAGTTCAAACTCACTTCTTTTCTTTTATTTTCTTTTCTTTTATGCCAACTTAAAAGGCCTAAATTTTATATAAAAAAAAATTCGACCCTTTCTTATAAAATCTTGTGTAATGTAATTTATCCAAAACAAATAAACTTGTTCCAAAAGAAATATTGTATATTGTTGACGAGTACAATAAATAAAACTTCTACGTTGGAGTTCTTTTGATAAGGTCACACACAATGTACTTCGACTTAAATTATGATTCGATGCTTCACGAACTTTACTTGATCAAGCTACTAGATGCACCTGCACTACATAGTAGCTATTTGGAATTTGTAAGAAGTTCGTACTTCGAAACAAATAAAATCATTTTCTTCTTGATGAAATCCAGTTCCTTAAGTTATTCGATTGGAGTTTATCGATCTGAATGATGCTTGCTTAAAAGAATACCTAGCGAACTATAGAATAGTAATCCCCTAGAATAGTCACCTCAATGTCGACTCATCACATCCTGGGGTTGATGAAGGTCCCAAGGGTTCAGTTGTTCGCCTATTTAAGTGGTACGTGAATTGGGTTTAGAACGTATCACTTTTTCTGTCGCTGAAATCCAAAATTAAGAGAGCGTCAAAGCAGAGCACAGTAGGTTGTCGCATGCGTGATCTATAGATCGAGTGCATGGGTTGGTGGTAGTAGTGAACGACCTATATTTTCCTTCAAATGAGAGTATATTTTGGCCCGACTATTTTTGATTCGAGTATAATCGTGAATTACAAAGATTATACTAAATTTTATAAGTATTGTAGACGTTCGTTCATAATCGTATTGTAGGTGAACTCTTAGAACTATCAACCACATATGAAAATCGCCCTAATGATTTCATGAAGTAGAACAACCTTATCTTTGCAAATGGAGGTCGACCTTAGTATTCAATCTCATAATTGCTAATTTTCAATTTTTATTTTTATTTTTACTTATTTAAATATTACCAGATCAACTTCACTAATCAGTACACAATCATTTCAAAAAAGTTACTATTAAAAAAACACAATCAAGAAAAAAGATTTATTATTAGAAAACATAAATAAATAAATAAATAAAACACGATTGAATAGGGGAAAAAAAAAGAATATCGGTGGTGTTGAACGGCGCAGTCAGATAAAGGATAAGAGAGAGAGAGAGAGAGAGAGAGAGAGAATGGCGGCGGGAAGCTCAATTCAGTCCCGTTTAATGGCCTCCGCCTTTCTTCCATCGAACTCTGCTACTTCACTTCACCGAATATTTGGATTCACTCCAGGTAAATTTATGTGACCTGCCACTGACTTTTTTTCATAAATTAAGTCAAGTTACTTAAAAAGGTGTCATTTTTATTGAAGTGAAGAGTGTTTGAATCATGGGTTTGTGCTTAGGAGTCAAAAGTTTTGGTCTTTATCAACTTTTCTTGGTAGATTTTATTACAGCCGTGGATCAAAGTTTCGTTTCTAGAATATGTTTCGGTTTACTAAATATGAGACTCTATTCGCGATGTTTCGAGATTCGTAAGACTTGTAGTTGCAAATAACTCGGAAAGTAAGTAAGTACTTGTGTGTTTAATTTCGATAGAGAAAAAGGAAAAACTAGAACCTTTGAGCCGTGCACTACACTACTACTGTCTAAAAATTATGGACACGAGAAAATCGACTATGTGATTATAAGTTATGACGTGTTTCTAGAAGAATACATTTGGAATTTGATTAGTGTAACTGAGCTTTTATTACTGCATTGCTTGACTGATTTTTTGCTGTGTTGTAATCTATTCTAATACATTTGTCACTACTTGGAATTTCGAGTACTACGTCTGATCCTTGGTTGACATGTCGTTATCAGGGTCAAACTGTCCCTTGAGAGGGCTGATTTTGCTTAAGAATGTCTTATGATAGTTGTTACCAATGGATTAAAGTTTCGGTTTCGGAGTAGGTTTCGGTCAGCTGAAAAATAGAAACGTTTCGTAATATTTCGAGAACTTTTTGGCATATTTCTAAGAATTCGTAAAAATTGTGGTCATAGCTAACATGGAAAGTACATATAGTTTTCGTTTCGATAGCGTTAAAAACGGAAACATTTCGGTACTTTTCGAGGAAACGCTTGGAAATTTTGATCTATATATGCTACTTGTTTTCTGGATAGTGAGAATGTATGTCGTGATGCAAGAATGAGAGCACCCTCTATTTGTTATTGAATATATCCATTATATTGACCAATTTCGTGCTCTTACTGTAATACTTTTTCTAAAACAGGGAAACATCGACTGTCCATGCAAATGTCAAGAACGTTTTCTGGATTAACAAACATGTTATTCAACAAAAGGTATGGCGTGAGTGTGAAAAATAATGTGTTGTATTGAGTGCATTTCCTCTATTCATGAGCGCGAGTTTTGTTGTTTAGTACTCCTTATTTTGTGCACTTCGATTTCGTGAATGTGGTTATCAGGATTATCAACGTAAAATCTCTTTATCGAATTGTGGGTCGATGTGAATCATAATAGGCTGTTGTAATGCTACATGTTCATATTGCATCGTATTTGTCTTTTCTTGAAAGCTCTTATTCGTTGGAGCTGTGTTTTGCTTTAGAGCTGATAACAAACAAACTCTATGAACCCGATGTGGCTGATTTTATATTTCCCTTGCTAGCAGTACAGAATCCATAAATAGTAAACGGGAACCACTAAAGCCCGGGAAACTATCTCCTACTAGGCCAGTCCCTGACCACATACTAAAGCCTCCTTATGTTAAATCTAAGAAACCACCCGGCATTTCAACTGGAGCGGAAGTGCATGATGGGAAGGGAATAGAGTGCATGAGAGCCTCAGGGAAGCTTGCTGCCCAGGTTCTTCAGTATGCCGGGACTTTAGTGAAGGTAAATTTCTGATCAGTTTCCTAATTCTATCTGTGTAAATATGGTTTTTCTCATTATTTCAGTTGTAAATTGAGTTGCTACTGTTATTCCTTGTTAATGTGTATTCACATTTTTGGGAAGAGCTGCATCTATCGCTATCCTCGTTTTTCTGTTTGATCAGTTGTGTTATATATTAGTTTAAATTCCTGGTTGCCGGTAATGTGTTGCTTGTGCTGATTCTTTTGTAGTATATGCTAAGTATTAGGTTCTGTTAAGTGTTATCTAAGTATATGTCGTGATGTAGTTTATGCTAAGTGTTAAGTTCTTCTAACAGTTGAGCCAATGTGTAATTGTTGTATATACCGCACGGATTGTATCTTAAGTATTCCAATCTCGAGATTTCAAGAATTTAACTGCATGGTAGCAGTGCATATGTTATGATCATTTGATTTAACTTGTGCATCAAACTCCATCTAAATTTGTTGCTATTCTTGCCAGCCAGGCATCACAACAGATGAAATTGACCAAGCAGTTCATCAAATGATCATTGACAATGGAGCATATCCATCTCCTCTTGGATACGGTGGTTTTCCGAAGAGTGTATGCACTTCAGTGAATGAATGCATTTGTCATGGGATCCCAGATTCACGTGCCCTTCAGGTTAGTAAACCATTCCTACCATAATATTATTATAGTCGAACATATTATATTTATATATGCATAGTTTCACAACTTTAAAATAATTGGTTAATGGCTTGCAGGATGGTGACATTGTCAATATTGACGTGACAGTTTATCTCAATGTAAGAAAATCTCCTGACTCCCGATTCTCACTTCCCTGGTTTCAGCATTTCCCCCATTTGTTATATATTTTATTTGATTTTGAATCTTGTGTTTAAGTAAAGCATCCTGCTGAAGTGTTTCTCGTGCTGTGCGGTTGATTTATGTTCATCGGAGGATCAAGTAAAAGCCGAAAAAGCTTATTTTTCATTACGGATATCATGGATCTGAATCGCCAAAGCATTTTTTAATCTCGGTGTGAAATGTTCCAGGCAATTTCCTTTGTTACGTGACCAAAGATTGCAATCTCTCTTATGTAGGATATAACATTCATTTTTGTTACTTAGCCTTTCTACAAGGTTGATTACTAAAAGAATTAGCCATTTGATATATTACTTCTAAATAATTTCTTAAGATTTCCTAGTGAACAGCCATCTATAGCTTATTTAATATGTTCCTAAAGGTTTTTGAATGAATGTATTTATGGATTTTACTTGCTCAAATTACTTTTAAATTCAGGGTTATCATGGCGATACATCTGCAACATATTTCGTTGGGGAGGTTGATGAGGAAGCCAGAAACTTAGTAAAGGTATGGTCTTCTAGTAGGTGCATTTCTTTCTTTCTTATTCCATTGTTTTGGGCTTTGTATCCAAAGACCTCCAAAAATATACATTTTTATTGCTTATAGAAGAAATATATTTTCACCGGGCTTGAATCAGTCCATTGTTATGCGGAAGTAGGAAGTTGATGATTCAAAGTATACCTGACCTGAATACGTGGAAAGCTTCTCTATCTCTATCTTAAGAATAATGTTTGTTTGGTTTTAGGTAACGAAAGAATGTCTTGATAAGGCAATATCCATATGTGCACCTGGTGTGGAGTATAACAAAATCGGCAAGACAATACAGTAAGATATCTATCTGTACATTTCGTCCTCCTATATTATTGCCTTCGTGTGATTCTCGTTCAGTTTGTTTTTTTGCGGTGATTGCGGTGCCATGATCTCTGATCAAATTCAGCTGGCCTCAAGGTTCAGATACTGCAAAGACATATAAATTAAATGATAGATTGACCCCTGCTAACAAAAAACCAAGACCAGTTGGCTCCGAAGTTCATAACATCAACATTCAAGTATCCAGAAAATTTACGTGGGCATGCAGAGGCATACATATATATGCATAAAATCATGCATTTTTGATTTATGCTTGAATTGATGTATAGTTCATCGTGCATTCATCTCAAAACAGTTGCCTAAAAACACTTATCTATTTGAAACATAGATCAACAGATATCCATCTCCCTTTGTTTGCAGCTCATCAGGAGAATTTAATCCTAACACTGATGTTCTTCTTAAAGTGACCATGCAGATAAACACCGATATGGAGTTGTCCAGCAATTCGTTGGCCATGGAGTTGGACGAGTTTTCCATAGTGATCCAGTGGTTCTACATTACAGTAATTTTGTTAACTTTACTCATTATATATATGCAATACTTGCAATCAGTTGGAGGCTGTTTGTATTATAATATTTAGACTTGCTTTGCACCAACTTGCTCAGTAATTCTTTCTAGAGTAGCGTACTTGCGTGTTTCATACTTGTGTTCCCTAAATTAATGATTTTTCTTTTGTTAGGGAATAATGGTCGTGGCCGAATGCTGCTCAACCAAACCTTCACTATCGGTAATAAACCAATATCTGTTCTCTGGTCCACAAAGTTTGTTAACAGTCAATTAAACGCATGAAATGTCTCTACTGCTTATATTCAACAGTCAGTAACATTAGGTACATTAAAGATGCATTAATGATTTTAGAACTTTCATCAGCGATTGTTCGTTAAGCCTAGTAGATCTGTCTTGATGTTTCTCAAGTAGATTTCAAAAATTCCCCGTTATTTGTATTACTTGGTAAATACTCTTATTCAATGTTTTTTGGCATATAACCGAATCTAAAGAATTGCAAATATTTGATTGCATAAATTTTTGATGATGTTCATGGAAAAATGTTTTGATTTCAATGTGTATTGAACCTACATCATGAACGATCATTATCGACTTATAGTTGTGTTGCATCATTTATTTGCAGAACCAATGCTGACAATGGGAAGTATCAACCCGATTATGTGGAACGATGATTGGACCGTTGTTACTGAAGACGGGAGCCTGTCTGCTCAATTTGAACACACCATTTTAATCACTAAAGATGGTGCAGAGATACTGACTCAGTGCTAGTTGTGTGCCGGCTCTGGAATCGACGCGGAATTGGCAGTGGAAAGTGGAGGATGGTACACCATATGTGTTCATTTTGATTGCCCATATCAGATTGAAGTTTGACCAGTAGGAAGATATATCACTGTCTTTCATTGGTAAAATTGGAAAGGGATACTCATTCAGTTAAGATTATTTGAATGTTCTTGAATTACAATGTATGTGTGTCTGATTGTTCAAGTATAACTGTAAATTAATTTATTGGACACAGAAATAAATTACTATCTTTTGCTATACTATCATTAGACAGGGAAGTATCATTGTCATAAGCTGTGACATATTCATTCCATTTACTTTTAGTTGATTGAATCAATTTTCTTATGTACTTGTTACAAGGCAACCACACTTTTGCGGGAAGTACACACAAAATTTATTATTATTTGTCAAATTGTGATGCGGCCTACTATGTTATTATTATACACACAATAATGTTAGGGTCCGTTTGGTTTGTCATTATCAGGCCTATACGGCCCATTAATCCGGATTGAACAGTTGGGCTTGCTGCTTTGGTTGGACATTTAAATACCCGGTTCAGCCCGCCTTAATATGACTGACCCGGATTTTAGTATGGAATATTATAGGGCCATCACCCCCTCGTTTTAGCAAAGTGGCTTCTACAGTTAATTGCGGCGCCATGTAAAATGACCAATATGCCCCTTACTCCACGTGTAAAGCTAGTGGCTGAAAGAAGTCGACTTTCACTCTCATTTCCCCCCAACTCCGAGCAGTGCCCGTAACCCTAATCCATTTTGCGCCGCCATTGTTTCTCTCATTTCCATCCAGATTCATCGTCTCCTCAGGCATAATCCATTGAAATTTGTATGTTTTATTAGTTTTCATTAACGCTTTTGTATCTCTCACTGATTTAGAACTCTATTTCACCTTTTTCTCCACGAATCATTGCCTTTCGAGCAGTGCCCGTAACCCTAATCCGATTTGCGCAGTCATTGTTTCTCTCAGTTGAAGCCAGATTCATCGTCTCCTCAGGTATATACCATTGAAATTTGTATGTTTTAGTAGTTTTCGTTAACGCTTTTGTATCTGTTACTGATTTCGACCTCTATTTCACCTTTTTTGGCACGAATCATTGGCTTTCGATATTATGAACTTTCGCGACATAATCGTGTGGGCATCTTATTTTCTTGATGGTAATTATCCTTTCCTTGTTATTTACCTATTTTTATTGTAATAATAACCTTGTGTGTTTGTTCATGCTCCTGATTGTGCGTTTATTTTTTTCGTACACTGCAGATAGGTTTTTTGAACGAGGTTGGATTTGGGTTGGGATACTTTTCCAGTAAGCAAGGTGCATTTTCTTCTTATTCGATCGACTTTTTTAATTACTTTTTATTGGGTGGAAATTGAAATCTCATTGCCATTTTATCGCTTTCATGTCATTCCTAATTGGATGGCCCCTGAGCTTCTCAATACAACAACTGCCAATCACTTCTAATCATGTAATCTCCTATATTGCAGGTTAGCATTTTATCATTGTTTACTTTTTAATATGTTGTATGACTATATTAATAGGCATTTATATGGAAGTTAACAACTTGTCAATATGTTGTATGAGTATATTTAGACATCTGTTGATTTGTGTGATCTGTTTGATTACGTGATGTAATCTATTACTAAATTCCAACAAATTGTGATTCCAATGAATTTTTTTTAGTCGGGATAGCTAATAATTATGTTTCACCAATTGATCACCTTGTTTCTGTCTTTGTGATGCAATATATGCCTTGTTTGACGCTTTTGACGATTTTCTCGTTACCAAGTAACTTGTTGTTGTTAGGATGGATTGGACAACACATGCCATGATACTAGCTGGTATCCAAATAATTTTGCATCGTCGGCGTCTGGTTTTGCTGTTGTTAAACTACCTTATGGCGCGGAGAAATCAATCACGTCACACTAAGCGTAAAAGGGGATACACTTACAGCATGCTTGCTCGATTACCCAAACAAGTTGACCATATGCATGACCTAGTTCACATTAACGACCAGGATTGCATAGACATTTTGCGGATGGATAGAAATAGTTTCCATAAATTGTGTTATCTTTTAGAGCATGGGGGTGGGTTAAGAAGCTCGCGATACGTTAATGTCCAGGAGATGACTGCACTTTTTTTACAAACCCTTTCCCACCATCATAAAAATAGAGTCATTCGTTTTGATTTCAAACGCTCGGGTCAAACTATTAGTCATTACTTCCATAAGACCATGGAGGCACTTTTCAATGTAAATGAGCATCTCTTCGTTACTCCAGTGCCCATAACTTCGAATTGCATCGATGAACGTTGGAAATCTTTTCCGATAAGCAACAAAAACTCTTATAAATCGATTTATAATATTTTGATATCCTATACACATGTACCTAATAATCTGATTAATTCATTTTCAAATTAATATAGGGTTGTCTTGGTGCACTAGATGGTACCCACGTTAGGCTACGCGTCCCAATGAAAGATAAAGAACGATACCGTGGCAGGAAAGGAATAGTAACAACCAATGTCTTAGGTGTATGTGACATTAATAAAAACTTTGTTTATGTCCTAGCTGGTTGGGAAGGGCCTGTACCGGACAGCCTCATACTTCTAGAGGCACTAGTGAGAGAAGACCCCCTAAAGGTGCCACCTGGTTAGTATAACTCCTATTGGTTAGGTTATTGTTTTACCAAATATATATTAAGAACTAAAATACTAATATATATGCCACAGGGAACTACTATCTATGTGGCCTGGGTTATATGAATGGGGATGGCTTTTTGACACCATACAAGGGGAGGAGATATCATCTCAATGAGTGGGGTCCTACTAGAAACAGGCCCCAAGATCGCGGAGAATTTTTCAATATAAAGCACAGTAGAGCCCGTAATGTGATTGAGTGTGCATTTGGTTTGCTTAAAGCTAGATGGCCTACCCAACTCATTTCTCCGTTCAGACCAAGTGTGATATTGTCGTTGCATCTGCGTTGTTACACAATTTCATCCGTTTAAATATGGATGTAGATCCCTTGGAAGCTAATGGTGTGGTCTTGCCGACTGAGCCACCTGATGATACCGAGTACATCGACTCAATTTCAACAACCCCGACATGGAGTGCTAAGCGTGATGCTATGGCTGGACAGATGTTCAACAACTGGCGTTTCCGCCGTTGATTTCACCGTTTTGTTACTTCTTATTATCTATTGCTCAGAACCTCTTATTCTCTATTGCTAAAAACATTGTAGTAATCTGGATAATTTTATTCCTCTTTTTAGAATGATTATATGTAATGGATACTAATTTACTAAACATCAACAATGACTTCTCGAATCTTATTGTGTTTGATATACATGTCTACTATTTATTTGCTTCAATTAAGGCATATGTGGTTTGATTTTGCGTTTTTAGATAATATGTAGTGGCTGGTTGACATGCAGATTTGTTCCTTGTATTATTGTAACACATTATCTCTTGCGGTGTGCTTCCCTTGCTTCATTCTGTGATAATTACTTCAATCATTGTTCATTTCTGTTGGTATTGTAGAGTATTCATGGACTCCACAGAAAGTAGCAGACGTTCCACCGTTGAAACATCTCAAAAAGGTGGAACCCGTAAGACATGGACCAAACACGAAGAGGATGCACTAGTTAATGTAGTCAAGGATCTCATTGTTGAAGGATGGCAATCTGGAAACGGTTGGCGCCCGGGTTTTAATTCCCAAGTAGCCAAACGTATTGTTGCTCTACTACCAAATAGCGATGTTCGTGGAGATCCACATGTTATTTCGAAGATGCAAGCATGGGGTAGGGATTATCGCTCATTGGCAAAGTTGTTCGGTCGTAGCGGTAACAATGCAATAGCGCTAGACCCAAATGATTACTCTATAACAATTGTGGACACGTAAATATGGGAATCAGCTGTTAAGGTACTTGTTATTACTAGATAACAACCAACAATTATTTCTTTCACTACCAGATAGGGAAATTGCAGATTATCTTCTGTTTATTAATATTAACTGCATGTATTCTTTATTTAGGTGAACCCCGACCTACTCAAAATGCAAACAAAATCATTTCCCTACTATGAGGATTGGGAGATTATATTTGGGAATAGTCGTGGTACAGGGGACTTTGCCGTTGACTTTGGGTCTGCGCGTCGTCGAGCACAAAAGAAGAAGGATCAGCTCCCGATGCCCCCACAATCTGTCCCACACCACACTCCTTCTCCAGAAGAATATGTAACTGCGGATAATGTTGATGGCGACGCTACATCAACGACACCAAGCTCTAATGGAACTGGACCTTGGAAAAGTTCAGGTATTAAAAAAAGGAAGGTTCCCGATTCTGGAGTTGATGAAAATATTGTCAATTCTATATCTACCGCTTTGGCCAATAGTGATATTGCAATGGCTGAACTCTCAAATGCCATTCGATCAATTAAGGATGTTGATCCAATGGTCAACAAGGTTTTTGAGGCGCTTCGTATGTTGCCTGACTTTAGTATTACTGCCAGAATCTGAGCGGCTAAAAAAATTATCACTACTCAAATGCGAGTGGCCTTGTTTTTTAGCATGGACGAGGAGGAGAAGTGTGAGTTCATACGCTCTATTCTCGCAGAGTAAAGGTGTATTCTTTTGTGAACGAAGTAACGCTTAAAATAGGACGCTCATTTTGGTAACGTCTAAGACATCATTTTGTCAACTTGGGGCTTCTCGCCTCAAACTATAAGTTACATTGTTAACTAATTTGTCTACTTTTGTAATATCGTACCTTTATATGCTGAAGCGTCTACTTGATTAGGCTCACTTAGATCATGTTGTGTGTGTTTTTATTTGGTGAAAACTATTCGTTATGTTGCTTACCTCTTATAGAGGATCAAGTGGGGTATTTATTTTTGGGGCAATCATTTCATGTTCCTGTAAGGTTGGTTCAGACATAATTATGAAGTGTTAATGCCATTGTCTTATTCAAAATTAGTGTTGGATGGTATTAACGTTGAAATTGCTTATGAAAGACACATTACACATTATTTTAACTGGTTCTAATACATTTTCACGAAACCAACAACTAATATGAAGTCGCCTAGTAAAATGACTTCACTATGATACAGATGATGATACACAAAAGTTATGGTTATAATACATTTTCCATGAAAATAGGCGCAAACCATCGTGTTCGAACGTTGAAAATATACACGACGCAATGCGCTTTAATTTTCACTAATCACTAATAGCGAAAATATAAACCAAAATACTTTAAGCAAACAGAAAACAAACCACGTTAATAGCACAATACATATACCGACTTTTACGACACACATTTCATTCATGTTGTCCCCTAGCCGCCCACATCTCGTTGAAGATCCTTTTGTACGCCTTGTTACGGACTCTTTCAACGAAAGGTACATCACATACCGGATAAGAATTAGGGACGTCAAATAATCCGTCATCTCTAGTAGGCAAAACGAATCGAGGATCGTACTCCCATAGCTCGGCCCTCTCAAACACGAACGACAATTTGTTGTAATCAGGCTCACCCTCGTAAAAGTATCTCTCTGATTCGGGTTTAGCCTAAAATAGAAACGATATAAACAAAAGAGTGGTTCCAAATTAGATTATTTTTTATTTCAAACATGGCATTATATTATGATATCAAAAATATCAACGATTATGGTGCTTACGTGTTGCATCGCCAACATCACCGTTAAAGGTATGGACATGACGTTTGATCGATGATCCCACTCAACGGAAGGAAATCCAACAACAAACTGAAAAAGATTGAAACGTTCGTTTAAAATCTGGTACTGCACCTTGAAGAATTCCTTCCCGTACGCACTTTTGAACGTGTAGTTCATGATGGTTGTTACAACGTCTAAGGCATTGCTGATTGTACGTGCGTCGATCATTTCAACGTAACGCCGAGCCTCGACCAACTCGTCAATGAACGAGTCGAGGTGAGTCCTGTCCCAACGAACGCGACCATTTGTGGTGTATAATATTGCTGCATCGTCGTCCGATGGATGAGCCATGCAAGAAGTTGAAGCGTAAGTAAATAAGTGTTAAATATAGTGTTTTTTATGCGTGGAATGTAAGATTTGTTGAGGTGGTATGGGGTAGTGCAGTGACAGTCTCATTTATAGCAAGGTTATTCACTAGTTAAAGCTTAAAATATGGTAATTAACTTGTCAACTCAATTTATTTCCATATAGCCATCAATCGCCGCTTATATGAAGCCTCTGTCAGGCTTTGGTAAGTTCATTACCATAAATAAGTATGGTTGTGGCAGGTTTGTCTTCATTGCATAGTGGTTGTGTTATATAGCTAATTTTTGTAATATGTAAAAATAAGTTGAAGAAAATAATGTCATGAGAAGCCAAATTGCATAATAAAAATGAGCAAGAAGGAAACCAAATCATAGTAAAAGTAGGATACAAAATAGGATATGATTATTGTAGTAATCATATTTATTACACTTCGATTCACACATACGAGTTACCCAAAAATAAGGAAAATACATAGTGTTAATTAGTGGGGAATGATATTCAAGCATTAAGATAAGTTGAATTATATATATTCGTATAAATCTCCGCTCTGCGAAAGTCAACGTCGTTCACGAGCTCAGATGATGGAATCATGTTGATGTCGAAAAACTCGGCCCGTGTAGTTGGGTGCAGGGCTCGTGGGTCCGAAATATACAGATGTGGTACGTCAAATAGAAATTGTAATTCATCCCACATAGGTTCTCCTTCTCTTACGTATCTAGACGCCTCTGTCCTCATCTACATGTAAACAATCGCATATATAATAGAATGAATAAATTTTAATAATGTGCAATATAGAAAAGAAAAAATTTTAAAAATTTGAACATACATGAAGGATGGACATTTCCATTCCAGGTGGCATGGTTACTGTATTGGTAGCCTTGTTGAAAACAACTAACGGGAATGCTATTACATAACCAAATAACTCATATCTTCTCTTGAAAGAGGCAAAACATTCTTTCAAGGCATCTATGTTAAAACGATGGTTTAAGGATTCAGATAGAATTCGACGGATGGTATTGAGGATTGGTACCACAACTTTTTCTTCGTGTAGTGGGACAAACTTCCTACTATATAAAAGCTCCCTAATGAATAATTGATCGTGTTCCCCCATCCCAAAATGCGTAATCCCATCCGGTATTCATGACTTCTTTTTCAAAAGAATAAAAGGTAAATAAATTTAACCAAATATTTTTGAGATATGATAAATGAACCTTTTAGGGGGTATTTATAAGTAGAGAAAGTGGTACTTTTTATAGACACCGGTTGTCCATTTCAATTGTATATGGCATTAGTCAATATATTCATTATTTGGGCAAATGTGGAAGGTGGGACTCACCCAACAGTAGTACCCAATCAATTTATTTATTTGGTTTAATAATAAATAAATAGTGAAATATGATAGATTTAGAATAACATAATATGACCAATATATAATGGTCATTTGATTGAATGGGAAACAACAAGAAAATATGCAACGACAAATAACAAAACAAGGACAATGGTAAAATAGGAGAATTAAAACTCCGGAGAAGGATTGCGCCGCGACGAGGAGGCTTCAAAACTCGACTCGGACGAAACATTGTAGAATAAGTCCGGTGTACGCCTTCTGGAGGACATTCCAACATTGGAACGGGGTGTGCTATGAGCAAAAGTGCGAGTATTATTTGATTGGTTCATCCTGGCATGAACTCTAGTGCGTCTTGCCGATTGTTCATCTATAAAATTACAAACAAGGTTTTAGGATGTCATTTAACAACTTGTGAACATTATAAACAATTTGTTGGAGGTCGTATATTCGATAAATATTAAATGCTTTGCATCAATACCTAAAGAGACATCGGTATCAGATGAAATATATACAGGACCATTAGCTCGTGGTGGGCGCGGTACTTCTTCACGTACCGCAAAAATCCTTTTTAGTTATTCCCAACAAGGTTCACCTTGATGCCGATACGCGTTCACCACTTCATTTGACTGTATTTTGATTTGTAAAAATTATAGGTTTATCGTCAAGATAATTGATCTATTTCAAATGAAATTTACGAAAATAATTACCATGCACATGTGAGCCCACGTTGAATCGGAGGCGTATAAGATATTATTGCCTTCATCGTAGGTGAATTCTGGCATTTGTAGGAGTTCCTCGAAGGTGTCGTACCGCGCTTTTAGTTTCTCAAATCTTGCAATGCAATATGACATTGAAAAACAAAATGATTTAAACCTTGTATTCACTTCTAATTGTGCTTCTTGGATGCTATACAGTTGCGCGCTGTTCAGTGGACTTCCAATGCGCGTTGCTTCTTCTTCTAGTTTTATAACGAAACACAAATCCACGAACTCCGTCCAATACCCTGGGTAGAAGAAGGCACTTTGTGCGGGAATGTGTGGTGCCACCATAGGTAACTGTTGTTTCTAAAGCTTACTAATACGAGTGGTGTATTCTGTATTTTACCAACTTAAGAACGGATTGAAATGACACATTTATAAATTTTTAGCATGCTTATATACTATTCATAGTCACATTTCACTTATGATTTTTCCCACATATATCCAAAAAAAGTAGTCCTTTTGATACCCGTGAGTGAGGCACTGGGATAGAACAATTTTGTCCACTAGTGCAGCTACGTTATATACACGCCTTCTTTATCATATCATTTTGCATTGGATACCATTGAAAAAGTCTTTCATATATTACAATGGCATTGAAAATCCTGACAAAAGCATAATGTAATGCCAAAACCACAACAGAGTGGTTCAATTATTTCACATGTCGTGGGGCCTGCCTACTGTAATAAACATGACAAAAACTACAATGAAGGAATAATATATTGGATCTTCCATTTGCCTAGTTGCATAGCGAAAATATCTATTCCAACTTGTCAATAATAGAAGAGAGTTAATAATTTGGTCAACTTTCAAAAAGTAGGACATCAAAAGGCTGAAACATATATTACAAAAATCAAACTCACTACTGCATAAATGCACCTACTACTTTCTTTGTATATGTGGTTGCTACTTAACATTCTTCTTTTCATTTTATTACAGAGAAATCACCCTCAAAATTGCACTACCTAACAATGCAACAAAACAGATTCAAATCCACATCACAAAGCACTTTCAACAAGTATGGCGAAGACATCTTAATCAAGTCATGTCATTGTGGAGCGGAAATGGTGTTTAAAACACATTGGGGGGGAGACGACCCGGGCCACAGATATCACAAGTGTAAATTCGTTGGGGTAATGTCAAACATGTAACATTATATACATAATTCCAATTTACTTCAGTTTATATCATAACTTTTGCATATATTTATATAGACCAATGGGTGTGGGGCAAAGGAATGGTACGATCCACCGATGTGCTAACGAGCCAAAAGAATTATTCCAGGTCTATTACGGAAATTTAACCAATACCAAGACGATGTGCCATCTAGCCGTACAGACAAAAACAATGTAGCGCAAACCTTAAGTGGGGATGATGAATTGCCACAAAAACATCAGAATCAGATCAGCCATCTTCAGCAGTTATTGGTGATGGAACGCAAGAAGGTGCAGATGATGTGGGGGTTATTGGCTGGCGCATGGATTCTAACAATCGTTATCGTCATATTTAAGTAGTATTTAATCAAGTGTATTTTGCAATTCTCATATTTAAACTTATGGCATTAGCTATTTTAAACTACAACTCTTATGAACTATTTAATGCTAATGACATTAGCTATTTTCTACGGTTGTGGCTTATAAATGAAATTGATGGACCAAAGTGTAATGAAGTGCACTACGAAGCATATATAGCGAGAATTGCTCACACAAAGCCACAAAGCTGAAAGTGCGCTAAATTTTTTATGTTCTTAAACTTTTTTAAGGTTAACTATAACAGAAATTAAAATTTGGTATAATACTTTTTAGATAATGTACCTTATTAAGAGCAACAACTCGTGGCTAAGAAAAAATTTCAACCCACTATCCATAATAAGGGAAAGGTTGTTCACGTAGACGTGCTATAGCAGGCACAACCTACATTTGTGGAGTTTGGAGTTACTGTTGTAATAGCAACTAAAAAAGTCTATATACTGATTTACAGACAACGCAAGGGACTTACCGCGATGTACTCTTCCCATGACTGTTCATCTAGTACTTTGAGTTTATTTGTTGTGTCACTCATTCCTGTGAACCCATGGGTTTCATTGTAGGCCTTAAGAAGTGCAAAACTTTTTTTCCAAGCAGCAATCTTCCTGATTACTATGGTGTTTGTCTCAAAGTTCGATTGTGGGAACATATTCTAGAGAACTTGCAATACAAAATTGTAGAAGCATGGACGCCACCCCGTGTTTGTTTTCCATCCTCCGGCGACGCATGAAGTCATGGTTACAATTAAGTCCATCTCCTCTTCACGTGTCCACAATCGTTGAATAGATCCAGACGGCATACTTGTTATCCAATGCGTCATTACAAACTAATTAAGATTAGTACCAATGAATATACAACCCTAAACACCATATACTAAACTAAATTAAACTAACAAACAAAATAACAAACAAAATAAATGATAAAAACCAAAAAAGAGCATCAGATTCCAAAGAAAAATACGTATGAAGGTTTCATATATAGACTTATTTAAGGGGTAAATTATTCTGCAAGTCATATAAATCAGTAGTACCCAGATTTTTACACATGTTGTGATCATTTGTACTTAAATAGGCCTGTAACATAACGAGGATCAACGAGGGTAATTACAAACATAACCCGTCTATTTAAAACGGTAGAAATGGATAAACGCACAAATCAACTAAATCAATACCTTGGAATTGGATTTGGTGATCTGTAACTGTAACCCCAAAGATAGCGCACCAATTTGGTAAGGACGTTTGATTCCCTTTGATGACCCTTGTTATTGTTTCTCTACGAAATTAGGGTTTAATTTTTTTGGTATGGAAATGTGAATAGACACACCCAATTACGCAAATGTGAAATAATGACTGAATAGGATGAGTAAGTAGTTTACATTGTTAAGGGTATTGTGGTCCTTTTCCATGGGATGATGACATAGCAACATCTTGTGCATGTGACCAAGCGTGATGTCAGTCCAACCATATGCTAGTGGGACAAGTAATTATGACCTCCTTCTAAGATGCAATCCTGCCTGCTTGAGTAAAATCCCCAATGTAAGATATAAGGAATTATTTCTGAACAACAACGCAGATCATAGAGTTTTTATAGATCACAGCATCACAACTCAACAATTTAATATTATAGAATTAAAGATGGCAAACCAAAGTATATAGTAACAAGGATGAACTTGATTTAAATAGCCATGTTACTAGAGGGCCACATGGAAGGCCACAAAATGTCATTACATCAAATGCATCTGCACCCCAAAATACTGGCACCATAATGACCAAAATGCGAATTCATGTCATCCCAAATGCAATGCTACTGAAAATTTGCATCTGGACATGGAATTTAAAGCACAACTACTTAGTAAGTGCAACTGGCACCCGAATAGTTAAAAGAGTCAACATAACTAACAACACCTAAATCAGTATTTTCAAAATAACCAACAACACTAAAAATCAAAAGCTATATCTTCGGCAGTGTAATGGAAATTGTGGGCCTCCAACTCCTCCGGTGTCAACACTGCCTTTGCATCGATGTAGAAATGAATATGTCCAAGATACACCGAGCAGTTGACATTGTCGTAATACTCTTTCGCCTCTTTCTGTACAAGAGATTAAAGGAAACAGATAAACACTTAGCACCTTTATACAAGAATATGACATGACACCATTAAGCTTACAGTAGAGATGTAATGAACGTTGAAGAGTACGAACCGTCATGTTAGGAAAGTGGCCAGCGAGGATACGGTCAATCTTCCCTTCGATCCAACTGTCTTCTAGATCATTGATATCAAGGAAGGTCTTGAAATAAAGGAAAGGCAGACGACGCCTTCGAATCTGCCTCCTAATCTGATCCTCTGATGCAACAAGTTTCTTGCTTGCATAGACAATTGCATCCAAAAGTCCTTCTTCAGTGGTTACTTCATGATCTCTAGAATAAGACACCAAAACTGCATAAAGCCATGCCTCTCGGTCAAGAGTCCACGCATACTTGTCGATCCTATGGAAAATTTCCTTATCACGGAGGAAGTAGTAAAGCTGTTCCTCGTCCAAGTAGGCAGCTTTTTCATCAAAGAAGAGAACAAAGTGCGAGTAGTACCCTACGAAGGCTTCCCTGCGGAATTTCTTCTCACGTTCTGACTCCTACAAACTCAAATGTGAATGGAAATATCAATTTCACTAATTGTAGCCAGTAACTCAGTAATAAGTTATTAACAAAAGTTGTAGATAATGCGAGTTTGTTATACCGATTCAAGATATGGTTCATACTCTGGATTGGTTATGATGACTCCCGTCTCCGAATTGAAAGGAAGATTATGAGACATGACGAAATTCCAGTGCTCCAGGAACTTAGCACGCATTCTTATTACCTTGTGACGGCAATGCAGGTTTGTAGGAAAATCAAATATTCCATTTAGAGTCAGAAAGTCGGATGCTGACTCCATTGCCAATTCTAACTCGGCAACAATATTCACTGGATGTTCGCGGAAATATGTTTGAAGATGGTTGTAGAGCTGCCTTTCTAAGAACAGAGACCATTCTTCGGCCTCAATATTGTCATCGTCATGGAAAACATACAACGAAAGCTGCATAACAATTAAAAGATGATCTCATGTATGTCCTCTGATTTATACGGAAAAGCGAAGCAATATAAGGGGTGTACATTTGGGGTTGTAGAAGTTAATCTTAAATTATACATTGTACAAAAAATAAACCGCGCACACATAATTCTTTCAATATCGAAGGTTATGAGTAATGGTTCTATCCACTCAAATTCTTCTGCCTAACAACGCACACATATTACAACTGGTCCAATTCACATTTTATACATTTATGCTTGAATATCGCCCCGCAACGAAACACAACAAAACAGTGAATTAGAGTACGAAGGAGAAATACGAAATGAGGTATTCTAAAAATAGTTAGGATATGGTATTAAACAATTAATAATCACATATTATCTAGAATAAATCCCTAATTAGCGGCTAACAAGTACTGTAATCAATTATAATTACTTGTAAAAATGGAAGATACCTTCATATTTGCATGCTCTTTTGCAAGGACTACATATTTAAGAATTGGTCCATCGGTGACATTTGGGTGGCGCACGATACATGTTCCGGGCGTCGCATTGGCGGTACACCAGTCGCCGGTTTTCCCCCAGTTACGTTACTTCGACCGCGACGGTTCTGCTTCAGAGTACATCAGCATCTTTCTGAACTTTATGGAGAGCAACCGGATTTGCACGAATTTTGGACGAGAGATTTTGACTGGGGGGAGAAGAATCGAGAAAGGGAAGGGAAGTTAGGGTTTTTGATGGATTGGGGTTAAATGACTACTTAAATCTCATTGCAAGTGGGAGTGTAGTCTTGAGGGTATTTTGGGCCTTTCACTAGTTTTCAGGTTTTAAAGGGAACTAATATGTCCAACCAAAGCTACACAAGGGTGCAATTCAACTGTTGATATTAGCTCCAAAATTAACAACCAAATCTATCAAATATGACCTTAATACGGAATATAGTAGAAGCTATAATAAAGTGGGTTAAATAGTGGATTTGCAACCAAACTAACACTTCTTATACTATACCAATACTGATACAATAAAGTCAATACAGATTGAAATCTCTTCTCTATTGTAAAATAAAAACATATTGTCATTATCGTTCGTAAGAGTCAACCAGAACTAGTTAACAACGTTTGTTTAAACAAAACTGAAAGTATGATTTTAAGATATAATCACATTGTCGCTCATCTAAATTTGGCCTAATTATAGAAACAATACGTCAATGTTTGACTAATCACATGTGCACATTTGAAATTGAAAACATGACAGAATGCTCCCTTTATGGTTGAATGATTACAAGAGGCACCCTTAAATGTTATAAAATATTAAATATCATGCGTATAATAAGTCAACCATATCTATAATCATTACATAGAAAGAAAAAGATTATGTAATGTAGTAGTTAGACCATAATTCAGGAGACGTGAAAGTTAGTATGTTATTATTCTTATTTTTATTTAAATTTGGCCCAACGCCAAAGGCCAGTTTAACGGTATACCAAATTCTAGAGATCTTGTTTGGTATAGAACGAGCCCCCCACACACACACCCCTATATATATATATATACATATATATATATATGTGTGTGTATATACATATATAGAGAGAGAGAGAGAGTACAAGGTGACCGAAGATGAGATATGAGGGTATTATCTCTCTAATACATGCCAAAAGATGGAAGTATTTAAGTATCCAATATGACGTTATCAGCTACAATACAACACAAAACTCAACTACAATCTTTACACTTCACACTGGTACCTATACGCCTCAGACGCCATTGACCCATTGGAGCACACACGTTTCTTGAACGAGATACGACGCATGAAAATGTGAAGCTCCGCCATATCCATCTTCCAGTAGTTCACGAACCCTTTGCCATATAAAGTACCAGAAATAACTCAGACCATCTCCTTCTTTGACCGAATGGCCAACCCCCGGAGCTACCCATGTCTCATTTCATAACTGCTTTCCTATTTCTGCAAGGAATTTATCCAGTCAAACTTTTTAACTTTACCATAAAAATGTCAATGAACTTTCCCGAGAGCCCGGCTTGAAACACCGTGCAACAACTTGACGAATCCAAGAAAACTAAGCTTTCCATCTGTGTGCCTAAGCCAGTCATGGAGAACGGCGTGAACGGGAACAGACGGACTAAGTCCAAGTTCCTGTGGAAACCAAAATTCCATAATAAGAAATTGCAGGACCAGAATTTCTTCCCACTTTATTTGACGTATTTGGGTAAATATTTCATCAATGCCTAATTTAATTCTTCATCACTTTGGTTTACCGTTTATGGCCAAAAGATAAACAACAATTGCTCATGGAGCCCTGTCAAATTGATTGTTTTTTTTACGTTTTGAAGTTGATTCCATCGCCTCGATTAGAAAACAAGAGTCAAAAGGGGGTTGTCAAAGGAAAAGGATCTCTATTTTTAATTTTTTGTTTAGGAGTAAAATTATTATTACCGAAGCTAATTCTTCTATCATGATAGTTCTGTTCCCCTCCTTCTCAAAGAGTTCGTAGGCACAACGAGCATGTTGTTCCCATCTATCAAGAGCTTCTAACTGATACACACTTAATGCCGCAGCACAGAACTCCTCAAAATCCATTCTTCTATACTGAAGCGCGTTAAGCTGTCGCAACACAGAAAGACAGATTAAAAATGATTCTAATTAAAGAAACGGGAAATTAGTCAACTGGAAACTAATAACAGCGTGTTTGGAAGCATACCGAAGCAAGAAAATCGAAAATACGCGACTCGTTCATAGCGTCGGTTGCATACTTCTTCAAGGCCTAAAGAAAAATCACAAAATTGAGACAAGCTCTATTCAAGATAACTGGTAAATAATATTAACTAGCTAAATACCAACCGCTTTGATGTTGTCTAAGCTTATGGTGCCGTTTTTGTTTGGTTCCAGAAGAGCGAATTGCGCCTTCAGATAGAAAAGTTCATCCTCCGTTAGCGTTTTAGATAAAGCCTGCAGATTCAGAGAAGAAATAGATAAGAAAAAAATAAGTTCACAGGGAAAATGTAGCCAGTAACGGGGGTAGAAATCCAGAACTCAACCAACTTTTCACTTAAAAAAAAAATATTATGTGCTTGCGATATTGACCAGATTCTGGAACCGCGAAAAGACTTGATCTCCCCCATCTCATAGATGATTGTAACAGGTTTTTACCAAAATTATGTAACCATTCGAGAAGACTCTTTTGATATACTCCAAAATAAACACCAAAGCAGAAGATTATGAACCCCATCATGTTTTCAGGAAAACAGTATAAACACTACTTTTATGTGAATATAAATAATATACGCACCCTTAAAGCAGCTTTCCGGAGGGGTGACGAACGCATGTACACTTTCACAAGTTTAAATAATAGTATATCCAATGGCACTTTTATGTCATTAGTATCTCTGATCCACGGATGACCTGAAGCAGAAAACTTATAAGTCGCCTTTAACAAATAATAAAATTAAATAAAAAATGTCTCAATAATAAGAAACTCACAAATGGCTTGAGCCGCAGTCATTCGTTTCCTTGAATCCTTATTTAACAAACGCTTGACAAAATCTTTTGCCTCAGAGGACAGAGTCGGCCAAGGTTGTTCCTCGTACGTTGGCTCGGCTTTGACCACGGCACGGAAAATACCCGATTCAGTTCGAGCCCAAAAGGGACGGCTGCCACATAAGAGAATGTATGATATTACACCAACACTCCAAACATCAGCCTCGGTATTGTATGCTCTGTGTAAGACTTCGGGTGCCACATAATATGCACTGCCGACAATGTCATTAAGCCTTTCATCTGCAAAGGAAACACCAACATAACTTAAGTCACTATTGATAACTACTTGAGCACAGGAAAAAAGTAATAGTATATAAAAAAAAAAATATCAAACCTGGTTTTACGAAATCTGACAGTCCGAAATCTATGGCCTTCAAAGTTGAGTTCTCTTCCTTGGAAGTAAATAAAAAATTCTGGTCCAATAAGGGAATTATAGTTAGGTAAGAATGCGAGCAAAGTAGCCAATTGAAAATAGGATAAGATGCATTAGTTTAAATGCAAGAAAATCTGCTTGACTACTCGACAAAATAATAACCCAAAATACAAAATCCAGTTTATTGAATGGTAATTTATAACCTTATGCTAATAGTTAAAAGAACTAGATGTAGTTATAACCTCTAACATGCCTCCCACATGCTGACAATAACCAATTTGTAAAACCAAACACGTGTAGCTCAACATATACCCAAAAAAACTCGTACCTCGGGTTTGAGATCACGGTGTACGACCCCTTGCAGATGACAGTATGCAACAACGTTCAGTATCTGTATCATCACAGCTTTTGCATCATCTTCTGTATACTTCCCACCTCTGTAACAAGGAGGAAATTTAATTTCACCATTAATGCCGATATAAAAATACAATTTAGCACATAACAATGGTTAGGCTAGCTTCCAAGGTTCAAAACATAAAATACATCGAGTATATCATTTTCTTTCTTAAAGAAATAAGAAAATACCTTGAAAGTATTCTATCTAAAAGCTCACCTCCTTCACATAACCTGCGCAGAGAAGTGTACAAGTAAGTATCTGAAGAGATCATTCTGAAATATATACAGCCAGAATCAACTAAAGTAAGGTACCAAATACAGTTATTCCAGAAAGTTAAGATATCGAACTAAGACTGATCAAATGATCAAAGCTTACTCCATCACTATATAGACGTTGTCGTGGTCTTCATAAGCATCGTAAAACTGAATTAGATTGCTATGTCCCGTCAAAGCTTTCAATATTTTCACTTCCTTTCTTACATCTTCAATAGCAATTGCAGTGGTCATCTGGAAATAGAAAATATATTAATATAATAAGAAAACGAGGGATAGCTAACCATTTCTCACACATAAGTAACAAACCGGTTTTGATTAGTACAGCTAATAATGTGGATCGCCGAGCAAGTAAAATTTACTACACTGCCATAATCGACCAAGGTTTTGCGGCAAAAATCAATATACATTGATGACACTATACTACAAAATTAACACCAAAAGGTTGATGCAATAGAAGAATTTGCTCAAGAACTTTAGAAATCATCTAACTTCCAACTTCTCCAAACTAGAAAAGTATCACATGGAACTCAAAGAGACAAAATACGCAGTTCCACTACTAAACGCATGAGCCCCGCCGTCATATATGACAAACATATTGTCTCCTGCGAAAAGAACGGCTTACGAACTACCACATACCAAGTATTCAACCACATTAGAGCAAATAACATGCTATCAACCACAAAAGGCGCTATAACAGCTAGATCCTCGAACCGAAACCGAAAATCATACCGTAAACTATGCCAGAAAAGCCAAATTATACCAGAATTTCCCAATTCAGTTAATCCCAATCCACTGCCTAAAAAAATCCATCTTTTCGAATGCAACCAAATCAAAAGACAGGAATTAGACAATAAACAGTTACTAGACGAATAAACGAACAAAATTCGACCCTTTTACGCTACAGATCAGATCTCTCTCCAACCCCAATGACCAATCCAACAACAGATGACCACAAAACTACAAACCAAGAACTAAAATAAAATAAAAATCCCAAACCTTAGCTTTTGGAATGACCTTAACAGCCACATCCTGCCCTTTCATCTCCCCTTTCTTGAACTTAGCCTTACAAGTATACCCAAAATGCCCCCTCCCCACCTCCTCCCCAAGCTCATACTTCTCACCGAGCTTCTTCGAAAACCCGAAACTCTTATCCAAACCCGCTTCCGACACCTCCTTACCCTCCGGTATCGCCGCCTCATTCGGCTTCACCGATCCGTGCCGCCTCGCCAATAAAGCCTTTATGTGCTTCGCCGGCGACGGCGGCGGAAAGGGTCTCTTGAAAATCCTCCTCCCCGGAGTCCCACTCGCCGGCGCCGGAGATCTGGCCGGAGACTTTTTAGAAAAGAAGTAATGAGCTGGACTGGGGCTGTAAAAAGGGAAAAATGGCGACTTTTTACCATTTTCAGCTGAAATCTCGTCCTTCTTCACATTTTCCGAATCTTCAACACTGTTTTCTTGATTAATCTGAGGTGGGTTTTCATTAAAATCAGTTGGTGGGAAGTGTTTGGGTTTTGAAGTACACACTCCCATTTTTCTTCTTCTTCTTCACAAATTGTGGTTTTTTGTGAGATGGGATTTTGGAAATGGAGTTCGAATTTAAGTGGGTTAAGTGAGGATTTTGAGGGAGGGGATCTGTGGGGGGAAGGTGATAAAAAGTAAACGACGATGAATGAATTGAATTGAAGAACAATGGAAATAAAAGGAAAAAAGAATAAAAGAATAATCTTTTTTTTTTGGTTTAAAGGAAAAGTAGGAAACAATTAAAGACACAATGAGTCCAGGCTGTGTCAGTTGGAATCCACGTGGCATGGAGAATAATAGTAAATTAAATCCTGTTTTTTTTACTTTTTTATTATGATTGGATGGTAACCTAATTTTTTTATTTTAGTTGTTTAAATCTGGAACAAACTTATTATGGTTTAACTTTATGAGGAGGTGGAAATGTAATAGAAAATATGGAGATCATTAGGAACAATATAAAGTTTGAAAACCTAGACGACATTCATCAAAAAAAAAAAAAAAAAAAAAACCTAGACGACAACGTATTTTTTTAACTGTAACAATAGAGACAAATAATTTATATAAAGTTTGATAAGCTAAACGAAAACACGTACTTTTTATCTGTTACGAACACGGACGTAGAATTTATGTAATCGACTCGTGGTTCACTTATTATTAAATAGTCTACTCGATTTATTGGGAGTATAAGTTTGGTGACGTTGTTGTTATAAGAAATCTAATCAGATCGTAAGTATTATTTTTCGTGGAATATTCAAGATTTATGGTTACAAAAGATTGTTTTTTTTTTTTTCTTTTTAACCAACTTAGATTTGTCATTAGAAAATAATGAATAAAGAGAAGTTAACAGTTGTGACCTCATGGTTAAGATTCGAACATAAAAGCATCAAACCCAAAAGAGCCATTGGATTGTGACGAATAAATTACGTCATTATATATGTCTTATGTAATAATGTACCAAGTGATGAATGTAACAATTGTTTTACTAAATTTGAGGGCAACAATCAACATCTATTTGTTTATTGCAGACATGCACCAAAAGAAGTTTTGAGGTAATCAATTTCTGCCTTGATTTTCGTAGAGTAATAACAATTTTAGTAAATTCATGCAACTCCATTATGGTGAACAAAATAAACTACTCGAATTAAATAAAAATGTTAATACTACTACTGCTAGGTCTGCTACTACTACTACTACTACTACTAATAATAATAATAATAATAACAATTAAGAAAACACGAGATTTAATATATAAGTGGTTTAACGCGTGACAAGTGTGAAAGATAAGACAAGGCTATTGGTTAAGTACGAATAAGATTTTGTCCTATTTATTTGGGGTAAAAAAACGAAAAAGGAAGTTGAATTTGTCTTGTTTCTAAATTCAAACTTCAACCCACGGCTACTTTTCCTTCTCCCAAATTACTGCGAAATTCCCATTTCTTGGAAACAACAGTTGTAATATTGTATTTTACAAAGTTTAGTTCACTTTTTGAAATAAAATAAAATTGGTAATTCACTTTTTCGGCTTTGTTTTCCCATTGGTCAATATTTGTACTGTGTAAAGCAAGTGCTTTTGTAGGCGTTTTTCTTACTTTAATTTTCTTGCACAAATAGGATTTGATCCGATTAATATACTAATAAGTAATTAATTGGTATACACATTACACACTGATGTATATATTATGTTGTTGAGGGTCGTTGTGAAATACGTACTTAGATTTTCAGCCAATTGTTTCGTGTTAATAAATACATCACAATCAGATGATTTTCATGGAGTTAGTAACGTGAGGGTAACATAGGTAACATACTGGATAGTGATATTTGTAGATTTTAGGCATCAATTTGATTTAATTTCCAACCAGGGTGCGCACAGACATTTCATTTTCAGCTTAATTATCAAATGGTTTTTGACACAATACCCCCACTTGATATAAGAACTAGGCAAATATTGTGTGAATTTAACAAGATTTATGATTTATTTAATGTCTTGTGCTATTTAGGGCATACTATTTTTTAGTTACCTCATGTGGTATGTTTAATATCTATATTATCTCGTTATGTATTTTGATGCGTTGCAAAAAAAAAAAAAAAAAAAAACGGTTATAGCATGTACACTTAAAGGCGCAGTGTGCAAATGTGTTTTATTTAACATAAAACGATAGAGATAACCTATTTGTTTATATCCTACTCAGAATAACAATGGGGTAATTGTATGTACTTATTTCACACGGCCAGAAATGTAAAATCATAATCTTATTATCAATTGGGTTTGTTACAAGCTTTTATTTTCAAAAAACTAACATTTATGATTTTGATTAAGTTTGAAACCGTTGAAATTTATGAACAAAGTTCAAACAACTACCATAAACTAAAATCACGCTTAACAAATGACCCTAAACATAGTTTTATAATTAAAAACAAAGACACGAATGTTATTACTATTTGATCAAGCTCGATGAGTGTCACTTGTAACCTGCATTGCACGGACACGGATACGTGGACATGTATCGGACAAGATATGGATACGGGGATACGAATTTTTTCAAAATCACATATTAAGATACGTCAAGGATACGTCGAATATTTAATATTAAAAAACTATATATATGTATATATTATTTAAGTAAATATGTTAAATAATGAATATTAAACACTTATAAAATTCAAAAAATAATCAACATATAGCAATATACAAAGATCCACAATTCCACAAACTCAAATATTAATGGATAAATATGTTCAACACGAATATTACAAAATTTCATAATATAACAAATAAGATTAATATTGCAATAGCTTATTTATTGTCAAACAACATCATCAACAAACAAAACCGAGTTAAAGAGAGTTGATAAATGAGTTGAGTTAAATTATAAAATTGCATTTTGGTGTTTGTAGTATAAATTAATTACTTTTTTCGCCCCTAAAGTTTTCAAAAATAATAAAATAACCTATTTTAATGAGGACACGTATCGGATACGCCTTAGAATAGTATCTGATACGTATCCCATTTATAAAAAAATTAATATTTAAATAGGTTACGCCACGTGGCGTATCCGAGGCATATCCGAGGCGTATCCATGTCCGATACGTATTCGATACGGGATATGGAGCTATTTTCGGAGTATCCGTGCAACATAGCTTGTAACTTTAAGAGATTTTAAAGGAAAAATAGAAGATTTTCAAATCGATCATAATGGGATGAGATTCCTCAATGGACGAGTGAAATGAAAAAAAAATCTCAAAACAATGACTAATGCTTATAAATTAGAAGGGTAAAAAGACTTCAGAACCTTCTTATGACCAATTTATTGCTCAAAATATGACCAAGAAAAAGAAAAGATCTCTTAGATTTTGGAAGGCTCGGGGGTCAAGGACTTCCCCGATAATTGATAAGCGACCAATTTATTGCTTAAAATATGACCAAGAAAAAGAAAAAAATCTAATTTAAGGTAGATAGAGCTTTGCAGCCTCGCTGCAGTGTGCCCCCACACAAGGCTATAATGGAAGCCCCTCGTAGAAGAGTTTTCAAATAACTATGAAGATGCAACAAAAGCTTTTTTCAAAGATTATTATTATATTCACAAAATACTAACAATAGCTAGCCCTATAGAGGTCAACTTGGAAAGTCACGTGAAGTATTATTTCGCCATCATCGAGAGACGTTTAATCCAAAGACAAACCAAAATTTAAGGTTGTTAACAGATATGTCCGAAACGGTCTGAATTAAAAGTTGTCCATACACTTTCACCGTAATGGTCAAGTTGCACATCATTAATAGAAAATTTTATTTTTGAGCACTATATCTCTAAGCTCATTATATTTGGAAATGAACAAGTTAACTTAAGGTCTCATAATTGCACTTGCTCTATCTCTCAAATATTTATTATAAAAAAATCATTATTTTCATTATTCCTGCACTTGTGTATACACACACACACATATATATATATATATATATATCCAATCCTTTAAATTCCTTAAATATTTTCGTGGACTTCTCTTTTAACTAGAGAATAATATTATGATTCCCTCTAATTCTTGATAGTTCCATAATTAAGCCCTCGTATTAATTTGAAGCTATATATCAACCAAGTTTTTATATGAGACTAAAACTGAATGCACCAAAATAAGAAATTCTCTTTTTTTTTAGTAACAATATATGATAAATTCTCTCAGAGTTGCCATATAATGAGTAATGACAACAAAGTAGGTCTCAGGCAATATCCCTCGATTAAATTTAAAACCGACATTGCACACCAGCCACATAAACAGCCGACATTTTACATCATCCAATTTAATATGAACAATAATAAACAAAAACGACACTTCTTTTTATTTTACTTTATAACATAAATTAATTGGGATTTATTTGCTGTGGATTAGGTGTTGTCCTACATATTTGGCGCTGGCATAAGTGCATAACAAGACCAGTCATTTTGTGATCTCATTTTTGTTTAACTCCACAATATAATGCAAAACTAATATTTCTAAATCGCTAACCACTCATTTAATTTCAAATAATAATACACAGAAATACAGAAAAGAACAACAGCTTCTTAATTATCTTAACCAATTTAAGAAGCCAATTGCTTAGAAAAGGTAGAAATTATTGTAATTCGATAATCACTTTATAATATATATATATATATATATATATGTATATGCATATTTAAGAGAGAAAAAAAGGGTTTTGACTATAAGTGCATATTATTGCATTATCACATGTGAAAAACAATAGAAAAATTAATCAATTCTCATGTTAGACATACATATGCGCGTTACTTCTTTCTAGTTTTTAAAGTTGCAAAATAATCCTTTTTATAATGTGTCGTGAGCAACTCTTATAAATTACATGGAATAATTTATTTGTTGTTTTTCTCAGAAAGTACTATGCTTATTATTGTTTAATTGAGGTAATTTGTCAAGTTCTTATGTATATAAAAGTGTTTATATATGATAAAAATGACAAATTAATAAAGGCATTATATTTCTCTGTCCGCACTTATTCGTATAAGTATACCTCGTCCACTTTTAAATAAGAGAAACAGAGAAATAGTAATACATTATAAGGTTCTGAAACTGAACTAACACAAACGACTTTTCAGATTTTCAGTAGATGTTATGCATTTGGCCGCAATTCACAATCAACAACTGTTATCAAGCTAAAAATAAACTAATAAAACTAAAATTATAACTTTTTCCAAACTAAAAACTCTAGAAGCAACTATCCCAGGACCAGGTATACAATTCCAACCCAATTATATATCATGATGACGAAGATGTTTGCCATTTGCAAATGCTAGCTACTTGTGAAGTGGCAAACCTAATGAATTCAAATTTGACCTTTTTTCTTCTTCTTACACTTTCCCTTGATTTGTGTTCTTTCTCCAATTATATGATACAGATACACTAATTAGTTTTCATTTTAAATAGCATAATAAAAATGTAAAATCATCTTCATGTAATTATTGTTCTGCAGCAAAAAAATAATAATTATTGTCTTAGTATTTACTAAAAATGTAAGTGCAGTACATTGTTATCTTAACACTGAACATGGAAATATTTTGTGTACGTATCTATGTGTTTTGTGTATACTCACAAATCAACTTATTAGTTCGATTCATTATAGTTGTTCATAAATGTTCCAGGTTTAAACTAACATGAGTTGAATCGAGTGTTTCTATATTCAGACTGTCCTAAATTAGTCGAGCGCGTGATCGAATTGAAGGAAAGATCAATCCAAGAAGAATGCTACAAGTACCATTAAAAAGAGGAAGGAAAAGGCTATAAGGAGATTCTATGAAGATACAATTCAAAGATGGAGTCTACATTAAAGAAGGAGTCTTTCTTAAGAAGAACTCGTAATGGTGAAGGAAACCTTCTTAACAGAAAGACTGATACCGGAGAAGGAAATATAGAAGAACAAGAAAAGTTAAAGACAATCAATAATGTGTACAACATGCCTTGAAGTTCAAAATCAACATATCTATATAAAGGCATGAAGTACATCAAGAAAAATAACAAGATAGGAGAGCTAAAGTATCCGAGAGATTATATATTATGTTGTTAGGTAATTTGTCTTGCTTTTTCATGATTTTTGTTTAGCGAATTAAGTCTATATCGAATTAGAATTTATTTAAGGAGTAATTGTGTGTTTGCTTGGTTGAAGTTTGAACAATCCGAGAGTGAGGAGCTCGAGAGTTGTGAAACTATCTGCTTGTGTTCTTACTTTTTCATTGTGTTATATTCAATATCAAGTAGATCTAGTGTTAACGGCTGTTAAAATAACATTGATATTGTTTAGAGTTATCCCAACATTGGAAGAATCGTATCAAATCCCAATCCACATAATTTCTTTTACTAATACAGGCATATATCATCCACATAATTTCAACTAATACAGGGGTGTATCAATGTAATAAAATAGCATTTGGTATGTAAAATTAAACAATAGCACTTTCTCATGAAGTGCAATATCATCAATTTTAAGGTGTTTTTATCCTTCATCTGCTGTTGACTTTATACGTATTTGAACATATAATATGTTGTCAAATGTCAATTTTTTGTCATTGGCATATGCACTTACTTCATACCTGCATAAGTGCATAGCATATACCATTCATTAAATTACCATATGAATTGGCGAAGGATGAGATCATGCACAAGACTCAAACGCCAACCCCTATCCAGTCAAAATCTGAAGCTTAATCTTAAATATTAAGAAACAGACAAGACGAATTAGATTATTACATTTGAATAATTATTAGAGGCTCTGATCCAACACTTCACAATGTTTGACCATTGATTCGATCGTTACAAGTCATAGACTTTTAATTCGATCTAGAAGTTCTTTAGCATACAAAAGTTAACAAATAAATAAATGTATATTGCAACATACACCATGGTTAACCCTTCTTTCGCTGGCTCTTACTTAGCCAAACTAATTTCAGGTTAATACAATTTAAAAGCTTTTTCTTTTTTCTTTTTTCTATTTCGGATATCACATTTTATTTCAGAATCAAAAAGTACATTGAATCGCGTAAGTAAACCGAAGTAAGTTACAATCATAGACAAGAAGTATTTCGATTTCCCCACTTAAAATGTCATATTAAATACAGAGAAACCTTCTTTTTAATAAGCATAATCCAAAACCATTCCCAAGCAATGTGGGATAATTTCTTAACACGTCCCTTCACGTGTGGTCCAGTAGTATCTCCAGTGCCATCTCATGGGTAGGTGTGGGGCTCACATATGTCTTGGGCTGACTCTGATCTTACCAAAGAAATTGAAACCCACATTTCTCCACTTAAAATGCATTATTAAGTATAGAGGAACCTTCTCTTTATTAAGCACAATCCAAGACTAACGTATGATATTTTCTTATCCACGACTTCCTCTTCCTTAAGATGGACATGATTTTGACCTAGTCCTAAGTGAATTCATAGCACGAATACACTGCTACAATTTGATATAGTGTCTCAACTCAAAGAGAGGTTGATAGCGCTGGTTTGTGATATAATTCTTTTTTGCGCACACTCTAGAAAAGTACACTTTGATATGGGTATTTTCCGTATTGGGCCTACAACGGGCTAGGCCCATGTTTTACTTATGTCGGGGATCATTCCCGACATATATATCGAATATCATCCCCGATATGGTACAACTCACGTGTTCATCACGTGAGTGGTCCCCGTATCCAAAGGTTTATAAGTACTCGCTTCCCAATAATCAAGGTAAGATATAATTATCCGCATTTACTGTACACCGATATCGAGCCCTCCCCGACATATAGTTCGATATCAGACCTGATATATATCTCCGATATATATCACCTGTACCATCTTCGATATATCCAGGAGATCATTCTCGACATAGAAGATTCGATGTCGTCCCCGACATAATACTTGACGTCATCTCCGATATATCCCCGGCATCTGGCCTTGCATCAGACGTGAGTTCGAGATGTTTCGGACTAAGCATATTCGAGACTAGCATAGTTAGAGTAGGCCTAGTTAACAATATACTCGTTGTAATACTCTTGTAACCGACCCATATATATATATATATATAAGATATTGTCAAACTAGTGGCGTCGTCTGTGGGAACACCAAGTTCCCGAACGAGGACGTCAAGATGCAAAGAAGGAAGACCCGCTCGCAGTCTACTAGGCTAGTGGTTGACAATTCGATGGCAGAAAGTGCACCCCCACCGCTTATTCCTGCTTCAGAACCGACCATGGGCCAAAATGAACCCGAGCATCCCCAAGCACTGAGGGAGCCAACTCCGGCTCCCGCAACACCCACAGTTTTGGCACCAAAGATCATGGCGCAAATTAATGCTACTGTTCAGACAACACTTAATGCAGCATTGGAAACACTACTACCACGCCTAAACAATTGAGGAGTGGATGATGCACCACCGCGACCATAGGAATCCAAGACTGGGGGAGCCGAATCGGGATGCAGAGCTGATGAACGTAAAGATACTGGAGATTCCAAGAGAGATGTGTGCCGCCCAAGAACCCGCGGGGTTGAGGTTCGAGATTGAAAGACGGAGAGAAGGAACATTGCTAAGAGGATGGAACAATTGGACCGCGAAAAGGCAGAAGTAGGACGAAGGATATCTCTGGTAGAGGGCCGCAGTTTGACACCCTTTTTGGATGAGATAGAATCAGAGGTGCTGGAAAAGGGAGATAAGATCCCCGCAATCAAATCTTATAATGGGAAAAGTGATCTAGCTGATCATCTCCACTAGGTAGACAGTGTCTTGAACTTGTATAGGTTTTCACGCAACATCAAGGCGAAGATTTTGGCCACAACTCTAACCAGAGCAGTTTTGGATTGGTTTACCAAATTGGAAGTGCGGTCTATAACGAGTTATGATAAGATGAGACAGAAATTTAAGAGTCAATTCTCCAGTCAGAAAAGGATGAGGACTAGCATGCATCATTTGAACGCTATGCAGTATAGATATAAAGAGAATATGGGGGATTTTATCAAGAAGTTTAACGATGAACTGCTCAAAGTAGATGAGCCGAGTGGAGAACATGTTGTTCTCATCTTATTTAATGCTACATCGCATAAGAGGTTTACTTCCCAACCGATCAAGCTTAAGTCACCAACGATAGATCAGATTAACACACTAGCATATGACATCATTTAAGAGGACAACATGATGGCAACCAAGCAAAGCCCCTATCCCAACATGCCGTCAGGAAATGAGCGATACAGGGATAGGTCCCCAAGAAGATATACTCAACTGAACAGAGGAATATTGGAAGTATTTGCCGTTGCGCAGAAGAACAGATGACTCAATGCGTCTAGGAAGATGAATGAGAACAAGGGAAGGGAGTTCTTTGGGAAGTACTGCGAATATCACCGCCAAATTGGACACAAAACAGAGGATTGTACTGATTTGAAGAACAAGATTGAGAGGCTCATCAAGGAGGGCAAACTAGTGGAGTTTGTGAGGAACTCAAAGAATGATCGCCAGAGGGATGATGAATCTCGTTCGCCTCATAAGGACATTTATGTTCTCCCATAAGAGATAAATAGAAGGCAATTAAGCCCCAATCGAGCGTGGAAGAGATATTCTCAATGCCCTAGTTAGAGGGATGATCAATGTGATAAATGGAGGACCGTTAGGTGTTGATTTAGCTCGAGGACGGGAGAGAAGAACCCACCGGATACAGGTCGGGACATATGTAGGCTATACTACCTCAGTTATGCAGGAAGGATTCCTAGACCAGGAAATTTCATTCACCAAGAGAGACCTGTAGCAGCTCATGTCGCAGGCATTGAAGGCAGGTAAACTCGATTGCCCACTAGTTGTTACAATTGATGTAGCTGAATATCAGGTATGAAAGGCCCTGATCGATAATGATACCTCATCCAACATTATCTTTGCCCATGTCTTGGAGAAAATGGTTTTACCCTAGAACATGCTGAAGGCGGTCTCGACCCAGCTAACAGGCCTCGGAGGAGGAGATATAATTCCAATGGGCCAGATCACATTGCTTACCTCATTCGGTGAGGAACTATGCAGGAGGACAATCGCTGGTAAAGTACACCGTGATCGACCTTTTTTCCCCCTACAATACTATCATTGGGCGCCCCGCCCTCAATGAAATAAGAGCCGTGGTATCAACCTACCACCAGAAGATGAAATTTCCTACATAGGTTGGAATTGGGGAAGTCGTAGGAGATCAGAAACAGGGATGGATGTGCTATGTGGCCTCATTGAAATTTACTAGGATTAGGGAGGTACAAGAAGTGGAAGCAGCCGAGCAAGAATACGTACCAGATACCGAGTAATCACCTCGCTTCCATGGGGGGCCCCAAATTTCAGTTATTTACTGTCTTTTCTTATTCCTAGAACAACTTCGTTATGTCTTTTGAACAATTTCAATTCCCTAAATTGCCCCATCGTTGGGCTAGACTGTAACTAAAACAAGGGGAACTACGCTGGTCTGATTCTCGTAGACGGGATACGTAGGCGGGTTGGGATTTACCTAGAATTCGACCGTTATTCATCATTAACTCCTATCATTTAAACTAATATTTGCCTACGCAGCTGTGGTTATGAATCCCTGCAAGTACATGTCCTACATGACATGAAAATAACGTCCCGCTCAGTGTGGACGAAATGAAATATGCCCAAGAGGCAATCATATTTTATGATCTCTCTCATGAGCTATCTTATGAAGATGGTACAATAGTATTATTGTTACTTTTGCCAAACAAGTTCGCATTACCTACATAAAACAGGGACAATGATATTCCTTGTTGGCACGCAGGGAAACATTTATCTCCCACTCAGTGGGACAACATTCACAGACTAAATTCATCTTTGGGTGTTATAATATCAATATGTACCATGTTATCTTGTTTCAGTGACAGGAAACAAAGATCTACAAATCCTACGGGATATCGATCGCCGAAGAGCGGCGAAAGACTACACAAATCCTACTGGATATCGACCGCCGACGAGCGGCGAGAGACCCTACAAATCCTATGGGATATCAACCGCCGACGAGCGGCGAGAGACTATACAAATCCTATGGGATATCAACCGTCGACGAGTGGCGAGAGGCTCTACAAATCCTACGGGATATCGACCGCCGATGAATGGCAGAAGACTCTACAATCCTACTGGATGCCGGCCACCGATGAGTGGCAAAGACTCTACAAATCCTACGGGATATCACCCATCGATAAGTCCTGCAGGATATCGACTGCCGATGAACAGCAGAAGACTCTATAAATCCTACGGGATATTGCCCACCGATAAGCGGCACAAAATCTACAAATCCGACGGGATTATAACTACCTTATCCAATGCGATAGGCAGGAGAGCACTCGAAAGGGGCGAACATCTACAAGTCTCGGGGCATAACTCCCCTATCCACAATGATAGGCCGGAGAGCACCCGGGATGAAAACAATACACCTCTCAAGGTCAGAACTCCCCTATCCACCGTGATAGGCTGGAGAGAACCAAAAGGTGCGAATCCTGCAAATTTCTACAGTATAACTCCCATGTTCACCCCGATCAAAGGAGAGAACCCTACAAAGGGAGGAGAATCCACCCTGATAAGCAAAAAGGACCCTGGCAGAACGAAGCATCCTAAGCATTGAGCGGAATCTCAAACGAACAAAAAGCGCATAAATCTAATAACCCATACTCATGGAAACATGGAGGAAAGCAATAGTAAAATCACTCGAACGAGGAGCATAACGAAATAAGTCGACAAGGCTAAAAACATCATTATTCATACTATTATTACACAACCAAATGATTGACTAGCCGATGCAACACCAATAAGAAACCATGTGGCTCATCTCAGGTAAGATCCTTCTCATTCAATAAGGAAGAAAATGGGTCGGGCTGCTCAGAGGCAGCGACCATACACTCAGAGTCCACAAGGAACAGACCATCCGGACCACACATGGCGTCGAGTTCCATGAACTGGAACCCTTACTTGAATCCCTTATTGGCAGTTACCTGCCCTATAAACTCCTGGAAGGCCTCCTCCTGCTCCATGACAGCTCGCTCAGCAAGAAGCTCCTGATAAGTCCCACTTGCCAAAAATTTCTTGCCAATCCGCATCAAGACCACAAGAGACTCGTCCTATAGAGACAACACATTAGCTAGAGATCTCAACATGAGAGGATATTGCACATGAAAGACACGCGAACTTACCACTTTCTTCAGAACAGCCTAAGCCTTCGCAAGCTCATACAACAAACGCATATTCTCCGCCTTTACCTTCACAAGTTCGGCCCGGCGGCGGCCATCTTACTCTTTGAGAGAATGCTTCTTATACTGATCAGCAAGGACTGCCGTCTTCTCGTGCTGCGCACAAGCATCATCATTTGCGTTCTTCATTAGCTGGACTTTGCTTAAAGCCGCCCCCTTCTCAACCTCAAGTTTCTCTAAGGCCATAGGGTTAAAATCAGCCATCTTCTCAACGTCGGCTTCAAGTTGCGCAATAATAGCATCCTTATCCCCTTCAGACTCACTGAAGGTCTTCATCGACATAGCCAGCATTTTCCCAAGCTACAAAACGACCATCATGAATAGAAGAAACTTACTACAAAACCTGAACGTAGTAAACAATACGATCTCAGCAACTTACACTCTGAATAACGTGGATGTTCCGACACACATTTTGCGCCCATTCCATTTTAGTCAAAACAGGTACCCTAGCTGGCGGAGGAAAAGCCCGCGTCATGCCACAAACCGCATCAGCCTCAGGGAATTCAACCTTTTTACCCTGAATGCCAGGCAACGACCTTGATCGCCCCTGCCCGATGGTCGGGCGTGGAACGCTAGCGCCTTCATCTCGCGCCTTCTTTTGACTAGACTGTGCAGACTGCAGGCCAATTGGGATGAAGGGTCTCTGGATAGGGATACCAGGAAAAACTTGGGAAGGCATCTGTGAGGCAACGTTTGAGGCATGGCCCTTGCCTTTATCTGCAGCACTTATAGCCAGACCCTTGCCTTTATCCGAAACGTTGACTGGGTAAGAGGTACCTTCATCTAACAATATAGGGACTCTCACTGAACCCCCATGACCGCCTTATCGTTGGATGAAAAAGGCGTTGAGCTGGCCGCGACATTCATAAAAGTCTGATCATTCCCCGCAGAATGACCAATAGAGGTGGTAAATTGTGCAACTTCACCCGTGAAGGGAGGACGGATATCACTCCGGTCTACAAAAGCGGTGACACCGCTGAAGGCTTGACAGCTTCCTTGGCCATGGACACTGCTTTTCGCAAAGCATTGGCTCCAGCCACACCTCCCACAATATCAAGAACTCTCTCACCACCAGCTTCGGTAGACAAGGAAATAGTCTCCCCTACAGGGAAGTTACCACCATCGGGCACGGATGAACTGACGATGGAATCAGTTTGTTGTAATAACAACGGAGAAGCGACCACGCCCTTCGGAACACCCACTTCCCCACCACTAACAGAGGAATCACCATCTCCATTCCTTGCCAACGCGGCAACCTCCTGATCACGACGCTCCTTAATCTTCTGCATACGGGCGCAAATTCCAGACACGCGGTTTTCAGCCATGTCTTTAAAAATAAAGTAATAAGGGCACAAGTAAGCCGAAAGTGGAAGACTCTACAAAAAGACCGAATGAATGGATAAAAGAGAAACAAATATCGAAGGTCATAACGAAAAACATGTCAAAATTTATATCGGATATCCCCGACGCACTCACCTGAAGAAGGAATCGATACGCTATAAGACAAATAAACTCTTCTCTCTCTCTCTCTCTCTCTCTCTCTCTCTCTCTCTCTCTCTCTCTCTCTCTCTCTCTCTCTCTCTCTCTCTCTCTCTCTCTCTCTCTCTCTCTCTCTCCAAACATGTTATTATTTATAGGAGAGCACCTATGGATAGGCATTCAATGCCAGATACATCGAACTTCAAATTCGACATATATGTCGAAGGAAATTCTATACAATACGCAATTACCTAGAAGACATGAATTCAAATGAGAGTTTCTGGAAGTTCGCAAATTTTATTGGGGGGTCCACCGATAGTTCTTCTAAATGCAATAAAATTCCCGCATCAGAGCTCTATCATTTGAACTGGCAGGACGAGGGGTACATGTAATCCATAAACTCATAATTAATTTACAAATTATTGTCCTTAGATAATAATTCCCAAATTGTGGGACTACATGATATGGGTATTTCCCGTATTGGGCCTGCAACGGGCTATGCCCAAGTTTTACTTATGTCAGGGATCATTCGCGACATATATGTCGATATCACCCCCGATATGGTACAGCTCACGTGTTCATCACGTGAGTGGTGCCCGATAATCAAGGTAAGATATAATTATCCGCATTTACTGTACACCGATATCGAGCCCTCTCCGACGTATAGTTCGATATCAGACCCAATATATATCACATGTACCATCTTCGATATAACCAAGAGATCATTCTCGACATAGAAGATTCGATGTCGTCTCCGACATAATCCTCGACGTCATCTCCGATATATCCGCGACATCTGGCCTTGCATCCGATGTCAGCTCGAGGTGTTCCGGACCAAGCATATTCGAGACTAGCATAGTTAAAGTAGGCCTAGTTAACAGTATACTCGTTGTAATACTATTGTAACCGACCCATTTATATACAATATATATATATATATATATATATATATATATATATATATATATGAGGTATTGTCAAACTACACCTAGATTTGTATTTTGTACCATTATATACAAGAACAAAGAAATGATTAAAATAAATTAATATTTTGTATGTATCATAATCTAACTCCGAGCCCAATTTGATGGATCCATTCTAAGTATATAAGGTCAAAAGGGATGACATTACAAATTTAATTAATTATTTGTTAATTAATGTCACTTTGAGGTGGTTTAATTCGTCAGCAGGCTTGTAAGCGAGTTGACTATTGTTTTCCTGTTTTTCTTCGCCCACACCTTTTCATAGTCCTAAAATTAAGGCGTTCAGATTTGTTCCCGCTTTTGTCACTTTCATAGCTCATCATAGATCATACCCAAATAAATAAACGCTCTTTATTTCAAAAATTATATAATTTTCCTAAAGACAAAATTTAATATATTTTAATGTCCTCTTACACACGCTTCTTACCATGCATGTGCTAACCTTTAGATAAAGTCGCAAGAGCTAGCGCGTTGAACTATTTATTTTAGGGAGAATTACACAAAAAATCCCTCAACTATGGGTAAATTACACAAAGTACCCCTCCTTTTTGGAAAATTACACAAACTACCCTTATGGTCAAAATAATTAAAATAATTAAGACAACCTTTCAAATTCAAATCATAGCATAGACTAAAATTCACAGATAATTTATTTTTTCTTAGAAGAAATTATTTGTTATCAATATTTTTTGTCTTTTTAAACGAGATAAATGAGGTTTAATGCAATAATTTTGACTTGTTTTTTGTGCAAATTAACTGAAGAGCATGAATTTACATTAAATAGTTTGAAATAAAAAAATTACGAAAAATCGGTCATAAGGGTAGTTTGTGTAATTTCCCAAAGAAGAGGGGTACTTTGTATAATTTACCCATAGTTGAGGGGTACTTTGTGTAATTCTCCCTTTATTTTAAGTAGATTGCAGGGAATATCAAATTTAGAACATTCTACTGACTCCACTTTTTTTTTTTTTAACTAATAACCGTATATCTTAAAAATTAATTGCGGTCATACTCATACAAAGGGAGATGAAATATAAAAGGAGAATTGCGTACCTTTTTCGTGCATTTATTAATTAATCTTTTACAGACTTTTCGAAATTTATGCAAAATATTGAGGGATTTCTCACAACCCCCCCCCCCCCCCCACCCCACACACACACACACATTCTTATCTTTTCCGCGTAAGATGCATATAGGGGTTTTTGTTACTTTTATGAATAGTTTTTTTTTTTTTTGTTTTGTTATCAGCTCACCAGAAAATGTGAAAATGATGAAGCGCATGCTACATTGGTTATGAACTTATGATATATGGTCATTGGGGCCTGCCAACAACTTACAATGGCACTATGAATCTATGATGGTTGAAGATTTTTCTTTTATTTGAAATACTTCATGTTCTGTGACCAGTTTAAACACGGCGAGAGTTGCCTTGTCAAATGAATAGCAAACATAAATCATATTAATTATTAAGGAGATCATGTTTTAACTTTTTTTTGTCGAAATAAGGATAATTATGTTCTACTTATACAGTAACTAGTCTTAAACTTAAAAATTTAATTGTGAATCATGATGTATACATTATTAAATTCAAAGTTTCAAACATTTCATGGATTTGAATTCAGAAAATATTTACCAAGAGTTAGTAAGTCATGATATACAAGATTTCAGGGTGTACAATCACACGATACTTGGTAACCGTAAGAGTTAAATCACAGAAAATTGGGTTTGATTTCTTGTCAAAAAAACAGGGGAGTAATTTTGCTAAAATCCCAACTATTAAACAAGAAGTGGGGTTCAACTATAGACCACACGGAGCTTATGTAAAAAAGTCACGAGAGCTAAAAACAAACATGGGCACCATACTGATATTGATGACGATACTTAATGCCTGTCTTTTTCCTAACGTGCCATTGCCAATCCATAGCACGCTTACTCTATTTCTGTTTGCCAACCGTGTTAACTGATAAGCATAATGATAAGGTTTGTAGTTTGTACTTCGTTTAGCAAGCAATAAAGAAAAAGCTTTTAGCCAAGAAAAAAACCTGCGTTAAGTGAAGAAACAAAGTCAAATAGCTCCCTAGTACAGATGACAACAAAATATGTATATTGTAACTGAAAGTCACTGAAATATCCCTTACAAAACAACTGCATGTAGATTTGTTACAATGTTATAACTGCCGCAAACACCCCCCAAGGGAAACTATAGCGTTTTACTAACAACACAAACCACAAACATAAAGAACTTATGCTTGCGTAGAATTTCGTATAGAGCAGAGGAAACTGCTGAAGAATCACTATGAAACTAATGATTAGAAGTTCGAACGGTATATCACAATGAGCATAACAAGTTCGCTCATTCTATCTCACGAGAAAGTGCATCTTACAACAATGGCTTGAAACAATAATATCATTTGTTTTACCTTTGAGCAATATACCAATGTATGGCAGTAACTAACCTGAATTTTTATCTCCACCAAAACCTGACTCCAAAAATCCCATCTGGTTCAGGTGGCTCACATCACCCCAGGATATAACGCTCCATTCATCCTTATCAGAGATGTGAAATACATTCACAGATGTATTTAGAACCTTCCCTGTGGATCGCCTTTGTGGAGAAGCCCTTCTGTGAAGTGCTCTAATAGTACCCCCATGTGAAACTACAACTATTCGCTCTCCTGCATTGTAACTGAAATTTAGCAAGATAACAAGCGCAACTATTTCGTGTTTGGTTCAGAATTATGCAACCAGTACCTTGGTGTTTCTTTGCAATTCTTTGCAGAGCTGAAGTGCAACGCTCATACAGTTGATTTAAACTCTCTCCACCACCCTGTGTTGTCATAAATTAGCCAAACGTTGTGGATAAAACTCCCAATTTGAAGGTTCACTTTTTGAGGCAAAACAGAATTAAGCAACATGAGGGCTTTTTTTTCAAGAATATGACTTTTATAGCTCGGTTGATCCAGTTTAATGAACAACTACTGAGTGGGCATTTTCTTATTTCATCAGCATGTTTATAAAATTTCTCAAAATAGTGTTACAACACCCATTAGCTCTTATGATATCCCACAAGTGAACTAATTGCCCAAGTTTAAAAAGAGTCAGTAAAGTGTGTCTAGTTCTCATCTATTACATTCAATTTAACTGTAGATAGTTTCTTGGCTAACTTTGGCAATATATTGCAAAGGACCCTATGACTGGAGTCCTTACATATTGCAGCATATAACCCATATTTACAAAAGCAAGCCACAGGTGAAGTTGTGAGAGAATTATCTGGTGTATTCTCAGGTATGGATACTGAGTAGAGTGATTATTTCTAAGAAGACTGAGTGATGGGCTGAGTTATGGGGAATGAACGGAGTGAAATTAATGGCAAACCTGTATACATCTCATACCAGGACTTTAATGCCGTAACTAAGCAGATTAGATTGCATACTTTAAATCTATATTAGCTCTCACGGTAACTTTGTGCATGTATAAAGGCAACTCATAGAGCATATAATGCTACCTTTGCAGTGACAGAGGGATAGAGATAAAGGACTAACTGGAATTTCTTGATCCTTCTGGTTTGACACAAATGCCTTGTAAGCCTCTGGTTTGACTCTGGCCAAGTCTTTATAGACACATCCTTGAAGATCTCCAAGATGTCTTTCCCTCAAGTCTGGATCTTTAGTAACCTGATGGGAATAAAAAGAGCATTCAGGATGATCCCTCATTATTAACACCATGCGACATACTAAAGCTATTGACCATATCTGGTCACTAAATACAATAGGTGTTTTACAGGTCATAAGAGTTTTTTTTTGTAACTAACAGGTTTTGCTCCAATGTATAACTGACATCTTTCTTCAAAGTAAACAAAGAGAAATAAGTTTCTGGACCTTCTGAATAAACCACTTTTCTTTGTAAATAATTTTCTCAAGCACCATATAGGTGGTACAAAGAAACAGTAGATAAGCTGATAGTATATGATAAAGCTACTAGATAAGAAAAATAAACAAACTCTTTGATAAGAAAAAACTCAGAAAAGCTTCAGATACTTTTCAATAGAAAGAAAGCTACATGCATAGTTTGAATACGTAATCTGCTCTTATGGAGGAATCATGATCACCAGCTACCGGTCTAGCTGTGGTTAGTCAATGCTAACACCTCAGGAGAAACTAAAATGGTGAACTGGAGCAACTCAAAATAGGCTCTTGTCTGAAGACAACATGGCCTTCCAGTCTAAATCAAACAGATTTTTTAAAGCTTCTTCGCGGTCAATGATTGGCTACTAACGTAAAGTGTTTAATCACCTACTAAGTTAGTCCAAAAGACAGGTAACAGACAACACATATCAGAACCTGCATCAATTAGGGGTTCAAAGCTAATACTGAAATCATACCTCAAGCAACCCACAGCCTTTTGCTATTGTCTCAGCAGTGCAAAACGCTCGTTTCAAGTCAGATGCATATACTGCAGAGATTTTTGGCTCCTTAGACAACCGATCAGCCACCTTCAGGAAAAAAAAATAACAGTGAGTTTTCAGTTGATACAAAAGCCTAAAATGAGAAACTGCACCAAGTATTGCAAAAGTCAGGACTTACAGCCAATGCTTGCTGCCTCCCTACATCATTTAAGTCCACATCCAGGTGCCCCTAAATAACACACAGACGTTTATCACACTGAGTCAACTTCAAAGAAACTGTTGTTTACAAGTGACATGAAGAGAAACCACTTAAGAAAGCAGCCAAAATAAATTTCTGATTTTCAATTATTTCTTAATGAAGTCTGCATTCCCAAATTTCTAAAATCTGATAACAAGGTTACAAAGGTCCCCAACATTCAAAATCCTATATTGTTGATGGTGTCTGCCCAAGAAGTCTAACCTCCAACGAAATCCACACAATTTTGTGAGTCACTTACTCTAAGAAATGAAAATGATGGCAATGTTAACAGTAGATGAATTCGCATCTTTGATGCATCCATGCCAGCGACATACTACAGGTAGTCTTTGGAAATTTTGAGAACGTTTCAAAGAGCTTTCAGCACACAATAAAACTTATGATTCAACAAACAAGAATGGGAATCATTTCAAATAATAATATAGAGTATATGAAATATAAACACGTTTACGAGATACATTACATTATTTCACTCAACTATGCTAAGTAATTTTACATAATCATTACGATAATGTAAAATGCGATACGTAAAATGACTCATTATTATTTAGAGATAGTCATCAAGATAGCAGTTAAGATTAACTATGTGCACTATACAACAGTACATACTAAAATCTACTTTTCTCATCAAAGAACGATATTCTTATCAAAATCCACTGGTTTCTTTTCTCGATTCTCGATTTGCGATTAATCGAAAACAATCTGACCTGAATCCTTCCATCAGAATTCCACTCCGTTTCACCGTGACGAATCACGACAATCTCCGCGTAACTCGGACTCAAACTCTCCACATTTTCACCGATCTCACCGCACTTCGACTCAACCAAATCGGAAGCCCTAATAGAAACAAAAATCGCAACAAATCTCACTATCAAATGAAACAGAAACAGAAACAGATGCACAAAACATATATAAATACATATTGCAACAAGTGACGATACCTGGAATCTGAATCCGCCATTAAATTGCTGATAATAGAGCTTCGCCTCTGAATAACCGCCAAGTAACAATAACAGATAGCGATGGCGGAGAGAAATGGCGCGGAGATTTTACGCTTCTCTCTCCAGCTATCATCATGTTATATTATAATGGGAATCGGGAGCTTCTAAATTCTGCTTGGCTCTGCCTTTTCGGGCTGGGCCCTTAAGAGAAAGCCCGTTGGGCTCTCACTATCGGGCTTTGATTTTGTTTTGAATTTTGTCTTACACAAAATAGATCCGAAATATAATAAATATAGGAGAGATTATGAAATAAATAATATGAAAAATTCAAGTAGAATAAATGATATAAATTTACTTCTTTAATAGTACGCAGTAACCTAAATTTTAAAGTTAAGATTAGAAATCAAATGGTTGGTGTCAGCATTGAGTTCTTTATATAACAATATAGATTAAGAGGTTTATCGACTTAGTTTGCGAGAGTAGTTATGCATGTCATGAATGAATTTTGAGATTGAATCCTCCAAATTGTTACAGTTCTATATCAACGAGAATCAAAATTCATCGGCTGAGACAGTGACGAAATTCTTTGGCCCAAAAAAGTTGTGATTAACTACATGAAAAAACATCCACGACCTATGTGATACTAACGACACATTTGGATGCCCTTAATAGGCCTTATTAATAAATTATGTGGGTTTATACCACATTTGGTTGACAAATAAAAGGTGGGAGGGGTCCTAAATAAGTTGCCTTTTTGGAGCATATTCCCATATAAGTAATCTCACACCCCTATGATAATTTAATACCACAACCATCAACTTCACCCATTCAAGTTAAATACCGTTCTGCACCCACTTTTTCAAAAAAAAAATTACATTTTTCTACCCCTAAAAAGGTGCGTACATCACAATAGAATGACATAAAATATAATCACGAATTACGAAGCAACTTAAGGATAGTTTTGGTAATTCACGAAATTATGTGAATGTGCAACCAAACATGAGTTTTAGTAAAATTAAAGGCTACAAGGTGAGATTTTTTTTGGCAACCAAATGTAAGATTAATTGTTTTATTTAGTATAATCTTGACACTAAATTATATGAGTTTTCAGCTCATGGGGCAACCAAATGTGCCGTAAAGCGGTAAAGGTTGAATGAACTAACACTTTAACATTGGTATCCTTCATCACGGCTCGACCCGATTCCTTAATCTAATGGGGGTGATGTGATGTGAACATCAATCCTTTTGTATCTATCACTAGGGGTGAACAAAAAAATCGCGACCCGCTCAAATTTGCCCGGCCCGCACAAACCCGCATGCACCCGCAGGGTTTTTCTTTTTTAAACTTACACGCGGTTGGTCTTTTTGTAACCCGCAAGGAAAATGGGTGGGTGGTGGATTTACACATTGTTTCGTCCGCATTTACCATCCGCCTGCATAATACTATTAAAAAAATAGTATTTATATACTTATAAATCATAATATTATATTGTTAAGACTTAAGAAAAAGAGAAAAGAAATCCTAATGAAACTAATTTTCTGCAAATTGGGCTTTAGAGGAATAATCATGATGTTACAAATGGTATTTTAATGCTTTATAATGAAACTTGATGGTTTGATGCTATTGAAACTATGTTTTGCTTTTACTATTTGAAGCTTAAATTGAGGTTTTAGATTTCTGTTAATATTTTGGGGAACTTAATATTTTTGGATTAAAATATATGATTTTTTTTTTCTCGTTGGATAATCCGCCATCGCCCGCAAACCGCCCGCACCCATCAAACTTGCACCCGCATGGTTTGATATATAACAAAACCAACCGTATGGTTTGTGAACTGTATCACCCGCTGCAATGTGAGTGGGTGATATTTTTTAGGTAAACTCGCAACTACGCCCGCGTAGACCCATATCTATCACCACAATCACTAGTCCTACTTAAATCACGTCGAGTCGGAGAATTCATGTACCACTCGATGTGATTCAATTATAATTTATATAATATATCTCAATTTACTTTATATAATATATCTCAATTTATTTGAAGGACGAATTATCAAAAATGCCCGCTAACTTTTGCCTTTAATCTTAAATGCCCGTTATTTCCAAACCTGCTGAAAATGCCCGTTAAGTTTTAAATTTTCTAACAAAAATGTTCGATTTTAAAAATTCGGACTTTTTATCCGACGTGGCATCCGAATCAAAGAGACGCACTGCTGAATCAAAAAGTCGCGTTTTAAAATTCGGTCATTTTTGGTAGAATTTTAAAAGATACCGGGCATTTTTAGCATTATTTTTCAGACAAAATAAGTTTTTTTGTGCTTATTTTGCATTTCGGGCATTTTTAGTAGAAATTTTAAAAGATACAGGGCATTTTCAGCAGGTTTGGAAATAACGGGCATTTAAGATTAAAGGCAAAAGTTAGCGGGCATTTTTGATAATTGGTCCTTATTTGAATTATATGCTTGATTATTGTTGTATTTGGGTCTTGGTGGAAAGAAAGACTGCCATAAGTCACAGTTAATTTGTGATTATAAGTGCTTCAGCATCTAAATTAATTCATTACAACATTGAGCACAATATTTCCTATACTATCTTGAACCACATGCGTTAAAGATACACAATTATTTCTTCGCATGTGCATGCCAAACAAACTACAGTTTCAATTAGCGTCTTTAAGTTCCAAATCCAATCATCCTCATTTCGTAACATCGACAACTGCTAAGTACTAAGCGTTTCTATTCTAAAAGTAACCAGTTTCACCATCAATTAACTACTATCTGTAAAAAAGTTAGATCAAATTACAAAACATAAGTTACATTAAAGCACAGTCAACTACTTACATTAACCTATTTTAAAGGTATTTTCTGTAATCATCAGCTGGATTTCATTAGCATACCTGTGAAATATTTACATTCAAAACAAATAATTACACGACTCTAAACGGCCATATAGCGCTACATCTAAAGTTCCTAGTAGCACATCCCTCCTCAACATGTGGTCAAAGCATAACTCTTGTGCCACTATTAAGTGTTTCCCGGAAACACGATGAAATTTTAGTCGCAAGATATATGAATTTTCCATAAATCTTATCCAGACAACGACCCATAACTTTTGGCACCAACCCTCAGCTGCAAACTAACTAGACGAGCACAAAGGGAAGGGGCGAGATGATCATGAGTCGAGGTCTGTTGGGGTGCACCGTGCGCTTGAATATATTGAATATGTGTGCACCAACTTCGCTTGTTTCTTATATTAACAGTTACCCAATTGATAGTTTGATGGGACTATCTAGATAATGTCCATTCCCGAGCTTGGTGGGGATAAAGTAGGAAGAATCTCAAGAGTTGAACGAGGAGAAGGAATGGGAGTCACAGTTAAACGGGGCGTTTGTCCATGGGTTTGCTGGCTAATCTCACTAGACAAAAAGAAAGTTCAAGGTAAATGCTTACAGAATTTGCATGTCAATAGTTCACAAATGCAAGGAAAGAAAAGTGAGAGATGGCCCAAAAGATTGGAACTCTTACTTGTAACCAGTTTTCCACTTATTGCTGTCAAACGAAGAAGGAATTTGATCAAATTTATGGTTACGCCCCTCCCGACGTGATTGCTTGTTTCCCTGTTTAATAACATAATGATTGGTTATAATTTGCCAAAAAAACATAATGCAATTCATGTTGAAGTAGCTTACTGATAAGTTCATCTCATTCAGTGACTCGGCGCAAGAATCAACTTGCTGTGAATAGTTCACAAATGGATGATCCAGTAACTTGCTAGCTGTTGGCCTGTCCGCTGGATTTCTTCGAAAACAGCATTGCAAGAAATCCTTTCCTTCTGCTGATAGAGTTTCCGGTATAGGTGGACTCTCCTGTAAAACCTTAAACAGCGCTGCAGCCTGGAGTAGATACATAGTGCATTAAGTAAAAGCTCAACAAAATACTGGCGGATAAACTGAAAAAGCCAGCAACAAGTCTGATCCGTATTATTAACATAAGATCTGTTATTGCTATGCACTCCTAAGATACAATGAGACAATGAGTGAATTACAATGATACCCCTGATTTGCAAAACAAATTCCAGCAATATCCTCTGAACCAGTTCAAAGTATAACGTTACTACCACATTTGAAAAATTAGATAGACCCTCTCAGAACGAAGATCGTTGGCTAGAAGACGGTAAATGCCAGTGGCCATGTATGTAATTTTAATTTACTGTTATTAAAGAACTGATGAAAATAATAATGAATACTCCAATATTTGATATCATTCTACAGTTTAAAAAATGTATAGCAACTCAGCATTTTTGTTTTTCTTTAGAAAAAAAAGTTTTTTCTGGTCATGAAAATAGCTTCTTTGTTGTTCTATTTATATCTTTTTTTCGCAATAATGAATCCATCACAGCAACCCAAACAACAACATGCAAATATTCCTCTTTTTTTGCAGTCATCTGTTCAGGGGCACGTTCAATGATTCTAATGCGAGGATGATGAGATGGTGCTGTAATTTGATCGAACATCAAGGGCAATCATCATGTTCACCCAATAATTTCTACCAGCCGAAGGCTAACAGAAATCCACAGAGAGAAAAGTGATCAACATCTGGTGCTTACCCCTTCGTATTCACTCCAAGGAGGCTTTCCATTCATCATCTCGATTATTGTACAGCCCAAGCTCCATATATCAACTGCCAAGGCAACATCTGAACTTGTATCCTTTTGCATAACTGATTGCAAAAGCTGCAAGAAATTATGGGGTGTCAATATATTTAGGCAGTAGTTCTGAGATACAAAATTGAAGTTACAAAAGATGTGTACCTCTGGAGCCAGCCAATATGGACTCCCCTTCAATGATAGATTTGCAGCTTGCCCATTTAGCTACAAAATGAAAATGAACAATTCAAGAAACCCAAATCTACAAACATGTGAAAACTTGAGACAAAGACCAGCGCTCAGACAAAATCTCTTTCTCATCTCAAAGCTTGGCCAATAAGTTCGAAAAGATGGTAGGACTAGGCGCAAAAATCTTCTTCCTATAGGTCTTTAAGGTTTTTTGTTTTCTTTCCTTTTCTTACGTTGATAGTTACGTTCTTAGGACAATAATTATCAACATATCTTTTCTAGTTCTAATGTTCTTTCAATGTAATTTTACTGAATTATGTGCACACACACAGTATATATATATATACACACATGTATAAATGTATGTATATCTTTCCCAGTTTTCATTTCAGTGAATTACCAAAATGAGAGAGAAATCTATATGGAAACGTAAGAAACCAGCTTAACAATTGAACTAAAAGCTCGTAACCATAACAAGGGATACAAGTCTGTTTTTATGCATATCATGTAACTGATTCAGAATGCTCATTGATTCTTGGTCTTCTATACTCCCTTATTTTGTCATGGATGCCTAAAGAAAATCCGAGGATTCAGAAGAAATCATAAACTCACGTGTTTTGCCATCCCAAAGTCAGCAAGTTTCACAACTCCATATGCATCAACAAGTAAATTAGCACCTTTTATGTCCCTACGAAAGTTGAAAACATCAAACCAGGTCAGATAGAAATAAAAACTGGGGATAAGAACTCCATTTACTAATTCGATAGTATGTTAAAAAGGGAATCAACTTCGGCATCCAAAGGGGAAAAAACCCATTCTAAGATTTATGACCACTTGCAAGCCCAGATCATCTGAAACATAGGCACTACAAGTACATGTCAAATAATCCGTGACAGACTGGGATACCATATTTTCTTTCCTAAGTCGAAATAAGATGAAGACAGGTGATGGGAACACCAAGGACTCATTAAGACTACAGTAGTACACATTGAAACACAGTCTTGGCTAACCTTAACTACTACAATCTTTATGATTTAATCAAAATACTAATACTGAGCTAAAGTGAATGCAACAGATTTACCTGTGTATAGTTTTCTTTCTGTGCAAGTACGCCAACCCAGAGAGAATATGACGGGTAAAATTACGAACAACAGATTCTGTAATAGCTCCACAATGGTCCTGGATAAATTTATTGATTGAACCAGGGTGCACATATTCCAAATATATGTAGAACCTGTCGCCGACCTGCGGGAAAAGAAATTGAGGCTCTACCTAGAAAATGCAAGTCGAAATACACATAGTAAAGCTTGCCAATGAAATTACTCACTATTTCACTACCAAAATACTGCACGATATTTGGATGCTTTAGGCGGCTGAGAACTTTAATTTCCTGGGGAAAAAGGAAAGTAAGTCCACAGACCTTTAACGAATAACTAGAAGTAGGCAGAAGGATATGCAGATTCTGTATCGACATTCCAGTGAGTACTGATGGTCCATCAGAGGGAAAGACATTAATATCCATTTAAAAGCAACAAGTTAAATACCAAAGCTTAAAAGGCAAAGGCATATTTTTGAGCAAACAAACTTATCATAGGACCGACCTAGAGAGAATAGTCCTACTCAGCAACTAAAATGCTCTTAGAAAATCCCATAAAAACTCATCAGCTGCACGTATTTGGATTGATCCCATAAGGTAAGACATCTAATCCAGGAAAAAAAAACTTGAGAAATCAAAAATTGCGTAGAGTTGACGGAGACCCTATTTTATAGAGAAATGTCTCTCTGTTGCATAGAAGATTTTTTTTTCCAAATTACAGTGTTTTCTCTACTGTCAAGGCATACCATCTTGTTCGTATGTTAACCGAAGTTCACTATATGTTGACTGAATACACTGAAATCAAAATGTGCAAGCACAATCAAAACCATGTCATATGTGCATCTCGGTAGAAGATTCATAAGCATATTCTACATTTACATGTATATACAGATTTGTTTGATCCTAAAAAGCCAAAACAAGAGAAACGTGTAGCACAACCTGCTCTAACTGTCTCATACACTCTGCAGATCGAGAATCATCAGGTAAAATTTCAACTTCTTTCATGGCACAAAGTGCTCCAGTCTCCCTGTTTCAGGAAAACATAATTACTAAACTGTATCATTGAAACTTGAAAGAAGTATACTCATCCAGGCATACCTATTGGAAGCTACATATACACTTCCAAATGTCCCTCTCCCGATGAGCTTTCCTTTCTGCCATTGCGATTTCATGGGCATTAACTCGGGCGTACTTGCATTCTGAGAAATTGGAGCAGGCTGAGGAGGGGTGTTAGCTCCTGGAAACTCAGGTTCAGCATGAGAGGAAGTCGGAGTACAGTGTGAAGACACCGAAGCTTCCGAAAAATCAGATACTGGCGATATTGCAGAGGGCTGTAAAGACGTGGTAGACCCTGGAAATTCGGGCAAGGATATCGGAGAGCGTTGTGAAGGCACGGAACCTCCTGAAAAATCATATACCGGGGATACCGGACCGGATTGTGAAAAAGCAGCAGCTCGCGGAGGAAGAGGTAAAGGATGTACATTAGCCCGAGCAATGCTTTCCCATCGCGCCAACGGGTTATTATTATTACATCCTCTTGGACTCTGAACGGGAGAGTTATCTAAACTCGATTCAGGTCCCTCGTACGACGAATGATAATAAAAGCCTAAGCCTACGTCTCTATCCGAATGAGGCATTTCAGGTGCAGACCAAGCTTGGAAAACACCAGGAGTCGAGGACTGAGTCGCTAGCATATCATTTCCAGGAGGACTCAATATTACAGGGCTCGAATAAGGGCTAGTCGGCGCACTAATTGGAATATCGATACGATAGCTTCTATTAGACCTCTCCTTAACATATTTCTTCCGCGGCGACTTCCTAGATGCCCGAGATTCCGAACGTTCGACAGTTAATCTGATAAACGTACAACAAAGATTAAATTAAACACACCAACACCACAACATCATCAAATTAAAATCGAAGAAACGAATCATACTATATTTATCCATACCTCTTCACCCATCCATCGACAGCGTCGGCATTGGCGTCCTCCGCCTTGGCGACATCAGGCGAGGGGAGGGGAACGCTGGAGGGGGCGAATTTTGGATCCTGGGCCAACAGGACGTGGAGCTCGGGCAGGGGAAGCGGCTGAGGTGATGCGGAAGAAGGGGAGGGGGAAGGTGATGTGGCAGCGGAGGAGGAATTTTCGTAATGGCTGGGGGATTGGAAGAGGCGGCGGAGCCTCCGTCCGCGGTGGTGGAAGTGGCGCTCACGGCGTGAGGAGAAGAAGCTAGGCTTCACGGCCGAGTAACGAATGACGCTGTCGTCGTGCGAACGCTGCTGTTTCGGCTTGGTGGCGGATGAGGTGGATGCGGATGCAGATGCGAATGTGCCGTGCCACCAACGCATTTTGTGATTGGTTGATTTTTGTTGCCGTGCCACCGTGGAATTCGGAAATCGGTACGGTGGCGGTGGAATTTTGGGGGCTATAGATCTGAAAATTGCATGACGGAGCTGGAGGAGGAGGAGAAAACGCCGTCGGAAGGAAAGTGTCAGGAAAAATAAGCGCTGGTGATTTCCTTCCAACAAGCGCGGGAGAGGAGAAATGCAGGGAAAGAACGTAACTGTTATGAATACTTTTTCAAAAAATAATTAATTATTATTTAATTAAGCTTACGTCATTTGGGATTATTTATTACTAATAGATAAACTTTCAACAGAAGAACGTCTATTTTGTTTTACTATTTTTAGTGCAACGCAGAAATCTCTGTTACATTTTACCAAATTGTGAAAGGTTTAAGGTTAAAAGTTATATTTATCTTTTGGTACTTTTCTTTTATTACGGTATAAAAGAAAGATTATGTGCAATTAATAATAATTGTAGAATAAAAATGAGAACAAATTGTTCTAATTGAAAAAAACGGATAATGATTTTATTCGGGAACTGCCCACTTGCTGCGTCTAAGTGAAACAAACAAAATAAAAGATAAAGAGTATGTTTAAATTTAAACATGTACTATACCAAGCTTAATTATCAACAATACCAGAGGGGATTGATAGATTCAAGTTATAAAAAATTCCATCAATTTTTCAGAGGAAAATAAGTGAACAACTTTATCTACGGCAAATAATTCAATAATTAACATTTTATGATAAATAAAACATAAGTTTTTGAATTTTTTTATAGGGGCCAGGATACTGAAGTAGGGAATATAACAGGCAACACCACCAGACCCCCACTTGGGTATTAGTGTGCAAAGAACCCATTTCATCTATCCAGGCTAAAAGGTAATGCAAGACTGTAACTCAGAGGAAAAACATCACGTTTCGCTGAGCATGCAGATAACAACAGGCTCTGAATCGCCAAGAATTCACATATTTTATTACACAGGTCGACTAACTTCATGGAAATCACCAAAATACCAACAGGATACAGTCTAAAAACTACCTCTAACGCCACCTTCGTCGAGCATGTCGAGCAGAGCATTCAGTATAGGAAGGATATTGACCTTGAATACTGTCATGGGGTTAAAAAGATTTGAGCATTGCAAAATTCTTCTATGCATTTTCGGTATATTCTATGTTTGTCGCCATAATCTTACAAACAGGCATTGTCTCGTTCTTACTGAGAAGCTTCAAGCTTGGGTGAACCACTACGTCATGCATGGACACTCGGTCTCCAATATCAAGATTACTGAGGTCCACTTCGATTTTTGGAGGAACATGTTCAGCTGGGCATAAGTACTTCAAACTAGTCCTTATCTTACTTAGAGAGCCTCCTGCTTTTGTATAAGATGAAGTTAATGCCAAACTTCAGAATCATACATACATATTTTTCTCACAGTGAAATAAGAAAGCAAAACTAAACCATTTTCCATCTATTTCATGACAGGTCAAACAAATGAATAGATACTAATACATCTTTTCCATCCTCGATTTTTCATTATTCTATAGGAAATGTGACTGTAGGACTTTCAAATGGAGACGATCACTATTAGTTAGCCAAGAAAGTGGGGTGAGGGGAATGTTTATAGAAAGAAACTGCATAAACATAACTAGTATTAAAGGTGAGATCGACTTTGAAAGTAAAAGCTGAATTTGATAACATGATTTGTATCTGAATAAGAACAGAAGTCACAATAAAAAAATCTAGGCGTGTCCATCTTTATGATAAGTTATGTTCTAAATGTTGTTAGCAATGAAGATAACTATTTCCATCTGAATTCAACCTATACTGCATATCTCACATCTTTCAGTCAAGTAAATGCTGCTTCTGCACTATAATTTTAAAACCTAAAGTAACAAAAGATGGATATGAAGTACCACTTTTACATTTTATCAATGTTGGAATACTCTTTGTTCTGACTTTTGTAACCTGTTACTTTCCTATGAACACTCAATCACAACCATTATAAATACAGCAAAGTCAAGTTCATTAGACAATAACTAGCATCAATAATTTGTAACAGAGCTAGCAAAATCTGATTATCAAATTGCATCTAAGAGCAAGCAACTATACTTCAGCTGAGATAGTATAATCAGAATACGTAACTTACTAAAACAATGGAATAGCTCTAACTTCAATCTACAACCTTCATTACTTAGTTTGTCGCAGACGAAAATACATTTCACCGACTAAACAAAAAAGCGAAACACCAACCTTTCTTCAGTCCAGGGCAAACATCTTCTCCTTTAAAAACAATCGGCACATCCACTTTAAGCTCCGTGCCGTCCTCCGCCCACACAAACACCAAGTTCAATATCCTTCCTTCTTCATCCCTATGTATCTACACATCCAAAACCTTCAACAATCAAACACATACACTGATTCTCGATTGTCTAGCATTTACAACAAACAAATCACAGCTTCTGTAAGAGAACACGCAAGGAGCATGTAGATAAAACGAGCACTTGACCAAAATTGAATCGCTAGACTAAACCCAAGAAACCTAAGGAACGTAACAAGGAAACAGTTAACATCTAATTTCAAACTCCTCACTACATTCGAATTCAATCCTAATAACAAACCGAGCGAATACAGTATTCATTTCAACACCGTAATGCGATCAAACTGAGTGATGCATTTTTTATTCTAACACCTTCAGAACTGTAATGCGATAAACTAAGGCAATGCATAATTCGTTCTAATACATTACAATCGTAACACGAAACAATAAAACAACTCGCCTTAATCGGAAGAACCTTTCTGGATTCAAGTATCGTCGACGAACCCGACCCGGCCCGGATCTGAAGCGGAAACGTGGTCGAACAGAAATACGGCAGCTCAATGTTCTTCAATATCGCCTTAATCTGCTTCCTCTCCGTCGTCAGCAGCAGCTTACGAGACACCGCAGCGGAGGCGGCGATCGAAGTAGGATCGTTAGGGCTCGTTTGGACGTAGCTTTGTGAGAAAACGACGGTTGGGATGCGTCCCTGAGCTCGATCTCGCGCGGCGATCCGATGGCCGGAAATCTCTCTCGGAATGGCCTGAATCGTGTGGAACGAGCGGCGGAGTGGCGTCCCCGCCGAGGTTTTCGCCACGCGCCACCACTTCGACATTGGTAAAACTGAAAATGGGAGAGGAGTTGGGTGGGGGAAAGTAGTGTGATGCGAGGGTTTATGGGTAATATTTTTAGGGAGAGGTTTAATCGATTTTTGGGGTGATTGGGCTTTTTGTTCGATGTTGTTATTGGAGTAACATGTGGGCTTGAGAAATGGGCTTTTGTGGTAGAGCGTCTCGTATAGGCTATTTAACATCTATCGTCGCTTGTAATTATTGTAAATATTGTTCGATCCCCAAGCCTCGCTTGGCAGCTCCCGTTCCCTCCCGTCGGGAACACCATTCCCGGCCGCCGGGATGGAATACCTTTCGGGTCCCGACCGGCAGTGAGCAAAAGTGGGGCTGGAAATTTCTAGCCCCTTTCTTTTTTTGTTTTCTGTAATTTTGTTTTTTTAACAATACACAACAACACATTAATCCCCAATATCACAATAATTTATCAAATCATCCGATCACCCACAATACACAACAATACACTAATTCCCAATATCACAATACATTATCGGATCATCCGATCACCAACAAGAACGAAGCATATAATCCAAACAAAATAGGCATTTCTAACAAATCCAGCATAACAAAGCAAAATAAAAACTTCAGTTAACTTGTCAATGTAATCCATCATAAACATAAAAATCTAAACAAAGTAGCAGCTTTATTCAAATCCACCCAAAAAGGAGGCATCCTTTCCCATCGTCGCAAATTCTGCATGAAAATCAAAATATTAGCATTCCAAAATATAATAATTAACCCAATCACCAATTAATTATTAACGTTGTATACCTGCTTCGCGTTTCTCCAAGTCCTCCAAGCACTCCTCGATTTAAATTAGTGTATTATCCTTCCGTAGCCAATCTTGAGAGCATATAAGTGCTTGAACTATTCTCGGAGTCAATGAACTCCTAAATTTGTCAAGGACACGACCCCCGGTACTAAAAGCCGATTCAGAGGCAACCGTTGAGATTGGAATAGCCAACAGATCGCGAGCCATCCTAGCAATAATAGGATATCGATAGCCATTGACCTTCCACCAACCAAGGATAGCGAAATCAATTTGACCATTTTCACGCCTATCCCCAAAGTATAAATCCATCTCGCACTGTGTTGCTTCCTCCTCGTTATTCTCTTCCCTACAAATTTGATAAATGATCATTAATAACACAAATAGAGAATCTTACAATAAACATAGAAAACTTAGACTTCTTGAGTGTACATTGCCCCTTGTTCGTGCCTCGTAAGCAAGAGGTCTTCTTCGATCCAAGGAGCCGTACTCGCAAAAGTAGAAGATGAAGTTGGAGGAGGGGGAATTGTTGGTGCATTTGCTTCGACCATGGCCTTATACTCTTCAAATAATCGACGGAACCCTTGCTTAATTGTCGCAACCAAGGTAGGTTCTTTTTCAAACATTTTCTCGACATAGCTAAGCTTGAGACGGGGATCTACCATGGCGGCATAATACAACAAGTGATTCATATTCCCGTTAACACCCCAATACTTGTCGTATTTTTCTTTCATAACCATATCCATTGCTTTCAAACCATCCTTCTTTCCCATCTTAGGACCAGTTGTCGGTCGTCTCATCCACACAGTCAAGCAATCGTCGATAATGCAAAGTTGGGTTAGTACCATATGCGATGTCACATAAGTTGTGCCCGAAACAACCTCCGTTAATTTCTTGAAAGGCTCCAAAAAGTCGATAAACATCTTTGCCCTCTCCCAACGAAAGTCATCCTCAAATCATAAGCGACACTAAGCATTGTGTACGTAGAGTTCCAACGTGTTGAGACGTCTAAGCAGAGCAATTTGCCACATTCTATTTTAGCGGCCGTCACACACTTTTTGAACAACGAATATCGACTCGGAGAAGCCTTAATATTCGTGATGCAATCTCTAATACCGTCTACCGAGATGTCACCGCCATTACATTTCAAGCCATCCTGAACCACGAGGTTAAGAATGCGTGCAATGCACATAATTTGCAAAAGAGCCCCATTTTCTTTCGATATGTCGCCTTTCTCCACCCACCATTTCACCAAATCATTAATAGCCGTGTCATTGGACGAAGCATTGTCAACTGTGATAGTGAAAACTCGGTCAATCTCGTAATCACCCAACACCGCATTGATATCATTTGCTATATCCCCTCCCGTATGACCGGATGTCAAGCTAAAACTTAAGATTTTCTTCTTCAAATTCCACATATTGTCAATGAAGTGTACCGTGACACACATGTAGCTGCCCCTCGTGATCGATGTCCAAGTGTCGGTGGTTAGACAAACCCAATGTGCGTTCTCCTTTATAAACTGTATTAACGTCTCCCTCTCCTTATGATACAATACATAACAAGCTTCCCGTATGGACTGCCGACAAGGTAGTTTCAAATTCGGCTGAGCTCGATACATCATTTCAATAAATAATTCTTTCTCAACCGTTATAAAAGTCATCTCGTTCTTAATCAAGTACAAAACCATGCCCTCGAGCACCCACTCCTGATTAAACTCTCAATTACTAACTGCACCATTAGGCTCCACTTTTAGTTTTTGTTGTCTTCCCCCCTTCGCCATCATCTGTTTTAACACCTTACATCTCTCGGTGTGACTTCTCAATCCTTTAGTACCGTGTGAATTACCATCGGCTTTTATGGATTTACTGCAATGAAGGCATCGGCCCATAACAATGTGTAGTTTTATATCTTTGTATGGTTGAAGCTCCCTCCACCATGGCGACGTTAGTGTATGGTTTATTTTTTTCCCATACCATCTTTCCTTTTTCGTTAGGTCTATAATCGTGGGTAATGCAAGACTTGTGTACCTTCGACATGCTAAATTTGGAGACCTCTTTTCCCTCCTCTCCTCCCATTCTTCTTCAATAATATCATCTCCCTCACTTTTTTCTGCCTCCTCATCGACGACATCTTCATGTGGAGATTGTGCGGTCTCTAGTGCCACATCATCTTCATCCGATTCTGCACTGTTATATGGCGCATCATCCCCCATTGCTTCCATAGCCTCTCGATACGAGAGTTCTCGAGTTTGGCCTTTGAGAGGACGCGAGAAGACTTAACCGGGGCACCACGGGAAGTAGATGGTGTCGTGGATTTATTGGAAGCTTTGACCGCCTTCGAAATAGTTGGGGCCGCCGTGGAAGTAGTGGCCCATTTATGAGGAGAAACTCTAATTGCGGTACTTGTAGGAGCTCTGACGGAGGACTTATGGTGATTGTTAGTTGCTACCATCTAAACAACAAAAAAATAGTCAATACCAAGGAATTAGATATCTATATCAATACAAAAGTCTCAACGATCAATTCAACACCAAACGACAATTCCAATATCAGTTAACTCATTTCAAAATCAAAATCAATATCTTAATTTACGATCAATTTTGCAAACTTTAATCTACACAACGCAATCAGTTTCACGTTAACTCGTCCCATTTATCCTACTAACCAACTATAATGCTATCATCATATCAATTTTCGAAATCAATCCCTAATTGCACAAAACCTCCAATTAGTAAACTCTAATTGAGAACTCATAAACCCTAATTTTCTATAAGTAAATCAATAATAAGTAATGTAATCAAACTATAATTCAAAGAAGTAAAGTAATCAAACTATAATTTAAAGATCTACAAAAAAAGGGTTTTGACAAATTACCTCTAAATTTTGATAATTGTTGGTGGTGAGGCGACACAGTGGCGGCTTAACGGCGTGGTGGTGAGGTAGCGCGGCGGCCTGACCGTGTGTCTTCTATGCGTGTGAGTTGTGTGTTCTGTGTGTGTGTTACGTCTGTGTGTTTGAAAAAAGAGAGCAGCAAAGGTTAATAAATAAATAAAAATAATAAAATGTCTACTGCCTCCTGGGATCCCGCGACAGGTAACGGGATCCAATTTGGATCCCGTTACCTCCCGGCGGGAACCAGACCGAGAGTAAATTCCCGGTCTGGCCGAGAGGTAACAAACCGGGTTTTTTCCGCCCGGCGGGTCGGGCGGGAATCCTTATTTCCGACCAGGCCCAAACACCCCTACTTGTAGCGAGAACAATTGTCGATAGAAAAGCTTTGTTACGCACAAACGACGATCGGTCCTATTTACCTTTATTGTCTGCCTCTTTAGTTAGGCGTAGCTGGATTTGAGTGGATTTCATCTATTTTTTGTTTGTTTGCGAGAGTGACTCGAAGGGTTAAGCAACGGTACTATCATTGTCGACGTCGTTCCTTTCACACTCTAGATGCTCACTTATAGAATTAGTGGGGGCTATTAGCCCTTGAGATGGACTGACGTATTGGGTTAATGCTCTCGCTCATTCTTCCACGCACCCGAGAAAGCGAAGGATAAGAGATCACTACTCATGTTTTATTGGAGGTAAGGGTTTGTAGCCCACTTTTTGTAAGACAAAAATGTTGTGTTGCCAAGCTTGAGTGAGAGAGGATGGCTAGCTATGTATCTTATTCGAGTAGCAATGAGCATGACGACAAGCTGAGTAGGCTAGCATTCTTCTAGTTTAATCTTTTATAGGTATGTTGAGTCTTTGGATGTATATGATTGAGTGAGTTCGTCGCTTTATCTTTGTTTTATTGGTCTGCTTTGCGAATCATGTCGAGATCAAGTGCCCAAATGTAAATATACCACTCAATCGTGCGATTGTTGCATGAAGTATCTTTTAATATTAAAAGTCGTAGAAAACAGTTATCTAAGTCCCATAAAGATATTATATGGTGAGTTTGTAACCAAGCTTTAAATGTTTGTACTTTGAAATGCAACCTATTGTTTAAATATTTTAAAGATAATCACATGACAATCAAACATATGAAAAGCAAGATAAATCTCGAACTAAAAACATGTCTTTCATATAGCGAAGAATATCTTCGAAGGCGAAATATAAATTAAATATACAAATAAATAATCAGAACACACTTTTTTCTTTCCTTTTTTTTCTCCAAGACGTAATAAGCACAATAGTTTAGAGCACAAAATGCACATCGTTTGTGCTCTGCGTATGAAATTTAGGCTTAAAAAATCGCTTAAGGCTTTTTGGGTTCAATTTAGCCCTTAGCACACGATTAAACAGATAAGATCTAAGATTTTTTTTAAATATACTTTACTTACCTTTCGAGTTTTATTTCTAAATCATAGAACCAAAACAACATGGTTGTTTTGATTCTTATTATATTTATAATCACAACAAACAAATACATTAATTAAACAATTATTTGTATAACGTATGATGTAATTAACTACTGTTTCTGTGACGGAACCCCCCGTTTTTGAACTCGGTCTAATGCTAATATTAATTAGTCGTTTCTATCAAAAAAAGAAAAACAGTTTGTATTTTAATAAAATCTTAAAATTGTTGATTGACTCTTTCCAAGAGATATCATCCATATCTTAACTTCATAACAATCATAATTTTTACGATCTCTTCATTGGATATGGGTTGATATTTAATTTGACATTCCCATTAATTCGTATCTTGGTTCTAATTCTTTCGTGTGTGCGTAATTTTCATTTACATTTTTTTCTCCAAATAATATAGTAGTCTTAACTTTTCTTTACCACATATATATAGTTTGTTATCCTCTGCGTCAGACTTCTAGAACGTGCCATATACGCAAATGGATATCACATCTCTTTCATTTTTTCCATATATATACTATTTCTAATTACTTACCATTTTGTGTTCCGATATTACCATGCGAGAAAATTACAAGCACAGCCCCTTAGTTAGGTGTTGATGGCAAAAATAGTCTGAAATAGATTTTTTTTTTCAAAACTATATACCTTACTTTTTTCACATTTGTATATATATATATATATATATATATACACATATATATATATATCTTTATCTTCACTAGGTTAGAGACTCATTTTTTTCGACGGTGAGACGAAGAGTAACTATAGGAATTTATATGTTAATATTAAAATTTTAAAATGATAATGATTGCGTTTAGAAGTTATCGCGATCTTCTTTTATAGAGGAATATACTTACAAATATATTAATTTCTTGCACAACATAAGATGGAAGGAAGAAAAACCTCTCAAATAGGAAAAACTATTTCAAGCAACCGTTGTATGATCATACAACCGTTGACTGTTGTAGATTCTCGATTAGTATGAGATTGTGGAGTGGTTACAACTTACAATACAAAAGTTGCATTAAATCTTTCCCAACTATCAGCACGACACTCTAACCTAATTAATGTTACCACAATTATTCTATGTCGCACATTACCCGTCACATAAAGCATTTTTTAATAAGCGCATTGCACAACTCTTGCTAGCACGATTCGACGCATATCTAACGAACTCGCTCCATCGAAACTAATTATGCGTTAACATGTCTAGACCTAATAGCATTATTGGAGCCCTAAACAACAAATTCATATTTTGTCAAATTGATCTACTTTAACACTTGAAACTCATTTTTCACTATGAACCCTACACCATGCAAATAGTATCAACTCTAAGCCCCTTTTTAGTTAAGTAAGCAGCATGAAAGGGTGCTTAATTTGGATAAAAATGGCACGCACGCCAATCATATCTGTACTAAAATATGAAACACAATGAAATGAGGCAACTCAGAGTAAATCATTCCTTCATAATAACAAAAGCTGCAGTCCACGTGGACGGATCAGATTTATATCACACTATATATATAACACGATTTACATATCTTTCTCTCATATAATTTGATCAATCTCTAATTCATTCAACCCCATAAATTTTGACACATTGTCTCGTTTTCTCTTCACATTCACTTATCAAAATTTTATAACAAAACAAAAAAAAATCTTTTTCTCATAACTGAATTTGAAGATCTGATCGTGACTGAAACCCTAGAATAAGTACTCTCTCCGATAACTTGTACGTACACGTTTTTCTCTCGATTTTCGACTTCAATATATATATATATATTATTTATATATACACACACATATCTTTCTTCTGTAGCGATTACTGAATTTATATTGTTTTCACGTTTAATTATATATGTTGTTTTTTGTTTTTATTGACTGCAGGTTACGTAAAAAGTGTGGCGGAGAGAGTGATTGATATCGAGTAGGTTTTAATTTCTGGTCACGAGGTTTATTAATTGGCGTTTGAATTTCGATATCGAGTAGGTAAATTTTCTTTAAATTTGATTAGATTAATCAAAGTCCTCGTTTTCTTGATTTGCATTCAATAATTTGTTATTTCTCATTGAAATTTATAAACTTTTTAAGTGCAGTTCAGTTTGTAAATTTGATTTCTCTCTCTTCATTTGACTTTTTGTTCGCATCGAAAATGGCTGATAGTTAATTTTAATCAAAGATTTAATTTATTGACTTTCCATGTCTGCTTCGATACGCTTTAATTGCTTTTGATCTCTTTAATCGCAATTGAACTTCAAAAATAATTATTTTCTTACATTCTTTTATTCAATGTACACTCACTTTAACACACGGCACCAAATAAGAATTATTTAATTTAATTAGTTTCATCATTACGTGTGCTAGTGTGTAATGTACATTCACATTCTTGTTGAGTCCATTGTTAATCAACTGCAAGTATATATTGTTTGTATATGCGCATACAAATTCTTGATGATGAGTGATCCATTGTGAATTAACCACAAAATGTTATAATTGTAAACATATATGTGTAGATACAAGATCGTGTTGAATGTATTGTTAATTTGATTCGTTAATCTTTTTCAGTTATATATATATATAACTTTCCTCCACAAACAACCACAACAGTATCATGTCCTCATCAAACTCCCCTTGCGCGGCGTGCAAATGCCTCCGTCGAAAATGCACCCTCGAGTGCGTATTCGCACCTTATTTCCCGCCTGAAAACCCTCAAAAGTTCACCAACGTGCACAAAGTATTCGGCGCCAGCAACGTGGCCAAGATCCTAACTGATCTTTCACCCCAGGACCGTGAAGATGCCGTCAACTCATTAGCCTACGAGGCGGAGTACCGCATCCGCGACCCCGTGTACGGATGCGTGGGCCTCGTCTCCATCCTCCAGCACAAGCTCAAACAAGTCCACGTCGACCTAGAAAATGCGAAAAAAGAACTAGCCGCATTCATCGGCCCCACCGCGATGTTGCCGATGATAAACCCCCACCAGATGGGGCTAATGCAGCAGCAACAACAGCACTCTAACTACGCCGCGTATCATCAGCAAATGATGGTTGCGGCTGGTGGGCAGTATAACAACATGATGGGAGGTGGGGGCGGTGGGATCGTGATACAGGAGCCCCAACAGATAATCGAGGCTCAACATCATCAAATGGCTGCTGCTGCCGCGAGGGAGCAGCAGCAGGAGATGATGAGGCAATACGAGCAACAACAACACCAACTACAGCAACAACAGAATGAGCATATGATTGGATTTAACAATGGGGGGTACGATGATGATCCAGGGGAAGGTGGGGGTGCGGTGGTTACAGCTACGGGGTTTAATCAGATGCAGCAACAGGGGATGCAGCAGCAGCAGCCTTCGTTGGCGTTGGGTGGTGCGTACGAGCTTATGCAGCCTTATCAAGGTCAAGGTCAAGGTCAGGCGCAACACTTTCAAATTCAAGCACAGGAGCTCATGATGCAGCAACAGGTGGAACATAATGGTGCTAATGTTCAAGATCATAATCAGCAACAATTGGTGCAGCAACACCATAGGGAAAATAGTGAGGAGGGCAGGAGTAATATTTGTCCTTAATTTGGAATTGAGTGGGGAGTTTTCATGATCAGGTATACTTCTTTATCTTGAATGGTATTTTCTTTTTTCTTTTTTACTTTCCTTGCAAGTGGTCTGACTATATGCGGTATATTAGTGCAGTATAATTAGGGGGGTGGTTATGAGGATTAATGAATTACTTTGCATGTTTTCACTCCTTATATATGCAGATCACTTTTACTAGTTACAGTTTCAATAGTAATAATTGTCAAAAGAGAAAGAACAAAGACATGTTTTCTTTTTTCTTAAGTTGATGTTAATGATATGTGGTATTGTTTACTTTTACATGAACATGGTTGAAGAAGGAAGACATTATAAAATAGTGCAGTATTAGGAGGTTATGAGAATTAGTGAGATATTGTGTTTTCCTTGTCTCATCAAAAGAAATAGTTTTTAGCACAATGATTCATAATTCATATCTTAGGTTAAATACATTACCTTCTAATTACAATTGCGCATATTTTGCGAAACAACTAGGGTAATCTGCCTATTTTCTGTTTTATTAGGGTGATTAATGCACGTTTGTTTCATATAATGCACAGGGTAAATTGTTATTAGCTCTTAATTTTAAAATGTTTAACGCTAATTAGCCTCATTGGCTTTTACGTTTTATGGTAAAAACGGGTACCTGGGTTTAGGGTTTGGGATTCTCATTTTACATCTTTAGAGATACATAACAAATTATGAGTTGACTTGGAAAGGAGAGACTAATTAACTACATAAACTTAAGTCATTTAATTCCAAATTGTTTAGGATATTGGTGAGTTACATGGAAAATGAAACCAGCTTGTCAATAAAAAAAAGCATTTTCTAGTCTTTTGGCCTGTCAACGACTTTGGTTTAGGTGTCAGATAAATATGGTTAATACTTAATATCATCGATCCTATTGTAACTTTATTTGGTCAATGCCCTCATACTTACTCATTCTACTACTACTAATAAATATTTGTTGGTATTGTATATTGCATTATTGCTAATGGCTTATTCTTTCTTTCAACTGTATCAGAAAAAAGTTTGAATACTGTTATATATATAGTGTATTTTAGTCATCATATCATTGTATCTAAAAAATGCATGCGTGCACTTTAAAGTGAGTTTAGTTATAATAGGTTTAGTTTAAATAAATTCAATCCCTTCTTCTTTTCTGTTTGAGCCTAATATTACTTATACATGATTTATGTTGAACTTTATTGTGTCGAATAAATGAGTGTTATATAACTATATAATATGTGCTGCATGGTGGTATGCATTGTATAATGTTTACATCTGATTTGTGCTTTAACGCATGTGCCTTGTAGTACTCTTGTCAACTACTTTGTTCTCAATTAATTGCATTTTGCATTTTTTAATAACAACTTATGCTATTTATTTTTCAATTGCAGAGTTTCTAGGCCAGGGCATAGCGTACAAAGGAAACAAAGAAGGATTAAGGAGACTGGAAAGAGGGGGGGGGGGGGGGGGTGGAGTGAGGTGGAGAATTAAGAAGCATTTAGTATTGCGACTAGGTAGTAGGAACTACAACTGTTTTCGTTTGTTGTTCCTTTTCCAATATCCTCCTAGAATTGTTTGAAGGAGACATTTTCTTAAGATTTACATCTCACAAGTAGGGAACAGTGTGGATTTCGACCTATATACAATTTTATATTTTTACTATATATTTACATTCATATGGTTACTTCTCCCTGACGGCATGAAGTGTCTGCATAACTTCGCATAAGTTTTTTTTTTTTTTTTTGAACAGTCAAAAGGCAATGGCAAAAATCAAACCATAATTGGATACATCGCAAATAACGAGCAAACTAAGAAACTACTCAAGGAAAAGACGAACACAACTCAAACGCAATTGATAGGAGATTCTAAATTAGTTATCGCATTCCGGCCATGCAAGCATGCACGCGCGTGCATCGATATTCGCCTCGCGAAACACCCAACGGGAAGACAAAATCTCTTTTATCCACACAAAGCTCACAACCCTCCCTTGCAATGTTGGAAGTATTCCGCTCCCCCATCCATATTATGCATGAGATCATTAATCACACTCAAACAATCCCTTTCAAAAATCACATATGTCCAATTCATATTTAACGTCAAAAGAATTACAAAACGAGTCGTCAATAATTCCACAAACTAGCATCAAACAAAGTCACGATTCTTCTTCGAGCCTAAGCAATAAGTCTCCTGGAACCGTCCCTCGGTCCTCGCTAACACTCCCAAACCACTTGCATCATTATCCGGAAAACAGACGCCATTGAAATTGATTTTTATGGACGAATTATTAAAAATTGCCGTTTTTTTTTTATAAAAAAGAAGTTAAAATGCCCATTTTTTTCAACCCTTGCCAAAATGCCCCACATGTTTCAGTTTTTTTGTTAAAAATGCCATTGACCCTTATTCGGGCTAAAATTGCCTACGTGGCGGTACAATCAATGCCATGTCAATAAGTTGCTCTGCCATGTCATATTGTTCAGCAAAAAAATATTTTTTACACAAACCCTTGTAATTTTAAATATTGTACTTACACCCCATAGTAAATTACACTTTGCACCCCAAAATATATATACATAAATAATAATAATAAATATATATAAAAAACATATATATATAACTATTTATAAAAATAATAAACATATATAAATTCTAATAATAAACATATATATATAAAAAATAATAATAAATAAATATATATAAATAATAATAATAAACATATATATAAAAAAATAATAATAAACATATATATATAGCTCTTTGTAAAAATAAAAACATATATATGTATATATATATAAAATAATACTAAACATATATATATAAGTTATATATATAGTTATTTATAACAATAAAAACATATATTCATATAAATATTTGTAAATATAACAAACATATATATATATATATATATAAGTTATAAATTTATAAAAAAACAAAAAAGTTAAAATAGTTCATCCCCTTCCCGTAACACCCCCCCCCCCCCCCGCGACGCCTACCACCACCGAGCTGGAAATTGATCTTGCCGGCGATCGTTGAAAATTGCCGAATCTCGCCGAAAATTGCTGTAAATCGCCAGAAATATCTGAAAATTGCCGAGAATTGCTGGAAATTGCTGAAAATTGATCTCGCCAGAAATCGAGCTCCCCGCCTGTAATTGAGCTCACGATAACCCGCTGGATATTTGTGTGGTGAGGAGGGGGGGGGGGGGGGTAATGGAATTAGTGTGGTGAAGATGATGATTATTTTATTTTTTTAATTGTATATTTTTTATTGTTGTTTTTATTTTTTTACATATTATTAAAATATTTATATATATGTTAGTTTATTATTATTTATATATGTGTTTATTATTATTATTACTATTATATATATATATATTAGGGTGCAAAGTGCAATTTATTTTGGGATACAAATACAATATCTAAAATTACAAGGGTTTGTGTAAGAAACGTTTTTTGGCTGAAAAATATGACGTGGCATTGACAACTTATTGAATAGGCTTAGCAACTTGTTGACTGTACCGCCACGTAGGCAGTTTTAGCCCGAATAAGGGTCGAGGGCATTTTTGATAACTAATTTGAAACATATGAGGCATTTTGGCAAGGCCCAAAAAAATCGGGCATTTTAACTTTTTTAAAAAAATGATAACGAACATTTTTAATAATTCGTCCGATTTTTATCGTACCCCCGTTTGGTGGGTTCCATATAAGAACCAACCTTTTTTGCTCCTCCTCCGTCAATCCCAGATGAGCAGCAGTCCATGCATCACCAAAAGTATTCGCAAACTCCAAAGTTGCAACCGGACTAGACTCCCCCTTCTCCCACAATAATATGGTTTTGGTTCCCCCACAAAGACCAACACAATATCGCAACATTAATAAGTTGAAACCTGTTCTTTGTTGCTCGCTGCAGCCATGGGAGTATATCCTCATGCAAAATCATAAACATCATCGGGAAATTCGCAAGGGCCCAAACTTTGGGCGCCACATCACACGAAAAAAGACAATATATTCCTTACCAATATTGTACACCGGGCATTGTCCTCTGTGATCACCCTTCTTTTAACCAGGTACTCCTCCTTGGTAAGCTATCAAGAACACACCCTCCATAAAAAAGATATTAACTTATTTTGGACACCTCAAATTCTCGATTAGCTTCCACGGCCTAGGTCCCAAGCCACTTGATGTCATGAGGTTTCCTTGCCTATGTAATCCTCCCTCCAAAATAAGGTGATAAACACTTCTAACGGCAAAAAAACCACACATTAGTGCGAAACCACCTTATCCTCGTTTTCCCTACTACCAATCAGAATCAACAAGATTAGCTAAGCATCTGCCTCCAAAAACAAATCCCGTATTAAAGCTATATTCCACCCTTGTGTATCCACATCAACCAACTCGTAGACATGTTGGGAACGTGTTGCACATAAACATGTAAAATTATAAACATAAAAATACACATAAAGAAATGATTATCTTTCCAGAACACGTAAACAATAATGTTAACCATAAAAATAAATAAAAGGTTAAGAAGAAGGTTAATCCTAATTATGGGGATTAATAAATGGACAATACTATTGTCACGAGTACTTTCGATGAGATGTACCCACTCCTAATAAGGAGGCCCCCTCGGATGTTGCCCTACCCCTTGGTCACTGACATAAGAAGGCACAAATGAGCACACGAGGAGGAACATAAGCGTCCCTTGGAAAGTCAAATGGTGAGTAAAAAACAGATATCAACGCGGCATCGGAAAAAGAGCAAACCCCGGTGGATCTGCGTGACTCTGATATCCACCAATGCGCCAAAAGGGACCACAACGGACCCCGAGTCCCGCAAACTTGTAAGAATACTTCCTTGCTGAACACTCCTCAACGTGAACTGCCCTCGAACCATCACCCGATGACCTATTCTCAGAGAAAAACTAGAAATGAATAACCGAGCGCCTGGATAATATATTCCGAGGACTTAGACGAAAGAATACTGTTTCAAGCATTGCAAATCAAGCCCTCGGAGATCACATTACGCCTTCGGAGATCACACCAGGCCATTGGAGAACGGACCCGAATCGAGAAAGAAAAATAAAACCCCTCGGAGGGCATATACAGCAGTCCCTACTCCCGAATACACTTGCGCCAAAGTATGATACCCCCGGACGAGCATCCTAATTATTTATCAACAAAAGCATAGCCCCTCAGAAGAGTAACGTCTCCAAAACAACCATTCATCGGAGACCCTCGGAGCCATCGGAAGACATAAAGATTGGTCTAGTCAGCATCTAGTAGACTAAAAGATAAACCTTATCCTAATTTTTTACACCTGTATCAATATAACGACACTTGTCCTTACTAAAGCACATGCACAGTGACACCTGCCCCTACCAAAGTCTATATAAAGGGAGGTGATCAATAGAAGAAGGATAACTTAACTCAACTTGACACATACACACAAAGAAAAAAAAGAGGAAAAGTTCAGTGAATAAAGGAAGGAATATTCTTGCATCCCTCGTTATTTCCAATTATTTCCATCCATTATTGTTTTTGCGTTCCAACCCAAAATAATATTCGTTAAAAGGGGAATAATTCCAAACCCGTTAACAAAATGGCACCGTCTATGGGAACGCCATAATATCTTCCCTCGAGAGAATTCAACAAACATCGACCAGGATGGATGACCTATTCGAAAGTGAAAACCTTCCAATTCATTACAGCGACTCGGAAGAAGCTTTGTCAAATCACGAATCAGGTACGAGAGATTTTATTAATATTCCCCGATCTGTCTATGAAAGACTTGTAGATGCTACACGAGCACCCCGGAGGGGGGGACATCTCGGAAACATGTCCTCTATATCCCCCGAAGGCAGAAATTTCCCTTCGGAAGAGGACACGCCCCAGGCGGCGTGGAACCCAAACTCAATCCCTTGGCACCAGGAACCTCGACAAACGTCCCGAAGGTATGTTGGTCATGAAAGAACCCCGGAGAGAGGTCGGGGAGAAATTTCCCATCCCTCGAAGTGTCGAGGAGATGTTGAGCACACCTTATGGGGAATGATGGATGGCTTGCGAAAAGAATTGGGCGACCTCAAGAAAACCATGGCCCCCGAGGAAGATCCCACCTTTAAGCCCTCTCCGTTCATTCCTGAAATTGCCTTAGCCTCTATTCCCTCGGGGATGCGACCCATTAATATCCCTCTATATACCGGGGAAGCTGATGGGAGAGACCCGCAGGACCATATCCATCAATATCTGGTCGGAATGGATTTATCTTCCGCCCCCGACCATGTGTTATGCCGCGTGTTTCCTGTTACCCTTGGAGGGCGGGCTCAGGCGTGGTTCACTCATCTTCCACCTTGTTCCATTACGAGCTTTGACCGATTAGCTCACCTGTTTGTACGACAATTTTCTTGCAATCGAAGGTACCCCAAGTTCGCCACATATCTTTTCACTATTAAACAGAAAAAGGATGAACCCCTACGAGGGTACATAAAGCGCTTCACGGACGAAGCACTAGATGTTCCCAACGTTAGTCCAACCATCATGGCAGACATATTGACTCAAGGACTTCGAACAGGGGATTTTTTTAGATATCTTATGGGAAATCGTGTCACGAACATGAATGAACTTATGCAAAAGGCGGAAGTCTACATTCTGATGGAAGAGGCGGAGGAAACGAAGAAGCGCATGAAGCATGATGATAATGAACACTTAGAGCGCGCAGAGAGAGAGAGAGGCGACGACTAAAGAAAAGAGTATATAGGGAAAACTCCCTCCGCGTAAAGATGAGGGCGGAGTGGTTAAGAAATTCCTCCGACCCGTGCCCTTACCTCTGATGACTATTACTCCCCCGGAAGTACTTAATATAATGAGAGGCAACAACGAGTTGCACTGGCCCGTACCTGCTAAATTTCCTAACCGAGACAAGAACACAGGGAAATATTGCAAATACCACAAAACCTACGGACACACCACTGAAGAATGTACTACCCTTCGTAGAGAAGTACTTCGTCTCCTAGAAATAGGATACTTGAAGAATTACCTCAAGGAAAATAATCTCGGGGAGTCCAAGACAAACGTATGGAAGAGGACACGAAGAGAAGAAGAGGAAGAAGAAGAGGAAAGGACGCCCAGTCGGAGGTCACGAGAAAGGACAGTTGGACGCCTACGACCCCAAGAGAGAACCAAAGACCGTCGACAAAATTCACGAGAGAGGACGACAGGGTATCGGAGTTTGCCTCCTCCACCTGACTCTTATAAAAACAATCCCCCGTTAGGACGAACCATCAATATGATTGAAGGAGGTGAAATTTCAATGACGCCCCAAGGTAAAAAGAAGAAATATTTGAAAGAAGCCAGACGAGCAGAGCAAGGATTCCCTGTCTGCTCTGTCCAAGAGTCAAAGTTGCCTAGCATTACCTTCGGACCCGAAGATCTCACATGCATAATATACCCTCACGAAGACCCACTAGTTATTTCAGCCGTTATTTACGGGTATGAAACCCAACGGATCCTCATAGACACGGGCAGCTCTGTGGACGTACTCTTCTTGCCTACCTATCTTGCTATGGGGCTGAAACAAGAAAAATTGGAAACCTCTGAAGTCCCCTTGGTAGGGTTCTCCGGGGAAACCTGCCATACCCTTGGAACTGTGACTCTTCCAATGTCATGGGGAAAGGGAGCCCTTCGAAGAACGGAACCCACCAAGTTTTGGATAGTGGAAGCTTCTTCACGGACGTATAACGCCATCTGTGGAAGACCATCCACTCGAGCCTTTGAAGCCATCCCCTCCACCTTGCATCTTAAAGTGAAATTCCCCACCTCTTCAGGAATTGGAGAAGTCCGAGGAAGTCAATCTAAAGACAGAGAATGCTGCATGAATGCCATTCCCTCGGAAGAGGACGAACCTTCCCTCGGAAACATTAAAAAGCGTAAAACCGAGGAAACACGAGTCCAACCTGTGGAAGAATTAAAGATGGTAGAGTTGGTAGAAGGAAGCCCCGAGAAGGTGATCAAAATGGGTATCCACATGACACGAGCAATAGAGGATCAACTAATTTCCCTCCTCAAACAATTCCATCACCTATTTGCATGGGAAGGAGGACCGCCCGGGCGAATCAGCAACAAGGTATGCCAACACTTTCTTAATGTGAAGCCCGGAGCTAAACCTGTCCAACAGAAGAAAAGGAAAATGGGACCCAAACGTAACAAAATCATTCGCTCAGAAATACAACGCCTTCTCAACTTGAAACAAATTCGGAAAGTTATCTATCCCGAGTGGTTAGCTAATGTCGTACTAGTTCCCAAGCACGGAGGGAGATGACGGATGTGCGTTGACTTTACTAACCTCAATGAAGCATGCCCAAAAGATTGTTATCCCTTACCGAGCATAGATCAGTTGGTTGATTCCACCGCTGGATGTGCACTACTGTCAACCCTAGATGGAGACCAGGGATACAACCAAATCCCGATGGCGACAGTGGACCAGGATAAAACTAGCTTCATTACGGATGCAGGCACATTCTGTTACCTAGTCATGCCCTTCGGGCTAAAAAATGCTGGGGCTACCTACCAAAGGTTAGTAAGTCTTATGTTCGCAGGACTTATCGGAAAGTCAGTAGAAGTTTACGTGGACGACACAGTAGTTAAAAGTAACACTACCGAGGAACATCCCGAGGACCTACGGAAAGCGTTGGTCATTATGAACAACTTCGGCATGAAAGTTAACCCTAGGAAATGCTCTTTTGGTATCCGAAGGGGAACATTCTTGGGGTTTATGGTTACAGAGAAGGGAATCGAAGTAAATCCCGAGAAAGCAGAGGCCATTATGGGACTACCCACCCCGAATACGGTGAAAGACGTCCAAAAATTGACTGGTAGAATGGCCTCGTTAAGTCGTTTCGTCTCCAAGTCAGCAGAAAAAGGACTACCCTTCTTCAAGATACTTCGAAATGTCAAGGAATTTCAATGGACCCCCCCAGTGCGAGGAAGCCCTCGGAGAACTAAAAAGGTACATGTTGAAACCACCGTTGCTGGTAAAACCCTTACCTCAAGAAGAGTTATTTCTCTATCTGTCGGTCGGAGAAGAGGCCATTAGCGCCGTCTTAGTCAAAGAACAAGATGGAGAACATCGTCCGGTATATTACGTCAGGAAAACCCTCCTCGGAGCCGAAACCAGGTATACCCTAACTGAAAAACTCGTCCTAGCATTGGTTACTACGGCCCGCAAGCTACACCCCTACTTTCTTTCCCACCCGATTACAGTGCTAACAAAGCATCCCTTAAGGGAAATTCTTAATAAGCCTGAGTCATCGGGGAGATTAATAAAATGGGCCGTAGAACTCACCGAATATGACATTTCCTACGCTCCAAGACCCTCCATCAAGGCACAAGTCCTGGCGGACTTTGTAATGGAACTTACGGGCATCGGATCCGAGGAGAAAGAACCATTGTGGTGCGCATATGTAGATGGATCCTCGGTGAGTACGCATGGGGGGGGGGGGGGGGGGGGGGGAGGGATAGTTTTCGTAAATCAAGAAGGGGAGGAAGAAAGACTCCATTTTGCAATCAGAATAGATTACCCCCTCTCTAATAATGAAGCTGAGTATGAAGCTCTCCTTATTGGTATGAGACTAGCAAAGGAAGGAGGAATGAAGAGAATACTCCTCCATAGTGATTCTCAGTTGATTGTTCAGCAAGTCAAAGGATCATATGAAGCAAAAGAAGAAAGAATGCAAGAGTACCTCCGGGTTGTCCGTCGAAGGCAAGAATGGTTCGAGGAATTTGATATAGTTCAAATCTCTCGAAAAGAAAACCAAGAGGCGGACGCCTTATCTAAAATGGCTACTCAAACAGCCGCCATACACACTCGGAGGATCACTCTACTTCATGTCAATGAATCCAAAAAGAGCGAAGGCAAAGAGGTAAATACCACCTCAGATCCCTCGTCTAGCTGGGTAACTCCTATCAAAGCCTATTTGCAGGATCCCGAGGGATACTCCTCGGACAAGAGTATCCAGCGAATGATGTCCAGAAAAACCATTCGGTATTTCCTCAAAGATGGGATACTTTTTCGAAGGACGTACTCGTGCCCCCATGCTCGATGCCTTAATGAAGAAGAAGCCCAACTGGCTTTAGCGGAAACTCACGAGGGGACATGTGGGAGCCATACTAGCAGCGAAAGCATGGTCGGACGCTTGATTCGACAAGGCTACTACTGGCCCACGATGGCTAAAGGCAGTAAAAGCCATGCCGAAAGGTGTAAACCGTGCCAAGCTTACGCCCCTCGGGTCCATCAGCCCGCGGCCCCGTGGGAACCCCATCTGACCCCTTACCCATTTTCCAAATGGGGCATTGATATAGTTGGACCCCTCATCCCTGACGCCGGTCAGAAGAAATTTCTACTGGTAGCCGTTGACTACTTTACTAAATGGGTAGAAGCGGAACCCTTGGCTCGGATCACAGCGGGAGCCGTCATCAACTTCCTATGGAGAAACATCATGTGTCGCTTTGGTGTCCCTTGGAGTTTGGTAAGTGATAATGGCCTACAGTTCACGAATCAAGAGCTACAAAAGTGGTGTGACCATTGGGAGATTAAACACCGCTTCGCATCGGTAGGATACCCCCAAGAAAATGGGCAAGTCGAAAGGACTAACAGAACCCTTTTGAAAAATATGAAGGCCCGACTCTATTAGCACAAAGCCAAATGGGTTGAAGAAATACCCGGTATAGTATGGGCCTATTGGACCACGCAAAGCACCGCTACGGGCGAAACTCCTTTCAGTCTATCCTACGGGTGCGAAGCTGTCTTGCCCTCAGAGGTTTCCATAGAAAGTTGGCGAGTCAGAGAATACGAGGAAGTAACCAATGGCTCAAATCTAGCCCTCGCCCTTGATCTACTTGAAGAAAAGAGAACCCGAGTAGCCCTCCGAGTGGAAGAATACAAGACCCGGATGTCACGATACTACAATACCAAGGTAAAGCCCCGAATTTTTCAAGTTGGAGATCTTGTAATGAAACGAGTAGGGGCTTCCAAGAATGTAGGCAAGCTTGATCCACGATGGGAAGGACCCTTTAAGATAGCGGAGATCGTGGGACCTGCGACCTATCTTCTTGCCAATTCCGAGGGAATAGTACTTCGCAATACCTGGAACTCAATCAACCTTAGAAAGTACTTTGCTTAATGTAACAATCATGCATAAATAAAAAAGGTTGTTCATACACGAAGGGTCCCAATACAAAAGAAAGTAGGGTTGCCTGACAAAATGATGGCTCTACACATGAGTCATCTAAGCAACCCAACAAAAAAGTCCCTCGTATTACGAGCTAAACTACACAATATCCTTCTACAAGCTAAGCACCTCCTATAGGACGTTTTCCTTCTCGAATAAGTCGCCGGCGCTGCTCCTCGGAAAAAGAAACCGAATCATCAACAAACACAATCGGAGCTGGAGAATCCCTAATGGGTGAGAGAGGAAGTTCCTCGAAAATCTGGCGAATACTAAGTTCCGGAATGATCAAGCCCGAGGGAAACTCTGGCAAAGCTTGAATAGCGTCTTGGCACAATCGGTAGCCTATATGAACCAAATCACGCATCTCACCCTGGAGAGACTCACGAAGGCTAGATGGACCCACCACTTCCAACACTGCCTGGACCCGAGCCATAACCAGCGCCACCGCCTGGGTGCGAGTTATCCCTAGTAGTTGCTGACTCAAGGCATCTCTTTCCTTCGTAGCATGCGTCAGTTGCTCCTCCGAGAACCGCATTTGGTCTCGTAACTCCTCTATTCTCCTCTCTAAGTTCAATACACGAGCTTTCTCGAGCATTAGTTGGCGTTCCAATTCCCACGCTTTATCATTCTCGGATTGTAACGCATTGTTGTGGATCTCCCGAGTGGACTCGTGAACCTCCCTCAATTGAGTTATCTCCGCTTGAGCCTCTAAGAGACCTTGCTCTAACTCGTCCCGGCGGCGATATACTAAACCTGGATCAGAAGAAGAACTACCGTAAGATCCGAGGGCATCTAGCACCATATAAATATGCCCGAGAACAAAGCGAATTACATCGGATAGGGGCGACAGGTTAGTATTAAATAAAATAGATAAAATAATGGAATACCTCACACAGGTCTTTACAAGCTAAGTCCTGAAGAACGGATATCAGAAGGGTTTTCATCAGCCCGCAATCCGTCACGTTCAATAAACCGCTGAGAAAGTTTCGACAAAATTCCACCGCTGATCCGAGGGGAGAAATATCCTGATTATCCCTGGGGGGGGGGGGGGGGGGGAAGATCTCCCGAGGGAAGGTTTCCCCTCGAGCGGCGGTGCAGGAACACGATCAGGGCCACCTTCAATGGGCTACAAGTCCCCAATATCAGGAGAGAGAAGATACTCCTCTAACGCATTCACTACAGCAGAGTCGCGAGGAAAAGGCTGTGACACCACTGGAGTCGTATCAAAGTCCGTCGGGGAGGGAACCGTTATCGGATCCGATACCCCGAAAAGAATTATAAAGCTTACTGCGGGGGGGGGGGGGGGGGTGCCACAGTCGATGCCTCCAGTCCCTCCTCCTCCGAAGAAATATCAACCATCACCTCAGTTACGAGTGGATCAGAACCGCCAACCTCCGGCATCCTGGGACTACCATGCAACGCCCGCCCCAGAAAAACATCATTAGAAGACCCGAGGGAAAACGCTCCCATTTCTGCGCCTGCAAAAAACATCAGTGTGCAAACAGTCCGAGGACACCCAGAGAATTTACAAGCTGAACAAATGAAAGGTGATAGGAAAAACTTACGGAAATAAAAGTTACAATGAAGAGGACGAGATGGGGGAGTACATCCCTCCACCCCCTCTTGCAAACCCGCCAAAATTAGGGCCTCGGGGAAGTCCAGTAGCCCGAATATGTCATAGGAACTAGAAAAAAGTCCTGAGCGAAGCAATACCTCCCTTTCGTAACCTTGTGTTTCGGTGTTGGGAGCAATATATCCCAGACCCCATCGGATGGGCACCCCCTACGACCTGGCTGATTGACCTCTCGGACGGACAAAGAAAAACCTCCGCCTCCAGTCCCCTCTACAAGAGCGGGTATTGGATACACGAGTGAAGGTATCTTCCTTGTCCCGATAGGTCAGGCTAAAAAAGGGATTCCCCTTTGAATAGGGTCGAAGGGCAAATATTGTTCCCACCCGATAAGAGGACATAGGAAGGTTTAAAAGCTCGCAATGCAAGACATACCCCACCAAATGACTATATGAACTTGGCGTTAGCTGACTCGGACATACCTGCCAATACCGAAAGAGTATTTGGGAAAAAGGGTGGAAAAACATTCGTAACCCGCAGCGCATCTGTTCGCTATAGATAGTCAAATAACCCGAGGGAGGCGCGTAGGCTCTCTAGCCTGTGGAAGGCACTATCATGTCATACTCTTCAAGATCCAAGTTATATCCAGTAAAAAGAGTCCTTACAGAGCTCTCACACTCCGTACTCGTAGTGGATCCCACACGTCCTCTGCCTATCAATCTTGCTGGATCAAGAGGAATTAAATCAAATTCCGAAGACTCATCAGCCAAAGAATATGGCTCCCTACCCATAAATACCTCCCTGATGTGGTTCACTCGACGAGAGTTCGTAGATGAAAGCCTATGGATTACTCCCGAAGAGGAACTCGTGCCAAGTGTCGCTTGATTTCCCGATAAAATATCCCTCAATCCAGGAGAAGAATTCCCCGAGAGGATAGGAGGAGCCCTTGACTGTCCAGGCGGACTCCGAGTAGTACTTCGAGAAGAACCACAAGACGAAACTGATCCTCCTCGTCTATAATAAGGGGGCATCATCTTCTCAAACTATGCCCCCGTGGTAGAAGGGTGTGAAGGAGTCGTCGCCTCAGCAGAAGTGCCCAGCGAAGCAAGGCGAGAAATTGGTGAAAACACTCCCCCGGAACTGCTAGCCCTCGGACCCGGACTACTGGGAGAACGCATCGGAGAAGGTACATGAGAATCCCTAGGAGATAGCAAACCCCCAAATCTCCCCACAAAGTAATGACAGTCATCGGGAGTTGGCCTCTTCAACTTACGAAAGTCAAAAGACTTGGAAAAGTCCACATCTGACCGCAACAGGGACTTCGCCAGCCTAGCACATTCCAAATATCCCCACAAAAAGATGGCCTGTCAAAAGCTCATGAGAAGGTGTATCGGAAATTCCCGAGTGCTGTCTAGAGATCTCTCGTTGAGCAAATTGAACCGCTGCATCAATCTTAGCCTGCACCTCCTCGGGAGAAAGGAAATTTATCAACTTCCCCTCGGTCGACTCAGCCCTGTCGGTGACCTGACCCAACGTCTCCTGAAGACTTCACTCCCTCTCCAAACCTGCCGCTATCTCTTTCTAGAGAGCAGTGATCCGAGCATTAAGAACCCCCTCAGACTCCCCTTTTTCCTTCTCCAAAAGGGCTATCTTAGCCATTGTAGCCTTCTCGGAGACCTCTATCTTCTTATAGGCAGAGTTCGCCAGGTTCAACCTACGTTGCAGGCCCTCGTTTGTCTTCTCCGCTTCTTGCAGCGTGAACTCGTAGTTAGAAACTTTTGTGAGGAGCACCTCTTCCCTCATCTGACTCTTCTTATCCCCGGATAAAAGAGGCACTAATTGCACTCGGAGAGCTTCCACCTCCTTCACGTCTTTCAGACCACGCTCCTCTACCGCAGTAACTGCCTCCCGAGTCTTCCCAATCTACGAAAAGATAAGTGAAAAAAGAAATTATTACAGATAAATCATACCACCCCCAGGAAGTCTAGTACGAAGAAACTTACCATGAGTCCCAACCAGTTAAGACTGGTATACAAAAATTGATACCCCTTGGCGGGTGTCGAACTAGAAGAAGCAAAGAACTGGAGGATGTCCCGATAGGCCCCCCACACTCCGAGACGAGAAATGTCCCTCTGGCCCACTAGGAGGTATGGGCGTCTGAAAAGTGTGACCTCTCGAAGATAGAGTCACGGGAACAGACAGAGACGCTGGAATGTGACCCCTCGGAGGAGTATTTCCCGGTACTGAAGTCACCACTTCCGAATTAGTAAATACGGCCCGAGAGCCACCATCTACGATGGACGGGCCAGCCTCCCCTAGCAACGAATTCAAGACCCCCTCCTTCACGTCTCTGTCCTCGGACGAGGGATCAAACTCCCCTTGAATATCCTTGGAATCCCCTCGTGAAGCCTCCTGCCCGGGAACACTGAATTGTGCCAAGAAATCTTCTTCTACAAAAGGCAATATATGTGTGTGAAAAGGAGAATGAAACTAGAAAAAATTATCACTAGAAAAAGGCAAGTGAAGAACGCTTACCGTATAAAGAAGGCTCTTCCACCATCGGAGCCTTGCCTTTGTCCACAGTCTCTGCATCAAGAAGGAGAACATCAACACAGGAATAAACTCTTCATTAAAGGTATGGAAAATTTCGTTAAAGACCCATAAGAACTCACCACGAGAGACAGATTCAGGAACTATCAGGGGCGTAGGCGCAGCTCCATGAGTAGAAGTGGGAGAGGGATCCCTAGAAGACAAGTCTACCACCTCGGTAGTCTTCTGAACTGATTCTTCCTCGCTAGCCCTTGGAAATATCCCCTCTTCGGAAACCCTCGGAGAATTTCCCATATCGGATCCAGAGGCGGGCAGATCTCCCTTATTGGACCTAGAGACCGGCACCAAAGCCCAAGAGGAAGAAGGAGCTACCTGGCGTAATGGAACAACACTTCTGATAACCCCTGTCATATCTATATACAGAGGAGAATGGTCCTCATGAACCCCTCCTGTCTCCGGACCCGTATGCCCGCCCTCGGGGGCATTGACCTCTTCTTCTTCATGATCACCCTCTTCTGGCACATCGGAAGCACCGCTTGGAGTAGGTTCTCTCGGACCCGACTGCAAATAGTAATTTTCCATAACCTCCTCTGCACCACCCTAGAGCCAACAGATATAAGTATAATTCATTGCTATACTCAGAAAAGGAACAAAGGAAGAAAATAAAGAACTTACTAAAAAGATTCCTCGCATCGAACGATAGAGACAAGGGCTTCTCCACGGCGTCATCGGTAAAAACCATATGATGAAGTCCGGATGTCTCGAACAACATCATGAAGTCCTCCGACTCCATCAATTTTTGCTGAGAAATTAAAGGAGACAAAACTATCTCCAGGTCCAGAGTGTGCACGGGAGGTGCGCCCTCTCTCCAATCAAAGGGCATATCCCATATGCCGTGAATAGGTTGTACGAAGAAATATTTGTTTTTCCAAATGCTATGTGAGGAGATCGACGCATCCAATATTCTCTTCGTGTTATCCCAGTGGCGAACATGGTAAAACGGATACGTTCCGCCTGAGATTACCACATCAAAAATGGAAAAGAAATGGTCCACCCCACACTCCAACCCGTTCATCTGACACCAGTAAACATAAATACAGAGGGCGGCAAACCCATTCAGAACCAGTTGACTCGGGCTGATATTGCAAGCCTTAAAAACTTCGCAGAAGAAAGACGGCATGAATGAACGCCACCCGTATCTCACTTGAGCAAAATAAACAGTCAACATACCTGGAGGAGGATAACAGGCTCTCTCATCTTTCGTCGGAATTTGGAAGATCATATTTTTTTGAAAAGCCCCAGTCGAGGTGAATAAGTCCAACACCTGTTCACGAGTGATGATGCTAGGAACCCCCTCAACTTTGGAAAAATCCCAAGAAGGAGCCGTTTTCTTCGATTTGGGAACCCTAGCTTTTTTAGAAGAAGAGGCGCCGACCTCAGCAACAACAACAATCTCTCCCTTGCGCTTACGAGTAACAACCCCTATCGGAATACCCCTCAAATTTACAGAAGAATCGACTGGAGCAGTGACTCCAGAAACAGTGGAGGCAACAGTAGGGTCAACGTTGGCAGAGGAAGCCATTTATACGAAGATAAAAAAGGAGTGTTTTTTCTTCGAGAAGAAAAGAGAAAAAGAGTACGCTGGGAATTTGAAGTGCAAAAGAAGAAAAGAAGAATTTTTTTTTGCGCTGAAGAAAAGTTATCGCAAGAATGAGTTGTGAGAATAAGAAGAGAGGATCAACAGTACTCCTATTTATAACCGAAGAAAACAACGGTCACAAATATTTTAAACGTGGAGCCTGTTTAAAGCTCTACGTAACCGCCGCATGACCACGCCACGCCATCACCAATCTGATCGTTACCAACGGTCATATATTTTGAAGTTTGAAACCGATCAACGGCTATCTGCAACCAATGCTCCGAAACCTCCGCGTGCATGAGGACAGTACCCCCAGGGGTAATAAGGTAAGTTCTATATGATCCGTTTTTAAATAATTATAAATGTACGTACTCCCTCGGAAAAATACCAAAAAATAAAGACCAAGCCTCGGACAAACCCCTCGCCTCACTGAGGACGATGGATAAAATTTCCTTCGCCTCTACGAAGGCGATCGAAATTTGGGGGGGGGGGGGCTAGTGTTAACCATAAAAATAAATAAAAGGTTAAGAAGAAGGTTAATCCTAATTATGGGAATTAATAAATGGATAATACTATTGTCACGAGTACTTCCGATGAGATGTACCCACTCCTAATAAGGAGGCCCCCTCGGATGTTGCCCTACCCCATGATCACTGACCTAAGAAGGCACAAAGGAGCACACGAGGAGGAACATAAGCGTCCCTTGGAAAGTCAAATGGTGAGTAAAAAACAGATATCAACGCGGCATCGAAAAAAGAGCAAACCCCGGTGGATCAGCGCGACTCCGATATCCACCAATGCGCCAAGAGGGACCACAACGGACCCCGAGTCCCGCAAACTTGTAAGAATACTTCCTTGCTGAACACTCCTCAACGTGAAATGCCCTCAGACCATCACCCGATGACCTATTCTCAGAGAAAAACTAGAAATGAATAACCGAGCGCCTGGATAATATATTCCGAGGACTTAGACGAAAGAATACTGTTTCAAGCATTGCAAATCAAGCCCTCGGAGATCACATTACGCCCTCGGAGATCACACCAGGCCATTGGAGAATGGACCCGAATCGAGAAAGAAAAATAAAACCCCTCGGAGGGCATATACAGCAGTCCCTACTCCCGAATACACTTACGCCAAAGTATGATACCCCCGGACGAGCATCCTAATTATTTATCAACAAAAGCATAGCCCCTCGGAAGAGTAACGTCCCCAAAACAACCATTCATCGGAGACCCCCGGAGCCATCGGAAGACATAAAGATTGGTCTAGTCAGCATCTAGTAGACTAAAAGATAAACCTTATCCTAATTTTTTACACCTGTATCAATATAACGACACTTGTCCTTACTAAAGCACATGCACAGTGACACCTGCCCCTACCGAAGTCTATATAAAGGGAGGTGATCAATAGAAGAAGGATAACTTAACTCAACTTGACACATACGCACAAAGAAAAAAAGGAGGAAAAATTCAGTGAATAAAGGAAGGAATATTCTTGCATCCCTCGTTATTTCCAATTATTTCCATCCATTATTTTTTTTGAATCACGGGCAGGGCGTTCCAACCCAAAATAATATTCGTTAAAAGGGGAATAATTACAAACCCGTTAACAAATAACATATACCATGTATAGCAAAATTGAAAGTAAAGTACGACAATAAAATAAATTCGATCTCTCAGCAGCTGTAGAAAAATCCTTGCAGTGGATTAGACGAGTCAGAATAATTTTGTCGAAGCATCGGACGAGTTGGAAGGTTAACCTCCTCCCCTTAAGATCAATTTTCCCGGCTACCCTTCAAGCCCTCGGTGGGAAACGACCTCCCAAGTCCCAAGATACAACGTCCTCACACTATTAGGTAGTAAGTGAAGGACAATATTACCTTCTCAAATCGGACTCGAATAGTATTTGCAGAACTCAGAAAAAAAAATGTTCATGGTATGAGTATGCTGAAAATGCTTTGTGTTTTGGATGCTTTTTCACAAGGGTAGATGCCTCTATATATAGTTGAGAAAACATGAAACCACCATCACATTAAGTGGGAATATTTATTATTGCCATTGAAGACATTTAATTTTATTCAAATGCTTTTGACCACCTTAGGTGTGTGACTTAATTCACATATTCAAAATAAATATGAATATTTAACCATGAATTTTATTTATTTAAGTAAATAAAATTCTATCACAATTTGGGTTGTCTCACAAGACATAAGGATCATTAGAACCTCAAGTTCTCCTTACCTGTACAGGTCTATCTCTCTTTCATCCTAGAAATGGGTTTGGAACTCAATTTCTCGAGTGATTTGTTCGACTCGCCCCCACAATTCGGTTGTCCCTTTGAACCTGCAAATTGGGGTTTACAATTCAGGTAGGGTTGCCATTATGGGGTGATGTCTTTCAATGGGCTCAATTCCCATTTCTCTCGATGAATTTGCTACTTGGTCTCTCGTTAAACCTTTCGTCAATTGTCTACAATATTATCTTTGACTTCTTAAAGTCTAAAGAAACGAGTCTGCTTATTTTCTAACTGAAACTTTTTGAAAATCTGAACCAACATTTTCTTTTCTCTCGCCCCCACATTTCTTTTCTTTTCCTCAATGAAAGAAGTGTCTTGAGACTAAAAAAATAGAATTTATTTGATTTGCGTACATAGCGTCTTATTTCAAATAAATCTGAATATTTAATTTGTTTAGTAAAATAAATAATATTAAATCTCACTTGCTTCTCACTAAGCAATTTAATTTACACACTTATATTTGGACTCAATTCCAAATATTTCCATTAGATATATATGTATATATACATACATATATATATATATATATATATCTAGGCTTTCAAAATAACATCCAAGTTTCCTATATATATATATATTTATATGAAATAACATACAAGTCTCGCACTTGTTTTATTTCCTACAAGTATATATAAATATATATAACATACAAGTCTTGCACTTGTGTTATTTCCAACAAATATTTCAATGTCATAAAGACGTCAAAAGTAATCAAAATTATAATATTTGCCTCACATGCAACTTCGATTACATTTATTCGTAAAACTAGTCTCCTCACACGAGACTTTTTATTACATTATTCATAAACACTAGTCCCCTTACACGAGACTTTTGTTACAACAAACTTGAACACTAGCCTCAGTACTAGCCGCACACTTAGGTGACATAGTCATAACAACCATCTTAAAAAGATTCTTTGACCAATATCGCTTTCCTACAAAGGTTCCACCCTTAGACATAATAACCTTGTATGACTCAAAGACAAGTGTGAACCCTTTCTAGTTCAACACTGTACCACATATTAGATTCGTGTGAATCTCTGGAACATGAAGCACCTCGTTCAAGGTCAACTCTTTCCCCGAGGTCATCTTCAACACAATTGTTCCCTTGCCTTCAACTTTTAAGATAGCAAAGTTTCCCAATTAACACTGCTCATTCTCCACAGGTTGATAGGTCTTGAACATCCACTTGTTCGCACAGATGTGTCGAGTAGCCCCAATGTCTACCCACCAATTCGTTCGGGTTGTTGTTTGAATTTTCAGCCGCCATAACTAATTAAATAATTCACGCAATTATTTTTATTAGTATCGCTGAGAACTCTCAATCGAACTATTTATACAGATATTCCCAGGCTAGTGGTGGGATAAAACCTCTTTAAAGTCTACCGTTCCGTGACAGAATATTAGGTTCCCATGCCAGTGGATGGACAAGTCCGCTTACACTCCACTTTTCTGCGACAGAACCGTTTGTATACATATTCTCACTTAGAATATCTTCGAGTAATTCACAAGTCTCAATACTTAGAATTATTCTCACTTTGAATTCTATTCGAATAATTTACAAGTCTCAATACTTAGAATTATTCTTACTTTGATTTCTCTTCGAATAATTTACAAGTCTCAATGCTTAGAATTATTCTCACTTTGATTTCTCTACGAATAATTTCCAAGAATTATTCTCGCTTTGAATTTCCCTCGAATAATTCACAAGTCTCAGTACTTAGAATTATGTCGAAATTCTTTTGGGTTTCTCAAGTTGAGAATATGATATATAGTGGTTCTAAAAATCGGTACTGCGGTCTCAATACCGTTAGCTCTTTGATTTAGCGTGACAACCTCAACGTCGCCCGTCATTGGGAAGGTCTCAATGCTTGCGACATTGTTGTTAGAGCTCTCACTAGCCATATCTCTAAACAATTCACAAGTCTCTCACTTAGAATTATTTAAAGTCTTCCTATGGGACACTTGAAATTTTATATTTTTCACATATTCAATTGCTATTTATTTTTACTACTCACATAGCCATGCTCAACATAAAATCACACATTAAAATCGCATTTACTCAAAGCATGATTATATTAAGCACATTTCTCAAATAATAAACTGCCGCATGTTCATTTAATATACAATAACGCATGAATGTAACAATGTAAATGTCACAAGTTCAATTCTCAGCTGTAACGTTTTGGTAATAAACATGCTCAACAATTATTATCAGTGAATTTTAACGCACAAACAGTAAAGTTTGGAGCTGGCATGGGAGGGTCTCGGGTTCCAAACCAGATAACATTTTTGCCAATTAATTTCGCAGAATAAATCGTAAACTAAATATGTGACGGAGATATAAATAACCAAGAATTAACTTAGCCTAATGGTAACTGATAAGCATGCATCGGCTTGTAGGTACACGGTTCGAATCCGATTAACAACATGATCTAAATGTTTTTTTAAAACATGCTCGTAAAATTTTTAAAAACAGAAGCAGAGCTGCTGATACAATTTTCTGGAAACAATTTGAAACCCATGAAAATTTAAAAATAAATACTGCTGGGAACGTGTTGCACATAAACATGTGAAATTATAAACATAAACATACACCTAAACAAATGATTATCTTTCTAGAACACATAAACAATAACATATAACATGCATTGCAAAACTGAAAGTATAATATGATAATAAAATAAATTCGACCTCTCAGAAACTGTAGAAAAATCCTTGCAGTGGATTAGACGAGTCAGAAAAATTTCGTCGAAGCATTGGACGAGTTAGAAGTTTAACTTCCTCCCCTTAAGATCAATTTTCTCGGTTACCCTTCAAGCCCTCGGAGGAAAACGACCTCCCAAGGTAGTGAGTGAAGGACAATACTATCTTCTCAAATCGGACTCGAATATTATTTGTAGAACTTAGAAAAAGAAAATATTTATTCTATGAGTATGTTGAAAATGCTTTGTGTTTTGGATGCTTTTTCACAAGAGTAGAGGTCTCTATATATAGTTGAGAAAACATGAAATCACCAACACATTAAAGAAGAATATTTATTCTTGCCATTGCAAACATTTGATTTTATTCAAATACTTTTGACCACCTTAAGTGTGTGACTTAATTCACATATTCAAAATAAATAGGAATATTTAAACATGGATTTCTTTATTTAATTAAATAAAATTCTATCACAATTTGGGATTAATTCAACTTGCTTCTTATTAAGCAATTTTTATTCACACACAGAATATTTGGACTTAACTCCAAATATCTCCAACAATGCAAGACCAACTCAATCTCAGGATCTATTGGTTTCGGGGAGAAAATGCGAAGAAAGTGATGGTCTCGATACCCACTTGTCCTTCCATATGGATATAGCTTCCCCATTGCCCACTCACCAACGAAGTCCTTTCTCTAGAAAAGATACCGACTCCCAAATGCAATGACAAGAAACCGATGGATTGTAAACAACCTTCGCATCAAACAAGTAGCAGGTCAGGAAATATTTTGCTTTGTATATTTGTCCCACCAAACTATCTAGGTTTTTGAAAATGCTCCAAGCTTGTTTTGCTAGCAATGCCAAGATAAACTCCTTCAAACTATTAAGACCCATACCTCCCTCTTTCTTTCCCATAGAAAGTTGATCCCACGCCACCCATTGTATTTTATTAGAAGTTTTGTTCACACCAAAATATCACTGATTCAAGTTTGAATATAAGAGTATCGGATAGATGGAAGCAACTCATGGAGAAAAGGAGTAGCCTAGAAAACAGACTTAATAAGAATTTCCTTACATGCGCCAGATAAATTTTGTCCTTTTAACCCTTGCGCCCCCTTTCCATAGTCTTTCTCTCAAATAACCAAAAAGCTCATGCTTCGACTTTCCCACCACTGACGGTGGAAGACCAAGATACTTCTCGTGCTTATTCGCCACCTGAATCCCAAGGATTTCTGTAATATCTCGAACCACTTCATCCCCCGTATGGCGGCTATAGACCACAACAGATTTACCCAAATTAATTTCCTACCCACCCGCCTTTCATATTTCTATAGAATTGACGCAATCTCCTCTGCTGAACTAGGTGTTGAGTCACAACAAAGAAGAGCGTCGTTTGCAAAAAGAAAGAGTGAGACCGCAGGCACATGGTGGCTGACCGATATTCCATTGATGAAACCTCTTGTCTCGGCATCCCTAATAAGTGTTGAAAACACTTCACAAATAATCAAAAACAAATAAGGGGATAAAGGACCCCCTTGATGAAGTCCACGTTTAGGATGAAAAATAGTTGTATGGCGATCATTAATTATAACAGAGTAGGAAACAATACGCACTCCAAGAATTATTAAACTCACAAATGTAGAATCAAAACATAATCTAATTATTACTTGCTCTAGGAAGGACCACTCAACTTTGTCATAGGTTTTGCTCATGTCCAGTTTTAGCGTCATAAAACTCAATTTCCCTGTTTTTTTTATTCTTCAAAAAATGATTAATCTTAAATACAACAAATATATTATCAGAAATTAAACGACCATGTATAAAAGCAGATTGAGAGTATGAGATAATATCATTGAGCAACGATGTTAGTCGATTGGCTATGGTTTAAGATACTATCCTAAAACTGACTTTACTCAAACTAATCGGTCTGAACTGATACATATATTTAGAAGTTGGACAAATTAATATTTCTGCCCTGTAACTTTACACCGTTAAAAAAAGTACCCAGTAACTATTAAATCTATAAAAACAACCTACGAATTGGCTTTTTTTTTGATTTTTTCTGCCCACCCGTTGCCACATCAGAAAAAAAGCCTACGTGTCAGTCGAGTTGGCTTTTTTGGCACACGCCACATCAATATATTTAAAACAAAAATATATTTTTTGTGCTAGGTGGCTGCCACATGGAATATATTTAAAATAAAAAAATATTTATATCTAGAATATATATAAATATATAAAAAATATATTTATGTATTAAAATATATCTAATATATATAAATATAAATGAAAAAAGGGAAAATCATAAATTTTATTTATTATTACTGAAATTAAAAATAAATATAAAAATATATATAATAAATATTATTTATTATTACTAAAATTTAAAAAAAATATATATAAATATATATAAAAAAGGCAAAAATCATAAATATTATTTATTATTACTGAAATTAAAAAACAAATATCAAATATATATAAAAAATGGAAAAATCATATATATTATTTATTATTACTAAAAAAAAAATAAAAAAATAAAAAAAAATGACCACCCCCACCACCCCCGACAAACCCCCCCCCACCTCCCACCCCCGCTGCAACCCACGGTTGCAGCGGTGGCGGCGTCACCACTGCAATTGCAGCAGCGGGGTTGGGGGGGGGGGGGGGGAGGGGGTTGCGGGGTGGGGGTGTTCAATTTTCTTTTTAGTTTTTTTAATTTTTTTTTTAATTTCAGTAATAAAAATTAATTTTTCCTTTTTTTATATATTTATATATATTTGATATATATATTTTTAATTTCAATAATAAAAATAATATTTATAATTTTTCTATTTTTTTATATATATTTACATATATTTGATATATTTTAATACACAAAGATATTTTTTTATATATTTATATATATTCTGAATATAAATATATTTTTGTCATAAATATATTCCATGTGGCAGCCATGGCGTGTGCCAAAAAAGCCAACTCAGCTGACACGTAGGCTTTTTTTCTGATGTGGCAGCGGGTGGGCAGAAAAAATAAAAAAAGTCAATTCGTAGGTTATTTTTATAGATTTAATAGTTACTGGGCACTTTTTTTAACGGTGTAAAGTTACAGGGCAGGAATATTAATTTGTCCTTTAGAAGTTCTACACTTGGCAATAAGGGCTGTGTGAGTAAAATTTACAGAGGGATTAAGAGTGATTATTTAAAATTTCAAGAACAAAAGAGATGACACCGTGACTAATAATGTTCCAGAATTTCTGATAGAAAACAACAAAAAAGCCATCAGGACCTGGAGATTTGTATGGATACATCTCAATTAGAGAATGTTTTACCTCCTCTGGTGTATAAGGTTGGAGAAGATGCTCACTCATCTCGGGGCTGAATTTCGTTCGTACTACTTGCATCACGTCTTCCATCTCCTCAATCAAAGTTCCATTCGACTCAAGAATACCTCTAAAATAATCTGTCACCATCGCATCCACTTCATTCGGTCCTTTCAATCCCCATTGCTATCCATTAAGCCCTTACAAATATTGTATGTACCGCGCTGAAACATACAAATTAAAGTTTCGATTTGCTGGCTAAATATTAGAAACTCTTCACCTAATCTTGAGATTTTTTCAAGAAAAGTTAAATGCCACGGCCATGAACACAGAATAAAGTTTCGATTTCAATGCATGTTTTGGTCATTTAACTATTAGAAACTTTTTCCAAGAAAACTAGGAACACAATATATATCGCAACTACATTTTCGTTTGGTAGAATTTTTAAAATGCCCGCTAACTTTCCTTCACTTTACTTAATAGCCGTAACATTTGTTTTTTTTTTTTTCTGAATTTTTGCCTGCCAACTTTCCTAAAAATGCCCGAAACACTATTTGACGCCCAGTGGCAGCCATGTCATCACATTTTGGCATATGTGGCCAAAATGTGGCTGCCATGTCATAAATGTATAATTATTATATTTCTTTATAGTTAGCTTTATTATATAAATTATAAAAACTCATTTTATAATTAAAATTTAAATTTTAAGTTTTTAATAACTAATAGATCTTTTTTTAAAAAAGCCGAAAAATAAAAAAAGTTTAATCTTTGTAATTAACTTTATTATAAATTTTGAAAACCTATATATAACTCTAATTTATAAAACTTAATTTTTAATAACTAATAAATTTTATGAATATATATTAAAAAATAAATAATTTTTATTATTTCGACCTCGTTTTCGGAATCTTCCTTTCACTTCTACTTGTTGTTCCACTTCTCGTTGTTCGGCGACAACCACATAGTCTTTGGCTGAGAGTCCCCTCAAGAGAGCTCGAGTTGCCTGATGAGGACCTTCAGACTGTTTATAAACTCAACGAAGAACTTGACCTTGAGGAGACGAGGGATGTTGTTTGTCGTCGTGGTTTCGAGGTCACAACTATGAAGGATCTCAACGAGGCGAGTCACCAGTTGGAATTCAGACACATTCGCCATTGTATTTTTTGTTGGGAAGCAGTGGTTTCATGCAAGTTGGTGAAAATTAAATAGGGTTGACTGATAGAAAACTTGTTTATACATATTAGTTTCCTCTTTTGCAAATTTGTGTAAAATTGCAAATATTGTTTGTAAGAAAAAAGGGGTGATCGTGTCAAACCTCATCTTTTTTGGGTTGACATGCAAAGTGACTAGTGGGACCAAATGCAACGGACGGAAATGCATAGGTAGAACGGTCAGAACGGCTTAGAGGGCAAAGCGCAAAGATTGAGATGCGTACACTTTGCGAATCAACTTGAGTATTAGAGGGTTTGACGCAAATAAAAAAATAAATAAAAACCTCATTTTCTAGATAATCTTTAAAGTGGCACGTTACTATCATATACGAAATTGAAAATTATGTCATGCAGCCATTTTGCGGTGAGTTGTGCGACAATCAGGTTTGCAGTAGTCGTGGTGGTGGCGATATTATGGAGTTCTTAATTAGTACCTATAATTTTGAAATTATGACCGTCTCCTTCTTGGTTGAATTACATAGTCTGTACGACGATTGCAAGGGATACCTTTTTTGATATATATAAACGTGTTGTTCACTTGCCTAGTTCAAAAGTGTCCGCGAATTTATTTTTTTTGGAATGGCCAAAAGGCATATGCATTAGCAATCAACACCAACATTAGTTATAGATCATTTTTAGACCAACCAATACGAAATAGACTCTAAGTCAAAGTCTCAAATAGAATTAACAGGAAATTCTAAATTAGTAGTCGCATTCTGGGCTGACATATGCGCGTCGACATTCGCATCTGGAAACACCCAATGAAAGAATAATTCTCTTTGTCCTTGCACAACTCCTTCACCTCCTTGGAATTATTGAAATACTCTGCTCACCTATTCGTGTTATTCGAAAGATAATTTATCACCCCTAAACAATCCCCTTCAAAGGTGACATCCTCCCAATTCAAATTTAGCGCCAAAAGGACTGCAAGGCGAGCCGCCAACAGTTCCACCACGTTAGCCTCAAACAAAATCGAAAATCTCCTTCGAGCCCACGCTATAATTCTGCTTGGCCTATCCCTCGCCAACACTCCTATACCATTTGCATCATCATGCACAAAACATGCGCCGTCAAAATTTACTTTTATTATCCAATCACGCGGCGGTTGCTAAACAAGCGCTGATCGTGAGATCTCCTCTTTCGTTATCCCCCTAATGGCAGTTGTCCACGCATCACCAACATTTTTTGCAAGCTCGACAATAGCGGCAGGACTAGACTCCATTTCCTCTGCCAAAATACGATTTTGGTTTCCCCACAAGGACTAACACAAAATAGCAACATTGATAAGCTCAAAACCCGTACTATTTTTTGTTATGCGCTGTAACCATGTGAGTATATCCTCGTTGTGTCGAATTGCAGCCATCATTGGGAAATTTGCAAGAGCCCAAACTTGACGTGCCACATCACACGTGAAAATGTAATGGTGAATATCCACTTTTCCAGTGTTGCACACCGGGCATTGATCCTTTGTTAATACCCTCTTCTTAACCAAATTGCTCCTCGTAGGCAAGCTGTCCAAGCACCAGGCTCTTCAAATTCCAGATTAGATTCCATGCCTCCGACCTCGAATTGCTTGATGTCGCATGATTCTCTCACCTATGTAGTCCTCCCTTCAGAATAAGATGGTAAGCACTTCTAACAGTAAATAATATGCTCTTTTCGTGATGCCAAACCAGCCTATCCTTGAACTCCCTATTACCGATCGGTATTGACAAGATTTGCTTGGCATCCTCCTCTTAGAAAAAGTCGAGAATTAGAATAAAATTCCACCCTCCATTATCCTCACTAACTAACTCACTTACCCTCTCTATTTCTATATCAATCGCCCTTGGAGAAAATATGCAAAAAAGATATGGTCGCAGCACCCACTTGTCAGTCCAGATGGATATTGTTTCCCTATTCCATACTCGCCAACGAAGACCTCTATAAAGGATAAGAATTGACTCACATATGCTACGCCAAGAGAATGACGAATTATTCTCAACCTTCACTTCAAATAGCGAGCAACTCCGGAAGTATTTGGCTTTGTAAATCTATCCCACCAAGCTATTTGGATTCTTCAATATTTGCCAAGCTTGCTTTTCTAACAATGCCAAACTAAACGCCTTTAGACTTTTAAATCCCATGCCTTCTTCTTTTTTTCCCATACAGAGCTTATCTCACGCCACCCAATGTATTTTATTAGAGGTCCCGTCTCCCCACCAAACGTTACAAATCACTAATTCAAGCTCATTTTTACATTATCGAGTAAATGGAAGCAACTTATAACAAAAGAAGGTATGGCTTGAAAAACTAACTTAATAAGAGCTTCCTTACACGCACTAGACCAGTTTTGTCCTTTTAACCCTTGCGCCCTTTTCCATAGCCATTCTTGCGGTAATCAAAGAGTTTATTTTTCGACTTTCCCACCACCGATGGGAGACCAAGATACTTCCCGTTCTTGTTTGACACTTTGACCGCGAGAATTTCTACCACATTACTAGCAACGTCATTCCCTGTGTTGTGGCTAAAAGACCACCACAGATTTATCCAAATTGATTTTTTAACCCGATGCCTTCTCGTATTTCTGTAAAACTAACGCAATCTCTTGCGCTGAGCTAGGTGTCGCATCACAACAAAGCAAGGTGTCATCGACGAATAGAAGGTGTGAAACCACTAGTGCATGACGGTTGATGGAAATTCCTTTGATAGTCCCATTTATTTCTACATCTTTGATAAGTGCTGAAAACACTTCACAAACAATCATAAACAAATAAAAGGATGAAGGACTCCCCTGTCTAAGTCCCCTTTTGGGGTGAAAACATTGCATATCCTGGCCATTAATCAAAATAGAATAACACACAGTCTGCACTCGAAGCATAATCAGCCCCACAAATTTAGAGTCAAAACCAAGTCTAAACATTACATGCTCCAGGATGGACCACTCAACTTGTCATAGGCTTTGCTCATGTCGAACTTTAGCGTCATAAAAATCCTTTTCCATGTCCTTTTATTCTTTAGAGAGTGATTAATCTCAAAGGTAACCAAAATGTTGTCAGTAATTAACCGACCAGGTATAAAAGTAGATTCAGAATAAGAAACAATATTATTGAGGAACGATTTAAGTCGATTTGCAATTGTTTTAGATGCAATCTTAAAATTAACGTTGCTCAAACTAATCGGTTTGAACTGTTGCATAAATTCAGTATTTTAGCATTTGGGGATTAGGACAATATGAGTAAAGTTTACTCACAAATCAAGAGACTGATTATTCAAAAAATCAAGAACAAAAGAGATAATGTCATGACTGATTATGTTCCAGAATTTCTGATATAAAGTAAAAGAAAAACCATCTGGACCTGAGGATTTGTAAGGATACATCCCATTTAGTGAATTTTTACCATTTAGGGTGGGTATGGTTGAAGGAGACGCTCGTTCATATATGCACTGCCTTTCGTTCCTACTACTTGCAACACGTCTTCCATATCCTCGACCGCAGTGTTATTTAACTCAAATATACCCTTGAAGTAACCTGTCACTATCTTATCCATATCATACGGTACATCCGTCCAGTCTCCATTTTCATTCCGTAATCCCTTTATTTCGTTCTTTTCTCGTCTCTGACTTGCCCCTAGATGAAAATAGGAAGTGTTCCTATCCCCTTCTCGCAATCATTGAACCTTAACCCTCTTCTTCTAGTACAGTTCCTCTGAATCTTTAAGCCTCTCAAGTTCTTGCTTCAGATCATATTCCTCCTTTTTTAATTTTGGTGTGATCGGCCCAAGCAAATTTGAGTAATACGGTGCGTTGGATTTTCAATCCTTTTTTTTATGTCCAGCCTTCAAACACGACTCCACTTCATTATTCCTAAGCGACAATCCTCTAGTTTCTTCGTAAGAGATTTATAAACGTGACCCTCCTCGATGCCACACCATATTTGTGAGATAACTTTATGGCATTCCTCATTTTTACCTAAATCGCCTCAAAACAGAATCTGCGCGGAGGTGTTCTTCGGCTCTTCACGACAGAGTCAGCTTTCAAGGATATAAAAATGGCCATGTGGTTGAAGTGACTCATCGTCAAATGATTCACTTGACTAAGTATCAAAAGTCTGTCTCAATCCCACATTCACGCATGCACGATCCAATCTTTCCCAAATTGTATCGGGTTCTGTTCATCGATTACACCACGTAAATCTAGGTCCATCTACACTAGTCAGCCACAAATGCGATCGCTAATGATCATTACCTACCGAAATTACGTCGCTATTTTTTGGTAGCTACTAATCGCGTCGCTAATGAATCGCTACCGAATTTGGTAGCTATTAAGGCCATTTCCTACCGAATTTCCGTCGCTCACATTAGTAACCAAAGTTTCGTCGCCACTTCCGTCGCCACAACTTTGAAAATTAGCTACCAATTTTTAGTAGCTACTATGGAGTTAGCTACCAAAATTCCGTCACTAACTTATCGAATTCTCTTGTCCATTTTAACCCGCATTTGCTATCGAATTTTGGTAGCTAATAGTATGAATATTAGTAGCTATCGACATGCGGTGGCTAATAATATTTAAAGTATTGAGTCTTATTAGCTACCGACTGGCGGTAGCTAATAATATTTAAAACCATGAATATTATTAGCTACCGCACTGCGGTAGATAATAACATTTATAGATTTTTTAAAAAAATATTTCGGTAATTTTCCAAAAATTTATTGGTTTATTGTTTCACCAATATGGAAATTAATGTTGATTTGTTAATTAACACTATCAAGCATTTAAATAAATGAAGAAAGATTTTTTTTAACAAACTGAATGTAAAATAAAAAAGGTTTGGAGTTTTGAAGATATGAAGAAAGTGTTGAGAAATGAGAAACATTTTGAAGAGAGGGTGAGATTTGATTAATGGAAAAAAATTGGAAGATATGAAGAAATAAAGAAATGATATGGATAGTTTTTTAGATTTGAGAATTGAGGATTGTTTGATGATTTGAAGAGAGTGTTTGGATGATTTTATAGATTTGATAAATAAAGAAATGGTAGGGATAGTTTTTAGATTGGAGAAGTGTTGGGATTATTTTGTAGATTGAAGAATTGAGGGGTATTTATAATATGAGATTGAAATTTTTTGAATATTCAAAAAAAATTGAATTTCCCTCCCTTGGCCGCCCAAATTTTCGACGTTTTGCTACCGAAAATCGGTAGCTAATGGTCAAAATTTTTGAATTTTCCAAAAATTTGAATTTCCCGCATATGGGCGCCCAAATTTTTCGAAATTTAGCGACCAAAAATCGGTAGCTAATTGTCAATTTTCTGGGTTCTATCAGGATGAATATTAGTAGCTACCGACTTTCAGTAGCTAATGTTCGTAGAACATTAGTAGCTACCGAGTTCCGGTAGTTAATATCCGCTGAATATTAGTAGCTACCAACAAGTTGTAGCTAATGTCCGTTGAATATTAGTAGCTACCGCTTGGCCGTAGCTAATGTTAAATTATTTCTATTTTGTATATTTCTTTTTGTGATTTTGATTTCTTTATGATTTCAGTTTAGTAATATTACCAATACTAAGTGATAATTAACATATTTGATAGTAATTGAGTTGTTATTACGATTAATGTATTGTTGTGTGACGTATATATTAGTTTTACTTCTACACTGTTAATCATATCTTGTGTATGTGATTGAAATATCGTTGTGACGTGTTAAATGATGTATCGATGAAATGTGATAATTGGTTATGATGTGAAGTTACATTCTTTATTTACCGTTCTATTGGAATATATATAACGACATTATGTATCATTGTTGTTATGAAACGACATTAGTTATATCATTTGATTGTGCAATAAAATCATCATTTTATGTTTACTTAGTTAATTATTACTTGTTATTGACGTAATTGATAACAAACAATCAATTATATTTAAAATAATCGTTGAAAAATCACAATTTAAGCACTTGAAAATTAGTAGCTACCGCCATGCGGTAGCTGATGTAGCCAATAGCTACGGACTAGCGGTAGCTACTGTTAGGGTATAAATATGAGCTACCGCTATTTGGTCGCTACTGTTAGGGTTTGGGTAACGGGTTTACTCAAATTTTTAAATTTGTGACAATTAGCTACCGCCAAGCAGTAGCTAATGTCAACGGTAAGAAATGTTAGCTACGGTATTGCGGTAGCTAATGTCAACGGTAAGAAGGGTTAGCTACGATATTGCGGTAGTTAATGTTAACGGTAAGAAAGGCTAGCTATGGCATTGCGGTAGCTAATATCAACGGTAAGAAAGGGTAGCTACCGCATTTCCGTTGCTAATGAATGTTACCGTTGTTATTAGCTACCGCCAGGCGGTAGCTAATAGGTGTTACCGTTGAAATTAGCTACCGCATTGCTGTAGCTAATGGAAGATGGAAATTGGCGATGGATTTTCCGTCGCTACTGATCAGCAGCGACGGAATTGCCGATGGAATTTCCGTCGCCAGATTGGATGTCCACCGATTGGTTGTCGCCAAGAATTTCAACGACAGAAATTCCGTCAGGAGACTCGTTAGCTATGGAATTTCCGTAGCTAATGAATAGCTATTGAATTTCCGTAGCTAATCTGCAGTAGCTAATACTGTTTAGTTGTCAACTGTGCAATTTAATACTGACTAACTTTTGAGTTTGTTTTCTAGATTCGCTAATTAACATGACATCCCATATTCTGATTATTTAAACGAGCCAAGTATTGAAAGAACTTCAAAATATTCAAATTTAGTAAAATAATGTTTTGAAGATATCAAAATTAGTTTCTTCTTTTTTTATTTTCTCCTTCACAACTGAGCTTCAATATCTTAACATTGATTGCACCTAAAGATTACCAAAAAAAGAAAAAAAAATAGGAACAAAAATATATATACTCCTCTTAATTTAGTACATTTTTTCCCCTTTAAAACAATTATCGGGTATCTTTGAAAACATGTAAATTCAAAATCTGAAAACATGTAAATCTGCCCGCGATATTATTGAATCTTTAGGAGCTGTCTCCATAATCATCCAAATTGTTGCAATTTCTTCTATTTTTCTTTCAAAATTTCAAAGTTTTTTGAAACTGTGATTTTCTTTGTATGGTTAAATTCTTAAAGCTATTACTTCCGCACAATAATTTTTACGAGTGCCACAAAAATGTCAGAAAAGTATTTGTTAACACTATATCTATTCGCCATCAGAATCTCCAGAGATTCCACCAGAAGAACCAAACTTTGGTTATGAAGACTCCTTGAAGTCCAAAAGTATTTCAACAATTACCAAGTTCAAAATATTGTTTTAACGCCTTAAAGCATGCATGTGACGTCCATCCAACAGCTCACATCCTAGCGATATCAAGTATACCATCTACGAAAAGTAAAGGCCAAAATTCTACACAACGAACGTATTACAACTATGCCGAATCCTAGATTTATAAGCTAAGGAAACTGCAAAGTTCTTCTCAAAGTAAGTACTTTGTAGTATCGGACAATGACAATCAAGCCTGAAATCCCAAATCGTTGGATAGGCACTTGGTAGTATCAGACATTTAGCATTAATAATTCTTATAGTTGACTCTATATAAAGTACAAAAATTTTAGCTTCTGAGGTCAGTACAACGGTTTGTGTTTACTATTTGTAAGAACTTCAAACTTATACAAAGAGGCCAAGTCATTTTTTAGGCTTGATGAGATGCGAAGTCAGTAGCTTTGAGACACTTAAGCCAATAAAGGAATCGACTTTAAAGAGTTCTTTCAACTTGTTGTCACACAAGACCATTTTCCTATCAGATGGATCTTAAAAGAGATAAAAATAGGACAAATTATTAGGGCGTGTTTGGTTCTAGATAAAGCGATGGAATAGAGGTGCAATTGCTACATGTAACTAGTTTGGTTTGGATTATATCTCGGTGCATGCTTTAGTCTCAGCCCGACTAAGCGGGGTACAGAAGGCACTTATATGCTGACTTTCCATCTCGGGGACCCAACGACAACTAATCACTCGTTTGAGAGATAAACTAAAAAAAATGTGAAATGTGCAAATTCTCCTTACTTTTTAGTAGTTGCTACTCGATTCTTGAAATTGTTAGAGCTTTTTCAGATCTCATTTTATCCCCTCAAAAATAAGAACGAAACTTCATGAAATTAGGGTTTCACACTTCTCAACTCACTCACGCACCTATTATCACAACTGCTGCCACTCTTCCCGTCGAAATAGCCACCACCCCAACTTTGTCGGAACCCCAACTCTCGCCTCATATTGCTGATAAAAACACCACATCACCTATTCTTGACCATCAAAAAAATACCCTCTCACCCTCCTCCCAAAACTCAACATACTCCCCCTTCCCCACTGTCAAACACAAAAGAAACAGAGCCACTCTCATGAGTCATGACCTCACCTCTAATACACCAGAGGAGAACCCTACTCTCCCAAAAAAACTTAGAGCCCCTCTGGTGGGGCGCAAACCAGCATGCTGCTTATACAACCCACCTGCCCCAACAATCTCCATGGAAGATCTCGAAGCCGAGATGAACCACAAATCTGGAGACCCCTCGATTACAGAGGGGTCGAGTGTCTAATCCTCATTGAAAATCATCGATTGGAACTGCCAAGGTCTTGGCAAACCTTCGACATTCCAAGCTCTCCGGTTTTTGTTACGCAACAATTGACCAGAGATCCTCTTTATTTTCGAAATAAAAACCTCAAATCTTCATCATCTTCTTGCTGCTCTCTCTGACCACTCTCTCTCAAACAATTTTGTTGTTCCCCCGGGCAGTATGGCGGGGGCAATCTGCCTTGCTTGGAAGACTACCATGTCTCTTACTATCAGTCATCACAACACTTTCCTGATCAACGCCATCATCAACACCTCCCAACTAACCCTTGGAATCTGACCGGAATCTACTGCCCTCCCTACCTCTCGGCTAAAATCAAGTTCTGGGATCATCATAGAACCATCTCTGATTCAATCAACAAAGCTTGGGCCATTATTGGCGATTTTAATGACAATTGTAGCCAAGAGGAAAAATTAGGAGGGAACTCTTTTGTTAGCTCTTCCTATCATTCTTTACAGGCTGATCTGAGCAATCATTCTCTTTTTGATATTGGCTTCTCAGGTGCTGAATTTACGTGGAACAACGGTTGTGATGGATCCCTTAACATCCAGGAGAGGCTGGACCGTTGCGTGGCTAATGCATAGTGGTGCACATCACTCCAAAATGCCCATCTAACACATCTTACAGCAATTGCTTTGGATCATCGACTATCATTCTTGACACTCTCTCTCAAACTTCAAAAGGTTTAAAACCCTTCAGTTTCGAAAATATGTGGCTTAATGATCATATGTGCTCTGATGTCGTTCTCAATGATTGGAACAGATTTACCTCTCCCCCTATTGCTAATTTTCATACTAAGTGCAAATCTGTGAAATCGCTCTTAACGATTGGAATCGTGCTCATTTTGGTAATATTCATAATTCCATACTAATATCTGATCTATCTCCAATGATGTTACTTGTATTTAATCTAGCCCCCAAAATGCTGTCAATATTGCAAAAAATATATGTTTGCAAAAATATTTAAACATCTGGCTTGGTAGACTAAAATATTTTTGGCATCAACGTTCTCGAGAAAAATGGTTTAAAGAGGGGGACGCAAATACTAAGTTTTTTCATGTTAAAGCAACTCTTCATAAACGGCATAACAATACTAGCTTTATCACTGATTCTCAGGGAAATGATATTTAAAATTGGGAGAATTTTGGTCACATTTTTTGCAAGTAGTCCTCAAATCTTTTTAAAAGTGATCACCCAAAGCATCACTCCCATTTTCCCCCTGACTTAGAAAACCTTTTTCCTCCCATTATCACCGATGAAGAAAACACAACCATTTGTGTTATCCCCTCCCCAAAAGATATTAATTTGGCTCTCTTTTCTTTAGGATCCGAAAAACGTCCTGGGCCGGATGGCTTGCCGGCAATTTTTTATAAATCTTTTTAGAGTATCACAAAATATGCCCTGATTGCGGCTGTCTAAAACTTTTTTAAAACCGTGGTAATGCATAATGCCTTAAACCACACCCTTATTACCCTTATCCCAAAAAAGGAAAATGCAAATTTTGTGAAAGATTTCTGCCGCATTAGTCTATACAATATATCCTACAAAGTTTTCTCTAAAATCATTGCAAATAGATTAAAAGATTTTCTTGACCGCATCATTTCCCAACCGCAATCCGCTTTTGTAAAACGGAGGAATACAAATGAAAACACCATTCTTACTCATGAGATCATGCATTTCATTCATAATCGAAAGGGTAAAAATGGCCTCATGGCTTTCAAAATCGACCTCTCTAAGGCCTTTGATAGAGTCGAGTGGGATCTCCTTAGTTACATCCTCTCCAACCTTGGTTTTCATAGCACTTTCATCAATTGGATCCATGAATGCTTCTCTACTTCCTCTTTCTCCATTCTAATCAATGGATCCATTTTTGGCTTTTTTAAACCAACAAGGGGTATTAGACAAGGGGGTTCCCTCTCCCCTGGTCTTTTTGTTATCTATACGGAAAATCTCTCTAGGCTTTTATCGCGAAAAAATAATCTGGTTACTTTAAAGCTATAAAAATTGCTCGTACTGCTCCTCTTATTTTGCATCTTTTATTTGCGGATGACCTTGTCATCTTTGGTCATGCAACAAATACAAATGCTGATGCTACATGTGATTTTCTTCATAAATTTTGTACTTGGTCGAGTCAATTAGTCAATACTGCTAAATCTTCATACATTTCAGCACTAATTGTACCCAACCTGTCAAAGATGAAATTCTTTCTATTCTTAACGCAAATGAGTGCAATCATAATCATTACCATCCCGGTATCCCTTTTTCCTGCATTAAAACCCGCAAAGTAGCCTTTTCAAACTTGGAGCATAAACTTAAAAGATATTTTTCTAATTGGAATTGCTTAAAACTTTCTCAAGCGGGAAAAACAGTTCTTATAAAAGTGGTTGTACAAACTACTTCGGTTTATCCTATGTCCAGCTTTTGGTGGGGTGCAACATACTCAAAATATTTCTTGCTCTTATGGCATGGTCGGATATTTGTAAACCGAAATCAAATGGAGGACTAGGCTTGCGTCAAACCTTAGATTTTAATAGAGCTCTTATTGCTAAACTTCTTTGGAAAATTATCTCAAACGACAACAATCCTTGGGTCCAGGTATTGAAAGCTCGCTATATCAGATCCAAAAACATTTTTCAAATCAAAGATCCTCCCTAATCCTCATGGATTTGGAGGAATATCCTAAACACTCGTGATCTCTTATCCAAAGGCCTTGTTCACGAGAGATTATTTGGTGCAACCGCTGTATGTGCATCCACTACCAATACACGGTGAGGATAGGGTGTTGGGTGGTTATTCCTACAATTTAAGGATCTTCTTTTAATCTCAACCATCGGTCGTACATACAACAGATGTATATAATAATTTCTCCTTGTTCACCCCATCCACTCTAATTCAAATGTTGTCACTTGGGATCAGCCTTGGATTCTAAATATCAAAGATTTTATTCCTACTCCAGCGGATCCTTTGAACCATAATAGCCACTTAAATTTCCAAGTTCACAGCTTTATTTTCGAGGACACAAAAACTTGGGATATTGATAAACTAAATGATTCGTTCGACCCTTGTACCACGACAGAAATCCTAAAAATTCAAATCCGACCTTAACTTTCCGATAATCAGGATTTAAAACCTCTTTGGATATCCTCCAAGTCAAGGATTTTTTACGCTAAGAGCGCCTACCTCTTGACACTAGCCATTGCCTCAATGCGATACCTCCCTGTGATGAGAAACTTTTTAAAAACATCTAGAGTGCCCGCTTGCATGGTAGCCACAAATTACTATTATGGAAAACCATTCGGAATATCCTTCCAACCCGTGCTCGCCTCAACTTACTCTTTAGTATTGAAGATACTTCTTGGCTCTTTTGTAATATGGAGGACGAAACAGTGGACCATATATTTATCAGGGAAAATTCTATCAAACCCCCCCAAACTATGGTATCTTTTACCGAACGAGGTCAGAACTTTCATTTTAGCTCCTGTGCTCCCTAAACTTTAGTCGTTTGTGCGAATTGCCCTATTTTTCAGTTTTTGGCAATTTTTCCACAAAAAATCGTTGAAAAAATTATTTAAAGTTTGACTAAAACGTTTGTCTTGTTGAGACGGTTCCGATGGTGTTGACGGTGTTGCGAATTTCAAAGGCAATACACAGGAAATTTAATTTAAGTGTATTGAACTTAAATTAGAATTCCCATATTATAACTTTAAATTTTGCATCACCGTCACCACCATTGGAACCGTCTCAACGAGACGAAGGTTTTAGTCAAATTTTAAATAATTTTTTCAACGAGTTTTGGTGGAATAATTGCCAAAAACTGGAAAATGGGGCAATTCGCACAAACGACTAAAGTTTAGGGGGCACGGGAGCTAAAATAAAAGTTCTGACCTCGTTCGGTAAAAGGTACCATAGTTTGGGGGGTTTGATATAATTATCCCTATTTATCAATTGCCTTTTCATTGCTCAAGTTTGGTTACTTTCGGGTTGGCACCTTAATCTCCTCCCATTCCAAATCTGGACATGTAAAGAATGGATTAACCACAGTTTCCTCAATCTAGGGAGTCTTTTCCATACTGATATCCTACTTGATGAATTTTTGGTTTATTTTGCTAACACCTGTGAACTTCTTTGGCAGAATAGAAATAAAATTCTTCACGATCTCACTCATCTTAACCCGCAGGAACTCTCCAAGTTGACAAATCTTAAAGGAAATGAGCACTGGACGATTCAAAAATCTGTTCTACTCAATGCAAAGACATGCATTGCCACTACCTGGAAGAAACCTCCTCGCAACTGGGTCAGAGCAAACTCGGACGCCACCTTCAAAGATGGAAAAGCTACTTCAGCCTTTATCATTATGAAGGAGATATCATTTTCGCATCAGCAAAAGCTCACCTTTGCATGCACCCTATTACTGCTGAAGCCCTCGGACTCCTACAAGCTTGCAAATATTTTAACAAGGCAAAAGTGGAAAAAGGAATTTTGGAGTCAGATTGTTTTGAGCTCATTTGCTCAATCTCGGACCCTTGTAAAGTCCATCCTTGGACTGCTCACCCCATTATAATTTCCATTAATTTTTTTTTGGTCTTGATGGCCCCTTTGGCGATTTATTTTTATAAATAGGAATGGAAACCAAGCTGCCATAGCTTAGCTCATTGGGCCTCTTCAAATGCTTGGTCGAACCACTTTAATTCCTATAACCTCCCATCATGTAGCTTATGTGATGGAGGCTCTTTTGTTAACTCATTTTGTAACTCCTTTTGGTCTTAATGATATTTCGTCTCTATAAAAAAAAAGGTGAGGAAACTTAAATGCATTACTCGCATTATTACTTTGTTTCCCTGCTTCGTAAATAAGGCATATATTGGATGTGATATTGAAGTTTTTCATTGCAAAGTTATGAAGTTATTTTTACTTATTACACAACCTTTAGAGTTTAACACATACTATGACATTGAGGCTCTCTATGAATGTCTGAAGAGTGAGTATGGATGAAGCAAGAAAACGTGATTTTGTATAGCCAATCTGTAGGGAGTGGTCCCATGCTACATCTCGCTTCTTGGCTTCCAAGGTTGAGAGTTATTGTTCTTCATAGCTCAATCCTTTTTGGCATACAAGTTTTGTATAATAATGTTAAGGTGATATTATGGTTCGACATTTTCAAAGTGAGTCTTTCAACCTTCATAAATTTTTGTGCTTCTACCATCTAAGAAGATCCGCATTGAAAATTTCTGCTTATTCTTGCCTAGAAAATAGACAAGATTCAGAAAGTTTGCTGCCCGGTTTTAGTGATATACATGTAAAAAATCTTTCTTTGTTATTTCTTCCTTTATACTGAAGACGCGGTTATGCTGCATTCTCTGTTAAAGAAATACATACACAGAACAGAAAATCTATTTCAAGATATATTGTAATTTATGAGATACACTACAAGATTTGGGGGTCAAAGTGACCGCCCAGTTGTGACTCAAGTTGAGTCACTTATTGTCAGCGACTTGTGAAGGCAACTGCGACTCAACTTGAGTCGCAGAAATGTACGAGGACAACAGCGACTCAAATTGAGTCGCTGTTGTCCTCAGGAAAATTCAGCGACTCACATTGAGTCGCTGAACTCAAATATATGACTTGGGCCATACATTTTGGCCCGAATTGGGCCAAAATGTAGGCCAAAGTCTGGGCCTGAACTGCCCTATTTCATCTGGAAGCAATCAACGACTCAAGTTGAGTCGCTGATTCCTTCCTATAAATAAAAAAAAACTTTTTTTTTACCTTATCGAAAAAACCGTCGATAAACCCTCATTCTCCGCCCGTTTCCGCCGCTTGTGACCCGACCCGTCACCATTAGCGACCTATTGTCCGGATTTGCGACCCAAAGTGAGTCTCCAACCCAACCAAAACACAAAACACACACACCGATTTCGCTTCCGATTTTGCTCGCGATTCTCCCGATTTTGCTCGCGGTTCTCCCGATTTTGCTCGCGATTTCGTCAATTAACACTCAAGGTACATCAATCTATCTTTTAACTTATTTTTTACCCATTAATAAGTTCGATTCGATTTTGGGCATTATATGTGTTAGTCAAGATTTGAGTAATTAGTTGTTAATTAGTTCTTACTTTTGTATATTTCGAATGTTGCATTGTAATTAAGGGTTTTGGGTGTTGGGCATTTTGAAGTTTGATTCAATTTAGTGATGGATTGAAGTTAATTTGATGATTTGGTGGTGAATTGTAGGTTGAATTTGGAGAAAATGGAATTTTAGGATAGTTTATGGCTTTTAGTGGTGAATTGTAGGTTAAATTTGGGGGAAATGGAATTGAGGATAGTTCATGTGCATTTTTTGTTTAATTATGTATTGCATGTTGAACTTGATGTGAAATGGAAGTATAGTGATAAAAGTGTAATTGTTTAGGGTATAAAGTATAATCTTACTAACTTTTTAGAGATAATATAAGATTAGATTAAAATTTAGGCAATAGTAGAATATTTTGAAACTTTTTTGCTATACAATGTAGTTATGTAGGTTTAGGGAGTGAAATTTGATTGAAATTGTAAGAAAATATATCTTTAGGGGTGCAAAAGATAGTTATGAGATTTATTAAGGAAAATCTACTAATAAAGTGTATGTCATTATATTATAACGTGTAGGTTGGAAAGTATAATTATTTTAGTTTATTACTGTAAATATTATAACTTTATAAGATAACAATTTCTTCTGTGTGAAACGTATAATATTATAATTACCTCAAGGTACATCAATCTATCTTAACGTCTTTCTTACCTCTGTTTTCGACAATTATACGTTTATAATTAGATTGTTAAATTAGATTAGATTAGTTTATAATTAGATTGTAAAAATTAGACTGTTAAGTTAGATTAGATTAGTTTATAGAATGTTAGATTGTGAAAATTAGAATTGATTAGTTTATAATTAAATTGTGAAAATCAGATTATTAAATTTTAATAAGTATGATTGTTAGATTATATAGATGTTGAATGTTAGATTAAATGTAATATTGTTATTTAAATGTTTATTTGATATTTAAATGTGTATTTTTTTCACAGTATATACATATATTCGGCATGTCGTCACGTAAAACCACTAGCGATACTGGAGGTCGAGGTCGAGGTCGTGGAGTTGGAGGTCGTAATGGGGTATCTGCTACAGGTAGTAGTGGGCGAGTTAGTGGTAGTGGTAGTGGTAGTGTTGGCCGTGGAGGTGTTGGTGGCCGTGGAGGTGTTGGTGGTAGTGATAGTGTTGGTCGTGGAGGTGTTTGTGGTAGTGGTAGTGTCGGTCGTGGAGGTGTTGGTGGTAGCGGAGGTGTAGGGCGTGGTGGTGGTACTGGTAGCGTTAGTCGTGCTGGTGTTAGTGGTAGTGGCGGGGTCGGTGGAGATGTTGGCCGTGGAGGTTTTGGCCGTGGTGGTGGTAGTGGTAGCGGGGTTCGAGGTAATTGCCGACCTATACGGATTGTCCTATCGGGTCGTCGTGCACAGCCTAGCGATCCAGCCGAGCCATCTGTCCCGCCACTAGGGTCAGGTGACAGATCTACATCGAGGACACCTGCATTGCAACGACAGTTATTTGTAGACGATGAGGCGGCGGTCCCCAGAGCGAGAGATATACCCTGATCATCAGAGTCCACCGCATGAGGGCTTGTGCCCAAAGTGGACAATATCATACCAATGTGGAGATTTCAATGCCTAACAGAATTGCCTGTAAAAGGCATTCAGATTGTAGAGGAAAGGTATCTCGCAAGAGTGTTTAGCGATATGCCTAATATTACAATGTAGTATTTTATATACATGGTGTAATGCAGTTAGGGAGTGTTACTAATGTAAAGGCTTTGGGGGTCGTTCGGGTTGAGTGAAAATTATGTAGTTGTACAAATCTTCTACATAGTGGATTTTTCTCGGTTTCCTGTGGTTTTTTTCTCTGATTTTTGAGTTTCCGCGTTAAATTCTTGTGTTGTTACTATCGTCAATGTTTTGTTCGTGTTGCTTCGTATTTATCTCATGGGCAATCCTGGAGGCGGCATTTTAGGCGGTTCAAATACCCAACAAAAATTTACATTGCAATTGGATGATGTGCATTAGAATATAGAATTGCCATGATCTTGTAATAATATTAACTGACAACTATATGAGATTGAAATGAAATAGGAGTTAAATACAAAAATCAGGCAGAATTGTTAAATTGCCCACAATATTAGCCTTTTCAACGTTTTGCCCAATATCTGAACCGGATAATTGTCTTGCACTTTTGAAAAATTAGACGGAAATGTCCTTTGTCAGTCCGGTCGTGCTTCCATCCTACACGGCTGCCAAATGTATTAAAAAGTCCTTTTAGGTGAACAAAATAGCTCGCCACATCATTTTGTTAAACAAATTTTTTGTAGTATAATGTCACTTAGTAATCTTGAATTAAAACCTTTCTTGATAGTTTCATTGATTTTTTTTTTTAATTTTGTTTTTGTACAAAACACCCCTTCTTCGGAAAAAAGTTCGACAATAATTTATAGGACGAATTATTAATATTGCCCCTTATTTTTTTTTAAAAACTAATATGCCCAATTTTTTCGGGTCTTGTTTAAATGCCCCATATGTTTCAATTTTTTTGTTAAAAATGCCCTCGCCCTTACTCGGGCCAAAATTGTCTACGTGACGGTACAGTCAGCAAGTTGTCACTGTCACATCACATTTTTCAGAAAAAAAACATTTTTTACACAAATTCTTGTAATTTTAAGTATTGTATTTGCACCCTAAAATATATGGCACTTTGCACTCAAATATATATATAATAATAATAAACACATATATATATATATACACATATATAACTATATTGTAAAAATAATAAATATATATAAGTAATAATAATAAACATATATATAACTATTTGTAAAAATAATAAATTTATATATATATAATATTAATAAACCTATATATAAATAATTAATAAAAACATATATATAAATAATATTAATAAACATTTTAACAATATATTAAAATAAAAATAAAAACAAAAAAAATAAAAAACAAATCAATCATCATCTTTATCACCACCACCGATGCCCCCCCCCCCCCCCCCCCCCCCCCCCCCCCCCGCGCCCGCTGCCGTCACAACCACCACCACCACAAACGCCACCGCCACCACAAAAATCGAAGAGAAGACATAAATTGAATCAATGTCCCCCCAAAAGCTAATTTTAGGTCATCATCTACCTGTACCAAAATCCAACTACCAACAACATAATTTACAAATTCGCCATTGTTGCACAACACAAGCTTAATAATCGAATCGTGTGTGATGAAATGACGGCTCTATTCTACCACATCTTCACCTCCTCCGCCATTGTTACCACCTCCGGCGCAACACAACGATGTCTCGCATCGCGAGCAGCATCGGTACCTCTGGATCCGATGGTGGAGGCGGGAGGGGGGATGGCGGGGGGACGGGAAGGGGTGATGGAGATGATGATTAAATTTTATTTTATTTTTGTATTGTTTTTGGTTTTTTATATATATATATATAGTTATATATATATGTTTTTTTATATATATGTGTTTATTATTATTTTTATTATTTATATATATATGTGTGTGTTTATTGTTATGCTTTATATATGTTTATTATATATATATATATTTATATATATATATGTTTTGGGGGTGTAAGTACAATATTTAAAATTACAAGGGTTTGTGTAAAAAATATTTTTTTGCTAAAAAATATGACGTGGCATTGACAACTTACTGACTAGGCTTAGCAACTTGTTGACTGTAACGTCACGTAGGTAATTTTGACCGAATAATGGCCGGAGGCATTTTTAACAAAAAAAATTGAAACATATGGGGCAACAAGGCCCGAAAAAATTGGGCATATTAGCCTTTTGGAAAAAATAAGGGGCAATATTAATATTTCGTCCTAATTTATAATCTTTAAAGTTCTTTTCGTTGTTATTTTTTCTTACTTAAAAATGGTAGCTAATTAGTATTTGTATACTCCTTAGCTAATTAATGTTGTTAAGGTATGGTTTTTCCATTCAATTTGTATATACCATTTATACAGATTTCGGTAAGTAATTATAAGAGTTATGTGTAAAGTGTAATATCTTATTAATTGTAAAAGAAGTATTTATACAACTACATGTACAAAGATAATTACGGAAATATATAATCTAATCTAATCTAAATACAACAAGAACCCGTAATTAAGGATAGAGAGATATCAAAGATATTCTAGCTAAGGTAAGTAAGATATTCTATCTATTACGCCCCCCGCAAAATAGAAGTTCCATCAGCAATGAAAATTTTGGAGCGCAGAAGAAGAAACCGAGAATGTGCAAGGGGCTTCGTAAGAAGATCAACCAATTGATCAAAAGTATTGACATATAAAAATTTGATAAGACCTTTAGAGACAAGGTCACGAACAAAGTGAAGGTCGGCGATAATATGCTTCATGCGAGAATGTTGGACCAGATGTAAAGAAAGCCGAAGAGCACCCATATTGTCGCAATGAATAGTAGGCACAGAAGGAAAGGTGAAACCGAGCTTGCCAAACAAATGTTGAAGCCATCGGACTTCAGCCGACGTGGAAGCTAACTCCCGATATTCTGCCTCCGTCGAAGATCGAGAAATAGCCTTTTGCTTGCGAGAAGACCAAGATATGGGATTGGACCCAAGTAACACTAAGTATGCAGTGGTGGACGTGCCACTAACTGCTCTCCCGCCCAATCCAAATTGCTAAACGCAGTGAGAGCAAGAGAGCTCGAGCGCCGAAGCAAAATTTCATGGGAGATTGTACCTTTGAGATATCGAAGAACACGCTTCAAGGCGGACCAATTTGCAGAATTAGGGGCAGCCATTCGTTGAGCGAGACGATTGACCGAAAAAGCAATATCTGGACGTGTGAGAGTAAGATATTGTAGCCCTCAATAATCTGATGATAAGTCGTGGGATCGACATCAGTCGAAAAAGAGACTGCCGATGGATTGGAGGTCATAGGCGTAACAAGAGACTTAGCGCCATCATCTTGTGGGGTGCCAAAAGATCAAGAATATATATATGTTGGGAAAAGAATAAACCTTCCTTACAACTAACAACCTCAATCCCCAAAAAATAAGTGAGAGTGCCCATGTCCTTAACCGCAAAACGACGACTGAGACTAGCAACAATAGATGAGATCCTTGAATCACAAGAACCTGTGACAATAATGTCACAAGGGCCAAAGTCTATGGTTCCAATGTTACCCCAACATTGGTCCCAACATTGGGAGCAGAAGGTACAAATAGGTAACCAAGAGAGACAGGGGCCAAAGTTTCTGGTTGCAATGTTGCCCCAACATTGGATCCAACATTGAGAACAGAAGGTGCAGAGACAGGTGCCAAAGTTTCTGGTTGTAATGTTGCCCCAACATTGGACCCAACATTGGGAAACAAAAGGTGTAGAGACAAGTGCCAAAGTTTCTGGTTGCAATGTTGCCCAATATTGGGAACATAAAGTATGGGAAGACATGAACCCATATTGCTACTGATCGAGACGGGCTCGGAAGAGACTCCTGGAAAGGTGGACTCAACAAAACGAACGTGTCGAGAAATATAGATGCGACCCAAAGAAGGATCAAGACACTTGTACGCCGCTTGACTAGTTGAGTAACCCACAAAAATATATGCACGGGATGGAGGGCTGAGTTTGTCTGAGATATATGCTCGAAGATGGGGGTAACATAGGCATCCAAAAACCCGAAGATGAAGATAATTTGGTGGCCGACCAAAAATAGCTTCAAACGAAGAAAGATGTTGGAGAATAGGCGTCGGAAGTCTATTAGACAAATAGACAGCCATGCTAAAAGCAAACTCCCAATAATCTAGCGATAGATTTGCGTGAGTTAAAAGCGCACGGCCCATAGTGACAACAGTCCGATGGCGACGTTCACTTTTACTAGGCGTGTGTGGTGCTGTCGTGAGCCAGCTAATATCGTTAGATAAGAAATAATGACGAAGTACAATAAACTCCCCTCCATTATCCGAATAGAAATTCTAAATCGGGCGCCCAAATATTTTTCCACTAGCAACTGAAACTCTGTAAAGATCTTGGAAACATCAGATTTCGCAACCATAGGGAAAAACCAACAATATTTCATGAAGTGATCCACTAGAATCAAATAATAACAATACCCATTCACAGAAATAGTGGACGCCTGTCCCCAAACATCACCATATATGTAATGCAAAACATTATTCAAAATAAGCGACGAACTATGAAAAACAAGATTTTGGCTTTTATTCAATAAACATGAGTTGCAAGTGTCAATCTTCGAAGAATCCGATGTGCAAGGTATAGAAAACTTGCGAATAACCAAGGAACTAATGCGACTAGAGGGGTGACCCAAACGGTCAGGCCAACAATCTTGATTAACTCGTTCACCAACCAAAGCAGAGATATCGGAACTCAAGGGATGGGGAAGCTGAATGTGATATACGCCATTAATACACGGTCCTTGAATCAAGCTAGTTACGGTGTTGCGATCCTTAACAACAAAGTGAGAAGGATGAAAAATAATATAAACATTGTTCGCTTTTGTGAACTGGTGGACAGATAATAGATTACGCCGAGAAGTAGGAACACATAATATATTATCAAGGGTAAGTGTGCGATCATGACATTAAATACGAGATGAACCGGTATGCAAAATAGCCAAACATGTACCACCAGCCATATCTACTTGATCAGGACCATCATACTCTGAATGTACGGCTAAGTTCTGCATGTCACATGTCAAATAATTAGATGCACCTGAATCCCCTAACCAATCCATTCTAACTTGTTCAGCGGGCATAGGAGACAAAGCATAGTGAGCACTAGGAGGACCAAAACGGCGGCAAGTGCGAGCACCATCCCCCAGAATATTACAAAATTGACACACGATCTGAGAAAAATGGGACACAGAGGTGTGTTGCTTGTGCGCTCGCTGATTTGGAGATCGGGAGTCATGTTGACCAAGAGCACCATTGAAAGATTGACCTCGACCACCAGAATTGTTGCGACCACGACTACAACCATTATTGTTACGCCCCCGAGCGTGTGAAGCGGCCATATGAGCAGTAGCAACAAGGGTGGAGGCTTCATGCTCAAGACAGCGTAGGTAAGATTCGTGAATATAAAGCAGATCTTGAAGTTCCAAAAATTAGATCGGGTGTTGCCGAGCACGAATAGGGCCTGTGACATCACGGTAGGCCGATCCCAGACTATTAAGAACGCATAGGGTGATATCATGATCCTTGAGTGCTCCATCAATGACCGCTAGTTCATCAGTTTTTGATTTGACAGGTTGAACTCAGAAACAATGTTAGAGCCTAACTTGAGGTTGGTCAAATCATCCTTGAGTTGCATCGCCCGCGATCGAGAACGATTTGCATAGGTGTGGTAGAGCGTACTCCACGTATCCGCCGAAGACTTGGCTTTTTGAAACAAGCGGACGACTCAATTGGTGCACGATCCAAACAATGCTGAAATCAGGAGGGAGTCCTGATGTGTCCAATACACGTACGCCGCAATACTCTCCGGAGTAGAGCCCATAGGAGGGAAAGGGATGGTACCATCCAAAAAAACCAAAGAGTCCGTTCCCATAGAATAGGTGACGAACTTGGGAACTCTTCGCTTTCTCCATTAAGCTGCAACGGTAGTTGTTGATGAGCGTTGATTGGGATCAGCGCCTGACCACCGGAAGAAGGGCCTGTCGCGATATGGAGTGGACGAGGCTGAGACGAGGACGTCGAGGCGTCTACACAGCCGCCGCCGGTGGAGTGGCCGAACGAGGAGGATGACTCGTTAGAGTTCGACATAGGATCAAGATCTCGTTAAAGTGATTGGTGTCTTGATACCATATAATAGTTATGTGTAAAGTGTTGAATCTTATTAATTATAAAAGAAGTATTTATACAACTACATGTACAAAGATAATTACGGAAGTATTTATACAACTACATGTACAAAGATTTTTTACCTTTTTTTATATACTTATATATATTTGATATATTTTAATACATAAAGATATAGTTTTTATATATATTTATATATATTATGGATATAAATATATTTTTATTTTAAACATATTACATGTGGCAGCCACATAGACAAAAAAAACACATGGGGGAGCCACGGTGGAGGCCACGTAGGCCGAAAATCCCATGTGGCACCCAAATGGCATTTTCTACAAAAAAAAGGCATAGTTACGGGGCATTTTTATATAATTGGTAACATAACGGGCATTTTCAAAAAAAGGGGAAACTTACAGGGCATAAATAATAATTCGTCCATAAGCGTACTAACTATAATTTTGGGTGCATTTTACCAATCACATAAAGTACGGGGGGATTTTGATAATTAAAATACAATATGGGGCTAAATTCTAATTAGAGATAATACAAGGGTAATTTATTCTATCTACTTAAGAGTAAATTTGCAGCCATCTATGACAAAAGCCCGATAGTGTTGCCATCAGTGTTGTGAAAGGCGAAAAGCACAAGGCGAGCGTTTTTCATACTTAGAAGCGAAGCGTAAGCTCAGAGACGTTAAGCGTAAGCTCCACAAATGTTGGCTTTTTATTTTATTTCAAATATAAAAATATAATTACGTAAACAACATTGGAAAAAATATTGACTAGAACAAAAAGATGCAAATAATATAATCTTCAGAATGTTCAAAAACATATTTCAACTAAGTCTAAAACCAATATTTCTCAGATTCAAAAATGTCCATAAAGATCATTCATAGTCGCTTTCACAAAAAATATAAAATATAAAAAAACATATTAAAGAAATACTTAAAATTACAATTTGTGAACCATTTTTTGCCACAAACCCTTTTTTTCTACTTCATTTAATGTAGGTTTTGGGGTTTAATTGAACTACCACTATTTCTTTCCGTAGCCTACACTTTATTGGGCTAAAGTTAAACTCTAAACTGGTAAAGAAAGTAGAACTGGGCTGGGCTCCGGAAAAAAAAAAGAGAGAGAGAAAAAGCTGAACTTGCGCTCCAAAAGCGCCCCGAGCGCGCTCTAACAGCGCTTCAGGAAAAACACGCCCAACAGCAGCGCTCCTGCGCGTTTTTCTTCGATTTTCGCCCCGAGGCGCGCTCTAACAACGTTTTTGACAACATTGGTTGCCATTAAGCATTTTCAACTAATATTTCAAAGGTGCATGGCATTTCTTCATAGATATAGGAGAAAAATTCAAAAACATCAAAGAGAAGGCATATTTAAAATTTCTGCCGAAAACTACTATCGTATTTTCCTTGATAGACAAAAAATCGGTTGTAGTTTGCAACCACCAAAAAAGGACAAATTCGGTAAACAATTTTACCTAACAACTGACAAGTAAACAACCGCCATCAAAATTACTAATAAAGAGATTTGATATATACGGGGTTGACCTATATTTATACAAAGGAAAACATCAAAATACAAAAACTTAAAACAAGGAAAACTATAATGTACGGACGTAGCGACACCGATACGACACGATACGTACGACAAATGTACAATGGCACATAGTACTTTAAGAAATCCCTACTAGTGTCGGGTCCAACAAGGTGTCGGAGACCGAAACAACTTGACACGGACACGTTTTGACTTTTTAAGGTGTCGGTGCAACATAGACGAAAAATAATTGTTGCTACGAAAACAATAATTCGTATCTATGTTTTGGTACATCTCCTCTCCCTTCCCTATTCTTAGCGAAATATATATAAAGAATTAAGGTGACATAATTTTAGGGACGAAAAAAATTATTCAATGAAGAAATATATGTTTTAGAAGAAACGCAGAGTAACTAGAAATTGAGTGTTATTGTTGTACTCCTTTCGATATTCTAACTAATATCGTCATAACTTTGTGTCTAATTTATGTTCCCAATTCCTTGTATGCTTTTAAACGAAAATAAATGAATATTTTTTTTGTAGTAACAATTGATCGATCATTGCTCTAATATCGTAAGTAAATTGAAGGGCAAAATATATTTTTGCCCGTCATTGTATGTCAAAGTTGCATTTTGTCCTTTAAAATTTTGGACTTCAAAAAAGTCCATTATCTTTTAAAAATTCAACAAAATATGCCCGTCAGACCTTTGAATGGGATTGGCATGTGTTTCGTCCTACATGGCACTCTACCTGAAATATGTCACAGTTGTTTCTTGGGATTTGATCAAGGTCTTTTTGCACCATTTCCCTTTTTCCTTTGTGGATTGGACCGTTATGGAGTGTCTTTGCTAGCTCCTGTTGTTGGTTTTCCTTGTGTTTGTTGTTTGGTTGTTCTGGTTCATTTATAGTTGCATCATCCTTGAAACCTTTTGAGTACTCCTTTTTTTTTTGTAAAAGGAAGATGAATAAATAAATCACCAAAAAATACCATGTTTGTACAAAGAGAATCCTCCATCATAAAATACATAAGGAGGGAGGGCATCAAGATTAAAATGAGCAACGTGGTCGTGCAACAAAGCCCAATGAGCAAAATTATGTGAAGCTTGGTTCACATTGTGGTTCACATGCTTGAATATCCATTTCGGCTACTTATTCCAGAATCTGTGGATATCAAGAATAACAGGTCGAACTTTCTAATCCAATAGCATAGAATAGTATGTGATGAGAAAAATGGCACCAAGGCTGTGGCATTCGAACATGACAAAAGAAGAATTGAAGCTGTTCATCCTAACACAAGCTTGGCGGATAGCAAAGCTTTGGGCTGGAAGTGCGTCAAAAGTGAATTGAACGTGTGAAAAAAGCAAAAAGAATCGATCCATTATGGTTGAAGATAACTCCACTATTCATTGAAGATTTGCCATCAAAAGTCGCATCACAATTAACTTTGAGCCACCATCTGGGTTTAGGAGGAAACTATGGGAGTGACTCCGAGCTTTTAGGACCTCCAAGTGATTCCAAAATTTGAGCATTCCAGTGGATTTCAGCTTTTGAGTGATTAAGGCCTGCAAAAATTTCCATATTAGGACGAACAGATTCATGGATAATTTTATTGTGCATCCCCAAAATCGAGTGGATACAACACAACAAGAAATTCAAGAGTTCTTCCCTGTTAAAATTAAAGGATATGTATCCAAGGAATCTGACAGTTGTAGGGATGATAGGCATCTACAAGACCACTCTTCTCAATGAAGTTTACAACGATCCAGATGTTATTGGCTATTTTGAACTTCGGCTGCGAGTCTTAGTGGCCAAAAATCTATAATCCATTCTTTCATGGAGAGAGGAGTGAATTGGTATTAGGAGAAAAATTATACCATCACTTGCGCGATATAAGGTTCTTAATTGGGTTGGACAACATATGTAGTTCTGAGGTGTTAAAGGGTCTAATGCATTTCTTCCCCAATGATAATAACAGAAGCTCGGTCATTCTCATGAGTAGACAACGTGAAGTTGATCAAGGTATTATAGGGGTAGTTCCCATTGAGACACGCCTCTTGAACGAAGACGGGAGTCGATATTTACTTCCTTACACAACGATTTGTGAAGAAGGATCATGCTCTTTGAAACTGGTGAAGATCGGTAGGACCAGTCCCAAAAAATTGCCAAGGACTTCCTATGAAAATTATGGTCGAGCAGCCTACTCTCACGTATGACACCTGATGTAGAGAATTGGAGCAGAGTACCAAATGATCAACGAATTCAGAATCATGAGATATTTAAGGTTATGTAGAGTATAGGTCTTGACGAACTGCCTCACTATGTTAAGGCATTTTTTCTTTATAAGTTGGCCTTTCCTCTATATCAACACATCTCACTGCGATACTCTTCTAGTTGTCGATTATCAAGGATCCTCATGAGCCTAACGAATCCAGAACCTTGGAAGCGTATGTGCAATATGTTGAGTATCAGGTTTTCGAGAGAAGTCTCATCTTGGATCATAGGTCTAGCAATACTTATGATTCCAAGACATGAAGCATCCACTCTGCCATTTGACCCTTTTACAACAATGAAGCGACTGAGCATAAAGTTTTTCAGTCACTTGACAATTACGAGGACAGAGCAACTCCAAGCCATCGATGATTATCAATCCACAAGTCACTAGCGTCTATTCCAACCTCTCACTTCCTTCTTTGTCTTGCTCAGTATCACCCATATCCATTGCAGGTGGTCTTGAGTTTGCGGTTGCTCAAAGTATTAGATGCACTGAGTATTCTCTTCTATAAAGCTGGTTCTTTTACCGTTCCTCAGTTTAACCCTAAATCGAGTAGATCTTATCCCAGCCTCTATGTTCAATCTCAATCGACTTCAATCCTTGATTGTGTGTCAACATTTGAACATCAAATCTTGTGGAGCGACGTGTTCTTTACCCATGGAGATCCGAGGTATGAAAGAACTAAGGGATCTTCGAGTCACGGGAAGTGATTTACCAATTCCTTCTGATGAGACAACTCTCCTCCCAAACCTCCAAACACTTTCATTTGTGAGTGCTCTCAGTTCCACCCAACGCCTACTCCTCCTAAATCCTTGTCGCAGTCTAATAGCCAACACTAAAAGCCTATGTTGCATAACCACACTTTCCCCAGGGATTGCTTTGCAATCTAGACAACGACTTCTATCTACCCTCCTAGCTAAGAAAAATCCATCTGGCTCTTATTCGACCCACTTCTATAAGTGACCAGATGAGATTCTCTATTCTTAAACCAATTATTTGCTACAAGAAAATCATAAGAGAGGGCAAAGTCTAAGATAGCGTTGCCCGGCTCATTGCGATTCCCAAAGCTATACAAATCGTGCATGTCCTTGAACCCATCACTGGCTAGATCCTACATGACCATTAAATTCACCTCAAATAAAGAGTTTCTCGCTACTAGGGATCCTTTGGACCATCTTATCCAACTCCTCCCAAAACTTGTGTTTAACAGCTCCATCTAGTCCTAGATGTGGCGCATAGCCTATGACCAACTTGACTAGTAAGATCTTGTCTTTCTTCCTTCTGACCTCCACCATGTTCTCGAGCCAAAGATTATCTATGATGATCCCAACATCATTTTCGTTCTTCTCTGTCCCTTACAACCCTAAGGGTCTAACTTTGGTCTTCTCACCAACTCACTTGGTCTCTTGCACGCACAACACGTTGATCCTCCTCATGTACATCGCCTCAGCTAATTCGAACAATCTTCCTGTGAGTGATCCCACATTCCATGATGCAAGGTGAACTCGCCGTTCCTGAACTAACTTCTTTACCCTCACCCGTCCTGGAAGGTGAGGGAACCCTTGACCATTTGACACCACACCTGGGCGTCAATGTGGCACGTCGCTTCCCTTGACCATTTATCACTACACCTGGGGTCCGATGTAACGCGTCGCTCAATAGGGAACGCCCCAATGATTCACATTATAGTTCATATCATAGGATGTGGTGGGGTCTTAACATTGTCTGTCACAAGCTTACCACAACCCACCTCCTTTATCCTAGCTTGGGAAAGGCAGTGAAAGAAAACTGGCGGAGTTTCAAAAGTTCAGCTAATCAAGTTTTAAAAAAAAAGTTCAAATACGTAGATCTTAAGGCAAGATAGAGCATGCCATAATAGTTGCTATACAATGCGATATGTGATAGTTGATAAACAAGAAGATACATGTGTACTCCTAATTTGGTAGAATCGACCTAGTTAATGACTCAAACAAAATTGATAGAGTCGTCGGAAATTATTATGTCAAGATGTTAAAGCTATGAATTCGTATTTTCAACAACCCCATGGTTTCTAACTACATGAACCTCTTTTTATATAGGGAATGACGAGATATGTTTTAATTATCAATTTCTCATTTTATTATATGTCATTTGTGCATATCGTGAATTTCATATGAAGTAATAAATTTTATTGGGTATAGTATTTAATTGTTGAATACAATGCAACAATTGTTTCTTAATTTATGGGATTATTTATAGGAAGAAATAAAAGTTATTTTAAAATAAATGAAAATATTAGGAACTCATTTTACATTGTTGAATATTAGTGTGAACAATGTCAATTATCCTAAACAACATACAACCAATGAGTTGGCTCATATCTTATTTTAGAGCAGCCTTAGATCAAGATTGTGTATAAATTTTAATTTAACTCAAAATGCGAGCATTTCGTCACCTGAATTGAGAGTTAACTTACAGGGCCAAATCAATAATATTAGATTGACAAGACATAATAAAAGAAGCAGATATCTGAAGCATTGGTGCCAGTGAAGGCGGGGTGGAATTTTTTAGGTGCGGCCGCGTGAGGCAGCGCATCGGTGGAGCCATCGAAGGGGGGTGGAGGAGGAGGGTGGGGTAACATTAAGGTTTGTTATATTATATGATTGAAAAATAAAGAAAGAAAGACTTGATACCATGTAAGATTATGATTTTCCTTGCTTTCATTGAACGTAATACACTTATATATACATGTAAGAAACGTGGTCTCTAAGGAAATTACATGCACTAGATGATTATAAAAGATACTCTACAAAATAATATCTACTATTAATCTCAATTCCAAAATTTAAAGAAGAAGCTATAGCAAAAACCATGAAGTCACACCTAGCAAAAGAGAGTCGCGCAACCCCGCAAGAATGACGCCTATACGCGCATGACTTGAGATCTTTGGATAGAAAGTATCGAGCCCGTGCCCCATAGGTGGAGAGTGGCCTCTAGAAAATGTACAGAAACCCTGATTTCAACCTAACAACTACTTTTAACTACTAAAACACTGGGGCTACATCATTTTGAGGAGAGAAGCAGCTGAGACACCACAATCAATCTGAAATCATCACATGCACGTCACACGCTTCCATCATCATCATCATCATCACTAAGTTAAGATCCATCCAAGAGAAGAAGAACAACGAAGATTGAAGAAAGAGACACCAAATCCCTCCGATATTGAGAGTATCTTTTCTCTATTCTTTTATTATGATGTTTCTTACGGTTGTGTGGTAATCTTCTCCTTATTTGGAGAAAGGAGTAATGACTACTTATGCACAATGAAGCTTTAGTTATGAATTCATGTTGAGTGTTAGGTGTTTAGATGTTATTAGTTTTATATGCAACATGTTTAATTTATACACTTGATGAGCGCTAACGTGCTTCGTCGCTAAACTGCATACTGGATTTATGTGCTAGAAGTAGGCTAACGAAACTCGTGTATAAGCTAGATCACACTAATCATTGTCTTTGATTATTCAATATAGTTAACAACTAAGAAGGTTGAATTGGTACCAAACTTTAATTCTTTTAGATTGATCGCCTTATAAGCATATCATTAGAAAGAGGCTAGAATTTTTTAGTGTCACTAGCGTCACATTAGAATTCTGGTAATTCCATTAAACCCCTATAAACTTAGCATGATGAAAATAACCTGAGCTGGTGGTTTGTGCATGAATTAATAAATAGTTATGAAACCGAACTTCAAATACACTTTATCAATTGATCAATTTGTGTTGTTTAATTGTTTTAATGGTTATAATCAAAATCCTCTAAACCTCTGACTATTAAGCCAACACAATAATTATACACTCTCTGTTAGATCGATACTTGGGGTGTAATTTACACTATATTTTATATTACTTAATCGTGAACTTAAAAACACGTAGGCGTAGGAATTCATTACATTCACAAAAACTACTCACTAGCCACGCATCAATATAATGTTCTTACTTTCTATTTGTAGGCGTTAGTTAAACACTCATCTTTGTGAGTGTTGGATCAACGCTGACCGTAACACCATTGTTGGAGCTTGCAGTTTGGTACATGATCCCTGTCGTACAACTTTCAAGTTTTCTTGAATGTGGAATACTCATCGGCCTGTTTATCTCATTTGTTTTTGGGAGAATTACACAAATTACCTCTAAATTATGGGGTAATTACAAACCACCACTCATGTTTGAGAAATTACACAAACACCTCTTACGGTCGATTTTTCGCATAGAATTTATCAAATCTTGTTGAATGTAAATTCATGCTCCTCATGTATTTTGCACAAGATTTTAAATAAATCAATGTTCAAAATATAGACATGAATCCTCCTTTATTTTGTTTAAAAGGACAAAAAAGAAGCAAAAAAAAAAAAGAATCTGGAAAGTTAGAACAAAATTGTATGCAATTATTTTAGTCACTGCATTGATTTGAAGTTGTAAGGTTGTCATGAAATGTTTTTATTCCTTTTACATAATGGGTGTTTGTGTAATTTTCCAAACATTAGGATGGCATGTGTAATTACCCATATGTCAAGGTTAGTTTTTGTAATTCTCCTTTCATTTTTTGAGCTATTGATATTTTTGTCTCTCGTTACATGAAACTTGCAAATTACTCACGACAAGCCGCTCTTTGTGATATTATTATTATTAATATTAACTAACATTAATACTTAACTCAATTTGCAAATATTAAATTAGTAAATTACTCAACATGACGTTGCAAAAGCTGCATACCTCCCTCGGAACAATTTTCCATTGAAGGGGATTCTATTTGTGCCACATACTGAGAAGTGCAAGGTCTTCTCAAATTAGTGTGGGCACACACACGGGAGACCCTCGCATATGAATGATATGATCAGTCATGTATGTAGAGAGTTAGGAGAACATAAAATATGATGCATAGGATTATATAGTTTACTATCTAAACATTAGAATCATACATTGTAAGAGATCATTCTTGCAACATTTAATAAAATTAGATGATACACGAAATTAAAACAAGAGATTGATGTGAAAAGTTCCGTCGTCCAATGACGATGCCATCACATGGAACTTATTATTACAGTCCAAAATAGGGAAATTTACTACTTTGGTACCATAAGTTGGCTCTTTTTTAATTTTGGTACACTAACTTGGCAGGCTTTGATTTTAGTCACACAACTTGGCACCTACACTGAATTTCGGTCCCATCACCACACCTCCGCCATAATCCGCTCGGAAAACTCGACGTGGTTGCCGTTGACTCAATAGTGTCCAATTTTGACCCGATATTGGGCCCCACTTTGCCACGTGACACCAACGTGGCAGACACGTGTATAATAATAAAAAAAAAGCCATAACATGCCAGCCAAATCAAAAGGAAAAACAAAAGGAAAAATGACATAAAAATCATCTCTCTCTAAAATTCACGATCGCTCATGGAAGACGATGAGTTCGGAGATCTTTACCCCGACGGCGCTCACCACTTCCCAATCAGGCCACGATCTCTCTCTTTCTCTCTCTCTCTCTCTCTCTCTCTCTCTCTCTCTCTCTCTTTCTCTCTCTCTCTCTCTCTCTCTCTCTCTCTCTCTCTCTCTCTCTCTCTCTCTCTCTCTCTCTCTCTCTCTCTCTCTCTCTCTCTCTCTCTCTCTCTCTCTCTCTCTCTCCCCCCCCCCCAATACGCGTCAAATTGTCCGATCAAAAAAAAAAATATACGCGTCAAATCCAATCTCTGCAATTACAATGTCGTCGACCTTCAGCGGAGATGAAACGACACCATTCTTCGGCTTCCTCGGCGCTGCAGCAACCCTCGTCTTATAATGTAAGTCACCATCACTCATCCTCTTTTCATTTTTAGATCTAGGATAACTGTAATTCACGATTCATTACATCAATTCAATGTTGATTTAGGTATGGGAGCGGCGTACGGTACGGTCAAGAATGGAGTCGGAGAGGTGGCGTCCATGGGTTTGATGAGGTCGGAGCGCGTGATGAAAGCGCGAGAGCGAATTTCGTGGAGGACCACGATAACGATATTAATATCGTGGTGGAGGAGCGCGACGATAAAGACGATGAATTGGTTGAGAGGGATGATAGCTTAATTATGAGTAATAAGACTGATGCATTTGATTTTGTTATTGGAAGTGTAATGGTGTCGGAGCAAATCCCAGGCTTGTCGGGGGGATTGGAGAATCGTGCGAGTTCAAATTATGAGGACGAGCGGGAGACTAAAGATGATTTGCAGATTGTATTGAACGATAACAACCATGGGCGGATGGGGATAGAAGGGAGGCCGGGGGTGGATGATGAAGATGACGTGTATAATTAAATTTTTTTTTTAAAACACTAACAGCACCCAATGATAATTTTTTATAAATTTTTCCTCTAACTTTTGTAATTTTATTTTAAACTTATGTGTCATCCACGCGGGCAAAACGTGGCGAAGTGGGGCCCAATATCAGGTCAAAATTGGACATTGTTGAGTCAACGGCAGCCACGTCGGATTTTTCGGGCGGATTATGGCGGAGGTGTGGTGATGGGACGAAAATTCAGTGTAGGTGCCAAGTTGTGTGACTAAAATCAAGGCCTGCCAAGTTAGTGTACCAAAATCAATAAAAAAAAAGCCAACTTATGGGACCAAAGTAGTAAATTTCTCTCCAAAATAACGCACAAGATAAGAAAAGACAGGCACAACCAAATCAAAGAACTATCTTTTATTCAAAAGCGGATAAGACTGCACAGTCAGCCATCAAGAATCTTGATTCACCCGGGCTTTGAGAATCTACTTAAATCATGAAAGGTGAAAATATGAGATCCTTAGTTTACAACCTAATGCAAAAACAAATCTAGGAACCTTAACCAATTATGAAAATAAGCAGTTAAGCAACTGATTTACCTTTCTGTGGAGGTCTTCATTCTTGAAAGCTTCAAAACAGGAGAGGAGTATGTTAGCATTAGTTAATATCTCAGGACTAATATGCAATTAGCTTAAATGTTTGTTAAGTTGCAAGCTGTATTCTGTTAGTTCAATTCTCTTATTTATCTTTCCTCTCATTTGTATAAATAGCAACTCATCTGTACAGTTAGCTCAGTTGAGCAATATATGAAAATGAACTTTCTCTCTCTAAATTCAAAGATCTAACATGATATCAGAGCTTCGTTAAAGCTTTTTTTTTCTCCTCCGACTCGAAATCGTGTTGATTTCAACCGTGCAATCTCCTTTCAAAGCGTGTGCATGAAATTTGAGCTTCGTTTTATCCATTTTCACTGCGTGTGCGTGAATTTGTGCTTTTACTTCGATGATGAACACTTCCAATGGTGCGAATTCACCAGAATGCACCATCGGCGACGAATTCTACTGTGAATCGCAGCTCTGCTTCTTCGATCGAATCGAATTCTGCTACGAATTTGCGATCGATTCACAGTCCTCTTTACCTGCAAGAATCGGATAACCCTAACATGCGGCTCACCTCGATTCCACTTACTGGAATCCAAAATTACCTGCCATAGAGCAGAGAAGTGAAGCTCGCACTAGGTGCGAAGAGGAAATTAGGGTTCATAACTGGATCTACCCCCAAACCTGATGTGGATCATCCAGATTATGAAAATTGGTTGCGTGTTGACTGTGTGGTAACCTCTTGGATCCTTTACTCCATTGATGATAGCTTGTCAGATGCTCTTACTTTTTGTGATTCTGTTGCTAGATTGTGGAACTTGTTGGAGACACATTATGGACTGAATAATGGTCCTATGTTATATTAATGGCAACATGATGTTGCTTCTATAGCTCAGGGATCTGCTTCTGTATCTGAATACTACACTAAGCTGAGGAAACTATGAGATGAGTTGAACTGCATTTTTCCTCCTATTGCATGTCACTGTGAAGCTGCTAATCTGTGCACATGTAAACATTGCACAACACTCATGGATGCTACCTCTCAAACAAGACTCATGCAGTTTCTCATGGGGCTTAATGATGAGTTTGAGTCTGTTAGGAGCCAGATTCTTGGATTAGATCCTTTGCCTCTTGTTGAGAAGGCATATGCCATGATTTTGAGAGTGGAGAAACATAAATAGATTTAGGTCTCTCTCTCTCTCTCTCCAATTTTCAAGAGAATAATGCTATGTTCACTAGATCCAGTAATTCTTACCAACCTAGATCTTCTTCTGGTTATCTAACTCCAGAGACTTCAAGAAGAAAACTGGTGACAGGAAATGTGATCACTGTAATATGAATGGTCATACAAGAGAAACTTGCTTTAAGTTGGTTGGGATACCAGATTGGTACAAAGAACTCAAGGATAAGAAATCTTCTGGCCCTAGATACTCTGCTATGTAGTGATACTGAGATTCAAAGCTCCCCCCACTGCATCCTCTATGCCATCCACTTCAGGTTCCAACAATGCCCTGCCTACTGAATAGTTCCAAGATGAAGATGATGAGACATATGATGGCTTTAAACAATGGCCTCCTTCAATCTGATGCTGGAAGAGTCAACTTTGCACACTTTGGGGAATTTACTGGTAATAATTTCAGTAGTTCTCCCTCTCTATCAAATTTATCTTCTGGGGTTTGGGTGATAGACACATGGGCCTCCAATCACATGGTTATAACACTAAGAATTTAACTCATGCATGCACCCCTGCTGTCTCCACTCATGTTATTGAACCAAATGGTACTGTTAAGAATGTTAAGAGCATTGGTGATATAGCCCTCACACCAAACATTACTCTTACATAAGCTTTGCACATTTCTTATTTCAAATGTAATCTTCTTTCAATGCATAAGCTCTCAAATACTGCAAAACTGAAATTCATTTTTCTCCTTACTCACTGTCTTTTGCAGGACCTGCAGACTGAGAAAGTGCTTGATGTGGGTCATGTGAAATGAAATCTATACATTCTTGACCCCTCAAATTGTTCGTTTACTTCTTTGCAGAATAGTTTGCTTACTATTACTGCTAATGGTTCTAGTCTAAATAAATGGTTTGCTTCTACTTCTTTGAAAAATGTTAATAACGATGCAGTGCATTTATGGCATGCAAGATTTGAACATGCTTCATATCATACATTGAAACATACTGAATGCATTTCATGTGTTAAACACTCATTTGATGATATTGCCTCATGTGATATATGTCATAAATCAAAGCAACACATGTTGCCCTTTTCTCACAGTACTTTTAAAACTTCTAAACTTTTTGTACTTGTTCATATGGATATTTGGAGTCCATATAAGATTGCTACTATTACCAATGCTCATTACATGTTAACATTAGTGAATGAATTTAGTAAGTGTACCTGGACATTTCTTATTAACAACAAGGCACAAGTTCCTACTCTACTAAATCACTTTATTAATTTTGTTGCAACTCAATTCAATGCAAAGATTCTATCTTTCAGAAGTGACAATGGTGGTGAGTTCACCAGTTATGCTTGTCAAAAGCTATTCCTCACACATGGAATTATCCACCAGAATGGGGTGGTGGAAAGGAAGCACATACACCTTCTTGAAGTGACAAGGTCTTTACTTTTTCATGCCAACTTACCACTTATGTACCAGGGATATGCTCTTCTGATGGCCACTCACATCATAAATAGAACTCCTTCTAAAATTCTGGATTGGAAATCTCCTTTTGAATTACTTCATGGTTGCAAACCTGATTTGAGTATGTTGAGAACCTTTGGTTGCTTGTGTTACTACACAAATACTACTCCTCACAAAGATAAATTAGCTCCTAGAAGTTTTAAGGGATGTTTCTTTGGTTATGCCCCTGGCTAGAAGGCATTAAAGGTCTATTGCTTCTCTAAGAAGTCTGTGGTGATATCCAGATGTCATATTTCATGAGAAGGATTTTCCATTCCTCTCTTTTTCTGCTGAACCCCAAGGTTGTCCTTTACCTGCTATTCCCTTATCTGAAGTTGAATTAGCTTATTCACCTTTATTTTTACCTTCTCCCTCCATAAATTCACCTCTTGCTACCTCTCTCTCAGCTCACTGTGAGGATATAACTTAGGTTGTACCTTATATCTATCAGCCCTCTAGTGTATCCTTGGATAATCCTATACATTCTCCTCTTGCACCCCATGTGCGCATGAGTACTAGCCCTAATACACTTCCTAAACAGCTCAATGACTACATACTTTGCTGTAAAACATATTCCACTGTCTCTCCTCCTCACTCCATGCTTACTTCTTTCTCTCATACCCCTCCAACGTTTCCCTTCTCTTGTCCTCCTCATTCTACTCCCTCTTATATCAGCTTTCTTGCTAACATTTCATCTCAAACGAAACCCACAAGTTACTCTCAGGCTTGCAAAGATCCAAATTGGATTTCTGCTATGAACACTGAAATCAGTGCACTAGAATAGAGGCAAACAATACTTGGGATTTGGTCCCTTTACCTGCTGGTAAGAAACCCATTAGATCCAAATGGGTTTACAAATTGAAGCTGCACCCAGATAGATCCATTGAAAGACACAATGCCCGCTTGGTTGCAAGAGGATACAACCAAGTTTTTGGATTGGACTACAATGAGAGCTTCTCTCCTGTAGTGAAGTTGGTTACTGTTAGGTTGCTCATTGCTGTTGCCACTCATTTCTCTTGGCCTTTACAGCAACTAGACATCAACAATGCTTTTTTGCAGTGTTTTTTGTTTTTTGGATGAGGGTCTTTATCTCTCTCCTCCTCAAGGCTACAACATTGCCCCTGGCTTAGACTACAAACTCAGAAATTCTCTCTATGGGTTGAAGCAGGCTTCTAGGCAATGAAATATTGAATTTACTAAGTGTTTGATATCCTATGGTTTCTGCCAATCTGCTCATGAAAACTGTCTTTTTACCATGGGTTATGGAGCTTCTTTCATTTCCCTCCTTGTGTATGTAGATGATGTACTCATTGTGTATGTAGATGATGTACTCATCACAGTGCCTTCTATGTCTCTCATCAAACTCTCATCAAAACGGTCAAGGTTCACTTGCACTCATGTTTTATCATCAAGGACTTGGGATCATCTAAATACTTTCTGGGTCTTGAGATTTTTCGCACTTCTTCTGGCACATATATCAATCAGAGGAAGTATACTTTGGATATAATATCTGACAGAAATTCTTTCAAAATTGGATTTGCTCTTCCTCAACACTTCCCTGCACTCTTCAACTTGCTGACTTTTTCACAAAGCCTCTCCCTGGACCTGTCTGCTTTCTATCACTGGTTATCCAAGTTGTTTCTTGGTGATCCACACCAAGCTCAAATTTGAGAGGCGGGCTGTTAGCATTAGTTAATATCTCATAGACTAATATGCAATTAGCTCAAATGTTTGTTAAGTTGCCAGTTGTATTTTGTTAGTTAGTTCAATTCAGTTATTTATCTTTCCTCTCATTTGTATAAATAACAACTCATCTGTACAGTTAGCATAGTTGAGCAATATATGAAAATGAACTTTCTCTCCCCAAATTCAAAGATCTAACAGAGTATAAAAAGATGTTCAATAATAAGCATTATATTTATCACTACAAGAATCCGGGGTCATTCGTGACCGCCGGCTCGTGACCGCCGACCGCCGAGCGGTCGCGGTAAACAATACCGTGACCGCCCAGCGGTCACGGGAATCCATAGGCGGGAATCTTCCCGCCTATGGCCCGCCCACTGGCGTCCGCGACCGCCCGGCGGTCGCGGATGCCACTCGTCCGCGACCGCTGGGCGGTCGCGGATGCCAGTGGGCGGGATTTTGCCCGCCATGGCGTCCGCGACCGCCGGGCGGTCGCGGATGCCACTCATCCGCGACCGCCCAGCGGTCGCGGATGGGAGGGGGGTTTTCTATATAAACCCCCCTCCTCCTCTCTCATTCCTCACATTTGTAAGTTCTCTCCTCTCTCTCTTTTAAATATTTATTTTTCTAGTTTTTTAATTATGTTTTAGATTTAATGTTTTAGTAATAGTTTTAATTGTTTAATTATAAGTTTATTTTTATTAATGTCAAACTTAGAAATAATGCCTTTAGGAAATCTTTATAATTTAGGAATAGTGCCTTTAGAGAATCTTTATATATTAGAACAAGTAATCTTTAGGGGTTCTTTAAAACTTAGAAATGATGCCTTTAGAGAATCTTTATTTAATATTAAATTGTTAGTTTAGGTAATTTAATGTATTATTATCCGTCGCGGTAATTTAATGTTAAACTATTAGTTTAAATGCATGTCTAATTATTGGTTCATATTGTTTAGTACAAATGATCTTTAGGGAATTTATAACTTAGAAATAATGCCTTTAGAGAATCTTTATATATTAGAACAAATAATCTTTAGGGGTTCTTTATAACTTAGTACAAATGATCTTTAGAGAACTTTATAACTTAGAAATGATGCCTTTAGAGAATCTTTATTTAATATTAAATTGTTAGTTTAGGTAATTTAATGTATTATTATTCGTCGCGGTAATTTAATGTTAAACTATTAGTTTAAATGCATGTCAAATTATTGGTTAATGTTTTTTAGTACAAATGATCTTTAGGGAATTTATAACTTAGAAATAATGCCTTTAGAGAATCTTTATATATTAGAACAAATAATCTTTAGGGGTTCTTTATAACTTAGTACAAATGATCTTTAGGGAACTTTATAACTTAGAAATGATGCCTTTAGAGAATCTTTATTTAATATTAAATTGTTAGTTTACGTAATTTAATGTATTATTATTCGTCGCGGTAATTTAATGTTAAACTATTAGTTTAAATGCATGTCAAATTATTGGTTAATGTTTTTTTTTGTAGAAATAACGCCTTTATGGAACTTTATAACTTAGAAATAATGCCTTTACAAAATCTTTATATATTAGAACAAATAATCTTTAGGGGTTCTTTGTAACTTAGTACAAATGATCTTTAAGGAATCTTTATAACTTAGTAGAATTTTAGAGAATCTCTTTGAATCATCTAACTTAGATAATTTCTCGTAGTTTTCTAGCATATATTCGATATGGCAGGCAGTCGTCGTCGTCGGGTTGGCAGTGGTCAACAATGTTCAAATGTTTCTGATGTTCCTGATGATGCGGATGTTCCTGATGTTCCCGATGTTCCCCCTACTGCTAGTGGGCGAGGTAGTCTTGGACCTCGTATAGTTATCACACGTGGCGGTCGTAGTTGCGATGCCGCAATCCCCAACGCGTCTACATCGTTGACGCCTTTACTACAGCGCCGACTTTCTTTTGATGCCGATGCCGTGCCCGATGCCGCACCGACTGCATCTGGATCTAGGGCTAGAGCACCATCTTCCGCTGGTTCCACCGGAGCTGGCCCGAGCGAGAGGCCGAGTGATACTCCAGCATCGGGAGTATTCAATGTCACGCAACAGCGCCCAACAAGAGGCACCTCCAAAGGTGCACAACAACCCAATGACCCGAAACAAAGGCAGATCATTAAATTGTGTCCTCGTGGCCTGTTTATGAACCCCTCTAGCAACGAGGTTGCGACTACGATCACGGAGTTGATCAGACTGTTCATGAAGGAGTTCTGGCCTACCTACTTGACGATGCCCGAAACTGTGCGAGGCAAAATGTTTGTTAAATTTACGGTGAGGAATTATTTCACAACTATATCATATTATTTAATTTAATATATTCATAAATCGAAATTTATTACTTGGCAGAAAATATATGGTGTTCGTGAGAGAGAAAAACACGCAGTACAACGGGCCTACGAAACGAAGGCGAAGTTGTGTTATAAGAATTTGATTTACAACACGAAGAAACAATACTTTGAGAGGGTTGTGGATCCGAAATGGGCCGGAAAAGACAAAACTTGGATGCACGACGGGTTAGAGGCGGCGGCGATTAAGCATTGGGCCACTGAGGATCATCAAGAGATGTCGCATAAGTCTAAGAAAAACAGGAGAGGAGGCGAGGAGCCAGTTGAGGGGGTGAAGGCACCTCCCACTTTTTTTGGTGGATCCCGCGACCTAGAGGAGCTCAGACGTTTGCTGGTATGAATTATGAAAATTAACAATATGGGTGTAATTAAGTAATCTTAATATATGCGTAAGCCAATTTTGACGTACTCTTTCTTGAAATGTGTAGGCTGAGGAGGACCGAACACGAAAAGACCTTATTCGATATGATGAGGCCTATAGACGTGGTCACACGCAGCGGGTGAAGGGGACGGGCGGTAACACAGGAGTTCCAGCTCGGCGGACTTGGGTAGATGCTGTGGCGAAAGCGCAATATGTAAGTTATTTCAACCGCATACTCCTTTTAAATTATTTATTCCAATATAAGTACTGATTCTTTCAAATGTTAATGCAGAAAAAGTACATGGAACTAGTGAGGGAAAGATATCCCCGCCCAGCTAAGCTCCCGGTGTTCGATCCCGACTGTTGGACCGAGGCATTTGGTCCTGTGAAGAAGGGGAAGGCGAAAGGCTTGCCGAGGGATGCACGCCCGGAGGCGTTCAGCATTAAATACAGGAAACAAGAAGATTATTCACAGGCCTGCATCGACGAATTACAAACACAGAATGACCGCACTATCTATCGCAGTGATCAAAGGATGACTGATATGAAAGCCACTATGGAGCTATGGAGATGCTTGCTTAATGAGAAGGTGAACGTGGACCTTCCACCAATATCAGATTCTATATTCATGGGGCATGCACGTAGGAACGGAGCTGTGATTCCACCGGTTCGTATGCCGCGTCGTAGGCCAGATCCATTTGCTCTCAGTTCTTCCGATAGGCCTGCGTATATCGAGGAGTACTCTGATGACGATGATGACGTCGATGTCGATGATATTATGGCGTCGTTGCAGACTGACGATTATGTGGAACTGGGTGTTGACGATGGTGTTGGGAGTGGTGAGGATGATGAGGAGGATGATGGGGAGGATGATGGGGAGGATGATGACGGGAATGGATGTGGGTTGGATGATAGTTCGGATGATGATTAGTTGTATTTTCATTATTGTAATGTTGGACTGTTAAATTTTCATTATTGTAATGTTGTACTGTTAAATTTTCATTATTGTAATGTTGGATTGTTTAATTTTCATTATTGTAATGTTGGACTGTTAAATTTTCATTATTGTAATGTTTGACTGTTAATTTTTCATTATTGTAATGTCTTTTACAACACTACCAAATCGTTACAATTAAAGTGCGTCACAAAGTAATGTTTTAAATTATTACAAAACACTTGAACTATTCAGTATCACTAGTTAGCTCCACGTTTTCACTTTCTTCGTCTTCCTCTTCAGCTTCTTTTTCTCCTCTATCTTGTACATCTTCGACGATCTCAAACTCATTTGCCCACCCCAATTGTATATCCATATCAAATGCGCTAAAGTCTACGAACATATTAATTCCTACAGATGCGTTCTCTTGGAACACTTCCGCTGGCATCCCTATTTCTGTTTCTGTGTCGCTGGAATCACTTAGTGACGACATGTCGATCACGTGCCTAGCCGGTATAGTAGATACAGCCATCCATCCATTTTGACCTGGTCGACCATTCGTAAGTTGTGGATACGGGGCGTAGTACGACTGAAGGGCCTGATTGGCAAAAATAAAAGGCTCGTTGGTTGTGAGAGACCATCGTGGGTTAATATCAACGAGTTTGTACGTCTCGTGAACACGAGTCCCTCGAGCTCTAATATCATACCACCTACACTTGAAGAATACAATGTATAGCGGTCTTCTGTGCCCCCAATATTCCACCTCTATGATTTCGTTCAATGTCCCATAGAAGTTGGTGGCGTGGGATCCTCCCATGTCCCCCTCCACATAAACCCCACTACAATCACTCTTCTTAGGGCCCAAACGCATATCTGTGTGAAATCGGAACCCATTCACAATGTACCCTTCATAGTACAACACTGAGTTGAGAGGACCTGCGAGCAACGGCTTAACACGATCGTCTGTCATGTACTTGCCACTCGAGTAGGTCTGCTTGAACCATGCCACGTACTCGCAGTTTCTCTTCTTTTGTACCTCCATGGGAGTAAGTCCATTACACTCCTCCTCAATAAACAACCTGTGAGTTACACACAAAATAAGTTAGAAATACGTGATACATACAAGTTATCCTTAATAAAGAGCGTTTGCACGTAAAATAAAGAATATTGACTTACTCGACCCATCCATCCAGCTCTTCACAATTAAGAAGCGTGTACAGTTCAATTTGCTCCAACTCTTCGGACGACAACCGCCTCTTCTTGTTTAGTGGCCCAAGGGCCTTCCCTTTCTTTCGAAATAACATCAGCTCATCATCCCACTCTGAACTCTCAAAAGTCTCGTTCCTATTGAGACGATTATATCTAGTACTCGCGGAGATACCTAGATATTGTGCACACATATTGGATAGCTCTGAAAGGAGGTAGGAATTCGCTATGCATCCTTCTACCCTTGCTTTGTTCATCACTGACTTTTTAAAATCAAACATACGCCTGGGAATACCGAAAAGTCAATAACATATAGAATAACAGTAGCGAATTAAACTCATTAAACATTGTGTACCTCTCGAATGGATACATCCATCTGTAGTGAACCGGGCCGCCTACTTTAGCCTCGTATGGTAGGTGTATGGCCAAATGCTCCATAGAATCGAAGAAGGAAGGAGGGAATATCCTCTCAAGCTTGCACATCGTGACTATAATGGATTCCTCAAGACTTCTCATATCGGTGGCCGAAACCTCTGAAGCACAAATTGCCCGGAAGAATAAACTAATCTCCACCAATGTTTCCCAAATGTTGGTGGGCAGGAAGTCGCGAAAAGCAATGGGGATCAATCTCTGCATGAAGACGTGACAATCATGACTCTTCATACCAAAGAGCCTATGTTGTTGCTTTTGTACGCATCGTCCCAAATTTGACGCGTATCCGTCCGGAAATTTCAGATCGCCCAACCATTTCAAGACCTTGACCTTTTCATCCCGCTTGAGACAATAGGTTGCCCTTGGCTTCACGTATGCGCCTCCTCGTGTTTGTTCTAAAAATAGCTCTTCACGGATAGTCCAAATCTTCAAATCATGTCTAGACTTGATGTTGTCCTTAGTCTTAGAGTCATCCAATACTGTGTTGATGATGTTATCGAAAAAGTTCTTCTCACAATGCATGACATCTAAATTGTGACGAATCAAGTTTGTGGACCAATAGGGAAGTTCCCAAAATATGCTCTTCCTCAGCCAATTATGATCCGTATGAAAACCCGGTAGATTGTTCACTTTGGCCCCAAAACCAACATCCCCAAGTCCCTCCACAATTTCCCTCATTTCGTCGCCCATTTTCCTGCAAATAGGTTCTTCTAGTGACTTTTCCCCTTTTTTGAATGAATTCTTGTCATGCCGCCACCTATGATTTTTGGGCAAAAAACGACGATGGCAATCGAACCAACACGGTTTACCACCATTCTTCAACGTAAATGAATTCGTATCTCCCATGCAATAAGGGCACGCTAACTTCCCGTGCGTACTCCACTGAGACAACATTCCATACGCTGGAAAATCGCTAATCGTCCACATCAGGGCCGCTCGTAATTGAAAGTTTTCCTTCCTTGAGCTATCAAACGTCTCCAAACCAGTGCTCCATAAAGCATTAAGCTCGTTAATTAGTGGTCTAAGATAAACATCCAAGTTCTTCCCGGGACTATCTGGACCGGAAATGATAAGGCTCAAAAATATGAACTCCTGCCTCATGCAAAGATCGGGGGGGAGGTTATATGGGGTTACCATCACTGGCCAACAAGAGTATTTTTTCCCAGATGAGCCATACGGTGTGAATCCATCCGTACATAAGCCGAGTCGTACGTTCCTAGGCTCAGCTGCAAAATCCGGATGTGTCCGATCAAAGTGTCGCCATGCCTCACTGGAAGCCGGGTGAATCATTCGATCCGTAGCCTCTCGACACTTCAAATGCCAAGTCATATGCTTTGCAGTACCTACGGTATAATACATCCTCTGAAGACGAGGACCTAGGGGGAAATACCACAAATGCTTCTTTGCGACCTTTGACTTCCTACCTTCCTCGTATCTATCAACCCCGCATATCGGGCATTTTAGGAAGTCATTGCTCGCCGCAAACCCGTAAAACAGAAAACACTGATTTGTGCAAACATCGATCTTCTCGTACCCTAACCCCAAGGTTCGCTCCATCTTATGCATCCCTTTCGTGTCTTTAGGTAACAACTTCTCAATCTCAGGGTCGAACCCATCTTTGGACATCTTTAAAAAATGGTCAGAAACGATGTTACTCGCCTTGTGAATAGTTTTGTAATTCACCCACTCTCCAATCCACTGCAGGACGGTTTTGCTCTTCTTAGGGTGCATCTTCACCTGACCTAGACGCATCAAGTCGTAAAAATCTCTTGCATCGGGATTCGGATCCTCGTTACGCACAGCGTCCTCATCAAATCGGCCTCCATATGCATCCACGACCATCTGTCTAAACGAATCGTCAGCACGAATAGGGCTCTCAGGAATATTGGCGTGTGATGGTTCGAGAGGTTCGTCGATAAACGTCATAGAAGTGGTGGTAAACTGCTCTCCATGCAAAACCCACTCAAAATATCCAGGCGTAAATCCCGACTTATAAAGATGATCACGGACTTGGTATCGATCAAAAAACTTTGAATTGTTACATTTTTTGCACGGGCACCTAATACGCCCCCCTAGATCTAAATAGCCATCTTGTCGCGAAGCAAATTCTATGAATGTGCGAACCCCAACCACAAAACTATCTCGCAAATAACCACTGCTCTCGAATCTATCGTACATCCAATTCCTATCTACTTGATAGTCCATTATTTATCTAAGATGTAAATTTTAAAGGAAATAATTAATTACAATTAATACTACAAACAATTAATAATTAACAATTTAAAATGTAACAATTATCATGCACGATAAGGTTGAAGAGTGATAAATTGATCAACTTACTTCTTGAAGCGTAAAAAAACGATCTTCAAGAATCTTGTGTCCTCTACGAGTACCCTCGATGTGTTTACCTCAATATCTATCAAGAAATGAATAAACAAGTTAACATATCATACCAATATTTAGTATTTAAAAATATAGTTGACCATCTAAATGAAAAAAACGAGAATACCTTAAGAGAAATGGTGAAGATTGTTGTGAATTAGAAAAGTAAGGGAAATGATATTTATAAATGAAAATCTGGCAGTTCGTGACCGCCGGGCGGTCGCGAATGCCAACTAGCCTTTGGCTTTCGTGACCGCTGGGCGGTCACGAAAGACCCTCATTCGTGACCGCCCAGCGGTCACGAATAATATTCATAAAAAAAAATTTGATTTTATGGATTCATCTTGATGTGTTTATGATTTTTAACAATAAGTCTCATTACTACATGTAAATTGAAGTAATAAATTAGTACAACATTAGTAATTAACATATTAAAATAGCGAATTAGATGTGATTAGGCGAGTTATGAACGAATAACCTATTTTATGTTCTACAACTAATCATCATATACACTTAGTTGTTTTAGATGTAATGTGTAATTTTGTGATAAACTCTCTTTTAATTTACTTAATAGTAAGTATTTTATCAATTTAACAAACATCGCACCTTAATTAAACAAACGAAAATCAAAACTTTTGAATGAAACTTATTCGTGACCGCTGGGCGGTCACAAATAAGGGTCTTTCGTGACCGCCCAGCGGTCACAAGTATGTTCGTGACCGCTGGGCGGTCACGAAGTAGGGTTCGTGACCGTCGGGCGGTCACGAAAGACCCTCATTCGTGACCGCCCAGCGGTCACGAATAACATTCATAAAAGAAAATTTAATTTTATGGATTCATCTTGATGTGTTTATGATTTTTAACAATAAGTCTCATTACTACATGTGAATTGAAGTAATAAATTAGTACAACATTAGTAATTAACATATTAAAATAGCGAGTTAGATGTGTTTAGGCGAGTTATGAACGAATAACCTATTTTATGTTCTACAACTAATCATCATATACACTAAGTTGTTTTAGATGTAATGTGTAATTTTGTGATAAACTCTCTTTTAATTAACTTAGTAGTAAGTATTTTATCAATTTAACAAACATCGCAACTTAATTAAACAAACGAAAATCAAAACTTTCGAATGAGACTCATTCGTGACCGCCCAGCGGTCACGAATGAGGGTCTTTCGTGACCGCCCAGCGGTCACGAAGTATGTTCGTGACCGCTGGGCGGTCACGAAGTAGGGTTCGTGACCGCCGGGCGGTCACGAAAGACCCTCATTCGTGACCGCCCAGCGGTCACGAATAACATTCATAAAAGAAAATTTAATTTTATGGATTCATCTTGATGTGTTTATGATTTTTAACAATAAGTCTCATTACTACATGTGAATTGAAGTAATAAATTAGTACAACATTAGTAATTAACATATTAAAATAGCGAGTTAGATGTGCTTAGGCGAGTTATGAACGAATAACCTATTTTATGTTCTACAACTAATCATCATATACACTAAGTTGTTTTAGATGTAATGTGTAATTTTGTGATAAACTCTCTTTTAATTAACTTAGTAGTAAGTATTTTATCAATTTAACAAACATCGCAACTTAATTAAACAAACGAAAATCAAAACTTTCGAATGAGACTCATTCGTGACCGCCCAACGGTCACGAATAATATTCATAAATAAAAATTTGATTTTCGAATAAGGGTCTTTCGTGACCGTTGGGCGGTCGCGAATGGGGGTCATTCATGACCGCCCGGCGGTCACGAATAACATTCATGGTGAAAATTTTGAATTTTTAAAAAAATTTGAATTTCCCCCCAATTCCAAGGTCTTTCGCGACGGCCCGGCGGTCGCGAAAGACCTTGGAATTGGGGGGAAATTCAAATTTTTTGAAAATTCAAAATTTTCACTAAAATTCTATATATACCCACCATTCCACCCATTAATTTTCATTACACTCACATTATCTTCTCTAAAAAACTCAACACTTTCTCCTCCTTTCCTCATTTCCCAATCCAAAACATAAACACCAACAATTTTTCTTCTTCCCTTTTCTTATATCTTCAAAAAACAAAACACCAACAATTTTTCTTCTCATCTTTCTTTATATCTCCAAAAAACAAAACACAAACTCTTTTATTTTCTTCTTTTCTTTACTTATAACACAAATCATTCTCTTAAATGATGTTTATATAAAAAAACCGGTATTTTAACACATTATATTCGCAAAAAACAAATATTTATTCCGGTATTTTACCGGAATATTTTTTTTATTTCGTTTAATGTCATTCGTGACCGCCGGGCGGTCACGGATGACTTGAATATTATCCGTGACCGCCCGGCGGTCACGGATGGTTTAAATATTATCCGTGACCGCCGAGCGGTCGCGGATGACCCCGGGGTCATCCGTGACCGCCAGGCGGTCGCGGTGGTGGCCGCGACCGCCGAGCCGTCGCGGATGACCTCGGGGTCATCCGCGACCGCCAAGCGGTCACGGTGTTGCCCGCGACCGCCTGGCGGTCGCGGATGAGCCCGGGGTCATCCGCGACCGCCCAGCGGTCACGGATGACTTCCGTGACCGATGGGCGGTCGCGGATGAGCCCGGGGTCATCCGTGACCGCTCGGCGGTCGCGGATGACTACCGTGACCGCTGGGCGGTCGCGGATGACTGTCGTGACCGCCGAGCGGTCACGGATGACGTCCACGACCGATGGCATCCGCGACCGGGCATCCGCGACCGCCCAGCGGTCGCGGATGACCATCCGCGACCGGAAATGGGTCATTCGCGACCGCCCGGGCGGTCACGAATGACCCTTTTTTCTTGTAGTGTATATTGAAGTTATATATATACATAAGTGGATGTATAAGTTAATTTAGCTTGCATGCTCAACCAATTAACAAACTCGCTGGTTAAAGGAGAATTCATTTCCACGAAGAAGCTCATTGTTATCATATTCGCTTCTCTACTCACTGAAGCTGCCGCATCGGGGCTGCAATCCACCAGTTTGAGAAGTACAAGTTTATCTATGTTTCCTATATATGTCAGAAGGGACTCCTGCCAAACCATAGCAATGCCTGATAAAAAGTGACACAAGACTCGGGAAATGTTATTTTTCGGCCTTCCAATGCGCCAAATCCAAGCATTCTAGCAGCAGAAACCTTAGTTTAGGAAAATCGTCATCGTTGGGTTCCCAGGTTAGACCTTGGAAGGCCATTTCTCGCAATTTTAGAACTTCAAGAAACGGCATTTGTCCATTAATAATTGTCATGTCTTTCCATGGAATCCCACAACGTGATAAAGTGATCTTTCTTATAGTTGGAGGGAAAGAAAGTTTGGGTTGGAAATTAACCATTTGCCCCAGAACGGGATTCGGGACAGTGAACTTTACAGTTTCCAGTTGGGAGAGTTTATCAAGAAAGAACGGTAAACCATCTGGAGATTCAACCCAAAGGTTTGGAACCTCCTATGTACAAGAATAAGCGTTTATGTTAGACAGACCCAAAGGCATCAACTTCATAGGAAGGGTTTCGCGGTGTAAGAGGAAATATGCTGCAAAAAATGTCGTACGGACGGACGGACGCGATTTTTTTAACAATTCGGACCACGAATATTCAACGTCCAACGAGATGGGGATCAAATAAACTTGACCCAATCTCCATCGTTGGTATGCCTGGTCTTGGAAAGACTACAATAACCAGGAAAATCTATACAGATCCAGAACTCCAGTTCCTCTTCCCAACCCGCATGTGGATTTATGTTTCGGCAAAGTTCAATTGTAAAAAAGTGTTTCTGGATATTCTAAAAGAGCTCACAACACTCACTGAGAATATGTACCAAAGAAGCGAAAATGAGTTGGCAAACCTAGTGTATGATAAACTCCAGAAAGGAAATTTTCTGATTGTACTTGATCACATTTGGGCACCCGAGGACTGGGACGCACTCGAAATCGCTTTCCCACGAAACATTCACATGGGAAAGATCTTGATTCCCAGTCGGAATGTGGAAGTTGGTCGTCATGCTAACAGTGGAAGGGAACCGCACGAGTTACGTTTGTTGACTCCCAATGAATGTTGGTTGCTCCTCCGATATGAGGTTTTCGGTGAGCCTGAGTTTCCTCCTAAGTTGGACCGTTATGGAAGAGTTATTGTGAGAGATTATATTGTGGGAGGCTGCCGCTTGCAATTGTGGTCACTGGAGGCATTTTTTCGAAGAAGCAAAGACAGAATATTACTGAACGAGAAAAGTCATGGAAAAAAGTATCTGACAGTGTAGCTGCATATGTTAATTCTGAGGACACAAATAAACGTATGGAAAATATCATGGATTTGAGTTATGATAAATTGCCTTATCACCTGAGAGCATGCTTTTTGTATATATACGGGGATTTTTCCTGAAGACTTTGAGATTCCAGCATCAAAATTGATCTGCATGTGGATCGCCAAGGGGTTCATACAAAAGCAGTAAGATAGGAGAAGTTTGGAGGAAATTGCTGAAAACTATTTGGAAGATCTTATTAACAAGAATCTACTAATAGTTGAAAAAATGAGCCGAATTGGTAAAGTTAAAACCTGTCGTATTCACAATATGTTGCGTGAGTTTTGCAGGAATGAAGGTGGAGGAGAAAGAGAGAATTTTCTCCAAGAAGTGAAGAAGGTAGGCCATGGGAGTTTTTCTCCTGAGAGCATACAAAATTGTCGACGTCTTTGTATGCATCACGAGGTCTTGGTGGATTACTTTTCATCAAAGCGTTTTGGTCCCTCTGTTCGCTCCTTTGTGTGCGTTTCCAAAGATGAAGATGTCATACCGTCTGATAACATCACGGCCATCTCAGCAGCCTTCAAATTGCTTCGCGTTTTAGAAGTCAAGCCCTTAAGATTCTCTAAACTTCCTAGTGACCTATACAAACTTGTTCATTTAAAATATATTGTTTTATCCGTTACTCTTAGTATTCTTCCTCCCGCATTTGATAAGCTCTTGCATATACAAACTCTTATACTCAACACAACATCACCGAAACTTGAAGTGAAAGCTGACATATGGAAAATGATACAACTAACACATTTCAAGACGAATGCATCTGCAACTCTGCCCAAGCCAGGAAGAACTACTGAAGGAGGTGTCAAAATTCACACTCTTGGTACAATATCACCGACGTGCTGCAATGAGATTATGGTTTTTGATCAAGCCAGAAACCTGAAGAAAGTGGGTATTCGCGGGCAACTAAAATTGCTTTTTGACGAAAATAGTGGATCGTTTAGGAACCTTGGGAAATTGGAAAGTGTTGAAAGCTTAAAGTTGATAAATGATGTGCATAAACTTCCCAATCCGGATGGGAAACTGGGCGGACTTCCATCACCATACCAATTCCCAGCAAAACTAAAAAGACTGACATTGTCGAAAACGCATCTTGATTGGGCTTATATGAGGATCCTAGGATTGCTGGAAAACCTCGAGGTTCTCAAGTTGAAAGATAACGCCTTCATCGGAGATACTTGGCAGGTGGTTGATGGCGGTTTTCACCGACTTAGATTTCTGTACATTCAACGCACCAATCTGACCACTTGGAAGGCTTTGTCACATAATTTCCCGAGCCTTAGAAGCCTTGAGTTAAAAAATTGTGATCAACTACAGGAAATCCCATCCTGTTTGGCTGATATTCCAAGCTTCAAGATATTGGACTTGCACTGTACTCCATATGCCGCAGGTTCCGCAACAAGAATTTGCGCCGAAATACGGAAGAAGCAAGAAGAGAAAACTGCCAATATCGATGGATTCAAGCTCTCTATCTTCCCTCCTTACAATCCATAAGAACACCGCGCTCCCCGCTCTGCATACTTCTGTGCAGGTATTCATTATCGTACTTTTCTTCTATGTTCCGATTATGATGTGTTTTGGTTGTCTAGGTGAATTAATCATCTGGAGAAGAAAAACTGTTACACATTAGTTCTTTGAAGCCATTATATCGATTCATTTGTTTGAGCAGCAGTATAATTGTTTCAGTACTTTAACTAGTTGCTGACTCTGATTTTTGCAGGGCGCATATCCTCCAGTTTCTCTAATATTTATGGCTTCCTTTTCCATTTAAGTGCTTGTCCAGCTCCTTTATGCTGGTGTCTGCTGTTGTTCATGTCTTTCATTGTGTGACATTGCAAGAATAATGCAGTTTGTCAGTGAATCATTTTTGCTGCAACCGGGTACTTATCACCCTTCATGTCTTTGTAACCAATATGACTGTTGTGTTTCGTGATTATGGTTTGTGCTGCTGTAAGACTATGAATCATTATGTAATTCGTACATGATTGAAATTATATTTTTATGACATTCTATTCGTACATGGATTTTGGCGAATCTTTAGTTGTACATTTCAACATCATCTGTGTGAAAATTCTCATGTGTATAGAGTGAATCGACGTACTTATGTGTTTTTACCAGTCACGAGGCTCGCTCGGGCCTTGATCTTGGACTAATTTGACTCAATAAGCCTCCGCAATTTGGTGTGAACCAGCGGCAACTTGCTTAACAAGTTCCCTCGGGTTATATATATGCTCATAGGAAAAAGTTACTTCCAATTGTCTACCTTATAATTGCATTTAATGTTTTTGTATATTACAAATTTACTTTAGAGTGTAACACTTTGGTTAATACAAGTGCAAGATTTCTGAAAACAAATCGGCGCCTCTTCAGTTTGTAATATATATATATATATATATATATATATATATATATATATATATATATATATATACATATATATATGTATATATATATATAAAAGCCGATATATTGTATTTTTTATTGATACATTCGATATATGCATAATATATATATATATATATATATATATATATATGTTGTGTTTTTTTATTGATACATTCGATATATGCATAATATATTTTTCCATTGAATGGAATATTATTTTGGTGCACAGCACTACAAGAATTGGGGGTCATTCGGGCGGTCACAGGACGACGGTCGCTGATGAGGCCAATTGTACCCCACGCGATCGCGAAAAACGTTTTCCGCAACCACCAGGCGGTTGCAAGGTTCGCAACTGCAAACTCGCGACTGCCCGGCGGTTGCGACAGACCCTAAGTTCTTTTGCAACTCGGCGATCGCAAATTGCGATCACTAAAATGTATCTTGAGAATTGAATTACTAGAAAATGTTGCACGAAGATCATAAAGATAAACATTCATGAAGTTCACCAGACAAAATAAAACCTAGACGTCTCCATAAATATCCAAATCTAAAAGGCAATCTTTTATTACAAAATCAAGTCAACGATGAGAAAAGAAATCTACTCATATGATTTGCCTTAGCTTATTTCTACTTAATTCTGATTCCAATCATACTTTTTTCCAAGGCTTCCCCAATCATCGCTGTTTGTGAAATAAATACCATCACTCCTTGCTACCCAATACCAATTGTGGTAGTCATAGCCAAAGAATTTGGATTTAAAAACGTTGAAACTTTTATCCTTGGATTCCCACCATATATGACAAAAAAACAAAGTAGTTTGGACAAGGTTCTCACAAAATTTCCAACTAAACTCTTGACCAACATCAAGGGTATGATATCCAAGGTCATCATCACCAGATGCGCAATGTAGTTGCAAGGGCGACGAATTCGGTGGGAGATCATTATGCACTAATACATATTTTCCCGACCAACAAAATCCATGTGCAAAAGAATGGAGGTTGAGCACTATTGTGAGGAGAAATACCGAGAAGAATTTCACCATGGTATATTTCATTAGAATATTAAACGACTTTTGTGTTTCATTTCAATCATCAAAAGTTCCATTTTATAGAGTTGAAACTCAAACTCAAAGGTGGTAAAATGAATATTGTATAAGATTATGTGCATTAGATAGGAATTGCTGTGATCTTGTTAAAATACTAACTGACAAGATCATTGCAATTCCTTTGGATGATGTGCATTAGATTTAGGAATTGCTATGATCCTGTAATAATATTAACTGACAACTGGATGAGATTGCTATGATCCTCTTTTTTATTGAACTTTGCCTATAAAAAAAAAATTTACTGACAACTGGATGAGATTGTTACATTGCCCACTATCTTTAGCTCTATTAACCTTTTGGCCAATATATTTTTGGACCAAAAAAATACTTGCTCCTTTGAAAAATTAGTCAAACTGGTATGGCTTCCCTCCTACACGGCTGCCAAAGCTCTCATGTATTGAAAAGTCTTCTTAGGTGGATAAAATTGCTCGCCACATCATTTTATGTTTTTTTTTATCCTGGATTGAAGATTATTGAATAAATTAATCTAAACGAAAATGCATTTTTCACCAATTAAACGCATAAAAAAGGACACGAAAACATACATTGATTGATTACAATTACGTTTCCGCTGCGTACTTGCTTTGATCCTTGCCAAATCACGTAAATCACGAATCCGACAAATTGTTCACAACCCAAATCCCTTTAGAATGTGATGTTTGCACAAAATAGATGATAAAATAGAAATACCACTATACTATGGTGTATAGAAAAGTAGGAGAGTAAAACTCTTTTTTCTTTCTTCTTCCTTTTGTGTTGTTCGGATGATGATTTTAAAATTGTGAGTTAGTGGAAGTTATGGGAATGGAAAATAACCTCCATTCCCTCCACTTCTCATGTTTAAATTTCAAAAAAAAACATGGGTTGTGGGTCAACCCAGTAAGGTGTATTCCACACCCATTTAATTAATTACTTTTAATTAATTTAAATCCAACATCTCCCACTCACCCATGAGTGTTGAGCTCAGACACAATATTATCATCTTATCACATTCTTCAAATCATACAGGTAAGAGGGTCGTGTGACCAGCGAGTAATAAGAGCTTAATGCTATACACTGGTTAAGGATACATAGTTGCTCATTCAGTATGCAAAAGAGATGACATTCAACTCGCTATACCCCGGTCTATCTGATTTACTACACAAGTCGGCATATCTCTTATCCCTTTATATGTAAATAGAGTATATTCGACTCCCAAACAATTATGTCTCGAATTTCAAAATTCAACATAATTGGCTAGCCGGTGAATATAAGTCATGTGTTAGTCAAAAGATAGACTTCCTTTCCCACTAGAATCTTTATACTCCCCTATAGCCGCTTTTCTAGTCATGCACCGCATTACCGAATATATCATAGCTATTAGTAACATGCTAAAGTAGCGACACTAAAGAGAAGTTTCGAGATACCGTTGAAAGTCATAGGGGTACCATAATGAGGTATTTAAAGCTCTGGGTCTCACACAATGAGAAAGCAGGGATACATTTGCTGATTTTCCATGGTCATGTAACACATACGGTATGAAACGTATGCTAAGATGCTCATCTTCCTTTTGGAAGCGTATGTCATTTACAAATGAAATTGTAACTCACATCGTACAGATCTTAGTTCAAGTGTACATCAACACTTAACCTGAGTTTTTGTCTATTTATCCTCTAAAAGATTTCTCAAAAAAAATCTCCAACAAACAACTCACATCTGGCTTTACTTCTAGACAAGCTCAATGGATGTGGGGAATCCAAAACGATAACCAAGTCAAAATTGTAGGAAATCTCATCTCTGCACATTCCTGGATGTCAAAGGCGATTGCTCGTGTGAGAGAGCCAATCTTAACATGTCCGACATACTTTAAAATATAGAGACATCTATATTGTTCAAACATGTGTATATATAGAAACATTCATTAACATTTATAACATGGGCATTATACATAAATGTTCACAACATTCAATTACATCATATCCTACGCAATCCTAACGACTTAACATTACCCATAAAAACATCCATCGGGATTGGTTTTGTGAAAGGGTCTGCCACCATCATATGCGTCGATATATATTTCAATATCACCTTCTTCTTTTCGATGATATCTCTTACAAAATTACATTTTGTATCTATGTGTTTGGTCTTTCCATGATACTTGGGGTCTTTCGTGTAGGCCATTACTGCTTGACTGTCACAATTGATCGTCACAACTCTCACATTCTTGCCTACTACTCCCAAATGTTGTAAGAATCTTCTCAACCAAACACCTTCTTGTACTGCAGATGCACATGCCACAAACTCAGCTTCCATTGTGGACAATGCAACACATATTTGCTTTTTACTGCTCCAAGAGATAGCGCCATTATTCAGCAAGAAAGCATAACCAGGGGTGGATTTACGCTCGTCCAAATCACCTCCCCAATCAGCATCTGTGTATCCTTCTAAGGATAGATTCTTTCCTTGATAACATAGGAAATAGTCTACAGTACCTTTCAGGTATCTAATGATCCGCTTAACTGCTTTCCAGTGACTCATCCCTGGATTGGATTGATACCTACTAACTAGACCTACGGCAAAACATATGTCAAGGCGAGTACACAACATGCCATACATCAAGCTCCCAATTGCACTGGAATATGGTACATTAGACATCTTTTCTTTTTCTTCTGGAGTTTTAGGGCACATTAGATGACTTAAGCCTTCACCTTTAGACACAGGGGTATCGATGGGTTACAACTCTCCATCCTGAATCGTTCAAGAATCTTTTTAATATAAGGCTCTTGTGAAAGAGCAAGTAATTTCTTTGAACGATCTCTATGAATTTTCACACCAAGTATGTAATTTGCTTCACCCATATCCTTCATTTCGAAGTTTGACGACAACCAACCTTTGATGTCTTCAATACATCCCTTATCATTACTAGCTAACAATATGTCATCAACATAAAGAGATAGAATTATAAATTCTTTCTTGGATTTCTTCACGTATACACAATGGTCTTCGTCTATCATGACAAAGTTATAAGATATCATAGCCTTGTGAAATTTTAGGTACCATTGTATGGAGGACTGCTTAAGACCATAAATACACTTTTTCAACTTACAAACCTTGTTTGTTTGGCCTTCAAGAATAAAACCTACTGGTTGTTCCATGTAGATTTCTTCTTCTAATTCTCCATTGAGAAAAGCAGTCTTAACATCCATTTGGTGTAATTCTAAATCCATGTTAGCTACTATGGCCAAAAGTAAGCGAATAGAGGCAAACCTCACAACAGGTGAGAAGGTTTCTTCATAATCAACATCGTCTTGTTGGGTATAACCTTTTGCCACCAACGAGCTTTGTACCTTTCTATGGTTCCGTCAGCCATTCGCTTTATTTTGAGAATCCATTTGCTCCCAATAGCTTTGCGCCCAGAGGGAAGATCAACTAGTTCCCATACTCGGTTTGATTTCATGGATCTCATTTCCTCTTTCATTGATATCTTCCATTCATCTTTTGCAGAACCCGAGAGAGCCTCTTTAACACTCTTAGGTTCTTGCTCACTTTCTAGAGAAGCTATGAGTGCATGTCCCTCTATGTCATAGTGACGTTTGGGCACATTTTTCCTAGTACTTTTTTGGAGTTCAAACTCCGTTGAATCCTCGAGGGGCTGAGAGCTCCCACTAGGATCAAGTGATGACTGGTCATCATTTGAGTCCACTAACTCATAAAGAGGTTCTTTATCTCTTATATCACCTCTACTAGGAAAATCATTCTCTATAAAAGTTGCATTACGAGATTCGATCTCCCTAATTGATCCATCTTCTTGTTCTCCTATGAATACGTAGCCCTTAGAATGTTCTGAGTATCTTACAAAGATACACTTCTTCTCTCAAGGACCCAACTTACCAAACTTACTCGTAGTTTGCAAGTACCAATTCCTTTCACCGCCACTCGTGCGTTGTTTCCTACATATATCCATCTAATACCAGCAGAAAGTCGACGAATATCTACAAACACTTCTCGATCTCAAGTCACATGGTATGTGGCCCCTGAGTCTACAATCCACAAAGAATAAGATTCAGTGAGTAAAACAGTACTAGAGACATAAGTAATATGCTTTGAAGCATTAGTGAGTAATACCTTGTCCCTCTTAGGTTCGGTACACTCACGAGCAAAATGCCCGAGTGCATCATAGTTAAAGCACTTCATCTTACTCTTGTCCTTCTTTTTCTTACCAAAAAACTTCTTCTTATTGTTGCGGTTCTGATTGTTGTTCCTAGAACCTTCACCGGTATGTTTTTCTTTCTTTCCTTTCTTCCAGTTCCTCTTGCGCTTTTTTTCAGAAGCACCTTAGGAACTGTATTCAGCAACCATGGCACCTGACATGGGTCTCGCAGCTCCAAGCCGCTCATCCTCAAGCTCCACATGACGAGCCGCATCAGCAAAGGTTTTGATGCCGTCGTTGTGAGTCAGGTTTACCTTCAGATGCTCCCACTTTTCAGGAAGAGACCGGATCAAAGCTTGAACCTTATGTTCATCAGAGAGGGAATGGCCAGCTGTCTCTAACTCACTTATCATGTTTGGCATTTCCCTCAGAAGTTGCTTGATCGTGTGATCATCTCTTTTCTTGTAAGTTTTGATAGTCATCTACCTCAGACGAGTGATTGAGGTCCCACCATACTTCTCCCTCAGATACACCCAGATATCATGAGCAGTAGGGTGCTCCTCACATTCACGGATGAGATCATCCACAACAGAGCTAACAAGGATGGCACGAGCACTGGAGTTTTTCTTTTTCCACGCCAGGTAAGCATGTTGGTCCCTCCTCTCTTGAGTATTGTATCCCGTTCCAGGATCCACCATCACCTGGTTTATGCCATCCAATGCATCTTGTTCATCCAGTACGTACCAGATCTTGTGACGCCAGGTGACATAGTTGTCACCATTCAGTTTGTCACCCTTTTTCAGATCAGTAATGATTGATTTGGATGCCATAGTCTAAGTTAATGACAAAGAGGTAACATAAAAATATTAATGACCATTTATACACATGTTATTTTACATTAAGCCAACTAACATCTATGACAATTTTGACATAAGGTAAGAATCAAAAGGTCACTTGGAGTATCCAATCATCATCTTAACCTAAAACATTATCACCACTAACTCAGTTACTTAATGCAAAATTAATAAGTTCTAGGTGAGAATCCATTAACTCTTCCTCTTTAGAACTCCCACTTAATCATCATGATGATTAAACATTGCATCATATGTCATGCCATAAGAAAATAACATTCATAAAACATGTATTTACAGCATATTTACACAAAGATAACAAATTATCCATTGTTTGTTAAATACATGTATTGAATGAAAAGCACAACATAAAAGCAATATTTACACAACGAAATAAAATAAAAACACATCAATTCATCTCATCCCATATCTCGTCTGAAGCTATAGCACTTTTGAAGTTGTCAACAAGGGTCGAATATTTTAAGCAGACTATATGTGAGTCTATCTCGAGGAACACATCGCACCCAAGCGTTTGCGGGTGGCCTTCTATAGGTATGCCTTATACCTCTCAGGCTATGATTCATGCTTAAAAAGAAAGTCTTCCTCAAAGTTTGTTGACATTCCTTTTTCCATCTCGCAATCATAGAATCTAAGTAAACTTCTACAATTTTGCTTTCTCCCAAGACTCTACGTGTATCCTCAAAAATAGTAGTCCAATAGGGACTTAACGAATTTTTCCAAATTCTTTTCTCAGACTCATGGTCCATATATAGTCTCAAACGCTTAAGATATTTTATCTTGTTCTTCATAACATTTATGTGTTGAGGTAATGTGTGAGCCGGAACCATCCTATAAACTTGTAACTCCCTAAGTCTCCTCATGCGCTCAGGAGCATACATTTGCCTTGCATTCCCCCGGAGAATGCGAGGAGCGTTAAAGGACCTAGACATATCTAAAAATAATGGGGCATTAACTCATTTAATACAATAAAATGAAATTCAAAACATAAACAAAAGAACAATAATTATATTCTAAATATAATTATATTCTTTTAAAGTTAAGAATTTTCAGTAGCCACCTTTGAAGGTGAAGTTCTGCTCATCTTTTACCAAAAAACAAATCCATATGTTTTCAATTAAAATCAATTTTATTTTTAGAATATTGAAAATTTCCATCAATGAAAAAATCCAATTTCTGATCCACAAAAATTAATTTTAATTTACAGAAAACAAGGAACAAGAATTTTGGTTTTTTAGAATTTTCAAAAAAAACATGAAGCAACAGAACATCCGCACGCACCCACACGCGTCGCGCATTATCCGACAATCAGATTCTACCTATCCTCCCATCGTTAGGCCTTCGGAGTTCAATGGTTCAGTTTATTTTAAGATCCGACATAATTATCTCAACAAGTGCGCTGCCCCGTGTGTACGACGAGGGTGGGTTATGAATTTAGTGTTTAGATTTCTTAATCATGCATTTTAAATAATTTTTAGAATTAACGTAAAGTCGGTTAAATCTTAGAAAATTCATAACTAATTCATACTAAGTCCGAATTAGATGATTCCAGCGGGGTTACGAAGCCCTTAACATAAGGTTTCTAACCATATAAAGAATAAAACATAATACAGACTACAAAATTATTTACGAATTTCTAAATATTCTGAAATTTGGTGGTTAAACAATTTTTTCCCGAGAAACTACAAAGCAAAATGCAAAAATTTGCAGATATGTTTTTCAGCAAGTAATGATACTACAGTAATTGTTTCAGAAACAAATTCGGAGTTTTGAAAAAACTGGAAAAACATAACCACCATCAATCCTTTCAAAAAAGGCTATAAAATGCATGACATACTATTGGCATGGATTAGAGCACGAAAATGGCAGGAAAAAAAACGTGATATAATCAACCATATAGAAGCTCTGATACCAATGAAGATTATTGAATAAAATAATCTAAACGAAAATGCATTTTTCACCAATTAAAACACATAAAAAAGGACAGGAAACATACCTTGATTGATTGCGTACTCGCTTTGATCCTTGCCAAATCACGTAAATCACGAATCCAACAAATTGTTCACAACCCAAATCCCTTTAGAATGTGATGTTTGCACAAAATAGATGATAAAATGGAAATACCACTATACTATGGTGTATAGAAAAGTAGGAGAGTAAAACTTTTTTCTTTCTTCTTCCTTTTGTGTTGTACGAATGATGATTTTAAAATTGTGAGTTAGCTAATTAGTATTTGTATAGGACGTAGCTAATTAATGTTGTAAAGCTATGGCTTTTCCATTCAATTTGTATATACCATTTATACCGAATTCAGTAAGTAATCTTCTTCCACCAAACTCGTCTTCTTCAACTTCTCTCTCTCTCTCTACAAGGATTCTAGACATTATATTTATGATCGCTCCAGTAGCAACGGTTGGACGATCTCGTCAAAAAATGTCAGTAGCAATACTATTTGAGGCCTATAATTTGGGCGGGCTTTATACCGCTCAAATGGGCCTCAGTGCCTCCCATCGCGACCTTTGGGAGTGAAAGGTCACGCTAAAAATGCCTTCAACGGTCGCTACTGGTACTGTTTTATTGTTTCCTTAATGGGCTTGGGTAGCAGTAGCGCCTGGGGTGCAAAAATTTATAAATATATATATATATATATATATATATATATATATATGTCCCCCTCTCTCATTCCCACACATTCTCCTCTCTCTCCTCTCCCCTAAATGGGTCCCCCATCTAGGGGTGTTCATATAACCGCCACCCGCCCGACCCGCCCGCCACCCGCCCGCTATCACCCGCAAACCCGCGGTTTAGTAAAATTTTGCAAAGAAAACAGTTTAAAACCATGGTAACCCGCTTGCTGGCGGGCGGGTCGCGGGTTACCCATTCCACCCGCCCAACCCGCCCGCCACTTATTAGTTATTATAAATATATATATATATATATATATATATATATATATACTTCTTCATTAGGGTTTTTTTTTTCAGCCACACTCACCACAGCCCCTCTTCTCTCTTCATTCTCTGCCGCCTTCGACCTCCGCACCGCCGCTACTGCCCCGCTTCCCCGAAGTCACCGCCGCATCGCCACCACTGACCCGCCAGCCACGAAGTCACGAACGACACCATACCACGACCCCGCTTCCCCGACTCGACGCCACCATCACGAAGCCATAGTACCATCTGCAATTCTGCATCGCGCTCGACGGTCGATGCCACTCCACCACGCTCGACGCCACGCTCCACCACGCTCGAAAACAGTACCACCATCGCGAAACCGTCACCATCGCGAAACCACCATGACCACTACCAGCCCTTCTCGAAAAAGTATAGGTAATGATCGTTGTTTGCTTCGAATGATTAGATTAAATTTAGATCGTATATGGTGAACTGAAGTTTGTTATTAGCTTTGCATTTGCATCTGAAAGTCACTGCTCAACAGAGTTTTGATTGATTGGATTAGGTTGAATTTTGTGGATTTGTTTAGCTTTTGCAATTGATTCTGAAAGTCTCTGGTCAACTGGATTTTGATTGTTTTTGGAGTATGTGTTTGAATGTGTGGAGATTTGATAGGTTTGATTATGGGCGTGACGCAGAACGGTGAAATGGATGATATTTCTCTATTATAATTTATAGGTGTCTGTTGCTCGAGAGGAAGTACCTGGGAGAGCCTGGAAATGGTATGTGGAAGCGCAAAGCTGATGCGGCTTTCCAAGACTGTAAGGTATTTGCTTGATATTTTTTAAAGCTTATGCACATTTTGTCGGCCAGTAGTATTGTAAGAGTAGATAAATTATATTATTCAGTGCTATGATGATATGTGGCTAATGGGGATGAACTGTAGATAAGTTTCTTTTAGGGGTAATTTGCATTCACACTCTTGAGATATAGTTTCTTAAAGAATTCTCCAATAAGTTCTGATAATACATCGTAGATTTGCAAGCTGTATGAGGTCTTAATAGAACATGACAATTAGGTCTTTAATTCATGTTGCAAACTTTTAACGTGATTTTGGAATCGTGCAGACTATGAAATCGTTCTTTGAGCAAAGCCCTTGTGGCCATTCCAGACTCTGTCTTGGATTCGCCCATCACTAAGATGCCACTAGGTAATCTGCTGCCGTCTGCATATGCTGCAAGAGAGGAAGAGTTGTTGTATGCCTAACTACCGTATTAAATTTTATTGGGCTGCAGTTTTGGAAGATGACTGCAATATATCTGTGAAAATACTACATACAGTTTGTCCGAAATGTTGGTACTTAGATGTGTGTTAATTTAAATCTGGGTTTAGGCTTGTTATACCAACAGACTGACAGAAGATTGATTTATACATTCAGTCATATTCTTATTAATTGATGCACTTCAGCCTTTTATTTTCTGTCTTATGTTTTGCAGTAAATGATATGTGTTTCTTTTCTACTGTTTTTTTTTTGTAAACCGATTTAATGTAACCCGCCTGCCATCCGCCCGCCACCCGCATCACCCGCACCACCCGCAACCCGCATGGTTTCTAAATTGTCACCATCCGCACGGGTGAAAGAATTGGTAACCCGCCAAGATTGGGTATGGTGTCTTTTTTCGTTGTCACCCGCTATAACCCGCCCGTGTGCACCCCTACCCCCATCATCTGCAATTGCCCGACAATAGCAAACCCCAACAATTTTAAAAATTGTAAGTTTTAGTATTATTTATTTTGATTTATGTCTAATAATTATATTTATTTAGTATTTTTATGTTAGTTTTAGTTGTAAAAATGTTATTATACCTTTAGAAATTGTTATATCTTGTAGAATTATTAGATTTAATGTTTTATATTAGTTTTAGTTGTTAAAAATGTTATTATGCATTTAGAAATTGTTAGATTTTGTAGAATTATTAGTTTAAGACATCTATGCCTTTAGAAATAGTTAAACCTTGTAGAATTTTTAGTTTAAACATCTATGCCTTTAGAAAAATAGTTTAGAATTATAACTTAGTCAAGAAAAATAGAATCATGATATTTTTAGGGATTTCTATTTCTACCATTTGATATTTAAAAACAGTAGTATAACTTAGTCGAAAAATTAGAAAGGATGATATATTTTGGGAATCTCTATTCCGAATATTAAATGTTCAGGAAATTAAAATAGTTTTGATCTAACTTAGAGATTTGGGGATAGTGTAGATATTCGATGTTAGACGACCCATCACGATCGCGTTCGAAGTCTAGGGGTGGTCCCCCGAAGAGGGGTCGTGAACCCTCTCGATCTGGGTTACATGCGACTACTCCAGATATTGTTTCTGATGATGTCGAGCACACATCGAGAGTCAGCGTCTTTTCACTATGGGCCCACATCCGAGAGGTACCCCTTCACCTCGTGAGTTACAAGGTGGATCTATATCATCTACTCCTTCTGGCCACGCTTTCCCACGGCTTAGATCGGCTTACTGCAACGCCTACTCAAGTAGATAAACTGACCAGATTGAGTAAATCGACTCTATTACCATTGAGACGACAGGTGATTGTTGCATTGTCCAGAGCTAGGCCTAGTATACATAGGCCTTCATTCGCTCGGTAATTCGAAGCATGACCTAATAAGCCGAAACAAGTACCAATTGGATCATCTAGGTTCTTCACCTAGTACGCAGATGCGACCTCCTAAGGGAGTGTCTAGAGGAAATATGCCCCATGCTGATTTGTGAGATCGCCACATCATATACTTGGATCTGAGGGGGCATATTATGATGCAACACCGCGTAGTAGCGACTATTGCAACAACCATCAAGAGGCTTTTGACCAATGTTTTTCCTACTTATGGAGACATTCCTTTGGATGTGAGAGACTAGATATGGCTACAATCTAGGGTGAGAAGTTGTTTTCGGAATATTTTCTTTAGCGTTTTATATTTTATTTTATTAAACATATTCCTCTAACCTCGTAATCTTATTTGCAGTCTATATACCAGTGGGATTCTACGTTACACGCTAAGATGCATGCCCGAATCGAGCATTTTAGTCGAGATAGGATGTCGGGCATGGTTAATGCAGCCAAGAAAAATTATTACTCTATGAAGGATGATCCCAAGTGGGCAAGTCGCCAAAAGACTTGGATGAGCAGTAAACTGGAGGCGGAGTTTGTGAAACACTAGGAGAAGGAGGATGTTAGGGAGCGAGCCGCGAAAGCTACCAGGAACAAGAGAGGCATGAGAGTTAGAGGAATCACAAGGGGAGTTTGCATTCGAATCTCTTATGTCACATGAGGCACATTCTGATCTCATGTAACTAACCTCCTTGTAAATCACAAGGTCTGTTCGACCTTATGTAAAAAATCTCATTATTTGGGAACAACAACAAGTTTAAATCCCCTTCTTAAACACCCTCTTTGAATAATTAAAAAGCACACAGGAAAATGAGTTTCATTAATTATACATTTATTTTTAACTTTTTGTGGCAAAAAGAAGAATGGAAAGTAAAAACTCAAACCAGCTCGGTTAAACTAATGACAGTTTAAACCCGGCCCTCAAATAGTTCGGTGTATGATTTGCCTTTTGGAAGAACCAAAACTACACCTTCTCTCGAAAAACCGCACCAACAGTTTAGTTTAACCGAATCGCCTAGCTTTATGATTTGTAGAAACCTTTGAAGGATAAACATGCGGACCTAAAAGATGAATATTGAGTTATGTTAGATAAGAGGTGATGAGTGTCGTTTGTTTGTCTTTGTCGCTAAACGTTGCTTCTCATGTTATGAAAGAGACAACCACAAAAGGTGTACTGATGGTATTGGCAGGCATGTTCGAGAAGCCATTTGCAGCGAACAAGGTTCATCTAATACGGCGTATGTTTTACCTGAAGATGTTAGAAAATTTGGTAGTTTCTGATCATCTAATGAGTTCAATGGGATAACGTCTCAATTAAGCTCGGTAAATATTGATTTTGATGATGTAATAAGAGCCTTAATTCTGTTGTCTTCTTTGCCTGAAAGTTGGAGCGGCACAATAACAATTGTTAGTGCTTCCGCGAGAAAGGTGAAGGTGAAATATGATAAAGTGAGAGGTTTGATTGTTAGCGGAAAAAACTGGCAGGTCGCAGGTGAGAATCAGAGATCTCGGATATCACTTCCAGATCAATTTTCAGTACAGAAAATGAAGGCAGATCAAAGTCAAAGAAAGGCGGGAGTTCTATAAAGTGTTGGAACTGTGGAAAGTTTGGTCATTACCGGAAGCAGTGTAAAGCACCGAAAAAAAATGAGATGGTGTCAACTCAGTAAACATAGTTTCACATAATATTAGTGAGGCATTAATCTTGAGTGTGTGCAGTTCCTTGGAACCATGGGTTTTATGTGATGGCTCATGCGTAATTATGTTTACTACATTATTTTATTTTTTTTAATTAGGTAACATTGATCTAGTAATTCGATGAAGTATTAAGTTTTATTTAGTGAGTATTCAACATAAGAAATTAATAATGACTAGTTTGTTTAAAGAGGTTAAATACAAAATATATTTTACTATATATATATATATATATATTAAAAAGAAAAGAAAAAAAGAGTTGATAATTGATATTGGTACGATTACCGACCCCTCGTACCAAATACCAAATCAAATAATAATTTGATATTTAAAATGTGATTGTGTGCCGAATCCATTAAATTGATTGAGTAGAAAAAACATACCAATGATTCGGTTACCACTTGGTACAAACGCTACGATACATTTTGCGCAGTCATAGTCTCAATCTTGATCAATTTTATCGTTTGACAACCGAATACTAAAATATTAAGTTTCTTAATATCACCCCAAACAATTAATTGACTGGTTATAATCGTGTTAAAGAATTTAAGATTTTCAATCCTAAAATAAAAGAATAACTACCTATCTTTCTTAACACTTGAAGTCAAATATATCCCATTTAAGACACGCGCGTTAAATATATTCCTATAATTGTTGATTACGAAAACTCATCCACTATAATGTAGAATCACATAAAGAACTTATATCTTATAATAACACAATTATATAATCCCAATAGAGTTTTCGAGACAATTGTTAATTAGGTCCATATACTGAGACTGTAGTGCGCACTGCGCATATCTATCATTATATTAATTTACTTAAAATTACGGAACTGATATTTGGATTTGCTACCTACTAATATCTAGTGAAAAGCTCTCCACGTGCCCGTACCGTGAACAAATGTAATTAGAATTAGGAAGCAAGAGTTGTCATTTATACTTCCAACCTAAGCTACATATACCGGGCAAAATATAATTCAGAAACTAATCTTAATTCACTACATAATGGCCCCCCTTTGCATCAGTTACATGCTAAAAAAAAAAAGTGCGTAGGGCACTTATCATTTGGAATAGATCTATTTTTGGTAATGTTCATGATAAAATTAATATTACTTCTAAAAAGATTAAATCCCTTCAAGAGGGTCTGCAAACTGTTGCTAATTTGGCCTTGAAATCTGATCTCTCTAATTCTCTTGATTTATTGCTTAAGAATCAAACTACTTTCTGGAAGCAACGTGCTAAAGACAACTGGCTTAGTGAAGGTGATGCAAATACTAAATACTTCCATTTGAAAGACATTATCCATTCTAGGTGTAACCATATTTCTTCCATTTTGCTCCCTGATGGTAACATTCTGTCCTCGTGGAAAGATATTGGTAATGCCTTTTGTAATCATTTTGGCACTTTGTTCACTTCTCATTATATTGGCAATAACTTTCCTTTACCAAATGGCTTGGGTGGTCTTTTCCTTGATGTTATAAAAGATGAGGATAACTCTTTTTTGTGCTCAATTCCCACTCCAATGTAGATCAAGAAAACCCTTTCTCCTTTGCATTGGACAAAAGTTCGGGGCCGGATGGTTTTCCCCCAACTTTTTACAAGATATTCTAGACTACTACGAAGACTGCCTTTATAGGTGTTGTCCAATGTTTTTTTAAAAATAATAGAATGCTTGAAGCTCTGAACCAAACTCTTATCTCCCTTATCCCCAAAAAATCAAACGCCCACTCTGTTGAAGACTTTCGCCCTATCAGTCTTTGTAACGTCTTTTATAAAACTTGCTCCAAGATTTTGGCGAATAGACTTAAGATCTTTCTTGAGAAAATTATCTCCCCTTCTCAATCGGCTTTTATCAAAGGTCGTCACATAAACGACAACACTATTGTTACGCATGAGATAATGAATTTTCTCCACAACAGAAAAGGCAAAAATGGCTTTATGGCCCTCAAGATTGATTTGGCTAAGGCATTTGATAGAGTCGAATGGCCCCTTCTTACCCGCATCCTCTCTTTGCTTGGTTTTTACAGTATTTTTTTGAATTGGATTGTTCAGTGCATTTCTACGTCTAATTTTTCTATTATTATTACTGGCACTACCAATGGGCACTTCAAACCTTCTCGGGGAATTAGACAAGGAGACCCTCTATCCCCTTATCTTTTTGTGATTTATACCGAGCTTATATCTAAACTTTTATACCGTAGTGTTCATCTCAGAGCCTTTCACGGTGTAAGAATCTCTCACACTAGCCCTTCAATTTCTCATTTACTATATGTTGACAATCTTCTCATTTTATGCGGGGCCAGTTTGGAGGATGGTAAAGCTATCCATGACACCATTAATCTTTTCTATCACTGGTCTTCACAATCTGTTAATGACGAGAAATCCTCTATCCATTTCAGTCTAAATGTTCCTCACACTACTAGAGAGTCTATTATTAATTCTCTTTCTTTTCAAGAGTGTAACCATAATCTTACTCCCCTAGGACTCCCTTTCTGTAAAGTCAAATTTCGTAATCATGATGCTACCATTGTCCTCAATAATCTTAATAAGCATCTATCTATGTGGAAGTAAATGACTCTTTCTCAAGCTGGGCGTGGGGTTATTTTATAATCAGCAGCTCAATCCTTATCAGTTTACCATATGTCTTCGTACCTCTTGCCTAAAAATATTTGCTTAAAATTTGATGCCTTGTTTAGATCCTTCCGGTGGGGGGTCAACAAAAATGGCAACTAATTTTGTCTTAAAAGCTAGGACTCTATTTGCTCTCCAAAATCTTGTGGGAGATTAGGCTTTAGACGCACGTCTAACTTCAATCGTGCTCTTATTGCCAAAATGGGATGAATAATTCTCTCTAACGAGAATACACCTTGAGTGTCACTACTTAAGGCGAAATATCTTCGTGAAGAAAACAACTTTTTGAAGAAAAAAGAAGCGGGGTAGAGGAATAAAGCCCAATCTTCTCGCACCTAGAAAGATATTTTTAACACTCGGGATTTAATCCGAAAGGGGGCTTGCTATCCCATTTCGTCGAACTCGAATTTGCTCACTTGGAGCAGCCCTTGGATTCCCTATATTCCCACTTTCATCTCCAAACCTGCTGATCCAAATAACCCTCTTCTCCTTAACCATTCCCTGGTGCGTAGTTTTATCAATCATAATGACCAGTCATGGAATCTCTTGTTGGGACAAACAAGAGTCACACATCATAAATATTAGGTAGTTAAACTGGGTAAATAGGATTAGAGACATCTCAATTGGTATGAGGCCTTTTGGGGAGTTGGACTCCAAAAATAAAAACCATGAGGGCTTAGGCCCAAAGTGGACAATATCATACCAATATGGAGATTCCAATGCCTAATAATTGGTATCAGAACCAGTGCTCCCGATCCGTGTGGGTGTTCCTAGAGTGAACGAGAAAGGAGGTGAGCTCTGACCTAAAAGAGACGATCACTTATGATGAGTTGTCGAGTTAAGGAGAGGCTCAGAGATCCTTTGTTCAAGGGAAGAAAAAGTTTGTTGGGCCAAGAACAATATCACGCAAACTGAAAAAGGAGGTGAAGTTTCAGTTACGTGAGGCGCACGTAGGGACAGTTCGGTGGTCTTTTGTTTGAGGGGAGGATTATTGAGGCAAACAAGAGTCCCACATCGGAAAGATTAGGGAGTTGAACAGGGTTAATAGGATTAGAGACATCTCAATTGATATGAGGCATTTTGGACAGTTGGACTCGAAAAATAAAAACCATGAGGGCTTGGGCCCAAAGTGGACAATATCATACCAATGTGGAGATTCCAATGCCTAACGTCTCTCTCTACTTGCTGACATTTTTGACAACTCCACAACCCATGAGATTTCAAAAATTCTCATTGATGATTCAAATGAGAACTTTAATCCGCTTTGGATTCCCTCTTCGCCAGGGCTCTTCACTTCTAAAAGCGCTTACTTTTCTAAAAGCGCTTACTTAACTGACCAGAACCACCATTTTAGCTCCCTTCAAATTAATGATTCAAAGCTTATCTGTGGAGTTTGGAAAGCTAACATTCATGGGAGGCACAAAATATTCATCTTGAAATTTTTTTTGCAACTCCCTACCTACTCGGGCCAAGCTCATATATATATAAAAAATCACGGATGATCTCTATCCTGTTTGTCATTCCGAAACAGAAACTCTTGAGCATATTTTCGTTTCTTGCCCTTTTACTATGCAATTATGGCTTTCATCTGTTTGGCACCTTAATTTTAATAACTTCAGCAATATGTCTATTAAAGAATGGTTTTGTTTTATAAGATAGAAATTTATTAATAAGAGCACCAGCAATGCTCAATTTTGAAGGTGATTACAAGGAAAAACAACGATTCCAATGAAGTTTCAATGCCCCAACTTACAGAAACAGAAACACTCCAGTGAAGTCTTCCAACACCAAACTACAAACAATTTCTAGGATTACTACTCCAGTCAACAAAAGCGTACGCAAAAGAATTATTCTTGGCCTTGATCCATACATACAACTTAATCTTCACCATCTCAACCATTTTCTTGACATCCGGATCCACTCCTTCAAACCAGACACGATTTCTTTAAGAAGGCCATTCTGGAATCTGATTACCTTGTGTTGATCTCGTGCATCATTGATCAAAGGAAAGAGATACCTTGGGCTATTGCGCCTCTCGTTAGGAGCATCCTTAAATACTGGGATTTGTGGCCAAAATGGCACTTTAGATTTTGTAATAGAAATAGCAATGTTGCTGCTCACGCTCTTGCTAATTGGGCATGGAAAAACAATATGTCCTCTCATTTTGTTCCCCCAATATCCCTGTTGGGTGTTTTTGTGATGGGGGCTTTCCTATTGTAAATTATTGTCACTCTTTTGCTTATTAATATTATTATCCTTTTCATCCACAAAAAAAAAAATCGTCAAATTTTGTCGGTTCCTTGAAGGATAACCAAACTAAGTGATTAGCAATATATATAGTCACTAAAGTTTATATACAGTCATTATTCTTGGGGAATTTTTCACCGGAAGTCCTTTATGTTAACCACTTTTTAAAAAATGTCCTCTATGTTGACATTTAGCAGAAAAACGTCCTATATGTTGACATCATTTGCAATTTTCGTCCTATATCATCAATTTCTAAATTTTTAAAAATATGATATCATCAATTTTTTCTTAAAAGAATGTGTCTTAAAAGAATGCAATTAAGTTTGTTGAAATTTTTAAATTTTTAAGTGTGAGTGCAATTATATGAATTATTTAGGGATGAAAATGCAATATTTTCTTGCCAGATTTTTGAAAAGGTCGAAAATTTCAAATAATGTCAACATATAGGACAAAAATTACAAAAGATGTCAACATATAGGACGCTTTCTGTTAATGTCAACATATAGGACGAAAATTGCAAATGATATCAACATATAGGACGTTTTCTGCTAAATGTCAACATAGAGGATCTTTTTTGAAAAGTGGTTAACATAAAGGACTTTCGGTGCAAAATTCCCTTATTCTTGCGCACAAGAATAGGGCAAAGATTGCAATACTAGACATATAACGTTGTTCCAAGTAAACATTTCGATAAAACATATTTAAGCATAAAAAAAATGAATTTGTATAAATGAAAACAGATAGATCTAAGTACATGATGAATGAATGAGAATTTGGAGCTCGTTATTTCCATATTCTCTTTGCTCCTAGTTTTGAGCCAAATCCACATCTGAAGGCCACATTCTACCAGCTCAATAATTTGGAGTTTTTTTATAAATTCAAGATATAAAGGAATCTCTTGCAATTTGTAGCAGTGGTGAATGGATAGGCGCTCGAGTAACGGGATGTTGGAGTTATCTGCACTTCTGGTGTTCTAAGTCCAAGTCCTCTAGCAGCAGAGACTTTTTAAACTAGAGAAAGTAACGTCTTCTTGTTCCAACTTGGGGCCTAGAAAAGCATGGCAACAAAGTTTGAGCACTTCAAGATTTGGCAGCCGAGAGATTTCTTCCATGTATTCCCAAGAAAATCTGCATATGTACAAAGCCAACTTCTTGAGACTAGGCGGGAACCCCGAACAAGGCAAGACAGTAACCGCCTCATGAGTTGTGAATATGGGATTCGTCACCACACACTTGAAAGCCTGGAGTTGATGGAGAGTGGCAAGATGATCAAATAAGTGCAAGTGATCGGCTTCTGCTGCATCCCACGCTAAATCAATCTGAACTCGTAATTTCTTTAGCTTTGGCATTTTGGAGAGAACTTCTTTCATGCAACTGAGAGAACTTACATCTGAAAGTGTTTGGAGGTTTGAAAGGAGAGCCGTCTCATCAGAGGGAGCTGGTAAATCACTTCCCATGACTTGTACATGCCTCAGTTCTTTCATACCCCAGATCTCCATTTGTAAATAACACGGAGCACCACAAGATTTGATGTTTGAATGTTGACGCACAATCAAGGACTGAAGCTAGCCGAGATTGGACACCGAGGCTGGGATATCTACTCGGTTATGGTTAACCGAGGAACCTTAAAAGAACTAGGTTTGGTATCTGAGATGGAAATTCATAGAAGCGGATACTCACTGCATCTAATACTCTGAGCAACCGCAAACTCAAGAACACCCGCAATGGATATGGGTGATACTGGGTTGTGCAGAGGAGGGAGCGATTGGTTGAAACAGATGCAAGTGACTCGTGCACATCTTTAATGGAAAAGAGAACGTTGTTGTGGATTGAGAACCGTCGATGGCTTGGAGGGGCGATGTCCTCATAGCTGTCAAGTGATTTAAAACCTTATGTTCTGCAGCTTCATGGTCATAATATGGCCAAATGGCAGAGTGGATGCTCCATATATGCCTTGATCCGACCCGTATCGCTTGATATATGAATCAAGATGAGACTTCTATCATCAAGCTCCTGCAAACAGTCTTCTGTCACCTTTTCCAAGGTTTTGGGTTGTGTTTTGGTCTTATTTCGTCACGGTAATAGAACACAATAAAGATTACAAAATGAGATCAAACAATGCTATCCAATATTATTAACGGACTAACTTGGTCCGGAACACTTAATACAAGCTTTCTAGATAGAATAACTAAATTACAATGCTAATAAAACGTATCGAATTTCAAGTATTCGATGCTGACGTGTCGAACGAGAGTCTGTTCGATGCGGAATAGTTAACACTGGGCGAAAATCAATCTAGAAGGTATCGAATTCGATACGTGCTATAGATGTCGAATTCGATGCGTACTTTATGTGTCGAACAGAGATAAGGTATTTTCTACGTATCGAATTAGAGTTTATTTGATACGATACGCGTCGAATGGGGTCTGTTCGATGCTGACTGTACTGAGCTGGTTCAGTTCTCGAAATCTCTCCAGAATACAAGGGGACGGGCTATTTATAGAACCCGTCCCGTGGAGCCCACATCCCAATATAGAAAGGCGCATCGAATCATCCTTGTTCGATGCGCACATCGAATCAGGTGTATTCGATGCGTTAATGGGCTGGCCCAATAAAGATAGATTATACTGTTGATTCGATACGCGCATCGAATTTTCTCTATTTGATGCGCTTATGGCCCGGCCCAATAACGTTATATTGGGCCAATTCTAAATCACACCCATCATATAGTCCCCCCAGTTTGGGAGACGATATCAATTTACTATACATAGTAAATTCGGAGCGGTTCATAGTACTTGACTTGTATTAGGAAGATAAATTTTAACGCATCGAATTGTACACCATTCGATGCGTGAAATAGTACGCATCGAATTATAGCTGTTCGATGCGGTTATTCAATGCGGCACCGTAAATGGGCCTGATGGGCCTCGCGTCCCCTATATAAGGGGTAGGGGTGTTATGGGCCGGGGTCCCGCCGGGACGGGACCCCGGCCCATCGGGATCTTCCGGGGCGGGAGCTGTTGAACAGCTCCCGTCCCTCCCGCCGGGAACAGCGTTCCCGGCGGAACGGGGCTCCCGTCGGGACGGGAGGGATCCCGTGATCCCGGCGGGCAGTATCCGCATTTGGGCTGCCAAATTCCAACCTTTTTTTTTGTTTTCTATATCTATACTTGAAAACTATCTCTTAATTTTGATAATTTTTGGTGGCGGTGTTTATGAAGTGGAGGGGGAGCGGCGGTGGTGATGAGGCGTGAGAGTGTGTATTTCGTGAGTGTGTGTGTGTGTGTGAAACTGTGTGTCTGTATATGATGAGAGAGAAAAACATTCTCTATTAACAAATGCTAAATGAGCTACTGCTACATACTGGAATTAAAAACTAAAATAAAAGCTAACAAGAATTGGGGGTCGGGAAGTGTTGATAACTTAAGAAATATTTACACATTTGCTCCCTGAATATATATATATATATATATATATATATATATATATATATAAATATTAACAGTGTGTGGCAGACAGTAGCTCCCTGAATATATATATATATATATATATATATATATATATATATATAAATATTAAAAGTGTGTGGCAGACAGTAAGTGTATAAATTGTGTGTGTGGCAGACAATAGGTGTGTGTGTGTGGGAGACTGTGTGTGCATGACTCGAGAAAACAAAAAAGAGAGATATAAGGAAAAAAAAATATGCAGGACTACCTCCCGGGATCCCGTGGGAGGTAACGGGATCCGATCCGGATCCCGTTACCTCCCGGCGGGAGTCAAACCGGGAGCAAATTCTCGGTTTGACCGGGAGGTAATTGGCCGGGTTTTTCCCGGCTCGGGGAAAACCCGGCGGGTCGGGTCGTATTCCAAAGTCCCGACCCGGCCCAAACACCCCTAATAAAGGGGGCGCTGTGATGACGAGCTCATTCTTCTGCCAACAGATTTTTCTCTTCAGGTGGGGCGCATCGAATTTGCGTCATTCGATGCGAGTCGTATCGAACGGTCAGGGATTCGATGCGATCAGCATCGAATTGAGAAAAATCGATGCGTTAAGATTTTTGTTTCTCCTTGTTTTAAGCGTTCCGTTGCGTATTTCTAATTTGCTGTTATTTTGTGTAGGATATAAACAACCAAGCAAAAGCTTCTCTTACCGAAAATTCAATTAAGGTAAAATTATTGGTTTTTATTTTGCTGGGTTATCTACTTTTTAACATGTTCAATGTTAAGTATATTTGAGTGACATACGAGAGTGTGGAGTGACGTATGCGTCCTTAGTCAGTCTCCGTTTTTAATTTATTTCAGTTTATTATCATCAAAGATGGTGAGCGGTGGATCCACTCCTGGGAGTGAGTCGAGTACTGGCTCTAGCTTCAGTTCCATTAATAAAGAGAACCTTTCGGTTGCACCCACGGACCCGAATACAGGCGACGTAGATTTATTCGATTTAATAGATATAACAACAGTTGATTCACCCGCGGGTGATGCCCGCGTGGCAAACATTGAACCAACAATGGCCGAAGAAGACAGTGATGACTCGTATACGTCATCTTATAAAGATAACCGTGCTCCAAGCGAGGGTGAAGAGGACGTAGATTATATCAATAGGGAATTCGACGATCATGTAGAGGTCCCAGGAATGTCCTATGATCAATATATTTCTCGTCTCCAACACAGTCGTAAAGGACTTAGTAAGGAATTTGATATACCTGATAAGTATAAGATCGTTCTGCCGGGTGCCAATGATCGGATGCATACCCCGCCACCTGGTCACATGACTGTGTTTGTTGGACAGCTCTTAAACGGTTTGCGTTTCCCGATTCCTTACGAGCTAAGATGGCTTTTACAGAAAATAAGCGTCGTACCTGCACAACTTACGCCAAACTCTTACGGGAATTTGATTGGTTTTATCATAATTATGAAGGCTTTGCGCCAACCACAAAGTCCCAATGAGTTTTACGCGTTATTCGAGATTGCGAGGCGCGAAGAAGGATTCTACCATATCAAAGCTCAAACGAATCGGAAGTTCTTGAACGGTGGCGCGATCGGGTATGGAAAGGATTGGAAAAGAAGATACTTCTTCATAAAGGAGAGCTACGAAGGCGAGTTTGATCAATTTCGCCATGAATGGTACATTGGGGCAAGGGTAATGATTCCCAGCGGAGTTAACATAACCCTATGGGATTGCGACTTTATCCCCAATCTAGTTAGAGAACATCAATTTGATGTCAAAAAACTTGTTGAAAGTCGAGTTCTTTCACTAGCTGGATTGTCTCCGGTAAAATATAAGGGGAAAATGACCCTTGGTATAACTGCGCAACTCTTTTATTATTTTGAGTTATGCTTATTATGCATTTAATTATTTATTTTTCTTGCAGCCAAGTATTTCATGAGTCGTCATGCCAGAATGAATCGGGTAGTTGCTGCTGATTTAGCTAGCTCCCAAACTGACACCGTGCCCGTAATTCCTCCCACTAGAAAGAGAAAAAACAAGGGCAAAAAGAAACTTGTTGGTCCGTCTACTGCCGCTGCTGCTGATCCACCAGCTGATCCTTTCGAGGAATTACTGGGGAATAAAACTGAGGGAGTTCAAGGCGATGCTGAAATGTCTGAAGACAGGGCAACTAGAACCGGCGAGGATGTCGAAAATCTCGTCCAACGTAAGAGACGAAGGATGCCTCAAAATCGGTCGCAAACCGAAGGGGTTGCTCTTTCGATTGGCCAGACAAGCAGGCCGAGTGCCTCCAATCCTCCTGTCGGTGCAGCTGGGCCAAATAACATGGCTGGGCCTAGCCAAGGCCCTTGGGCTCGAGCCGCTGGGTATCAGCTCACGGAGGCCTAAGCCATCGAGCATTTAAGGGCATTGTTGCCTGGTCTGTCCGTCCCTCTTCCAATCTCTGCTGGAGAAAGGAAAATGATGGAGCGAAATACGCTGCATCTGCTGTCAGCGGTAATGATCTCCTTACTTGACTTATATTTCCTTTGAATTGACTTTGCAAATTTTGGTCTAACCGCTCGTTTATTGTCAGGCGGGAGGTTTCGTGGATGTTATGGTCTCAGCCTTAATGGATTTTAAGGAAACTGCTAGTGGTGCTGATAACTCTGCGCTTCAAGTTGCTCTTGATGCCAAGGAAAAAGCTTTGCAAACAGCCAAGGAGGCACGAGAGGAGGCTGAAAAACTCAAAGAAGATCTGAATCAGCAAATTACTGAGCTGAAGTTAGAGGTTGGTGCAGCCAAAGAAGAAGCCCACAATGGTGACTTGAATGGTTACATTCGAGGCCTTAAAGAGGTAAAATATATTATTTTTATAACCTTGCACCCCATTCTCCTATTATTATTATTATTAATATATTTTCCCTTTTTGAAGGTTTCTCCCCAGCAAACATTGGAAATCGCCGAAAAGTTTCTCCAAGGCAGCACGTTTCAAGAAATGTGCACTCGTCGAGATGATCGCGTGGCTCGAAATGCTCAAGCTCTGACGGTGCATCAGTTCTATGCTACAATGTATGTTCGTGGTAATTTCAAACCAGAGTGGTTAGATTTGTCTCTGGGCCCAAACCGAGAAAAATTGCCCCTTCGAACAACTGAACTGGCAGAACCTGACGAGTTTGCATCACTGTTGAACAAGGAGGAACTTATTCTCACGGGATTATCACCACCGCTCGAGATGCCTAAGCCATATCCCTCATCAGAGGATGAAGAGGATGCTTGAAAATGCATCCTTACTATTGTTTCTAAATTATGAACAATTTTTATTTATGTTTAAGTTTTATTTATGCGGCGCTGCGTCGCTTTGATGTGTTTGAAACAATTTTATTTATGTTGCTTAATTTTCGGGCTAATAAGTGTTGTCTTTTATTTCAATTTCCTATCTCAGTTCTTTACTTTATTTTGACAACTTGGTGATTTCATGTTGTTCCTTGAGAGTTATTATGCCATTTAGAAAAGAGATTTTACTCGTCGCATTGTGCATAGTATTTTTCTTTTTCTTTTAATATTTTTGCTTAATTATTGCTAATCTTTTGAGAGTTTATTCATGTTTTCTGAAACATAAAGTTTATATAACACTTACCATTTCATATGTAGTGTCTATTCATTGCCTCTGGAGCATTGTTAATAGGCTCCTTCTCTTTCATTGCCATTGGCCTTATTCAGTATTCACGTCATTCTGGGCAGGGTTTACATTCTTCCGACAGTTTTAGGGATTTTCGGTATCTCGTGCCACTTTGGGGCTGAGTTTCCGTTCCTCTGATAGGTTTAGGGATTTCCGGTATCTCGTGCCACTTTGGGGCTGAGTTTCCGTTCCTCTGATAGGTTTAGGATTTCCAGTATCTCGTGCCACTCTGGGGCAGAGTTTCCATCCCTATGTCATCTTTGGCTTCTTTCGGTATCTCGTACCACTTTGGGGCAGAGTTTCCGTTCTCTTGATTGGTTTAGGGATTTTCGGTATCTCGTGCCACTTTGGGGCAGAGTTTCCGTCCCTTTGTTGCCTTTGGCTTCTTTCGGTATCTCGTGCCACTTTGGGGCAGAGTTTCCTTTCTTCTATTTTGCTTCAAAGAGATTCGTTGTCCGGCATTCATTTGTATTATGCAGATTATACAGAATTCACGTAATTTCATTAATTAAATGTAGATTTCTTGAATAAACCCCCATCAGATTATGCGAATAGACCAGAGCTTAGGACATTGCTCATTTGCCTGACTTCCAGCGATGTCCTCCATATTCATGTTTTGGGGTGCCTATTTTAAGTTCATACATATTTGTCCCTCATGCATGTTATAGCAGAGGGAACGAATAAAACTTGTTCAAAATATTCAAAATGCTAAAAACATTGGTAAACTGAAACAGAATCTTTAATCGATATGCTCCATATGCCTTGGAGACAATACCCTTGCCGCTGTTTCTTTTTGTTGTAGCCCAGTCCTTAGTGAAGTTACGTAGCATTCCCATCCTTCGATATGGTCTGCTATGACCTCTCATGTGCCGCTATAAGTTGGAAATTTCACCATTTGATGATAAGTTGACGGTAACGCTCGGAAATCATTGAGTGCAGGTCTTCCTATGATACCGTTGTATGCAAAATGCATGTCAACAATCACGTAATCTTCCATAAGCGTCTTTCTCTGTGGTGTTGTTCCCAATGATGTTGGTAGCTTAAGCATTCTGAGCGGTATTATTTCTGGACCTCCAAAACCATGAAGAGATGTTCTCACTGGTTCTAGCGTCTGATTATTCAAGCCCATCTTGATCAACGTAGAATTAAACAGCACATTTACTGAACTCTCATGGTCAACTAACATCTTAGTGACTCCATAGTTAGCTATATCCACTATTATCACCAAAGGGCAATTCAAATTGGACATCTGTATAGCTTGTGGACTCAGCTTTCTTAAATCTGTTGTAGAAAAAGTGATTTCTTCGTGCGGCATCTGCTCGATTCTCAGTATACTGGCCATGTCGACAAAATTATCTGATTCTACCATTCTTGTGATATTCCTTCGGCCATTGGTAGAATGGTCACCCCCTGGGCCTCCTGATATCATATTTATCATCCCTTTCCAGGCATTCCCGTCTTCGATTTGAGGGTATTAGAAAAGTTGCGGTTCATCAATTACCCTCTGCTTATCCTTCCTGGGAGATGGAGTTCTCTTCCGGTTGAAGTTGTTCTCCTGTTCTTGTACCTTTTTAACAAACTCCACGAGTTTGCCATCCTTTATTAACCGTTCAATTTCATCCTTCAGATTTATACAATCCTCAGTTTCATGGCCTTTCTGATTATGATATTTGCAGAATTGACTTGAGAACATCGTTGCTTTGGATTCCCTCATTGGTTTGGGATCCTTCAACCATCCTTTCCTCTTAGCTGCCCCAAAGACTGCCATGATATTAGCATTTAACGGCGTGTACCTTCTAGGTGAACTATCCCTTCTGTAATTTTTGTTCTTGTTGTTGCTATTATTGCGATTATGATCTTCTCTGCCTCTCTCTCTCTCTCTTTCCCAGCCACATTAATCGGAACTTTGGTTGCCATCATCTCCTCAAAATGAACCATCTCTTGCGCTATTTTGTTGATTTCTTCAACTGTGGTGGGTTTTCGTTTCAGTAAGTCCCCACCAAACATGGTGTTGGTAGTTGCTCGAAAGAGTATACTCGAAATCATCTCTCCTGTCGGGCTATCAATCCCCAATAGCTTTGTATTGAAACGTTTCATGAAGTCCTTTAGACTTTCATTAACTTCTTGTTTCATCGTGTATAGATGGGAGTGATCCAAAACCAGTCTAGACTGACTAGAGAATTGATCCTCGAACATTTTTCTCAACTGGGCGTAACTTTTGATCTGTCCAGGAGGAATTCGATTAAACCAATCAACAGCCACTCCTGACAGAGTCGTTGCAAATATCCTGGCTTGCATATTGTCCTTGAAACCGTAAAGGGACAATTTCCTATCTAATTGGAACAGGTGATCTCGGGGGTCAGATTTCCCATCGTATGTTTTTAGTTCCGGGATCTTATCCCCTTGCCCCAGAATCTTCGACTCTATCTCTTGGCAAAAAGGACTGTGATTTACAGAATTGTCCTCCCTTGCTGTTTGAGTCTCGGCTGTTGCTTTCCCTTTTTCCAATCTTCCAACGTTTCTGCTCACTATGTTATGCTTGCCACGCAAATCATGACCTTCTGACTGTCTTTTGTCATCTCTATATTTTCTTCTTCGCGATTCCTCTCTTCGATTTTCTTCCTCACCCCGTTCCTTTCTGGAATCACGGCTCTCTGAATGTCTTCTGTCTTCTCTTCTTGTTCGCTCAGCAACACATTCAGCCTTTTTTTCTTTTTGTTCTTCTCATGATGCCTTTTTGATTGTATCTCAACAGATACTAGATTCTTTCCCCGTTCTTCGTGAACGGATCTCCCTTAACTCTTTGTTCCCTCCGAAGTATGTCTACTTCTTCGGTTGTCTTGCTGAAATTTTTCCTTTTCTTTTCCCTTTTGCTTTCGGATAACTGAACCTTGTTCTCTCAAGCTCTCAAGACATTCAACAGGAGATGGTATCATATCGGGAAGTGCTGGAGTGAGTACTTCAGTCACTACGGCTTTTATCATTGCCAATAATTCATTCTTCAATTTATTTGGAATCGAGGCACTCGACGCTGAGGCTCCAGTTACATCGGCTTCATTATTGGGTATCTCCTCAGCTTGAGGTCCTTGGTTCTCTTTCCTGGCCGGAGTTGGTACTGTTGCGGGTACTGTTGACGGTCCTGCGATATCTTGCATGATCCGTTCAGGTGTATCCGGTCGTTCTTCTCCCGCATTTCCTTCTAGAGCTTTACTCTGGGATCTGATCATTCTAGTCATTCTGTGTAACAAGCTAATATAATTTGTGTTCCCACAGACGACGCCAATGTTTTGGTCTTATTTCGTCACGGTAATAGAACACAATAAAGATTACAAAATGAGATCAAACAATGCTATCCAATATTATTAACGGACTAGCTTGGTCCGGAACACTTAATACAAGCTTTCTAGATAGAATAACTAAATTACAATGCTAATAAAACGTATCGAATTTCAAGTATTCGATGCTGACGTGTCGAACGAGAGTCTGTTCGATGCGGAATAGTTAACACTGGGCGAAAATCAATCTGGAAGGTATCGAATTCGATACGTGCTATAGATGTCGAATTCGATGCGTACTTTATGTGTCGAACATGGATAAGGTATTTTCTACGTATCGAATTAGAGTTGATTCGATACGATATGCGTCGAATGGGGTCTGTTCGATGCTGACTGTACTGAGCTGGTTCAGTTCTCGAAATCTCTCCAGAATACAAGGGGACGGGCTATTTATAGAACCCGTCCCGTGGAGCCCACATTCCAATATAGAAAAGCGCATCGAATCATCCTTGTTCGATGCGCGCATCGAATCAGGTGTATTCGATGCGCTAATGTGCTAGCCCAATAAAGAAAGATTATACTGTTGATTCGATGCGCGCATCGAATTCTCTCTATTCGATGCGCTTATGGGCCAGCCCAATAACGTTATATTGGGTCAATCCTGAATCACACCCATCAGGTTGTTTAGGGTCAAGAAAAGCCTCGGCGTACCACAACTTGAAGAGTTTCGTCGTGGGGATGTGTTGATATAGAGGAAATGCCATCATATATAGAAAACACGCTTTAACTTGGTGTGGCAATTCCTCATGATCCATAGTTTGCATAAGCTTCAACATCTCACGATTTTGAATCCGGTGATCATTTGCTACTCTGCTCCAGCTCTCCACATCTTGCCTTAGGCGCCACAGTAAGCTGCCCAACACGATAATTTTTAGAGAAAGTCCTTGTCAGTTCTTGGCAATAGTCTTGCCGATTTTTACAAGCTCAAAAGAGCAGGGCTCTTCACCAATCGCTGCGTAGCGAAGCAAATCCCAACTTACATCGTCATTCAAGAAGCGAGCCTGATGGACATATCCACTCGTACCCGCAGCACGTAGAGCAACTCCCCTTCGCCTAGTTGTCAGAATGACACGACTTCCTTTGGAATAATTGGGGAAGATTCTAAATAGACGACCCATCACCTCCACATCACATACGTGATCCAATACAATGAGAAATCTTCTAGTGGAGAATCTCCTCCATAATTCCAATGCTACACCAGCTTCCAGTGTACTATCCTCTACATTAAAACGCGGATCAATACATCTAAGAAGGTCAAGAAGTATATCTCGCACTCTTCGTTTCTGCCCTCCTGAGACTCTGAGCCGAACATTAAAATGGTGTATAATATGTGGGTGGTGGTAAAGTTGATTGACAAGAGTGGTCCTGCCAATGCCTATCATCCCTACCACTGCCACAGTACGTAGACGCTCAAAGTCGTAATCAATAAGCCAAACCTTTAGTTTCATCAGTTCATCCTTAAGTCCGACTAACTTTTTCTGCATAAGAAGAATTCTGAACAAAATAAACTGCTCAGCAGCATCGTCCTTGTCTTCTTTCGTGATCCTAGACACCGCCTGCGTAAAAATTCATCGATCTCGTCGTCATCGTTTTCAGTATGGGATTCGATCGTATCTTCCGCTTCGTAGATTGCATCTATCATTTGCATTTCCATGTCTCGTACTAAATTGTTTTCTTTGGGAAAGGACTGCAAGAAACAGAGTTTTTCATGGAGAGATTCGAGTTGCGACTTCGAGTTTAATGGAACTTGATGACGAGAATCATATCTCATTATTAGCTTCTCAAGAATCTGGATGTATTTTGGGGCTGTTAATGTTTGGATGGATGCAGATGAACGAATATTAAAGAGAAATGAAAGTTTGTGTGATTAGATTGATGATGCATATAATATCGAACCTGGATTATATTTAACAAGAGGAAAGTCAACTAGCTTTTGGTCGGACTTTGGAATATTTCTACTGAGAGAAATTATCAAGTTTAAATATCCTCTTAAAAACGACTAACCTTATAAAGATAGAATCCTAACTAAAAAGTAAAAAATAACTAGATTACCAACTACACCGAAGATAAATACAATTTAATAGTGGAAACAATCAACTACTATATCGACTCAACAACTAGCAACATACTTGTGTATCCTTAAGTTTCATAACATATGATGTTGGCTATTAAAATGAAGTATGTTAACTAGTACAGAAAAGAGAATAAGAGATCTAGAGATTGTTATGCTATGAAGAGAACAATTAATCAGTGATGTGACAAAAGGAGTAAGCAGAAATAAAATTGCAGGTAAACATATTTTTATGTTCATAAACAGTTTTAGTTAATTGAATTCTTTCAAGATGTAAGCATATGAAAAAAACTTAATATTGCCATAGGTTTCGTGGAATGTTTTAGTCATTTATGAAACACGAAGGAACAACGTCGTCGTAACTGACAAAAAACGAGACTGTTGTCCTAAGTGTAATTTCGTCTTTCGTCAAACAGCCGGATCAACTCATGAAGTCGGCAACGTAGGATTCTCTTTTATGGCGTGAGATATCTGCAATGCAAACGATCCTCTTACATTATGAAATGTCAAACTCTCATGGATATTATTGTCTCACATTTGCATTTTGCCCATGAACACACACATACAGAAGGAATCCAAGTGATTTGTAGTATCAGTATGTTAGAGGCAATTGTAGCGCACACGAGAGGAGTGGAAATTAAAGAATTCAATATTAAGCACATCAGTGGTTCACCTCTTACTCTTGCCATCAGCACAAGAAGAATGAATGAGAACTTGAAGCTCATCATTTCTCATGTCCAGTTGCTCCTTTTCTAATTTGCGTGCCGAATCCACAGCTGAAGGGGTACAGTCAACCAGCTCAAATTGGAGCAATGATGTTTCTTCATCTGTAAGTCCAGGAAGGATTTCTTGCAATTTGTAGCAGTGGTGAATGGCTAGGCACCGGAGTAACTGGAAGTTCCACTCATTTGCGTGCCAATGTTGTAAATCCAAGTCCTCTAAAAGCAGAAACCTTAACGTTCGAATTTGCCCCGTCTCTGTTCCCACTTGGGGCCTCGGAAGGCGTGGCACCGAAGTTTGAGCACTTGAAGATTGGGAAGCCGGGAAATTTCTTTCATGTACTCCCAAGAAAATCCAAAACCAGACAAGAAAACTTGTGGAGACTAGACAGGAACACAGAAGAAGGAGAGAAAGCTACCTGCGAAGTTGTGAAATTCGGATTCGTCACAACACACTTGAAAGACTCAAGTTGATGGAGAGTAGCAAGACGATCAAATAAGTGCAACGCTTCTGTTGCCGCTGTTGCATCCCACGCTAAATCAATATGAACTCGTAATTTGTTTAGGTTCGGCATTCTGGAGAGAACTTCCTTTGTGCAACGGAGGTTAGGAAGGAGAGCCGTCTCATCGGAAGGAGCTGGTAAATCACTTCCCATGACTCGGAGATGCCTCAGTTCTTTCATACCCCAGATTTCAATAGGTAAATAACACGGAACTCCAGAAGATTTGATTCATGAATGTTGACGCACAATAAGGATTGAAGTTGGCTGAGATTGGACACTGAGGCAGGCAGATCTACTCAGTTTAGGATAAACGAGGAACCTTAAAAGAACCAGGTTTGATATCTGAAATGGGAATTCATAGAAGTGAATACTCAGTGCATCTAATACTCTGAGCAACCGCAAACCCAAGACCCCCCCCCCCCCCCCCCTGGATATGGGTGATACTGAGCAGTACAAAGAAGAGTGCGAGTGGTTGAAACAGATGCAAGTGACTCGTACACATCTTTAATGGAAAAGAGAACGTTGTTATGGACCGAGAACCGTTGATGGCTTGGTATGGCATTGTCCTCATATGTGTCAAGTGATTGAAAAACCTTATGCTCAGTAGCTTCATGGTCGTAAAAGGGCCAAATGGCTGAGTGGATTGTTGCGTGTCTTGATCCGACCCATATAGCTCGATTTATGAATCAAGATGAGACTTTTATCAAGAAGCTCAAAAAAACACTCTTCCGCCAGCTCTTCTAAGGTTTCAGATTGTTTAGGTTCAAGAAGAGCCTCGTCAATCCACAACTTGAAGAGTTTTGTGGTGGGGATCTGTTGATATAGAGGAAATTCCATCATATAAATAAAACATGCTTTAACATGGTACGGCAATTGCTCATGATCCATACTCTGCATAACCCTCAACATCTCACGATTCTGAATCCGGTGGTCGTTTGCTACTTTGCTCCAGGTCTCCGTATCAGGTGACATGCACGACAGTAAGCTTCGGAACACGATAATTTTCAGAGGAAGTCCTTGGCAGGTCTTGGCAATAGTCTTGCCGATCTTCACAATTTCGAAAGAGCATGACTCTTCACCAATCGCTGCGTAACGAATCGAATGCCAACTTTCATCTTCTCCAAGAAACGAGCCTCGTGGACATATCCACTCGGACCAGCAGCATGCATAGCAACTCCCCTTCGCCTAGTTATCAGAATGATGCAGCTTCCTTTCTTATTAAGTGGAAAGTAACTAAGCTAGAGATTCCTCGCCTTATTATCACATATATTGTCCAATATAACGAGAAACCTTTTATCAACTTAGCGCATATATAGTTCCACTTTTAATCCCCCTTCCGTACTCGGTCAGATAAAATGTGGATCAATATATCTTACAAGGTGAAGAATGATGTCTTCCACTCGATATTTTCGGCCTACTGAGACTCGGAGCCGAATATCAAAATGATCTATCACCATGGATGTTCATAGATTTCATTAACAAGAGTGGTCTTGCCGATGCCTATCATCCCCACCGCTGGCACAATTGTTAGACTATTGTCATCCGGTCCAATAAGTTGATCCATTAGTCTCCCCAAGTCATCCTTAAAACCGACTAATATTTTCTTACTCGAGAGAAAACTCGATAGAACAAAAGGTTCAGAGACTGGTCTTTGAGTGTCATCTCTGCGAACATCGTCGTTGTCGTCATCTGTGATCCTAGACGCCGCTTCCATAATGTGTTCAACTTGTTGCAAAATTCTCAGCAACTTTTGTGTAAAGATCCTTTCCTCGCTTGATGAAGATATTTCGGTATGGGATTCGATTATATCTTCCGCTTCGTATATTGCATCGATCATTTGCATCTCCACGTCTCGAACTAAACGTGTACTGCTGTTTGGTGCGAGATTATTTTCTGCGAGAACGGATTGCAAGAAACAGAGCTTCTCATGGAGAGATACAAGTTGTGACTTTGGATTGTAAAGAATTAATGGAGCTTAATCAGAATCATAGCTCAGTATTAGCACCTCAAGAATCTGCTTCAGAGAAATCGCAGCTGAATAAGCCATTCCTTAGTTGGTCAAGTTCTTAAGTCCCGTTTGGATGAACCTATAGCAGTTGAATCAAATGACTGGCAGTTTTTCTTCGCCTTTGAATATGTTTGAAATATCAACTCGGCTTGGTTTTCTGAAATGATGATACAGACAGGTTTTTGGTCCGTGTTCAAATAAAATAAACACAGAGTGGCGGGCTGCTCTAAGTTGTCATTTCTTTAAGTAGTGATCATTAATTTAAGAGCCGATAAGAGATAATAACACTCCACAAGTTAAAGAATATTCACAATCTCAATAATGGCTCTAATTTCATTGCCACATCAAAGGCGTTGTAGCAGTCATCAGTGGAAGTCATTGTAACTATGAGCTCTAAGTTACCCAAAGTTTTAAGATTAATCCTGTAAAGTATGTACAGGTATGGTCTTCGCAGCAATGACATTTTAGTCATTTATTGACATTGAAAAAAAAAATCCAATTTCAGTATTATGTTTGAAAAAAAACTCTAATTTTTGCCGGAATTAGTCACGCACAGCAAATTTGGAGGAAATTCGATCTATTCAGCACACACAAGTGCATATTTTCCCAGAATTAAGAATTCTTTGAGTGACACACAATAACGAGAATCAGATATCTTCATCTTTGCGCAATATCATTTTAAAGCGACAAACCTTACAACGACAAAAAAATTGAAGTAAGAAGCAAAAAATCAATTACCATATTGACCCAACAACTAACAAGTAACAACACACTTGTGTATCCTTCAGTTTCACAATATATTATATTGACCTCTAAAAACAAGTACGTTGACAAAGAGAATAACAGGTTGCTATGCGAAAAAGAGAACAAGTAAACAGTAATGTGACTAAAGGAGTACACGGGCTTAACAAAATTATTGCTGGTAAACATTCTGGTAAACATTCTTATGTCTCTAGACAATTTTAGCTTATTGAACTCTTTCCAAAATGTAAAATATAAATCATATATCAAAACATAAAGGAACAACATGGTAATTTAACAAACACTGTGAATCTCATCGTAACTGTCACCTCTTTTCAAACAACAAGAACAACTATATAATCTAATTACTTCCTTAAGTGAAACCCATTTCAATTATTCAGGAGTGACAAGAACAATGCATATGAAGCGGGTAAACAAAAGTTAAAACTCGAGAAGAGTCACAACTCAGGAAATATAAGATGGCAGCTATTATAGAGGAAAAGAAATATGCATGTTAGATGAATAACACAGGAAATCAGGTAACCATGCCGAGTCGGTTTGAATAATATTTACCTGTGAATGAAACAAGCTGTAGATTTTCCTTCATCCATGAAAGTGTTATGGATAAAGTTCGCCTCTGAATGGTTATTAACTCTATCGAAAAAAATTAAGTTGCCAACCAGAAGTTGTTTCTCTTATTGATACAAGATAACAGTTCAGTAATTGCAACAATCTCCACATTTCAATATTCTTCAAACTTTCTGCTACTCCACAATCAAAATGCAGAAAATGGCAGTTACAACCACTTGGGTACGAATTCTATTCACAATTTTCAGTAGTTTGAATTAGTAGGGAAAAAGCTACAGGATGCCGAGTCAGAAAATGAAGAGATAATTTATCGTCCTCTTTGTATTTTATAATATTTTTCTTTCACATACATAAGAGGACAACCTAAGACATAATTTTCTGCTAACACAATACAAAATTTCCCGTGGTAAGGGGGGCTTACAGAAAACCTTAGGACCGACTCACTGTTCCGCCTTTATCAGATGAGCAGTTAAGAGTTTGGTCACTGAAAATCCATGGAAGGTGTCAACACTGAAGAGTTCTTTCAGTTTCTCGTCACATAATATTTGCCTTTTGTCCGATGGATCCTTCAAGAATAAATATGAGTGAGCTTTATAGTTTAAACGTAAACAAATAGGTAATAACCAAGTATAATGTCAAAACCACTGCAATTCCTAGTTGGACCTTAGCTTAACAAAATGCAGGCCCGGAGTAATAGGGGAATATTAAATTGACCAATTTCAAACAGGAGTGTCAGCAAGCACATGCATTTAACTGTGCATGAGGGGGAAGGGGGTGATGTGTGTGCAATAATATATTAGAGGAGAACATGCAAATGAGTTTGAATGGCAGCTCATCAAAGCGTACGAGTAGATATTAGAGAACTTTCCTATACATAGCAGCAAGGTTTCATCGTGAAATCATCTCCGAAAAGCAATAGTAATTAACCATTACGTAATGCTAATTGTGAGTTAAGCGTGAGTTACAAAATATGGAGTTGTGTAATAATCCTGTTTAAAGTTAATTCCTACATTATACCTCATAATGAAGTTCTTGATTTTTCTAAGTCCAACTAATTTGGGATTTCTTACATAATATATGCGAGTCATTTACTTATTCTTTTCCTCAATCTATTGAATGTGTTTTCACACTATGAGGGGTCTATTTATAAGAAGTGGGATCAGAGCCTCGATTGATACTAGAGCTCGGTTTATACTGGGGTCTCATTGATTCGCGACGGCTAAAGTTGAGATTGAGAAATTCAACTTGATCAACCTCACGCTCTGAAAGTTGAAAATAAGTCATCTTCAGGAACAATGGTGGTCTTGCTGCTACGGGCAAAAGGTTGGTGAGATTGACAGATCATGCGAGGTGGAACGATATACACGAGGATGCTATCGGAAATACCCATCTTGAGTATGTTAAGCATAGAGGAAAAAACCGCAAAGGAGATATTGGGCCATCTTGACAAGTCGGATGAGGCTAAGTCGCTCCATAACCTAATTTTCTTTAAAAGAAGATTTTACATTGTGAGCATGCCAGAATCTCTACCACGGTAACCGAGCATATTAATGTTTTTGAAAACTTTATTTTCTTAACTCACGTCACTGGTTTACAAAAGAAGAGTCGACATAGCATGCTATAATCCTACTGCATAGTCTACCACACTCGTACAATCAACCTGCCATTAACTTCACAAATAATATCCTTACTTAGAGTTCTCCACGTTCATGACAAGTCGATCATAAGGATATTATTGGTTGAACTCTTCAGTAGGATTTCAGCACGTTCTATAGACTCTATTTTATAACCCAATGACGTTAGTTGAGAAAAAATGAAGTATACCAAGTGCTCAATCACCGAGGTAGGTTCCGGCACCCTCAGTGTGTAAATTTTCTTTTAAGGAAAATTTTGGTGTGAAGTGACATAGCCTCATTCAACTTGTTTGAGATAATCCCATTTCTCCTTCACCGTCGTTTCCTTTATGCCTGACAATACTCCATTGGCTAATGTAAGATGGACATTGCTATAGCACTCCAGTCCATAAGTCTCACGACATATGCGCTCTCGCTCCTCCCTCTAAGATTTAAAAATTGATGTGCTGGAATGAATTTCATAGAATTTATTCACCTACAGCATTCCAATCTTTCATGATGGAAGACATAACACGAAGAAATGGAAGAAGTTGCAATCTGACGTGTTGAAATGATATATATTCCCTTATTTCCCTGCATCTATTGTATGATAACTACCTAAAAGTATGAAGGACTTTATATTTGTTTTAGTGCATTCTATGATTGTGAAATATCTAAATACCCTAGTATCATGTAAAGATGTAAGTTAAGGATGTGCTCTACGATGTATAAGACGAAAGGACTTAAAGTTACTACATTGTAGTTGTCTCGTACTCATATACCTGCAAGTTGTTTTGCTTGATGTAATCCCAGATCCTCTTAACCACATCAGACCGAGGTAGTGCACTTTCTCCTGTGCCAAGGAACTTCACTAACGCATCAGAAAGCTTCAGAGGAGCGAGAAATGCAGAATTCCCACTTTTCTGCCGCTTTTCTTTTCTCTTGGGCTCATCATGATCTGAAATAAACAAGAAAGGAGGAACGGTAATTTTCACAAAGAGTTCAGAAACATAACTAGACTGCACAAGCAATTAAGTAAATGCATTCATCCGAAATTGAGACAAGTAAGATATCATATAAGAAAGAATATCACCAGAGCTTCAGAATATAATCCCCACCTTCATCTTTATCTTGCTTCTGCGGTTTCTCTTTTGGTGCAGAACTGACTGATGCTGGTAGATTCAAAAGAAGCCCATTAAACCATAATACATGTTGTTCAAAGAAAACAGCCAAAAGATAGAAACATATCCGTATTTCACATAACAGCAGTCAACAAGGATGGCTAGCAACAGAACTCACACATTTTGCATTATAGGATTTGACACATATTTCATGTTAATACAGAATCAACCTTCCTTATATTTAAGACAGTTGTAAAAGGCGGCATTTTATTTCTAAGATTTTAAATCAATGGCCAATATCAATGACACTTCCAGAATAAACTAAATTCAGATGCTCTAGAAAGTTTTAGTTTTATCTATCTAGAGCCAAACGCTTCATCATCAAACAGATGCATCCCCTTCTGCAAGCAAATCTACATTTCAATTCAAGTTTTACAAATCTGGCAGGTATATCATCTCAAAGATCAGAATAAAAGATTATAATCAAGCACTTTTATCTTAAAAACATAATTTTACTGAAATTTAAACCTAATACAAATTGAAATTGTCACATCTGAAGTCATAGTCAGGTATAACTACTGTTTGGGAGAAGTATAATTTTAACACAGAAATCAGATGCCAGAAGTCATACCACCATCAGAATCCAAGGGCCATATGTGTTTGGCCAGGGCCTTGTTCATTTGGAACATATTGATGGTTTCTACAGAAAAAAGGGTGCGCAATCTATCATCACAAACGATATTCCGCTTATCCGACGGGTCTTGCAAATTATTCTCTTTAATATAGATCCACAGTTGCTTCACTACCTGGTATAAATTAACAGTTTTAATATACTCTTAAACAGATTACATCATAAATTTTGAGTACTTTCAATTTGTGATACCTCGGTCCGAGCCAATTCAGGAACTCCAGTAAATTTTTGAAGATCTGGAGAAAGGCTGCATACTTTGGTAAAACCACCGCCTCTTTTCTTGACCTCCTTCTCCTTTCTAGATCCAAAAAATGGAGTATTTATATAAATCCAAATATTAGTCAGAACAAAACAACTTCACATTATTTTTTCGAGAGGTACTGTGAACCAATTTTGGGCAACAACTGCTGCATTCTGTTTTGAGAAGTTTAAACTATGCGGAGACTGGATTCAATCAAGATGTTGCAACTTAAACATGTTGAAACATAGATGTGATACCAATACAGTCTGCTTTAAAACAATTGTCAGTATTCAGGCAATGTTTTATATATTCAATTTTGCCTCTCCATGATGGATTTCTATATCATATGCATTTTCCATCTCGTTCTTTATCACATAATCTGAGCAAGTTGAGCTATAATCTTTGTTTCACTCCTTTGATGGATTCCAAATGATTTCCATTTTTTCATCTCGTTCTTTACCACATAACCTGAGCCAGTTAAAGCTACTCTCTTTTCACTTGGCACACTAGCAGGATTTACCTACTTTTGCCTATAATTATAGTGCCTACAGCTGCAAACTGCCCCAGCGAATTGGCATTTTCTGGCATCGGGTCAACCCCTAGTACTAAAACCCCCCAAAATGCCGCCAAACAAGCAGACACGTGCAGACACACAGGCAAAGTTACTCAGGAACAATTATTATCCGTCAAGGACCACTTTTTCTTTCCTTACTCGAAAAGTTGCATACGCAACTATGGACTTAACAGACATACTCAAATTTTAAAATTGATGTACCAAAGCGATTAGCACAACAATATCAGAGGGATGCCATCTGCCATTTTCCATATAAGCTCTTGTAACCATTCCATTCAATACACAGAAAACTAATGATACTTTCAATTCATTGCAAGTTCTAACATGCTCGTTAAAATACCATATACGGCAACTAATTGATAATGTTGAATAAATGTACCGCCAACTAAAGAACGATTCATACTATTTCCAATTACAGTTAACTGGACATTTTAAAGTAGAGTTCAGCAACAACCAATACATTTCAATGGAGTTTATATATCACCAACCACGACGCTGCCTTAGGTGCAGTCAATCCAGATAAGGACTGGATAGAGTGAAAAACCAGAACACGAGAGTGTATCACACTACATCCAATAAGTTCATTCAGACGAATTTAGTAAAATTCAACAATAACCACACTTAATGCATGCAACACTCCAAATTAAACCAAATTCAGCCTAAATCGGAAACCAAAAATCAATAAATACCAATTCGCAACAATCAAATTAACATAAATTCAAAATCACAATACCACAATACGTCGAATTCAAAACTAAAACCAACCGTTTTTTAGAAGTGGATTTTCTGCCAGTGGCGGCGGTTGATTCCTCCTCCTCCTCCTCCTCCTCTTCCTCCTCCTCCCCCTCCTCCTCCTCCGCCTCCACCACCTCCTCCTCCTCTTTCACTCCTTCGCCTTCATTCTCCTCTACAGTTTCGAATTGGCTCTGCATGTAAGCATCGACCTGTTCTCTTATAAAAGCCTTTCTGTCCGACAAATCGATGCCGAAATCCTCTTCGATACGGCGGCGCACGATGGCGGTGGTGGTGGTGTTGAGGTCCGACGAGCTCAGGATTTCTCGCAACCGTTCGATCAGCTCCGAGTCCGGCACCATTTTTGATTTTTTTTTCTTTCCCTGCGGTTCGTGCAGTTAGTTCAGCTGCCGTTTTCGGTAATGTGTTGTGTGTGTTGCCGGTTTTAATTTCTGTGCTGTGGGGTTAGAAGGAGAAAGGGTATTTTGGTCATTTCGCAATTAATCCTCGGTAATCTCATTTTATTACGTGCAACTGTTTTATGAAAATTATCCTCTTCTCATGCATTATCTTAACTTGTGATTTATTGTTGTGGAATTAGTTTTATACTTTTGTTATGGAAATAAATGATTGGTAATACTCAAAAAAAAAATTTATGTTCTAAATTCGAATAAAAATACAATATAAGTTCAAACATAATTTTAAATTTTTAGTTCGGATTTGATTTGACTTGAAACTTTTTGAATCAAATCGAATCGAATTAATTGTATAATTAAAATTGTGAACATGTCTAAATCAAAATCAACTTAATAATTTCAAATATTTCTATATTAAATTGACGGGCAATGCTTTGGTTATATTCATAGAGTATATGTATTAATAATATGATATATTTTCATGAACCATTAGTTGGGATTTTTGTATACAATAATATATGTGTATCGGTTGTATAAAATACTTTTTATGAAGTAATTATTATATATGGTTTAAGCAGGACCAGCACAAGTTCTTCATTTTTTATTTTTTTCTTTTTTGTCTTGAGTTTGAAATAACATTATTTGGATAGGATTAGATTCATATAATAACATTTTTTTAAAAAAATATATATTATACATCCGAATATATAATTGTTAAGAATCTTTTAAGATATACCATATATGTATTACATAAACTTATTTGGTCATATTTTTATATATTTTTGGTTATCGGTGTTACAATTGACTTTTAAAGACATCCCCTCCCGTAATATCAATTGATACTTGATAGTAAGTTTATTGTTGTCCATAGAATATTAAAATTGGGATTTTATGAGTTTTCTACTCTAAAAACATTTCGATATTGAGGAAGAAATAGAATTATATTAAGACAAATAATTATTTATTCTACCGAGCATACCCTTAGGTCTACTTTCTATTTAACCACACATGAGGAGTCACGTGATCCAAAAGCAAAGCAGGCTTTGCTTTTTCTCGAATCAAAGAACCTGTGGATCAAATCCAATATTTGGGCCTGAATTAGTTTCCTTTTATAAGGGAATCTAACTGATGGCAATTGGATAAAGCTCCCCCTACAAATGTAGGATATAGTTTGATCTTTTTATCCTCTCTTTTGAATAATGACATTGCCTTTAATTTGATTGATTCTTACATGAAATTAATTGTACTTGTCGTTCAAAAGGGGAGAAACCGGTGACAGGAAGGATGACGGCTAGTGGACTAGTAGGCAATCGTACAACTATCCTTTCCATCCATAGTCAATACAGCATTGGTATGTGCTAAATATGTTGGCCCAAATCAAAAAATTGGGTGCTCAACTAGGACTCTAGGAGCATAGCGAAGAGTGTCTAGAAATATTATTTTGAGACATTGTTGCAATTACATTAAAATACTATTTAGATATTGAAATCTTTCGATACTATCCCGAGAAATTCGAGAAAGGGACTCACAAGTCGGTCGAGCCCTATAAATATTTCACATTCCGAGAAGCACGTATGTCATTAATATTGTAGCACCAACCTGCTCTTGTATCGAGACTAGGTTCGAGGCTAGATTCGAGACTGGTGATTCGAAACACCTAAGCTTTTGACAAACCAAGGCTTCACAATTCAGTATCGAGACTTGGTATTTCGATAGTTCTACATTTCAGTAGTTCCGTTTTCGACATGATATCTTTCGACGCAGGCACAGTTCGACACTCCCATCTTTTGACACCGTTCAATATCAAGAGTCCGAGGCTCGAGAGTATTGGTGATTTAAGTCATATTGATATGCTTTTGTGATTTGAGGGTGTTCCAAACAAAGCTAGTCATTTCATGTTATAGATCAACATAGTTTGGTGCAATGTAGGCCCAATCACACTTTTGTTCCGTGTAATTCAGATGATATTATACCAAATTACGCATCATATTCGGAGTTCGTCCAAAACCCTCTAAACACCCCATCTTGAGTGGGAGGAGGACTCGTCAAGGCAGGAAAACTACACAAGTGTCTAAAAGGACTGACGTATTTAGCATATACATCTCACAATTATATGGACTAACTTTTCACTTGTTACTGCACCCTCTTTATGTGGTGAAGAAATATAACACGTGTCGTGTATTGAAACGTGTGCCGTTGCAAAAAGAGAGGGAACGTACAATGATATGCAGACTGTACCATATAGAAAACAACAGAGAATTGCTTGTGTGAAAAAAGGGCAAACCATTAAATTGTATACATATCACACATAGATCCCAATAAAATGGCATAATGCGCGCTAACTTGCTTATCATAGGCTACGACTCGTAAGTGGACTCACTAAAATTACAAGAACACCTTGAAACATCACATAATACACATGACAGCTAGGTCGAGCCTCGGTAAGTCTTGAGACATGTTTTGGTATCCCAAAGTCAGGTTTGGAGTCCGAGTAGAGTAAATCGGTGTTGTCCTAACAAAAAGAAATTTGTATAATTAATTTATTTAACTAGGAAGACCCATATACAAATTGACCTCAAAAAGACCTCTGTACACATGAATAATAGTTTTATATATATATCCATGCACTTCAATACTTCACGTGACCATGAGCCCACTTCTAACAAAAATGCTAGTTGATCGAGCCATTGCCCTCTCGACTTTTAAAATTTACAATTATTTCAACCAACACATTCTTTTATAATTTTGGTGCTTGTACTTGGCCCAAGTGAATGTTTTATTCAAAAATATTGTATCGAGTTACGTAGTAATCTAATAGTAAGACTCCATTTTTTTTTTCCTTTTTGCATATTTAACATAAAGTCTTCAATGAAATTCTTTTGAGAGCTTCTTTGTAACAATCATTCACTCATTAATTGAACAAAAATGATCTACCTCAGGAAGTTGCCGTCAAAATTAATAATACAGATTCAGCAGTGGAACTAGTCCACTAATATTGTTAGATAGGTCTATTTTATTGCATAAATTATTTGGAGTTCTGCCGACTTAGGTAAACTATATAAAATGAAGAGTTGACAATTTATACCGCTATAGGCACGTACCAATGGGCCATGAAATTGAGAAAAACAATGGATAATTTATGTATGGGATCTGCTAAGGCCTAAAAGAGTTCAAACCGCAAATGAACATACAATTATTAGGCAATAACCCCAGCAATATAGAAACAAGAAACAAGAAACAAGAAAAAAAGTTACATGAGCGTCCTATCATGTTCAATTAGATTTTTTTTTTCCAATGGACCACAGCAATTGTCAACAAAATTTCCAGTCCCAGTATTGCTTCTCCACTGTTGCACCATACAATCGCCTGATTTCGTCCACAAAGTTAGGGCGTCTTCGCATCATTGAGGAAATTAACTTTACTCAAGTACGACACAATCTTTAAAAATTGATGTATGTACTAATACTTATAGTTAGGTTAAAAAAAATCAACACTTTGTTGTGTTGAGTAAAATCAATTCGGAAAGATAAAATATAATATTTGTAATATGAGTTATAAAAGTACGAAATTCACGGTGTATGGGTGTGGTACCACCCCTAGCATCCAATTTAGGGAAATTCACACACACACAAAAAAAAAGGTTACTTCACAAAGTACATAAAAAAGTTGACATTTACTCGAGTAAATTGCAATCACAGTAAAATAGGACTAAAAAATTCCAAAGATTCGGTTGGTCAGCTAACACTTTTGATACGTCAATGTTTATCCAAACCAGGGGCACATACGTCATTTCACACCAAAAATATCTCGCGACAAAACCCCTCAAAGAAAGCAGACGAAGTCAAAATCCCCCGACTTGGAAGCAAAAAACAATTCACCCAATCGCGTCGCGCGGAGCACCGTGATAGGCTGGGCCCGTCGCAGTCAACGCCACCCCCTCCCCAACGCAAAACGACGCCGTCCAATCACCCTTCCCTCTCAACTCTCAACTGCTATATACATATATATATATATATATAATATAAAATAAAAAATCACACCGATGAGCTCATAACAAGAAAAAATCTCTCTCTCTCTCTCTCTCTACAAAACGCTAAAAGAATTACAATAACAACCGCCTTTCCACCTCTACACTCCCGAGGGCAAAACCGTCACATCTCCGATCTTCTGTTAGCGGTTCCGGTGACAGTGCTACGGCGTCGTTTAGTGTGAATGAGCTGAGAAATGGATCGATCGGCGATGACAGTTGGACCGGCGATGGACATGCCGATCATGCACGACAGTGATCGGTACGATTTGGTTCGCGATATCGGGTCGGGTAATTTCGGAGTGGCGCGCTTGATGAGAGATAAGCAGACCAAGGACCTTGTTGCGGTCAAGTATATTGAGCGTGGGGATAAAGTGAGTTTGTTTTCTTTTTTTTCTTTTTTTAATTTGGATTTGAGGTTTATTTAATGATGTTGTTTGTGCAAATAAGGAATGTTGATTGTGTGTTAAGTTTGGTGTATTGATGGATGTGTAGCTTTTTTTTTCCATTTCGGGAAAGTTATGTTAGGGCTGTTAGCCTGTTATGCATTTTGTTGGATTTCGAAGCTGCTTTAAATGTCATTAGGTTAGTTGCTTTGAAATTAGCGGTAATTGTTCGATGAAACAGGAAAAAATTGAAGGTACTAGACTTGTTAAGTTCAGGTCCAACAGAGTGAGCTCAAATATCTGAATATGGTAGGGGGATTATAACGAGAAACGGAGACGAAGATCGGAACTCTCGAATAAATTTCGTATTATTCTGAACTGATTCTAACGCCTGCGGTTTTTATTGTCATGACAAAAAATCTCGTGGTTGATTTTTCCTCATTTAGCTTAGGATATATCAGATTCGACCTGCTGGGGAGGAGTTTTATTTGTTCATTGGTTTGCTAGCGGGAGTGGTGGTAAAATGGTTAATACTTCTACGAGGCTTGATTAAATAGTGACTCATATGTGTTTGATTTAATTGCAGATTGATGAAAATGTCCAGAGAGAAATTATCAACCACAGGTCTCTACGGCACCCTAACATTGTCAGATTTAAAGAGGTTTGTCGTTATCTATCAACTCTGTGACCTTTTCATAAAATAAGGAGTGCTCCTTCTGAATTGTAATTCCTTATTAACTTTGATTCAGGTGATTTTAACACCAACTCATCTAGCTATTGTGATGGAGTATGCATCCGGTGGAGAGTTATTTGAGCGTATAAGCAATGCAGGACGATTCAATGAGGATGAGGTTTTTAAGCTCTTCTATCATTACGTATATGATACTTGTATGGCTATTAAGGTACTCACTGACTTGTTTGGATATATTTTCTTATGCAGGCTCGTTTCTTTTTTCAACAGCTTATATCTGGAGTCAGTTACTGCCACTCTATGGTATCGTACTGTTCCATTCTTTTTGGAAGTTCAATCTGCTATCATTCCTGTTCTGTGATTGAATTATGATTGACCTGCCTATGTTTCTTAATGAAGCAAGTATGTCATCGGGACCTGAAGCTGGAAAACACACTGTTGGATGGAAGTCCAGCTCCTCGGTTGAAGATATGTGATTTTGGGTATTCCAAGGTAGTCTTCATTCATTGTCATGTCGTTGTGTATTTGATTAGATATTCTTTTAGTACTCTTCCAGACTTCAACTTCTTGGAGTAAACCAAGGTTTGTTGCAAGGACATTACGGACCACCGTAGTTTGTCTTTCCAAATATTGTCATATTTTGGTACTTATTATTTAGATTGTGTCGTTCTTATTTATTCCATTAATTGCCTGCCTTTTACAGTCGTCTTTACTGCATTCCCAACCGAAGTCTACAGTGGGGACTCCTGCATATATTGCTCCAGAGGTGCTCCAAAGGAAGGAGTATGACGGCGAGGTAAAACCAGTAGTTATCTTTAACTGGGAATTGGACTTTATAAGTCACAGTTTGTATGTGTTTCTACAATAGAAGTAGCTCCATTTGTGAAAAAGAAACTCTTGATATTGTTCTCTGTGTAAAAATGTGGTATGCATTTCAAAGTACTGGCAGTTTAACCAACTAAGTAAATTGGACTGTCGGCTTTTTTTGTCCAAGAAAATAGATTTGTCTCATAGAAATTGTTTGGCATTTTTGTAAGTAGTATTATGACTTAGCACAAATTCTGTTGCAAAATCGGTATTAGTTCCCTTGGAAGTTAATTCTTGCTGGTGAGATATGCATTAATTCTTTCTGGTGAGGTTCCATAGGATAAAGCCAATTTTTCGGTCAAACTGGTAGTGCCGGCCATTACCTGCCACGTCCCGTTTGCTCCTCGCTGACAGCCAACTTCTTTATGGGTGGGCATGGCCCTCTGAACATATGTTTGAATTGCATTTTCTGAGGCCTTAGCAAATCCTCTGCTTCAGATTGCAGATGTCTGGTCCTGTGGAGTTACTTTATTTGTTATGCTAGTTGGTTCATATCCATTTGAGGATCCTGTAGCACCCAAGGACTTCCGGAAGACAATACAGAGAGTCTTAAACGTTCAGTATTCCATTCCAGAACATGTTACGATATCTGAGGAATGTCGTCATTTAATTTCAAGAATCTTTGTCGCAGACCCTGCACAAGTAAGTTGTTTGGCTTTGAAATATTGTTTCAGCAGTTTTAGCTTTTTTTTTGTAGGTTTGAATTAACTCATTTGTGTATCACTTGTGCCATTGATAAAATTGGTTATGTTATCTGTTTTAGTTTATTTGTTGTATAGGGTTGATGAAGTACTTATAAATTCATAAACTTGTAATGATTTTATACAATGATTTAATAGATAACTCAAATAGAACATTTTAATCTTTACATAGAGTATAATGTGAATCACATGTGGCCCTTCAAATTATTATCGATTTTTCACTATAAGCATAACTAAAAGTTTTTACCACCAAACCACCTGAACATAATAATTTGAATTACTTTAACCCCTAGTTTTGCCATGGTGAATACTCGGTCGACATTACTTAAAGGTGATAGAATTCAAATGATTTTATCTTTCAATATGCATAGTGTATCTTGATTTAAACAAATTTGAGAAAGCACCAACTTTAGACTTAATTTGCACGTGTCTTGTTATCTTATGTTCCTACCCTTATAGGCTTGAATTTAATTAATTAGTGAATGAATGGTCTTTGGGTTCTTTATGCAAATGGGGGCAATCTTTCTTAAGCTATATGGTGGCAATTGGTTATAGTTTTTGTTTTTGTCTATTGGTACCTAAACCTTATATGATATGAATGGTCAGCGCATCTCGATGCCCGAAATCAGGAGCCATGTGTGGTTTCTGAAGAACCTTCCTGTGGATCTGATGGATGAAAAGAACCAGTTTGAAGAACCGGATCAGCCTATCCAAAGTTTAGAAGTCATCATGCAGATAATCTCCGAAGCCACCATACCTCCGGTTGGTCTGTACAACCTCGACTTGATGGATGATGACATGGACGACTATGATTCTGACCCTGACCTTGACCTTGACAGCAGCGGAGAATTCATTTACGCAATGTGATTGAGTGGAGAAGAATCAACTTGGACACTTAGATGTTGTACTTTAGAGAAGCGCAGAAGAATGTGGTTCAACTAAACTTGTTTTGACTTTGGGGCGAGCATTTTATGATTTTGGTGTCGTTTCTTGAGAAAAAATTTGGAGAGACTGCACGAAAGAATGGTAATGGTTACCTTCTGGCTGTAGTTAGAAATCTGCTGCGCACCTGTTTAAATCGTTCTTTTAAAGATGTACTGTGCTATTTGATGTTTGTTGTGTTTTTACTTTTTACAAAGACATGACATCTACCAAAACTATACTTTGTATTGTGGTTTGTGTTGTTGGAGCTGTTATCGATCTTGGATCATTGTATAGTTAAGAACTTAAGATCATGACCAATCGCTCTTTTGTTCCTTCGTTTTCTTCTTAATTTATTAGTTGAATGCTTGGGTTTTGCTGCATTCGAAATGAGCTTGTTATTGTGACGATGAAACAACCACGAACTCAAGTATCAGTATTGTCCTATGTTTTGAGCTATATATTGAAAAACATCTGAATTTTGATTTTGACAGTCTGAAAATATCGCAAAAATAATTTTTGTAATGAATTTGAAAATGTTCATGTATTTTGTTTTCACAAAGTTAGCAATGGAAACATTTATTTCGAGAAAATGTACAATTTGATTTGTGAGAATAACTCATGATGAAGCATTTTAGTTGAGAGATGATCAGGTGCCACGCAGTAGGACGAGATAAGTGCATTCAATCGGTTATTGCTACTAATACACGGTGGGATGAGGTGTTGGATAGCTATTTTCTATAATTTAGGGAATTCTTTTTAATCTGAACCGTTGGTTGTATCAAGTCAACCATGCACCGGCGGTACATAATATTTTTTCATTAACTTCAGGGTTCTTCGTGGAGAAGTGCGATCGGATAAAGTAAGGTGCATTCCTGCGTCATTACAGTTACTTATTAATTCTATTATTTCCTTATAGTGAAATATACTGTTATTACACATTGAATCATGTTTGAAAGTTGAAACACGACAATGAGTAGTGGAGAAGATTACTCCACTAAATCCATGATTATATATTAAATTGAGATATACTTCTAACTTTTGTGCAATTTCTGATAAAATATTTCGATTGCGGAATTGTTGTCAGGATACAAACCAAAACACGTCGCATTATTCTGCAACTCTATTCTTTATAATTTCCTTGTGATTTTTTGAACATATTCTACAAAATGTGTCGCAATTGGTGACGCAATGCACTCTACAAAAAAGAATTTTCATTTCACGTGAAAAAAGAATCATCTCTACGTTTTTTATGAAGAAAACATATTGATTCATGACATGCTAATTTCTGTAGTTTTGATTCAAGAAGAAAAAAGAAAGAGTCAGAAAGAGGAAAAAGAATTGGGATCCGGTATTGTTCGGGAGTTTTGAACCCGACGTGAATCGAACACGCAACCTTCTGATCTGGAGTCAGACGCGCTACCATTGCGCCACGGATCCGGATGTTATGTCTCATAGTATTATTTTATTTGATCGATAAGCTATTATCAAGTTAACTGGCCAAACTTTAACTTTTATTGTAACTTTTAGAAGAGGTTATGTTTGGAAGTCCATAATATTCAACTATATTATTAAATAGTCTGAAATGGATTCAGAAAACTTTGCCCGAACTTAGTATATTTTAACATTGTTTTTCTTACTACGAGCTATAATATAATATAAAGTCAAACAAGTTAATAATAATACCATCGAAATTGTAATTCTCCTCGTGGCCAACTCCACAAAAGTGCAAAAACTTTCCAAAGGATTATGCAATATGAACATAATTACATAAGGTTGAAACTTACGATCTAAAAATAAAAATGCAGAAATGTGTTAAAATGAACGACTAAGTTTGGCCTCTGAGGAGCAAAGTGCAACAATTTTAAAATGTTTTGGTGTCCCTTTTCATATATTATGCAGTAACTTGTGGAAAGAATAAACTCTGGGGTTTAACGCGGTTAACACTAGGTTAGATTGAAAGTTACAACGATAATGGATTGTTTTAGACTATGATATGGGCAATTCTCGTAATGGCCTAGTCCACCTATCATTATACTTCATTGTACAATTAACCTATCACAAATGAACTACGTCCGACTTGATTCTCTCAATGGGATACATAGGTTGTTTGGGATAACCCGAGTCCAACCCGAAATCACTAAAGATCCATCCGTCTCCTCACCGCGTCGCTTGGAGTACATGTGTGCAAATGATAAAGCTAACTCTGAGTCCAGCCCGAAACAACATGATGTGGAGTGTTTCGTCAGCCTGCCAAGTCAGCAGACGAACTCGCCCCAAAACATTGGCATCGTCTGTGGGAAACACACTAAAATGTACTTGAAAACATGCACACAACCTTAAATTCAATCGAGTTCATCAAGAACAATAGTGGATTGGAGTGCCATTGGACTTATGTTTTACATGAAGCTCATTCTTACGATTCCGAACTGGCCCAAATTCATCAAAACCACGGAGCATATCGAGTTTCGACCTTGACAACTAATCAAGGTAAGTCATATTAATTATGTTATATTGTTCACCTTCATATCGAATATCCGCAATCGATATGGAGCCTATTTTCGATATACACATCTACCTTTGATATAAACATCCACGTTTGATATAAACATCCACCTTCGATATACACCATTCCCGATACACTACACCCAATATGAAGACTATCTTTGATATCTCTTAAGTCGATATCATCACTCCCTGATATCATAAATTACCCAATATATATATATATATATATATATACACTTGATATACTCGTATCATTGATATCCATTACACTCAACATCGCCCAGACTCGACATCTTCCATATCTGACGTCTTTCAGACTCGACTTCCGAGATCCTCGATTATATCAGATTTTAAAAAAAAAAAAATCTCTCATCCACGTAGATAAGGAGGAGAAAAGAAAAGAAACATATACCCTATCCACAGAAATAAGGAGGAGAGAAAAAAAATGCTAACACAACAACAAAGAGGTCTCACCCTCAAGACATATCGCTTGAAAAGGCGATTGTCCATACACATTTGCGGTAAATATGCTAACATAACAATAAAGAGGTCTCGCCCTTAGGGCATATCGCTTGATAAGGCGATTGTCCATATACCCTCGCGATAAATATGCTGATACAACAACAAAGATGTCTCGCCCTCATGACATATCGCTTGAAAAGGCGACTGTCCATATAACCTCGCGGCAAATAAGTTGAGACAATAGCCAAAGGCCCTGCTCTTAGAACAGACCACTCACATACAATGGCCTACATTAACAATGATTTCTACATGCAATAGTAAGAGGTCTCACCCGACTGAAAGATGAGCAACACGAAAATCAAACTTATCCGGGAGTTACAAATAAACAAAACATATACTAGTCGTCAAACACATCCTCACAATACGTGATACGGGAGAGAATAAATTAACATATAAACGTATATCCTATCGTACGGGATAAGGCAGATAAATACCTTAACATGTGGACATATCTCCTATCCTACGGGATACGTCAGAGAATACCTTAACAAGAAGACTTATCTTATGTCCTACGAAACAAGGTGGAAAATACCTTAAAACAGTAGATTTATCCCCTATCCTATGGGAAAATCTAGGAAATACCTTAACATGTAATTTATTTATCCTACAAGATATGACAGAAAATATATAAACAGGTAAGACGATACCTCATATTTAAATGAGAAGATATGAGACAGAGATACGTGTCCTCCTGATCAAAGGTATAATACAAAAGAATGCACCAATACATGGTTTAACCTCTGCTGGACTCTGAAACCATATTTTATTCATGAATTAAAATGAGGAAATGGACAATATCGACAAAAGACATAATACAAAGGAATGCACCAATACAGGGTTTAATCTCTACCAGACTCCAGAACCCTCTTTTATTCATGAATTAAAACGAGAAAACGGACAATGTCGACAACACAAATGAGGCATGCCAGAAATGGCAGAGTAACATCTACATTTGAAACATGCTAGAAATGGCAGAGTCACTTCAACAAGACGGTAATATGCCAGAAATAGTAGAGTAACATCTACCTATATGGTAATATGCCAGAAATGGCAAAGTAACATCTACCTTTATGGAAACATGCTAGAAATAGCAGAGTAACATCTACTTATACGATAATATGCCAGAAATGGCAGAGTAACATCTACCTTTACGGAAACAAGCTAGAAATGGCAAGAGTCACATCAACCTATACGGTAACATGACAAAAATGGCAGAGTAACTACCTACACGGTACCATACCTAAAATGCAAATAAAACTGTACCTACGTGGTACCATGTCTATAACGGCAGAGACATACGTACCTACGCGGTACCTTGCCTAAAACGACAACAAAACGTATACCTACACGGCACCCTGCCTTAAATGACAATGAATCATGCACCTACGAGGCACAGTAACTAAAATGACAATAAAATCAAATACTTGGTCCATTACAAAGTATTTCTTTAAATAT